>OY744525.1:56113945-56476445 GCA_963556195.1 Sepiola atlantica
TTAAATATGTTAAAAAAATATTATAATAGACCCTATGTCGGAACTAATATGATAATGTATTATAAACTATACAACAAGGAATATAAATATCGTTCGGAACAAAAAAAAAAGAGGACTATGCGCAGCTGCAATAATCAGTGGCATTAAACTCATCATTTTCATAAGGTACATTTTTTTTTTTTGATACCATAGATCAAATTCGTTTCATCCTTCCAAGTCCACTTTTCATTTTCCAACATTAAGCTGGTGATACCAGATCAGGCTGCCCTGTGGCTCCCTGAGACGAAATTCACCTACATTGACGTTTTTTTTTTTTTTTTGTTTTTTTTTTTGTAAAACTTAATTATGTTCTACAAAACCAAAAACAAAAACAACAGCCCCTCTCCCTTTCTCCCTCCCCTTTTTTATTTTATTTTTAGAACTTGAAGCATAAATCTTTTACTATAATGACCAGATTCGGCATTAAATAACCCAAAAAGGGTTGATATGCCGTAAAACAAAACTACCAAACCAAAAACGATGATTAAACATTTGAAGATATAAAGAACTTGAAGCATAAAAACTTTTACTATAATGACCAGATTCGGCATTAAATAACCCAAAAAGGGTTGATATGCCGTAAAACAAAACTACCAAACCAACCAACATTAAGAGGATCCCAGGGGTCACAACCTTCCTACACCTCTTCACTATAACTTTCAGGTTCGGCGGAAGCACTTTTGCGGTTTCTCACACCAGACATAGATTGACGCAAATCAGCAAGATTGCACGATGAAACGTCTGTTCTTTGAGTTATCTTTGGTCCTCGTTTTTGTGATGTTTTCTCCGTTGGTGAAAGACTGGTGACCACATTTCCAAGAACATTTTGCACTGGCAGGACACATGAAATATGTTACAATTGTACCATACATATGTTACAACCCAGTTTTAGGAGCCAAATAAATCAAGATTGATTAGTTAAAAGCAAAAAAAATACAGGTTAACATAGGATTATCATAGTAGCCCCAATGTCAATGTTGACAGTACTCTTGAGTGGGTGCAAAAATAATCTGGCTGGTCCCATCGGCATTCCCTCCCGTGAGAGGCAATAAACGCAATCCCCCTTCACCTTCCAAAATGCTGAGGTAATGCCTGGAAGGGACTATGACCTCTTGAGACGATCCTCATAAAATTATTTAAATACAAACGTTGACGTCAACGACAAGTGTAGTATCTGTTCTGATATTACACTTCATCTTTTCTGTTATCGGTCAGTAAAAGAGAAATCCTTCTAGACTGGGGCAATTTTAATTTTGTCTCAATCCAGAATGTCCTTTTGGGGGGCGATCGAATTTCCCCACGTTAAAAACTGACCTTGTGTCTAACTCTGCCCTCGTGGGGATGGTTGGGTAGTAAATAGGGACAATGATGGTCAAAGAGAACCGTCATTTTGCATTTACCATCTCATGACTGGGATCTTAGTACAATTGTGAATTGTTACAAGGTTAAACGAGGCTATCTACGCATTGACTGTAAGACCAACATAATTTGTAACAAAAGGGTCATCAAATAAAAGGAAAACAAAGCCATTTTATAAACAATAATATATGTCTTTATTTAAGTGACCTACACCATTGGGTGTAGGTTGCCGAAAGTTAAAATAGTGTCACAGTGAAGGAAGTAATAATAAAGTAGAGAGGTCGGACGTGAAAAGTATTTTCTTGAGCAGTATTTCCTTTAACAACTACAAGAAACCTATTCAACCACCGATTACCATGGATAATAACACGCTACCCGAGAGTTCAACGTTCAAACTCCTCTCCCTAACATTCACAGGTAAAATGAGTTGGAACAAATACAAGGAAGACATTGTCAGGGCTGCTGCAAGGAAAGTGGGCTTCCTCTATCGGGTTAGAAAACTTCTCACACCGACCAGTATCCTATATATCTACAAGGTCACCATCCGCCCATGAATGGAGTATTGTTGTCACATCTGGGCTGGTGCACCAACTACTAGTCTCTCCCTCTTGGACAGGGTCCAAAAAAGAGTCTCTAATCTAATAGGTCCCTTACTATTCACGGTTCTTGTTGCTTAAAAGTACGAAAAAAAAATTTTTTTATCTTTTCCTGAGAGAGAGTTAATTAAGGGGCAGTAACTCTATTCAACTGTTGTTATTACATCGAAAGCAATTAACTGGAAATTAATTATTAATAAATGAACGTGAAAGAATACAGTAATGGAAAATTTAAGAATTTATTTGGTTTAAATTTGAATTTTGTAGTGAATGAAATCACTGAACGAAATTCAGCGAGTTACGTCTAATCGACGTTATACTTGCACAGTAACCACTCGTGCAACGCCAAAGAAATCCATCAGTTTTCACTGTTGATGGCACAAGTCGCATGTTATGCACACAACTGCAGGTTTCTTCGCCAGAAATAAGCCCATGAGCTTGCAAGAAATCGATCTGTTTAGCTTTTTCGGAAGTAAAATAAAGTACGTCTTCAAACTAGAACAAGTTCAGATCCATGATCGCAATTTAATACAAAATCAAAGTTGTTAGATATTAAAGACAAAATCTGGCTCAAAATTACAATTCTCAGTTACTGCCCCTTAATTAACTCTCTCTCAGGAAAAGAAAAAAAAAATTTTTTTCGTACTTTTAAGCAACAAGAACCGTATTCACCAAGCCCCATCCCTGTCCCATCGCTGCAATGTTTCATCCCTGCGCTTGTTTTACAAGTACTTCAAGTGAATGTGCTCTGGCTCCCCCTTCAACATAAATGCACCTGACTAACTAAACAATCAGTTAAATCCCATCCATTCACTGTGAAGATCCACAGATGCCGAAGAGCTTTCAAATCCAATAGCTTCTTTCACCGAGCTGCCATCCTTTAGAACTCCGTCCCTGCTCCCTGTTTCCCTGACTGTACAGACATGCAGAGATTTAAATGTAATGTAAACAAACATCTCGCCGCACAACTCCTCTCATAGGATGCCCTCATTTAATTTCTGAAAGACACCTAATCCACAGTAGCCCCTTACGTTTCCGTGGCAGTATGTCTTGTCTGGGGTGAACTCAAGTTAAAAAGAAAAGTATATCTTTCAGTGGGGGATAGCCTTGCTCGGCATCAAGTTGACTGGGACGAGAGAGAAGACATTTTTCTGCATTGGTGCCAGTAAAATAAGGTGACTGCTGTGTAATTCTCTACGCATCTGGAAGAAGTCGTTCAAAAGTTCAGTTGAAATTAATATGCTCTGGAGGCTGATTGGTCATCGTGTGACCAAATCGCCTCGCAGGGGCTGCTCTCCGCAAGAAGAAATAAATGTTAATGCTTATGATTGCTACAGAAGGTTTAAAGTTGATAGATCAAGTCCTATAAGTTGTTGAGAGAATAATTGTGCAGCAAATAAGAAGTCAGATAAACATAGATGAAATGCAGTTTGGTTTTATGTCTGGGCGAAGTACCACAAGTGCTATATTTATTCTAAGACAAATGCAAGAAGTATCTTAGTAAGAAACACCTGTATTTTGCTTTTGTGAATTTAGAGAAAGCTTTTGACAGAGTGGATTTTGTGTAGCAAGTGATTGGTTAGTGAAGGTTATTCAAGCAAGGTAAAGAAATGCTCAAAGTCATGTTAGAATTTGTTCTAATTGAGTCACTCGACTCTCAAATACTTGTTCTGCTGCACAATCGCCATCAACGAAATCAAACCTTTACAAGGTTCTATTTTTCTATCAGGGAATCCACCATAGAATCAACCAACCACCTTTGCTACTTTTTGTATGTGGCTTTTATTTGGCCAGGCACATGGTACCCAGCAACCCTTCTTTTGTAGCTTGGCTAGTTCCCTGTCTCCTGTTTTCTTCTATGGAGCAGTTCAGGTCTTCTATCGTTGATCGAATTTGGAGGCCTTTTTTTCGAAAGTTTATTGGTCTAGTCTACATGATATGAACATTCTTAAGGCTTTGATGGCGTCATAACTTAGCAAAAGATCGAGGTTTAATGGTTTATCAGGCACTACTAGCGCTTTAAGAGTGGAATTCCCAGTGTTCATGTAAATCTTCACTTATCCTATGTGTCATTTTAGAGGATGTCAATGGATTGAATAGAAACATAACGACAGAGATCAGGTTCTATAAAAGATGGCGTCCTTTATTTACATCAGGCAAAACATGAGTGCCCCGGTAAAGGGGCGTAACTCCAGACGGTGAAATTCTTATTCAGTCCCTCATGCAACATCTTCCCTTTTCTCAATAAATAAAAAACAGAAGATAAAGACAAACAAAAAAAACAAAACAAAAAGTCTGATAAGAATTAAAAACAGAGTCTACAAAACACAGTGATCTAGGCATTCATTGGGCTGACTACCCTCCTACCTAACAGGGATTATTCTTCCCTTTCACTTATGTTGTGAAATCCTTGAATCTCATAGGATCTCTTATTATCCTTCCCGACCGTGTTGTCCGCAACCTTTCCGGACTTGGTTTTGTTGGGAATGGGGTCGGGTTGAGGTTTTCTCTTATTTCACCTTCATATTGAGGTGGTTCTGAGTTACATATCTCTTCTGTACTCTGCCCTGTATTCTTGGGTAACTCGCTCTGCACTTCATATGGCTGTTGTATTACTGATGTGAGTGGGGGTGTCTCTGCAGTTTTCTTCAAATCTACTCGATTCCGTCGATATAAGTCCCCACCCACTTTTACATGGTATGATCGCTCATCCAGTCTCCCCCATACAACAGCTTTCCTCCACTCTTTTTGACCATTTATGTGTGGTTTCATCCGTACTACATCTCCAGGATACAATGGTTTAAGTGGTTTTACTTTGTGGTTGAAAGAACGTTCTTGCCTCCTGCAGTCTTGCTTCACTGATTTTCTCAGATTTTTGGGCAATGCTGGCTTGAGTAAATCCTCCCTGGTTGGGAGAAGTGCTTTTGTTCTCCTTGACATCAGCTTCTGAGCTGGTGATAAGAGACCTTTGGCTGGCGTATGTCTGTGATCCAACATTGCTAGGTATGGATCAGCCTTATCGTCCATCGCTTTCCGGAAAAGGTTCTTTGCCATCTTTATCGCAGATTCCACTTTGCCATTTGCCTTGCTATTGTATGGACTGACAGGTGTATGTGTAAAACACCACTTTTTTGCGAAGGCAGAAAATTCCTGGCTACTAAACTGAGGCCCATTATCAGTTACGACCTGATCTGGTATTCCATGACGTGCAAAATGGTGTTTAAGTTTGGTTATCACTGTCTTTGCTTGTGTATTGAGAAGATGATCGATTTCCCAGAAGTTGCTCATGTAATCAACTGTGCACAGGTAGTCTCTATCTGCAAACTTAAAGAGATCTACTCCCACTTTCGCCCAGGGTCTGTCTGGAACTTCATGGACCATTAATGGTTCTGCCGGGTTGGCCACTTCATATTTTCTACATATGGGGCACTTTGAAACATAGTCTTTGATGTCACTGTTCATATTTGGCCAATACAAACATTCTCTTGCTCTTCTGCAACATCCTTCTACTCCCAGGTGTGTGGAATGCAGTTTTTCTTTCAACACCGCTCGCTGTGTCAGTGGAACCACTACCCGGTTTCCTCTGAAAATTAAGCCATCTTGCACCGTCATTTCATTCCGCATATTAAAATATGGTCTCACCTCTGGGTCAAGATGTATTTTTTCTTCTGGCCATCCTTCCAGAATTACTTGCTGCAACTGCTGCAAGCTTCTGTCTTCCTTTGTGGCTGAGCGCAGTTCAAGCAGCCTTCTCTCTGTTATAGGAATATATTCTGCTTCCTTGACATCATCTTCATCGTCCATATCTTCACTGCCCAATCCATAGATGTATGCTCTTGATAGCGTGTCTGCAAGGAACATTTTCTTACCTGGATGGTACAGAACTGTAGCATCGTAAGCCTGTAGTCGCATCAGCATGTTTTGAAGTCGTTTCGGGCATTTCACCAATTCTTTTTTCATAATCGCTTCCAGTGGCTTATGATCGGTTAGTACTGTTATCTGTCGACCAAACGTATATTGATGAAACCGTTCACATGCGTAGACTACTGCTAGTAGTTCCTTTTCAATCTGTGCATACCGAGTTTCTGTGTCGGTCAGTGCACGGCTGATATAGGCTAGGGGTTGACCTTCTTGTAGTAGTGCAGCCCCCATGCCCTTCTCACTTGCATCGCATTGGATGACCAAAGATTTGTTGGGGTCATAGTACCTCAACACTGGTGCCTCACTCACTACCTCTTTAATTTTCCCAAAAGCCTCTTCATGAATTTGGGACCATGTCCATGGCACATCTGCCTTCACCAAATTTCGAATTGGGGCCATCACATCAGATATGTGTGGTAGAAATTTTGCCAGGTAATTCACGAATCCAACCAATCGTTGCACTCCTTTCACATCTGTTGGACACGGCATCTCTTTTATGGCTCTTACTTTCCCAGGATCAGGAAGTAAACCATCACTGGTTATTATGTGTCCCAGGAAAGATATAGACGTTTGTCGTAGGTTCAATTTTTCAGCATTCAATCGCATCCCGCGATCACGACATCTCTGCAACAGTTTCCTGAGTTTTCGGTCATGATCAATTGTTGCTTCTTCCATCGTTTTACCCTTCCCAATCACCAGGAGATCATCCGCTTTGTTAACCACCCCCTCCAAATCGGACACATTGTTAAAAAGGGTCTTTTGAAATATCTCTGGAGCTGGAGAAATACCGAACGGTAAAACCTTCCACCGGAACCTACCATATGGTGTAGCAAATGTTGTTAAGCGACTGCTGGCTTCGTCTAATTTTACATGCCAGAATCCATCTCGTAGATCCAGGGTAGAAAATACCTTGCTGTCAGCCAGTTCTGGTAGTAAATCGTACAGTGTAGGTAACTGAAAATGTTCCCTTTTTAGAGCTTTATTCAGTGGTCTTGGGTCTATACATATCCGCAGGTTTCCATTTTTCTTAGTTACCAGTGCTAACGCACTTACCCATGGTGTTGGGTCGCTCACTGGTTCAATAACATTCTTCTTAACCAGTTTTTCCAACTCGACTTTTAGCCTGTCTTTAAGTGCCACTGGTATTCTCCGTGTTGCTGCAACATTTGGTGTTACTCCTGGATCCACCTGCAAATGTACCTCTCCTGGTAATTGACCCAATTCTTCCCTGAACACATCTCTGAAGTCATTGATAATTCTGTCCGAGTACTGGCTGCTGGATTCATTCATCTGCGAAACTTTGGCGACCATTTTGAATTTGTTGTCATTGATTGTGACGAGTTCCATTTTCTGGATTGCATTTGCTCCCAGTAAGGGATGGAAATCCTCTTTCACAATGACAAACTTAACCGCATATTTTTGTCCAGTTTTGGGGTTTATCACTTTAACTCGACATTCTCCCAACGGCTTCACTTCTGCTCCATTCCACATGACAAGGGTCTTATTTGAATGTTCCAGTGTTTTTCCAATAACGTGTTTCACATTCAATATATTCACGGACGCTCCACTATCGAGCTGAAAAGCAATTGGTTTTCCCTTGACCCTCATTTCTGCCTTTATCACTTCTTGACTCACAGCATTCACTTTTTCCTTAATCGTTATGTTGTCTACCTGTCCATAGTCTGAACAACTACTACTGTCGTTTTCCTGGTCCTCATATTGGGTTTTGACAGCCTGCACCTTCTTTTTCCTTGGTACTTTGCATTTCACGGCAAAGTGGCTTTTTCCATTACATTGATAACAGGTCTTGCCAAATGCAGGACATAACTCTTTTCTTGGTCTGTGCCGCAGTGCACACGCCCGGCAATCTCTGTCAGTTTGTGCCGATGTCTTTCTCCTGGGTTTAAAATCAACCTTATTCACTCCTTCAGGCCTTAGGATTCTGGACTGGACCGTGGCATTTTCAGACAGCTTACAAATGTCAATACATTTTTGTAATTCTAACTGTCTTATTTTCAATAATTCAGCTTGTGTCTGGGGGTTGTGTATTCCCAGCACTACCTGATCTCTGAGTACTGATGAAACGCAATTGTCACAAAAATTGCACGTTTTTACTAACGTCCGAAGTGCCGTAATAAAGGATTCCACAGTCTCTGATCCTCCTTGCTTTCTAGAATGAAATACGTAACGCTCGTAGGTTTCATTCGTTTCCCCTATAGCGTATTTATCAAATGCCTGAATAATTTCGGTGGGTGTTCTTTCATCTTCAGGTGTTAGAAATTGAAATCCGTAGTAAACTTTCAATGCGTCATCTCCCAACGTGTGAAGCAAAAGTGCCGTCTGATATTGTAATGAATGTTTCGTCAAACACGTAATAATGGCGTAGTTATGCCATTTCAGTTTAAACAACTTCCAGTTCGCCGATAAATTATCTTCCATACATAAGGGCGCTGGTGGTCTTATACTAGCCACTGGTCTGTTTGTGTCTTCCGACATTTTTTTTTTTTTTTTTTTCTCTTTTCTCCACGTGACGTACGTACGAATTTACAATTTGAAACAAGAATAATAAAGTTACTTATCTGTTTCTTATCCTTTTGTACATCTTACTTAGACATATCTTCATCCCACCGCTGCCACCATGTGTCATTTTAGAGGATGTCAATGGATTGAATAGAAACATAACGACAGAGATCAGGTTCTATAAAAAATGGCGTCCTTTATTTACATCAGGCAAAACATGAGTGCCCCGGTAAAGGGGCGTAACTCTAGACGGTGAAACTCTTATTCAGTCCCTCATGCAACAACATACACACGTTTTACTACTTATGGTGGTCACTCTGACATTTGTCCTTTGCCAAGTGTAACAAAGTGCCACACTCTTCATAGTATGTGACTAGCCAGAATCCAGAAGTGCTGAGCACAGTGTCACATCTCTGGCTTTTCTCTCATTGTTCCTTAGACGAGAGATAAGCCCCAAAGGCGATTTAAAAGACCTGAACCCAATTACATTTATCTAATACACGCCTATCGAACCAACAAAAAAAAGTTTGAATTATCCCCCCCCCTTTCAAGTCACTCTTTTAAATTAAAGACGAAATATTTCCTATGTACACAGTACTGCAGAAGCACCTTTTTTGCAAAATAGTTATTTAACGAAAGAAACTGTTAATTGTATCTTGTATTTAAGTGTATTCTGTAATATTGTTTCTGTACGGGTACTTCTGCAAAATACGAACCGAACTGGATTTCTTTTTACCATAATCCTGACCTAACCCTAAACTAACCGTAATCTAACCCTAATTTAACTCTTTTAGTAAAGGTAAATGAAAAGGTATCCAAAACATTCCAAATGGAAAATTGCAAAAGTAATAAGTGTATATAAAAAAAAAATACGTAAAGGTCAGAACTTGATCTTTCTAATTGCTTGAAAAATAGTTGTCTGGCAAGTAACAGCTCTTTTTTTATTTGTATATTTCGGTAAAAGTCGGAACTTGATTCGTCTTTCTCCGTTCGTAGTCCCATGCTATTTTTGCACCCATTCTAAAGTACCCAGTTTGTTTATTTATTTATTCATTTTTATTTTTTTTTATTTTTTTTTTTTAGAGATGGATACTCCGGTAAACGTTGAGATTAGAGTCGTGGACAGATTGTTTGAAAAGGTGATTAAAAATTGTGTATAGACGATAAAAAAAAATGTTGTTTTTTTAAGATTATGACATGCTGAACGCTTTGGAGCTAAAATCTATTTAGTATTACGCATGAAATATGAGAAGAAAAAACTTTTTAAATGACTAGAAATATGTTAGTATTGTCGCTGTTTTTCAAAAATAGCGACATAACCAGGTTGTGTGTCTAACTTGACCTTTTATGGGCAGCAGATAAACTTCTGGAGTTTTTTTTCATGTGATTAAAAAACTTCTTTTTTTTTAACCCAGAATTGATAAGAGAATTTTAAGTAAATTCGAAACTACGGTTCTCTTCGTCCATTGTTGACGTCGTCGCTTAAATAATTTTACGACTAATGTGTTTGTTTTTTCATTGCTGTCGAGATTTCGCGGTTTTTCATCTTTTAAAGAAAGACAGCAGAAATGTTAGCACACAATGGCCATTTGACCACAGGTTTGTTTATGTTTTTATTATTTGTTGTTGTTGTTGTTGTTCCTGTCTCGTCTGACACAGTGTTAATAACAGCCACAAGAAGCAAACCGAAAGTCGGGGATCGATTTACATTAAATTTAAAAAGGAAACTTAACATCATTTCTTTTTTAAACATTTATTTCATTTTCAATCCCCAAATGTATATGTTTTTATGCTATTTTTATTGTTATTATTTTTTAAAGTTAAAACCAAAGAAAATTATTTAATATTTATTTATTTTAATATCCGGTATCTGGATACCGTATTAAAAGTGCAGTAGGGATGTGCAAAATTAACCAATGTTCAATTTTCATGTAAACAAATACCCACCTCTCCCTGTCTATTAAAATAGCATGAATAAATTACCATATTTTCATTATTTGTGTTTCGGAATTTTTTAGATGGGGATTGATGATTTGGATTATTCGGACTACTATTCTCGTCTTGATAGTTCAATATAAAGATTCCCAAGTTCGAAAAGATGCACTTGAAGAAGGCCGGAGCTTACATCGGCGAAAACGTTGTGAAAATAACTAGCAAGATGAGAACAAGAGTAGAAATAAAACATTTGCTTAGTAATTATTGAAAAAATAAATAATTATTTTTATAATGAGCGCACCAGAAAACTTCCTAAGTGTTTTACAGGTCAATTTCAACTACCCCCCCCCCCTAAGTATAATGTCTTATGAATTTCTATAAGATCTTTTTTTTTTACCTAGTTCACCCCAAACAAGGCAGGCCGCCACTGTAGACGTAATGGGGCTACTGAGAAAAAAGGGTGAAGGTTTGGGGGGGGGGGGTCAATATAAATTAGGAGCTGCACAGCAAGATGTCTGTTTACATTAGTTTTAAATTTCTGCATGTCAGTAACGCCAGGAAAGCAGGGAGGGAGTTCCAGAGTCCAGCAGCATAAGGAAAGAAGCTTTTGGAGTAGAAAGCTCTTCGGCATCTGGGGACCTCCACAGTGTATGGATGGGATTTGGCAGATTGTCGGGTTGATCTAGTGAATTTACGTCATGGGGGTACCAGAGCAGCAAGTTCATCAGAGCACAATCCATTGAAATACTTGTAAAACAGGCACAAGGAAGCAACATTGCGGCGATGGGACAGGGGCTGGAGCTTGGTGGATAGTGAAGGACCTATCAAGTTGGCGACTCTTTTTTTAACCTTGTCTAAGAGGGAGAGACTAGTGGATGATGCCCCAGCCCAGATGTGGCAACAATACTCCATGCATGGGCGGATGGTGGCTTTGTAGAGATATAGGATAATGTCAGGTGTGAGAAGTTTACTGGCCCGGTAGAGGAAGCCCACCTTTTTTGCAGCAGCCCTGGCAATATTTTCAATGTATTTATTCCAGTTCACGTTATCTGTGAAAGTTAGGTCAAGGAGTTTGAATGATCAACTCTCAGACACGGTGCTATTTGCCATGACAATCGGTGGTGGAAGAGGTTTCTGGTAGTTATTGAAGGAAAGTAGCTTTGTCTATGCTGCATTAAAAGTTACCATCTATTTTTTACCCCAATCCACTACAGCCTGGAGGTCATATTCTAAGGATTCAGCCATTGCCTTAGATATGTGCGCGTCGGTTTTGCCCACATGACGAGAGTAGAGCATGGTGTCGTCAGCAAATATTCCTATGCCAGTCGCAATGATATCAGGGAGATCATTTATGAAAATCAAGAACAGTAGAGGTCCAAGAATAGATCCCTGGGGTACACCAGCGTTTATGCCAAGTTGCTTAGAAGAACGGCCATCGAGAACAACCTGGATCTTTCGTTTTGTTAGGAAGGATTTAGTTATATTAAATATTTGTCCAGTAATACCATATGAGTGCAGTTTTAGGATAAGCCCTTCATGCCAGACCTTATCAAAGGCCTTGGATATATCAAGCGCTACCGCCCTAGCTTCACCTGCCTTGTCCAGTGTATAATATATGTGTTCAGAAATGACCGTTAGGATATTTGCAGTAGATCGGGCTTGTCTAAATTCGTATTGATGATCAGAAAGAAGTTTAGCATTAACTAGGTGCCTGACTATTGCTAGATTGATTAATGATTCAAAGATCGGGAGTAGACTGATTGGGCGGCAGTTTAGAGGATCAGTTCTATCTCCAGAATTCTTGAAGACTGGTACCACAGAGGCAATTTTCCAACTATCAGGGAAACAAGATTCAGTAAGGCATTTGTTGTATAGTTTGGAGAGGACAGGGGCCAGCTCAGCATGGTATTTCTTTATTACTATTACTGGTACAGGATCAGGCTCACAGGCTTTGGGGGTGTCAAGGTTTTTTCTGATGTCTCTGACTTGAGATGGGGTGATGACCAGGTTCTCAAGTGTGGCTTCAGTCCGCAATGGGAATTTAGGGAGAGGGTTGTTTGCTGAGTCCAGAGTGGAGTTTAAGGCGAAACGCTGGGCAAGTAGTTCAGCCTTATCAGTTGCCATGTAAACAACATTGTTGTGATTTGATATCGGGGGAATTGTCCATTGTCCATTGTTCATCACACTATTGTATATTTTCCAGAAATCACGAGTACCTAGTTTCTGTGACTGAATGCGTTTTTTGATTATCTCTGTATACCTTCTCTTTGCTTCATCTATCATTACTTTGCAATCATTTCTTGCCCCTACAATTTTTTGTCTGTTCGCAGTTGACTTATGGCGGCCAAATTTTCGGAATGCCTTCTGCCTCTCAGCAATAGCAGCTGCACATTCTGAGGTGAACCATTGAGAAGAGTGGGGTTTGCTGAAAAATTTTCGTGTGGGGACATAAGCATCAATGACCCATTCGGTTAGCTCATTTGCACACTGATCAGCAGGGAGTGAGAAGGTTACACCCCATGGGACGTCGCTGATGTAATCCCTGAGGGATTCAAAATCAGCCTGCTCATTGTCTCTCTGCGTTTTAAGCAACGGCTCTTCAGCTTTTGGACGAGGTTTTAAGGTGATAAGTATCATTACCACAACGTGATCTATTATAATAATTTTAAAAAAAAGATAATTTTACGAAGATGTGAATGAAACAAACAAAAATATTGAAAATAAAGTACTAAACATAAAAATTAAATTGTATATATATATATATATATATATGAGAGAAAGAAAGATTTTTTTAATTAATTAATTTATAAACTAATTTTTGCATATATAGATTTCTTTAATTAATTTATAAATTATTTTTTTGCGTGCACAAAAGGAAGACATGGACACATGTTTCTAGCTATAATGAAAGATCGAACTCTTGATGTAGATATTTGTAGTCTAGTGTGTTACCCTTAGACAAGAATTACCCACCACATTTTGTGCCTGACTTTTTATCGCCTATAATGTTATGCTGACTTTTTGTTATTGTTTATTGGCGATAGACGGCCGGTGTTTACTAGTGCATTTTTATTATTTTGTCAACCTTGAGGGCTTTTTTTTTAAGAATATGCAGATGACCGCATTTTTTAATTCGCCCTCAATCGGACGTGTCATGTCATGAATTTTTGTATATATAGATTTTTTTAATTAATTAATTTATAAACTAAGTTTTGTATTTATAGATTTCTTTTTTGAAAACAATTTTAATGAATAAAACGCCCCAAATAAAAGATTGGTCGGCCATATTGGATTCTGAGTTCATCCCAAAACAAAATATCGACAAATCTTATATTGAAATAAAAAAACTTTAAAACAGTTTCAGAAAATTTAAATTATGCAAGTAGGTAGAAAAGTAAATTTTATTGCGTTTGGTAACAGTTATTTTTTGTATATTTTGTTTTTACCCCGATTTTTGCACTGTTATTTATACTATATCATTGCTAAAATATTTTACATGGAGAATTAACATTTATATCATTTGATGAAATGTGCAAGTTTACGTTATGCTATAAAGGATAAAACGATATATATTTGATAACATATTCATGTGTGTGTGTCAGTTTTTGTTTACTATGAGAAAGAAAGTAACAGCAGCAGCTGTGCAGCTAACTTGTTGTTACCACATTTTAAGGAATAAAGGTCTAATATAGAGCCATGTAAGTCAGGTGATCTCTAGTGACTGCTTTCACAATTTATTCTTTTGCCACGTTTGACAGATTTGTCATGACACCCTCATTTACGACTGCATTTCTAACAAAACAGGATGGTTGATCTTTCAACAACTCAGTTCGTGTGACAGAAATCTACATGATTTCATTATTTCTGCACATAGCGTCATTTCAGCCGATCAATCAAACCTTATCAAAGTGTTGTATCAGCAGCAGCTGACCAAGCATTATCACGATCAAGAGACATAACTCAAACACGCTTCCAGTGATAAAATTTTATTTTAGTTTTTAAAAACAAAAATGCTGGATGAATTTGCATACATTCTGGTATAGGGTCTTTTTTAACCTAACATAATAAAGTTTTTGTGCTATTTTCTTTTTAAGAGCAGTATTACATATTAGGGTTAGGGTTAGAATCACCGTTTTTTCTGTTCTCATCTCCCTTACTTCATGTCTGTTTACAGCTTTGTGAATATGTGTGTGTATGTTTATATGGGTGATGGTTGCCAAGCTGTTAAAGACAATAATTCTGAGTCAGAGGTTGTAACACTACGTTCTCTTATTAGGAGAATTAACGGTTTATGTCACGGCACCTTTGGTATGATATGAAAATACAATTTTCTAAATAAAGGAATTTTATTTAGCCGGAAAAGCATTTTATATTTTACATTTAATTTATAGGATCACTTTTAACATGATGTTCCTATGAAATATTATCCATAATACATAATTAAAGTAGATATAAAAAGATACAATTTTAACTATGGTCCACAATGTGGGGCTTAGGCTTTCTCAAAAGCCTTACCCTAATCCACAGGACAAATCTGCTTTCGTCACCTGATATCAAACAAGAGAAAGACATAAACAGCTATTATAGAAAACATTAAATAAATAAGTTTTTGAAATGTATCTTGAATAGTATCAGGAAAAGCGTTTATGCTTTTTAAATGTCTTTAAATGTAATTTATGTTGTTGAATAATCTTGCAAAAACACTTATTACTCTATCTTGGGCTCATTAATAAATGATTTGTCGATTCTTACTTAAATATCTGAAAAAAGAATTTAATTCTTTTTATTAGCAGATCAGTATTGCTACAAATGTATATTATTCTTTTGATTTTGTGAAGTTTTTAAAAAATATGACCACTGCACATATACACAAAAATATATATATATAAACTTTAACATAATTTTTTGAAATTTATCTCGAAGATTTTTTTTATATTTACAGATTCTTCATCAAAGAAAAACAAAACGAAATCCATTATTAGAATTAACTGAGGGTTCATTTCCTTGGTGACTTGAAATATGGAATTTTCTAGATGTAAATTGTCAGAAGTAAAAGTCTGAAAGGAGAGAAATCTTCTTGAGAACTGTGTGGATCTTCATTATTCATCAAATCAAATTGGATAAACGTTCTCACATGGTTTAAATCTCATGGAATGGACATGTATATCAAGTTCTTAAAAATGAACACAGTAATAATTGCCTCTTTCACCAATGAAAAAGAGGCGGGAATTGGATTGGTCCCTTTGACCTCTTATCAACTTGCTTTTCTATCTTAAGCTCCAACATAAAAAAGGAAGGGCAGCAGTAATTGATTAAAACTAGGATTTATTAAAGTTAACTAAACTATTTTAAGGACTGGCTATTGTAGTTATTATTACATTAGTGAGATATATATATATATATATATATATATATATATATAAAATTTATATCTGAATAGCATTCAATTCAGTTCTGTTACAGTACTCACTATGAGATGATCTTATATGAAAAAAGATTCGTATATATATATATATATATATAGTGTATATTATCCTTCTAGATAATAGAATTCCTGTTTTAAATCTAATAAGAATAAGTATTCCAGCAAAATGCAAACAGGTGTGCATGCAAGTTTTTGCATTTTCTTCAGATTGTCACCATTACATAGAGAAATAAGTACTGAAAATTACAGCTGCCTATTTGTTACCAGTCAGATTTTATGGCCAAAATCTTAGGCAATTTTGAAAATATTGATACTACTGAATTTCTCTCATTCATTCCTAACCATAACCCTAAAAACTGACATATCTATATAGTCTATTAAGTATGAGTAAAGACTTGGTTTTAAAAAGAATAAATATAATCTACATTGGTAGAGTAGTGTAATATTTTAACTTACCGATGTATGTATAAACCATTATACACCCATGTTGTCTTTGTGAAGGCAGGTTCTTGCTTGTCTTCAGATACAAAACCACTCGGACACGGATGTTGATTTATAAGAAGGTTTATTTAAAAAGAGAAGACAGTCACAGAAAACATCATAGCATTTGGCTACTTGTGTACATGTGAAGAGAGAGAAAAACAGACAGATATCTATCTCTCTGTTTCATCTTGTTGCACTCAACCACACTTTGCATGCTGTTCACCCTCCTCACTGGAGACAGCATCCTTGATACGTCTTTCCTGCTTGAAGTATCACCAGAAAGTTTACACCTGGAAAGCACATGGTTTTGTGACTTCCGTTCTGGAGTCACCTCTGACTCTTAGGTGTCACTCAAAGAGACATATTTAAAAAGTGTTTTTCATATTTAGAAATTATATTAATTATTTTTATAGTTTCATTCTTCTCATTAGTAAAGTAGTTAAACTAAAAAAGTTATTAGTTAGTTTTTAATTGGGATATTTTATTCTTTTTATTTTTTTAGTCACTTTTCTTTATAATTATAATATTATATCCCAATTAACATTTTTCGCTACTGGTGTCCACTTTTTTTTGTTATACACCTATGTTGTATTTGTGAAAGCAGGTTCTTGCTGGTCTGCAGATACAAAACCACTTAATGATTTATAAGAAGGATTATTTAAAAAGGAAGACAGTATCAGAAAACATCAGAGCGACAGGTTACTCATACATGTGCAAGAGAGAAAAACAGGCCGACAGATAGCTTTTCTTGTTACATTCAGTTACATTGTGAACGCTGATGTGCCATTGGAGACAGCTGATTGACAGAAAATCTTCCCCCCTCAGAAGTCACGTGGTTTCGTAACTTCTATCTGAGGTCACGTCTGCCCTTTAAAGTGTCAATCAATCTTTTCCATTCAAACACTGTCCTTTTTATGCAGCAGTCACATTCCTTTTAAATTCATTAGCCTTAAAGGCATAAAATAGTTATCAGGAGTGGACAGACAGACACACACCACTCTTATAAGTATAGATTTTAAATTGCTTTCAAGTAAGTAATATAAGTTTATAAGACATTTTTAAACAATAGTTTACTAAGTAAATTTGAAAACTATAAATAATTCATGATTTTTTATGCTTACAAATAAAACAGAAAATGGAAACCTGCACAGAATTAAATGATGATAAAAAAGTATTTAATATTTCGACTTTAGAAGCAAACTTGGAAACTAGTGATCAAGAGGATCCATATTCTTATGAAGTGTCTATTCTGATAAACAGCAGCAAAAAACAACATACAAAACAAGAGAAATCTTCTTGTGAAGTGTCTGGTCCATCCATTCCAATGAAGACCAATATTAAACAAAAAAGAGACAAAAACGTCACAAAGAAACAATATTCCTGTGAAATGTGTAGCGCTTCTTTTGTAAGAAAATCAGTTTTTGTGAAGCACATAAAAACACACACTGAAGATAAACCAGGTTCATCTGAGAAACGCGACACTTCTATGCAGAAATCACATTCGTCGAGGAATAAGCGAAAACACACTGGAAAGAAACCATATACGTGTGAAATATGCGGGTCTTCTTTTACTCGAATGTCGCACTTGCTGTTGCATATGCGAAAACACACTGGAGAGAAACCATATTCTTGCAATGTATGTGGCTCTTCGTTTTCAATAAAAGCGAATTTGGCAAGGCATGTACAAATACACACTGGAGAGAAACCATTTTCTTGTCAAGAATGCCATCATAGGTGTGCAAGAAAATCAGATTTAGACAGACATATGAGAATACACACGGGAGAAAAACCATATTCTTGTGAAATATGTGGTTCTTCATTTAATCAAAAATCACATTTGTTGCCACACATGCAAAAGCACACAGGAGAGAAACCATTTACTTGTGGGGTGTGTGGCTTTTCTTTTTTGCAAAAATCACATCTGGTGGTCCATATGCGAAAACACACTGGAGAGAAACCCTATGCTTGTGAACTTTGTGGCTCTTCTTTTTCTCGCAAAGCACATTTGCAAGGACATATGCGAATACACACTGGAGAGAAACCATTTTCTTGTGATTCATGTGATTCTTCATTTTTAACTAAAGAAAATTTGGTAAGGCACACACAAACACACACTGGAGAGAAACCATATTCTTGTGATGTGTGTGGTTATTCATTTTTAATGAAAGAAAATTTGGAAAAGCATATGCAAACCCACTGGAGAGAAAGCATAGTTATTGAAGGTATTCCATCGTAGCACATCAAGAAATTCAAATTTTAAAACGATAATAGAATCTACACTAAATAAACATATTCTTGTGAAGAATGTCATTCTTTTATGCAGAAATTTGTTTGCGGCAAATTCAAAAACACATAAACCTTATTTGCATGGAATGTTTGGCTCTTTCTCAACAAAATACAATTTGTTGTAGCACATGTAAATACACTGGAGAGAAAACATTGTAAAGTATGTGAGTCTTTATCAAGAAAAGGACATAAATCAGAGCACATCCTAATACACACCGGAGAAAAAACATTCTTATGAAATATGCATTTCTTTATTTTCTCAAAAGTCACATTATTGTGTAGTACATGTCTATTTTCAAGGAAAGCAACTTTCTTGAATCATATGTAAACTTGCTTTACACACTCAAGATTTGAGAGGTAGGGAAGATCCTTAAGTAGACACTCGGATATATGTGAAATTCATTAAAAAAAATCAAGGAAGCCTTAAACCTAACTGAACTAAAATTGAAAAGCAAGAAATCTCATATTCTTGTGAATTATGTTTTACATAAGCCGCATCTGTTAGAGCATATGCGAACACACTGTCAGACAACAATATTTTTGTGACGTAAGCAGAAAGTTGAATGGAGCATATACAAACACATTGGATGAAAACTGTGAATTATGTAAGGTTTTCATGAAGATCACATTTATTGAGGCACATGCAAAAGTACTGGGGAACAGCCATATTATTTTGAATTACATGACATATTTTTAACAATCAAATTTGTTGCTGCACATGCAAACACACTGGAGGAAAGTAATAGTGCACCTTTTAAGTAAGATGGACCAATTCTGATCCTGTAATTAGAGCATTAGAAAAAGAAACTATTACATAGTTAAGTTGGAAGATTATTCTTCAGTGCTTTACTTACTCAAGGTTTGAGCAGTGGGGAAGATCCTTAAACAAACACTCGAATATCTAGGTAACTCATAAATAAATTAACTGTTATCCAGGAAGAAGCCCCTTAATCTCTGAGAGCTAACTGGATTAAAATTAATAAGGAGAAGCCAATTATTTGCCACTGCTTCACTTTCTCAATGTTTGAGAAGTGGGGAAGAAAGAAAACCATAGTATTTGAAATTCAGAAAAAGAGATAACACCAATCCTTAAAAGAGCCTTGGATATAAATTTAAATTATAAAAAAATCAGGTGGGTTCCTCCCTCTTGATGTCTAAATACAACTTGGACTAAAATAAAAACGAAAAAAAAATTATTTTTAAATGTATGACTTGTCAACAATTTTTTTGTTGGGAATGTTACACTACTGGTGATAAACCATATTCGTGTGAAATATGTGGCGCTTATTTCTCTCTGAAGTCGCATACTAGAGATAAGCCGTATTCTTTTGACGTGTACTATTATGGGTCCTCACCGACATAAAACTTTATAAAAAATTCTTTTAAAATATGTGGCTATTTTATAAGGGCATTAAATTTGTTGCAAGTCATACGAACACATAAGAGAACCCCTATTTTTCTGTACTAGATGTCTCTTCTATTTTTCAGAAGTCATATTTGTTTGGGAATGTTAGCACATATACTAGAGAGAAGCTATATCATTGTGAAATATGTGGCTCTTTCTTTACAGAGAAGTTCATTTTTATTGAAACATATTCTCTAAAACCTCTTCAAATGTGTATCTTTATCATAGCATTTCGTATGTAATAAACACATGTACAATCCTGGTTAAATATGTAGTTTTACTATTTGTACACAATTACATTCATATAAAAGCATTTCTTTCATTATTCAACGTTTTGTTAAATGACTGCTCATGTAAAAAAAGTAAACGAAACTCCTAAAACGTCACGTTTTATAGCCTAAAAGTAGTTAGAAGACTATCTTCTCATATGTGGAAGATATTGTTTGTAAGATTACTATCTAGGAAGAAATAACAGTAGTTTTATTTTTTAGATTTATTTTTTGGTTAGTTTGTCTTTATAATTTTGTTCTATCAATTTCAGCCGATGAACCTGTCTTTGGATTTGCTGACAGTTTTATGGTAGCCTCGGGCTAGCCACTAGCCTTTGTTACGAATCTCCTGATTTAGTCTCTCCCCCAAAGACTCTGGTGACCATAGCTCATCTTTCATATTGCAGATGCAGATTCCAAGGAAAACTGTGTCTCTTCCACATATATGAAACTTTAAAATTGTCCATAATCAATTATTCTACAGAAAAGAATGGAAATGTGTCACTGTTTACATGAAGACAAAATTGACAGGAAAAGTTTTTTTTTTTAAAACACTATGCATAAAATTAGATGTTGAAAATTGAATATATTGTCTGCATTCTTTATGAGGGAAATTTTGTAAAATACAGACAAAAATAAAAACAATTATCTCGTTTATGAATTTTTAAGATGATTGATAATTTGGATTATTCGGACTACTGTTCTCATCTTGAGTGATATTCTCACAACGTTTCGGCCTATGTAACCTCCAACCTTCTTCAGGTGTATCTTGCTCAACTCTGGAATATTTCTGTCGAACACGGGAATCTGAACATAATTTAGAATGAAGCCGTTTATTTAATCCATAGAGAAGTCTTAAGTAATTCGCAATTGTATTCTTAGAATCGACCGTGCTGAGGATTGAACCATCCACCTCCAGAAGTATTACTTAGAACTGAATATTTACTTAGTACTTTATTCGTTATGCCACGGGTCCTTGCAAGGTTGGAGGTTACGTCGAAAGATGAGAACAGTAATATGAATAATCCAAAAATTATCTCATACTCATTATCTAATATTATTTCAAACAATCATTTAGTCTTTTAAGATGTTTCCTACAAAGACGGTCAGGTTATTCATTTGCTGTGCATTGTGGTAATTTTAAATTGCAGTTACAAGTTGATAGGTGTCTTTGTTTTGGGATAAAACGTGGCCATTTTAATTGCAAACAAATGACGTCATCACCCTGTATATGCATTCAGTATAAAGTCAATTTTGTAAAATACAGAAAAAGAAAAATCTAATGCTCTTTATTTAATGTTATTTCAAAGTAATTTTTCTTTGCAGTATAAAAACTGTTCATGTAGTTTCAAATTTTACAAGAAACAGTTTCTATATATTTTCGAAATCTTCTGTCCTAGCTTCTTAGTCAAACTTTCTAAATTTAGTAGCACAATTCTGCTGGTAGATGAAAGGAACAAGACTATCTATTAATTTAATCAAAGCACAACAATTTTACATAAGAGTATTTATCAAAGAGAAATATGTAAAGTAATTGTTTTAATTATTAGTACTTTACTATTAGAAATAAATGTATCGACTACAAAACCAGAAAATGACAGGTGTAGTTTTTATTTACTTATTGTTTTAAAAGTTGTTTACTTATTTGTAGTTTTTATTTACTTATTGTTTTAAAAATTGTTTACTTATTTGTAGTTTTTATTTACTTATTGTTGGAAAATTAGAACATTTTTCCACAGTATAAAAATATAGTTATTTCTACCTGAAAAATTATAGAAGAAATTGTTTTTCATTTTTTTCATAATCATTACTGGTCCTTGTTGGTTTCTACTCGCACAAGCTAAATCTTCCCATGAAATACAAACAGGAAAAGAAGCAGGAAGTTGTTTCGGAATTTTTGAGATGAGGATTAATAATTTGAATTATTTGGATTATTCGAACTACTACTGTACTCATCTTAGATGTTATTCTCACAACGTTTCGGCCGATATAACCTCCGACCTACTTCAGGTGTATCTTGTTGAACTCGGGAAACTTTCTGTTGAACTCGGGAATCTGTACAGAATTTTGAACGGAATCCTTTATTTAATCTTGCTCTCATTCCATTAGCCATGACCAGGTGAAAGTGAAGTAATTAGTAATTGTATTCTTATCGCCTTGCACTGAGGATTGAACCTTCAACCTCAAGAGTACTGTTACTTAGAACTGATTATTACTGAGCACTCTATCTGTTATACTATGGGTCCTTGTGTACAATTCTAGTATGAATTTTAGCAGCCTTAAACCTATTTTATTTTAGATGTGTGGTCTATGATACGGATGATAGTCTCTGAAACGTCAATAATAGCAACAGAAATGTAAAAACCTTCACTACTTTATTTAAATGATTATAACTCTATCTCCATCAATTGTTATATAGAGAATGTTTCTGATGTTGTATTAAGTAAAGTTTCGAGAATTTTGAATAGATCCCTTAATTAAATTCAATGGTGGAGACTATTCCTGATCTGCCTAGCATGTCTTTTAGATTTTTTAGTATCAGTTAATTCATTTTTTTTGCATTTTCAAACTTTAGGCAGAATCAACTCTAAAATATATCTGAACTAATGTTTATATCCACTAGGTCATCTTTAAACATCATCTGATTTAAGATTAAGCCAACATTTTTTAGGTTTTCTATCATGTTATATATATATATATAGATATATTTAGGCAAACATTATTAAATAACACGGCATGCTTAATAAGGCTTTTATTTATTTAATTTTCCAAATAGTCCATTTAGTATTTCGGTCAAATTTGTGTAAGTCCCGTGGGTTTCTTGTTTCCTTTTTCTTTCCTTTTTTCGCGAGTACTTTCGATTTGATTTGTCAAATCATCTTCAGGTGGTGTTAGTCTTGGTGTCTTTACAAATATGTCTTTTTATTATAACGGCTAGTAAGTTACAAATTAAAAAAGAGCGTCCATAATATTGAGATGTACATGAGAGTTTTTTTGAAACAGCTACTAATTTACAACTTTAAATACAGCGTCTTCGTAGTAGTCCTGATAATTATCATGATGCTTTGTTGTAGTTGTTGTTGTTTGTATGTTTGTATGTCTGTTATGATGTATGTTAAGTTTAGAGAACCGGTGTGTCAACATAATTTACTACGAATAAGATAGCAACTTATTTTTTCAATTAAACGTGTTTAATTATGTATTGTGTCTCGACATTAAACAACTCAAAAGTGTGCAGTCAAAGCAAACTCCTACTTCTACTCCAATTTAATATTCGATTCAATATATTTACACAAGATTAGTGCAGGGTTGGAGCCATGTAAATTTTACGGGGTGTCGAATTCCCAAGCGGTCCCCATCGGCCAAATATATATTCTTGTCATAAGGTGTTATTTTGACGAAGTTAGTATTTTGAAGGGAGGTGTCATCGTCCCTCACATACAGCGTCTGGTATTCCCAAATGGTCACCCATCTAGTACTGACCAGGCTCAACGTCGCTTAACTTCGTTGATCGAACAAGAATCAGTGTGTTAACCTGATTATGCCTTCAACACACAAAATAATGCCACCCATGGAATCGAAGATATAAAGTTATATTGTCAAGTTTTCAAAGTCAGCCCTAAATAGCATTTAAGCAAGCAAATCAAACTTTCCTTCTGACTATCTTTTTGAATAGCAGTTGTTGTAACATTTATTAAAAATGATAACACACAAATATGTGGGATTTAATAATTTGGGGGGGGGCGGTATTTTTCTTTACAGTATACATTGGTGTCACTGTTATCCCAACCCATTTCCCATAGATAGAGGGAGCTGTTGTCTCAAACACATCTACTTTCCTGTGCAGTTCATAATCAAGATAAAGATTTCAGCAGCATGCTACATGTCCCATGGGACTTTCTGTACATAAACATAATTTCTTGAACACGTCAGCTTAAATTCTAATCTTAACTTCTAACAAAAATGTATCTTTATGTAATGTAGTTACAAAATGGAATTTTCCTTTCCTTCATCATTCTAACATCTCCAATACTGGAACGGAAGAGAATGGCAACATGATCGAATTGATTGTGAAAGATTGTTCATTGGAAGCGCAATGTAGAATGTAAATTTAGGATCTCTCTCTCTCTCTCTCTCTCTATCTGAAGCTTGTACCTTGGATATAATAAGGTTATATATTTTAGAATTATTCAATGTTTAAGAGCCAATGTTCTAGCCACAGACAAACAGACACATAGAGAATCGCCATGAGATGTGTCCTGTCTAACAAAACAAAGCCAATAGCCGTCTGTCATCCATTCATCTCACCAACCCCTTTGAACGTTCGGTAGGTTTCATATCGACACCTACAGTAGTGAGACAGTATGCAACATTTATTCAAACAACAGACAAGTGAACCTGAGTACCAAAAAACAACCGAAAGGAAAAGGCACCATGAAAGATGGGTTTGAAAAGAAATTTAAAAAAAAAAGAAAAATCAGTAAAGAATATAGTAAATTGATGTCATAATAGGCATGCATATTTACAAGCCAGAAAGAAACTGTATTAAAAAATGAATTAAGAATATGTAAGGAAAGAAAGGAGCTGAAAAATAATGCATTTGTGAAAAGTAAATAATAAACAGTTAAGATTTTTTTAGATGAAGAAAGTTCATGAGGCATGTGTACGCAGTGTAATTATGTGTGGAAATGAAACCTGGCCAGTGGGAGTTGATGGATGCGATGCATGGAGAGAAATGACATGCGAATTATACGATGAATGTGTAATGTGAGTCTTAAAGAAAGAACGTGTTCTGATAAACTCAGAAAGAAGATTAAATCTGGATAGTATAGAAAGATGTGTGCAGAAGAGGAGACTTTAATGGTATAGCATTCTTACTGTATTTTCTGGAAGGAATTAAATCGAACTAAATCGAATCATATTTGATTCTTCTAAGCAACATGCTGCAACGATTCACAAGAAAAACTGACGAACCCGAATCAAATATCGATGTTGTAGGAAGAAAGCTATGGATGACAAAAATACAATAAAACGACTGATTTTACTTTATATATTAGATGTGCAAACAGTTGTTAGAATTTTGTAGCTTTTTAAAACTTGTTCGTTTAATTAATAATTTTGCAAGAAAATGGTGAATTTCATAATTTTGAGTTATAGATATATATTAAGTGTTTAACATATGAGATAACATAAAATTATTGTGCTATGGTTGTGTCAATAGATTAGATGGTTGTGGTTGTAGTACGAACAAGATCAAGTGATAGGCGCACCTTACTCCTCGGCCTAACATTCACAGGTAACATGAATTGGAACAAATACATAGAAGATACTGCCAAGGTTGTTGCAACGAAAAGTGAGATCTCTCTACCGCGCTTGAACATTTCTCACACCTGCCAGTATCCTATATCTTTACAAAGCCACCATCCACCCCTACATGAAATAGTGTTGTCACATCTTAACTGATGCACCAACCACTAGTCTCTCCCTCTTAGACAGGGTTCATAAAAGAGTCTCTAATCTAATAGGTCTCACATTTTCTACCAAGCTCCAGCCCCTGTCCCATCACTGCAAATGTGCATTCTTGTGCTTGTTTTACAAGTACTCCAATGTAATGTGCTCCAACAAACTTGCTGTTCGAATGCCCCCTCAGCGTAAATACACCCAACGAACCCGACAATCAGCTAACTTCCATCTCTTCACCGTAGAGGTCCCCAGATGCTGTAATGCTTTCTACTCTAATAGCTTATTTCTTCGAACTGCTAGACTTTAGAATTCGCTTCATGTTTCCACGTCTGTACCAACATGCAGAAACTTAAATGTAATGTGAATAAACATCTCACTGCACAACTCCTCACTCAGGGTGCCCCCTAATTTACATTACTTCTTATGCCTGAGTGGCAATGTGCCTTGTTTGGGGGTGAAGTAAAATACACACATATATATATATATATATATATATATATATATAAGTGGTGAACTAAAAGCGAACTTTTAGGAAAGGTAAAACCTATTGTGAAAAGTATACAGCTCAATATCCAGGATAGAGCACGTTTTACTGAGCCTTGTTGCATCCACGAACGTACCTTTTATTGGACCTTTTAACCTCTGGATTCTATCTATCTTCGCCGCACCTGAAGATGTGGTTTTTGGAATTTAACTTTGAATCCTCTCTTGTCACTTCTCGTGCCTTTTAACGACCTACCTATCTACATTTCACTTTCTCCGCTGGACTTTTTGACACCAGACTTTTTTGCAATCGGACATTTGCTTGCATTCGGGCAGAGTTTTGCCTTGTGTTTTTTTCCTACAATTTTTATTTTACTTTTTCAAATTTTAAATCTTGGCCTTTGCCAACTTATCTATCCCAGCGACTTCCTCTGATGATAAGATTTTGATCTTTGAAAAGCCTGGCTTTAGGAAAAATTTAACTTGAATAAATTGCCTTTTTGCGGAATATACCTTGCTCTGAGCAACTGAATAGAAATACGATTTGACTTTTGCTTTTCTAATTCCTTTTCATCCTTCTACATATATATATATATATATATATATATATATATATATATATATATATATAAGAAGGAATTTTATTCCGTAATCGATAGGATTAATGTAAAAAAAAAATTTTTTAATAATAAATTAATCTTGTATTGCTAATTTGGCTTATATTTCAATTTTATTAACTTTCCATGCAATACTTTGAAACTTGAACGATACCACACACTTTACTTGACAGCGTGCCAGCGCATTTCTCGTTCAACACCGGTTTTGAATCCTAACCGCCAATTTTTAACAGCACGGCGATGACGTCATACCACCAAGGACGTTTATCAAATTAACAAAGAAATAAGTTTCTTTATTCTTGTTTTTTGATGAAAAAAAAATGACTCAATACTGGTCACCCCTGAAGAAGGAATTTTATTCCGTAATCGATAGGATTAATGTAAAAAAAAAAAATAATAATAAATTAATCTTGTATTGCTAATTTGGCTTATATTTCAATTTTAATTAACTTTCCATGCAATACTTTGAAACTTGAACGATACCACACACTTTAATATATATATATATATATATATATATATATATATATATATATATAGATATATATATATATATACACATGTGTGTAATTCTAAAAATATGTATTGCATGATTTGGAACAATTAGATCCCTGACAATTTTATATCATTTTGTATTGCGCAAATTTCTGTAAAACAATATTTTTAAAAGCACAGGGCAGTTAAAAGTGAGGGCTCTGTATTTACATCCTTATCATTTACTGTGAGGAGAATAAGTCAGTGCCCCAAAGGTTGGGCTCTTAAAAATAAGCTGGGAAGCCTCGTCAGTATTCTCAGTTGAGGCGCCGCAGGCAGTTAGCAATTAACTAACCAAAGAGAGAAGGCAAGGCCTGGGAGGGTGAACCTCCTAGGACTACTCAGAACTAAAACAACAATTTTATTGTTCTAATTAGCTATAATTTGCATTAACTCATCAAGTGACTAATCTCTTTTTATCTATCACTTTTACCCTCTCTTTGTAGTATGTTGTTTGACACGCTACTTCTATTCTATATGTCGTCTATCAATTTCATGTCCATCTCTCTTTTTCTCTTGCTGTTTATTACCAGTCGAAGGTAATAAATGAAAGAATGAAAACATTTGAATAGTTCATTGTAAACAAAAGGGAATATCAGTACAAGCAGTTATACTATTTAACCTGTAAGTGAAGAGGAAAAAAGAGATACCTATAGAGAGCAGAAAGATACTATTTGAAACAATGTTCCTTTTTCTCCCGGGCAACACGTTTTTCCTTCTTTTAACCGTATTATCCAACCGCATGTGAACTTCAAGACGTTCTCTCTACAACTGCCGTCAACCCAAAAAACACCGCCTTTTATTTAGCATTCATGCCGCACCTGATTTGCATAATGCAACCCCAAAAGACACCGCCTTTCATTTAGCCTTTTTTGCTGCACCTGATTTGCATAATGCAACCCCAAAAGACACCGCCTTTCATTTAGCCTTTTTTGCTTCACCTGATTTGCATAATGCAACCCTCACCTTCTTTCCCTCCGGACCTGCGTGATGGCTGCTACACTATTTTTTATTTTTATATTTAATTTGCTTTGCAAGCTCACTTTTTCTTGATTCAAACAATTTAAACCATGCTTAATGGTCGATCTCACATTTGTTTAGTATTTTAATAAAAAATGATAGGAAGTAACATATTCTGGTTGCCTTAAAACAAGCCACTCCGGCCTCTATCAGATGATGGTAATCGGAAGATGACAAGCTCAAAACTTCAAAGGTAACATGCATGGGAACACATGTGGAAGACACACAAATGCAAGATAAGGACGACATGATCAAATAGGTTGTGGGAGAGAATTTGTTAAATGTACATCTAAAGTAGCCAGCAGTGAACTAGTCTTCTTCTCTGTCTGAACACACATCACTCAATAAGCTTGATATGGAGATTGTGCCACTGATTAATAAAAAATCCATATGATTTTTATAAAGTACTAATCTTCAAATGGAATGTGTCAAAGTTTGAGCCTAATCGGATTTTTAGTTTACAAATTGCACTTATTTAAGTGAACCTACTGTTGCAAATTTTCAAAACAATGGAAAAATCTGAATTTCGTGTGTTGATAAAGCATTCCTTTCTGATGCGAAAAATACTGTTCAAACAAAGCAATGGCTTGGTAATCTTATTTGGACTCTGCTCTGTCAGGAATCTGTTAAGAGATAGTATGCTGACTAAAAACGCGATCGTACAGACACAAATGATGCTGAATACCCAGGTCGCCTAAATTCCGCAGTTGTTCCCGGAAAACATTTTAAAATCTACAAACTCGTTTCAGACGATCGTAAATTGAAGTTGTGTGAGATAACAGAGAAGTATAAAATATATGCATGAACATTTGTCAATGAGAACGCTGTGTTCAAAGTGGGTGCCGTATCTGCTCACAGTCAATAAAAAATAATACATCGACGATTCATAGCATTGTTTGCAACAATTTTAATGCATCAAAAAGGAGTTTTTGCCTTAATATATGGATGAAATATGGATGCACTACTTCACTCCGGAGTCAAATCAGCAGTCAGCTGAATGGAGAGCAGCAAGTGAAAGCCGTCTAAAATTAACAAAGATGCAAACATCAGCAGGCAAGGTTTTGGCCTGTGTATTTTGGGATGCACAAGGTATTTTATGCATTTATTTCTTTTAGAAAGGAAGAACTATAAATAGCGAATATTATATAGCATTTGAAGGAAGAACTCGGCAACAAACGGCCACAAACGAAGAAGAAAAAGTTCTCTTTCACCAAGACAATGCAACGTGTCACAAGTCAATCGCAATTATGGCACAACTACATAAATTGCTCTTCAAATTGCTTCTACACCAACTCTATTCTCTAGATCTGGCCCCAAGCGACTACTGGCTGTTTGCAGACCTCAGAAAATGCTCCAGAGAAATAAATTTGGCTCCAATGAAGAACTGATATCTGAAACCGAGGTGTGATTTGAGGCCAAGAAAAAATTGTTCTATAAAAAAGGCATCGAATTGTTAGAGAAGCGTTGGGATTAGTATATCAGCCTTGAACACTATTTTGATTAATAAAGTCGAATTTTTCCGAATCTTTTTTTATTAGTTGCCCGGGAATATTGAGTGATGTGTGATGTATTGCACCTAATGTTTTTTTGTGGGAGTTACATCATAAAATCTGTAGAGTTCCACAAATAGTAAGACATTGTGTTGCTTCTTATAATAATGTGCCACAGAGTCAATATCTTCATTGAGGATGTCACGTCACATAAGACTGAAAAGAAACATTTACTTGTTTTTATTCAGTTTGTGAATTCTGCTAGCATTTCCTGAAGTATCTTCTTCTGCAGGTTTGTTCGCAAATGAAAACTCGAAACAGACAGGAGTTTTCATTACTTTTATTGCAATATATGTCGATATTACCTTACTCTCATTATTTTCTTTATGTACCGTGAGTGGCTCTACTAGAGGTGGCTAGTGCACAGGACGTTCTAGCAACTTGCTGACAATATTTTCTCTAGTGTTTATCGATAGCTGGTAAAATTTATCAAATTGTTTGTTTTCATGCATTCCTTCTTCAAACCCAAATTATAAATGTTTATTTTTCGATATAACGCCTAACTCATATGTTAAAACACATTCGGCCTTGAATTCCAAAAGCATATTCAAGCTACATTCCAATATCAACCTACATTCTATCAGCCAGCTTTTGTAACCTCAGCTCTCAGCATTATTATAGCTATTACGAATTATCATTATTATTACAGCTATTATTACTCCCACTGGCTAATCTCGTTACACCTAGTATATAATAAATATCTCTATATCTATGAAGTTAGATATGTTTATATGTACAGGATTGACTCCTAAACTAATTAACCGGTCATTATGAATTTTGGAACACAGCTGCAAGGCTATATTTAGTTTCATTTAGTTTTATACAAAGGGGGTAAAAATGAGGTGGAAACTCTTTGTAAAAAATTCAGATACGTCTGATTTTTGTGAAATTTTAACAGTAGGTATAAGACATCAATTAATAAATATTTCCCAAATTTCAGTCTCTTTGGAGTATTTTAAAGGTTTTTTAGGGGCCAAATGTGGACACAACCTCCCATTTAAATGTTACATATTTGCCTTAAATTTGATCCATAGTCATTAAACACCAATTAAGCAAGATGTTTTCAAAGGACCCCTTAAATTTTAGACACTTTCTAGAATTAAAATCATGCAATAGATTTTGATCAAAATTGGAATAAGGATTCTAGACATAAGGTTTAGTAGCATTATATCGTGATTTTAAGCTTTATACGAGGGCATAAAGTAGTGCAAATCTATTGTTATGGGAATTAATTTTACTTGTCCTAGGAAGGGTATTCTTCTAGTACTTTTTATATAAATGTATTCGATTTATTTAATGTTTGTGAACCAATGGTCCGGCCACAAAGAGAACCATGAGATATCCCCACTAGACGTGTCCGGCCAAACAAAGCAGAACCAATGACCGACTAGAAGAAGTCTTCATTTATTCATCTTATTATCTCATCAGAAAGTTGTAGAAAAAAAAAATAACGAAATAATATCTAAACAGTTTAACAGAGGTGTCGCCAAGATCAAGTCCAAATGAAAAAAAACCGTCTCTGTATAAAAAAACGTTGTTCAGTTCAACATAAAAAAAATCCAGCACTATTCTCTTCTTTTGTTCGCTTTCCAATCCCACGTTCAGAACGATCTCCACGTAACTGACTGAATCTTCACTTTCGCTCTCTTATTGAAAAAAAATGCGACGCATACAAACCAACTTAATTTGCATAAATCTCTCACTCGATACCGCTGCCCGGATCTTCAAATAAAAACCTTATTTGACTTTCTGACGCCTTTCTCCTCCCACTCCTCTTTCTTTTTTGTCGTCAGCGAGCGTTTTCGGGTTCGCCCCACACACACAGCATACCAGACGCTACCTTTTTGAATGGTGCCGACAAGTGTCTGCATTTACGTCAGTCGGCCGCTCTCCATTACAAGTAAATATTGTGGAAATGAGATGATATATAAACCTGTAGAAGGCATAAACATTAACATTTCTTTCTCCTTGTTGTGAGGTGATTGAGTCACATGATAACCAATCAGTCTCCAGGGCGTACTAATTTCGACTGAACTATTGAAGAACTACTTCCCAACCCTTTTGAGATTTGCAGGTTAAACAGAGAGCTTCCCACCATCAATATAGACAGACGCCCTCTCTACTGCCTCTGTTCACTGGACAGCCAAAAGTAACATTTTTTAGTTGGCAAGAGAGATTGGGGTTGGGTAGCAACTATTAAGAGAAAACTGAACGAGGATCTTAACTACTCCTTACTCAAGAGTCGCATGGGCCAACTACTCACCGCCCACCAAAAATCCATAGGAAAGCCAAAAAAACTCCCCAACAAAGTCAAACAGGCCGTGATTCTGTATTTGTGTAGGACTAGTTACCCAATGCGCAGAACAATAGGTAACTAGCCTACAGTCTGCATAAAGGTCAGTTTCTCCAAGCTGTATTCGTCCTTGAGGGTTTAAAGCAAAGGCTACATCTTGCCACCGCACGTTTTTGAAAAGGGCATCCAAGTCAATTCAGATGGCTATATTGAGTTGCTGTCCACTGTTGCCAGGCGCTGAGTGGAGAGGGTGGCTGCGAGAAGGCCATACATGTGTCACATCGCCGGGAAACCCCAGATGTGTCTGTTTGAGAATTTCCCCGACTTTACTAGCCCCAACAACTCGCTAGATTTCAAAGATATGGATTATTATGTGTGGGCGTAGTTGAGAAAGACACTAACCGCACCACCTGCAACACTTAAACACCCTGTACACTTTTTCCAGCCGATACACTCTCGTGCACACGATGCAGTGCATTTACCAACAAAGGTATGTTGTAGGAAATTCATGAGCATTTTTGTCATCCCAGCATAACTAGATTGGTCCATTTTGTTAAAGTAAGGTGTGCTATGTGTAAACCACACTTATATACACCAGAAACAGGCTACCTGGTAAACGCAACACAACCAATGATTGATTTTCTTACTCCCACCTTGAAGAACCAGGTCTTACTAACAATGATAGATGAGTATTGATGTTTCCCATTGCAGGTACAAACATGACCACAAACTTAGTAATCGAGTGTAAGAGTCAGATATTTACAGTTAAGGCATGTTCACATATCTCCATTTAGATGGAGGAATATTATTTGTATCAAAGGATTTATGCAAATATTTCGTCTATTAGCCGAACAAGATCTTATCACACTCAGGAAATTGTCAGTGTGAAAGGTACAATGGAATTATTTGGAAATACATCTCATTGGTCTTAACATCAAGAAATTTCCGTGAATCACAATGGGAAGCGGTGCTGCCTGAAGTATTGCACTAAGATCTTTATACTGCTACCAATGCCACATCATATGCAAGACTTTTTTTAACAGCGAATAGCCAATGGCCATTTCTTACTTACTTGGTTTTCTATGTTAGGTCCTGTTCTTTTGCATCGTCAAATTTGTATCAATAAGCATGAACTATTGTGGACAAAGTATATTTACTGGAAACAAATCCATTAAAGCTCCTGTAAGATTCCCCATGAATTTAGGATGTCTTCAAAACTAACCTTTTTCTGGTCAGGTCTTTATTTATCCGTCTTTCCTTGACGTCCATTTTTATCACTTTCTCCCATGTTTTTCTTAGCCTTCCTCTGTGAACTGAACCTGCTACCTCAACTGTTCTACATCTACTAACCTAAGAACTCTCATCCATTCTTTGAATGTGGCCATACCATCAGAGTGTCCTGTTCTGCACACATCTCCCTATACTGTCTAGGTTTAATCTCCCTCTGAGGTTATCAGATGTAAGCCTGTCTTTAAGACTCACATTACACATCATTCTCATATCATTTCTCCTCATGCAACGCATGTCCTCAACCCTCAATAGCAAGGTTTCACTTCTATACATCATCCCACTACGTGCACATGCCTGATTGGTAGTGAATGGTAACACTTTGCTGGTTAATAATTACAGAAATTCCCTGAACTTATTCCATCTGCTCCTAACTCTTGCAACTACACTAGTACCTGATCCATCCTTTGTCTCCAATGGTAATGTTGAGAAATTCAGAGATACCAAGGCAATCCCTACGAAAAATCTGTAAAACATTGAAAATTCTAAACAAAAAAAAGGAAGGAGGAGAATGTCATATAGTTATGTTTCCCTTTCGTCAGGTTATATGGAGTTATCTCCCTTACTGGCGTTCTTCAGTTGATGAATTTCTTAGTTAGAAAATACTTAATTTAATAAAACCTTAAAAGAAATACTTAACAAGTCATTTCAATTACATTTTACTTATCCACCTGATGGAACTCTTTTCTCCTCACATTTACTGAGTGGAGGAAGTTTAAAAAAGAATATGTACAAAATTAAATTCATTTTTAAACTCAAAACAGAAGTAAAACATAAGAAAAATATATCTTTTATTTATATAAAGTTAGGTATAATAAAAAAACGTTGAAGGGGTACAAATGCAGTAAGTTCATCTGATCACATTCCGTGGAGTACTTGTAAAACAAGCAGTGATAGGACACGGGATGGAGCTTGGTAGACAGTGCAGGACCGATTAAGTTAGAGTCCCTTTTTTGTATCCTGTCAAAAAGGGAGAGACAAGTGGCTCGTGCACCAGCCTAGATGTGGCAACAATACTCCATGCATGGGCGAATAGTGGCTTTATAGAGATATGGGATACTGGCAGGTGTGAACTGAAGAGGCACACAGTTATCGTGACTATAAAGCAACTGAGAAATAGAACCATTTTCAAAAGTTCATTTATCTTTCATTTACAAAGTTTGCACATAGTTAAAGACTTAAGGTGGAAATATATCAGAATTATTTAAACATAAGAGACATTATAGACACACTTATAACATTAGAATACCTTAATTTATTCGACAAGTACAGCACACCATCTAGAAAATCCATGAGGTCAATTACAGAAGGAACAATCTGAAATGTTATGCACAAAGACGTCAGATATAAATGTCAAGTAATGTGTGAAGGTCATTTTACTTCATCAAAAGAGGTAAAGGAAAAATCACTTAATTAGAGCTAATAGACTCTTAAATTTTTTTGATCCAGCATCATTTTCATGGTCACATGACCTCTAACATTTGGCCTCCTAGCTCCCCAGATACCTAGGACTACTATGTATGGAACGTAGTTGAGAAAAAGAATAATGAGCACTATTATAACATTAAATAATCCCTAAAAGCTTCCAAAGAGTAATTTCTAAAATGAACAAGAACCTAATTTCACATAAAAGTCCGTTATCAAAGCTGAAGGAGAGATTACTGAATATTAGGTTGGTGCAAAAACAATGGCGTTTTCTCACATATTTATATGTTTTCTGAATTGATTTATTGATAAATATAGTGTTGTTATAACTCATTTTAAAACGCAAAGGAGAGATTAATGAATAAATTTACAAAACAATAAATTTATTCTCATCGTCAAAAACGTTTTTCAGTAAAAACAAATTATCTCTTTCTAAGAGTCATAGTTCCTATTTACTTGCCTCCCCATGAAGGAAAAGTTAGACACAGGGTCGGTTTTTATGTGGGGGTAAAATGCAGCTCCTCAAAAAGGGGCACTCTGGATCGGAACAAAAATTAAAATGTCCATAATCCAGAAGGATTTCTCCTTCACTGACCGGAGACAAAATAGACTAAGTGTAGCATTCGAATAGATACTACACTTTGTTCCTAAGAGTCATTGTTGTGTATGTGTCAATCTGCCCTCAAATATATTATCCACCCTAATGAATACCAAGATATACAGCAAAAGCATATACGTGGCAATAATACTCAATGTAAAGTGTCTGCCACTGATTCCACATCTTTGTCGTAAAGTGTCTGTAAGACAGTTCTCTTGGACTTTGGCGACTTTTGTATGAAGAGTAGCAAAGACCCACATTCAGCACTTTCTTCATAGTCATCACTCCAACACCCATCTCTCTCGCCAAGGTCCTCATTGCCATGCTTGGATCTTAATGGACCTTTTTTACAGTTTCTCAACAAATTACGTTATGTAGACAGAACCTCTGCTATAACTCTCATTCCTAGCCACTGCTTCCACATCTCCGTCACAATTCTCCAGCTCGCATCTCACGCAATTTTCCAGCTCGCATCTCACGGCCTTCAAGGAATACTGAGCTGCTGCAAAGATTTCCAATTTTTTTAATCTGGCATGAATCATCATGGTTCAAATAACTCTCTTCTAATATTCCAGTCGCTCTTGTTCGTCAGCTCTCAAACCCATCAATAGCACACAGAAACAACTATCCGTTGCACTTTACCACTGTTAAATACTTCAAATTGTTCTGAAATTTAAAAAAAAAAACAAGAAAAAATATGCAAAAATGATCAAATTTGTCTTAAACGTCGGTATGGCGTTTTGGGTTTTTGTAGGTAATATTTTCTTTTTACTTACCACTTTTTTCTCTCTTTCTCTCTTCCACAGTGTACGCTGAAGGTGAAGTTCTAATGTTGCATAGTCAACCTTGTGTCACACAATGCATTGATTAAAAAACACAAATATAACAATTAACAATAAAATAAAATGGATAAATTTATTCGGGAAGAGGATAAACAAACGGTGCAGTGGAAAATTACTGACATGCAATGATAATAGTATTCATATAATAAAATATATATATATATAATCAACGGAATTTTTTATAAATTCTAAGTTTATTTTTAATGAAAAAAAAGGTTTCTTCCTAACTTTAGATGTTCACTTTATTTCTTTTGAAACATTACCTATTTGGCTCTACCTAATAAATATGTGAAATTACATTTTCTTTTCTCAATATTCATATTCTTTGTTTAAAAGAAATTTTAAGTTGGTAACATTGTTGCATTCTCAACCTTGTGTCATACATGAAGCAACCAAGTTGCCGTATTCATTACAGAAACATTAAAGTTCACTTTGTTTGGTGGTCGTTCTTCTATATACCCCCCCGTCTCGGTAATTTGCTATATGCAAGTAAATTTAGCAACGATTTATCGCCTTTTGTGCATTGTATATATATATATATATATATATATATATATATATATATATATATATATATATATATATGTATATAATATGGACACAACCTCCCATTTAAAAATCTAAATATATCAGATTTGCATTGAATTTTAGCCATAGTCATAAGCAAGATTCCATGGTCCGGCTCTCCATGACTTGTATTTCAGTGGCAAGCAAAGTGAGTCTCCGAATCTCAATTTGTACTGGTTAATATATATATATATATATATATATGTTACATACACGAACAATATCCATTCCAAGACGGCTAAAATGAATTCCCCAAACAGAAAAGTTTTGCACCACTTTTATATCTCATTACAAAAATTAAAATCAAGATATAATCATACTAAATCTTGTCTATAATCATTATACTAATTTTGAGCAAAATTCATTACATGATTTAAATTCTAGAAAATGTCTAATTTATAAGGCTTCGTCGTAAGAAGTCTTAAGAAATTGAAATTCAGGGAATCTTACTTAATTGGTATCTAATGACTACGGATCAAATTCAATGCAAATTTGATATATTTAGATTTTTAAATATAAGATGCCCAGATTATTACCCCTAAAACCCCTTTAAAATACTCCAAAGAAACTGCAATTTGGAAAATATGTATTAATTGATATCTACCTATTGTTAAAAATTTCATAAAAGTCGGACGTATTTGAATTTTCACAAAAGGTTTCAAACACCGTTTTACCAACTTTGCACACAACTATATATAGCCAGCATTACGACCCCTTATGCCTAGCAGCTGTGTGCCAGAATTAATAATGATTGGTAAATTGGTTTAGGAGAGAATCCTGTAACTACAAATATATAAACGTACCTAACTTTTATATATATATATATATATATATATAAAGATGAATACCTAACATGATGTATAAGTATAAAAAATAATATATGCAAGAAGAAAAATTAATTAAAATAAATGTGTTTAACAGCTACATAATTTGATTCAATATATCTTATGTTTGCACTTTTTCAAGATTCTTGAAAAAGTCTACACGTGGACAAAATAAATTGTCTCTGTGTCAATCCATTTTTGAGATAGAAAAAATGTTATAGGCAAAAAGGACAAACTAATTAGTTTGTCTTTTTTGCTTATATCATTTTTCTATCTCATATATATATATATATATATGTATGTATTCACATAAAATTTTATAAGATATAATTTTTTATGTATCAATTTTCAGTATTTACTTCACGAGTGCTCGATACATAAATAAAGCTAGGTAGTAAACTATGAAAATATATTTATGGCAATTAAGCTACACAGAGGCTCCAGCGTTTCATCCCCGGGGGGAATCTTGAGGCAGCTTGAAGATTCCCCCTTGGGGATGAAATGCAGGAGCCTTTGTGTAGATTAATTGCCATCAATATATTTTCATAGCTTACTACTATATATATATATATATATATATATATATATATATATATATATATACATACATGTATATGTAAATGTTAGATCCATTTATTATAAATATAACATGCTTGGTTAGTATGTGTAACAGAGAACAAACCCAATAACATGTCGGAATTTTATCTTTTTCCAGATAAAAAACAAATAAGCACAAGAAAAACAGGGGATAGAATTAACAACTAAAATCAAACAAATTTATTTCACATAAAAATCCCAAAAAGGAGAACACATTTACGGTTGCATAGAATTTCCCGATGTGGGCAACAAATATTAAAAATTAAATAAAAAAGAGAAACTCATACAAGCTGTTTATGTCATATAAACAGCTTGTATGAGTTTCTCTTTTTTATTTAATTGTTCAAAGCAGATTTTTGATAGAAAAATATTATTTAAACAAACAAAAATATAATATGAGAAAAGTTCTTTTCTAATGTTTCTACAAATAAAATATGAATGAACAATTACTTACTATAGTTTCAAATAAAATATGAATTGACAAGTACTTACTATACTATATTTTCAAATAAAATATGAATGAACAAGTACTTACTATAGTTTCAAATAAAATATGAATTAACAATTACTTACTATAGTTTCAAATAAAATATGAATTGACAAGTACTTACTATAGTTTCAAATAAAATATGAATTGACAAGTACTTACTATAGTTTCAAATAAAATATGAATTGACAAGTACTTACTATAGTTTCAAATAAAATATGAATGAACAAGTACTTACTATAGTTTCAAATAAAATATGAATGAACAATTACTTACTATATTTTCTCTGCAGACTGTCATCTTACAGAAGAAAAGTTGGCCAGAAGAGTTTGTTTTCCTTATAGCCACAACACGTTAACATTTTTCTGTCCAATGTTTAGATGACTTATCCACTTTTGCTGCACACTGGATCCAAAAAGGGGGAGAAATTCGACATCCAAAAGTTTAATCTCGGTCCCATTAACATTTTGTTAGGACTTCTTATATCGGTCAAGCAAATTACTTCTTTGATTGAATAAGAGTTGCTTAATAACCTCATGCCTTACACCCAGGTTACTTTCTAAACAGATTATTATTATTAAAGACGAACTCAGTATCGTCTCAATTTTTCTATTATAAAAAGATTTTATAAACATTAGATCCACAATGAATTCTTCAAACACATTTGGCTACTGAGAATATTCAAAACCACATTTTGATGTGGAAATTTTGTAGCCACACGATCCACATTTGCGGCTCAAACGAGCTGGTTTTCACGCCTCAAGCACAAGATTTTAAAAAAATGACTACCAGCAAAGCTAGTCCATTTGAGTTATCTTAATTTTAGAGTTTCATACAACAGTAAAAAACGAAACTAGGGATCAACTCGCAAAAAATAACATCTGTAAAGAAATCTACAATATATGAAAAAAAATGTACAAAATATTGGGTTAGATATTTGTGTGAAATAAATTCCAAAAAACAATATGTTAAGAGGTTATTATTATTTTTTTTTTTGGGGGGGGGGGGGTAGATATTTGTGTGAAATAAATTCCAAAAAACAATATGTTAAGAGGTTATTATTATATTTTTTTTTGGGGGGGGGGGGTAGATATTTGTGTGAAATAAATTCCAAAAAAAAAACAATACGTTAAAAGGTTATCATTATATTTTTTTATATTTCAGAGTAATAATCTTTTATAAAGTTATTGAGGACATAATTGTTGTTTTTTCATTGCTGTGTATCTATTGTTCCTGTATATCTTGTAAGAATTTAGAAAGCCAAAATAATTCCACTTCTCACAGAGAGGAGAGAAAGTGGCTTCCATTCAGTCTCAAGCGACAATGGATACATTCTGTAAAGGTGCCTGTGTGAGGAGTCTATTGTGAAGCAAGGGTTGCACAATTCGCCACTGCACCTCTCCTGGACCGGTATTGCTTGAGTCCAGTAGCAAGGACAAGTCCATGATGACTGGAAACAAAGCCGGGATAAGCAGAGAGCTCTCCAATATACAACACCTGGTATTCCAAATGATCACACATTTAATACTAATCAGATGCAACGTTGTTTAACTTTAGTGATATAATTGGAACCGGTGTCAACATGATTATGCCACATATTTCCACAAAGTCTCTAATAAACCATAAAAGTTTATTATCTGCATCTTTCGCCAAGGCTGGTTGATATGCCATAAAACCCAACAACGAATCAACCAAAGTTTAAGTGTATGGATAACTACCCACGTGGATCAAGTCATGACAGTTTTGTTTTACGACATATCAACCCTTTGATGGGTAATTTAATGCAAAGAAATAATATCTAGCATATAAATTCACTGTATTAAATTAGATTTATGAACAAAAAATAACAAAGTTTAACAAACCATGTCAAGAGAAATGTAAAAAATATTTACATCCACAGTGTGAATGTTTTTCCAAGGCCACTTTAAACATGGATATGGTAGTCATTTTCACAACCTCCTCTGGAAGGCTGTTCCACATAGCAGAAACCTGGACAATTTCATAAGTTTCAATTTAGAAATCAAATTATATTGCAGATTATACAGGCAGTAACAATTACAAAAATCCTCTCAATATGAGCAAGGAAAAGTATTACAATTGTTTGCTATCATAGTACTCGTTAAATATAATTCGCTACAAAAGTTATTCTTAATACAGGATGTTGGAAAAAATGATTGCATAACTTCAGGATTATATTCTCTATGTGTAAATAACGAATAAACGTAGGTCAAGAAATGCTTAATTTCCGAGTTATAGGCCATTGAAGCAAATACTGATCAACATTCTTTATTGCAAACATTTATAAAACTATTAAAAAAATGAAATCAAACAAATGTAAAAACTGTAAGGTTAAGAAGGAAGATTTGAGCATCATAATTGGCAGGGATCCTTTGATACTGGTCGGAATCCTGCAAATGTTGTCCCTTCTTATTTCATGTAACAGAATACAACAGATAAAACAGGTTAATAAATATGATTAGCACAAACCAAAGATTACTCAGAGGAAGAAATGGACCACAAAAAAAATTAGACTAGTAATAGATTGTTATTAGAAAAGCATCCCCCACACAAAGAGGCCCCTTTACACATATAGAACCCAATCCCAAAGTTATGACATCGATTTTCCAACCTGCCGGTAGATTAATTTACTGAATTATGAAAAAATCCTACACAACTCGGTGATTATGTCGGTTTAGATTTCATTTTAAATGCTTCAGATGAAATGCAGACCAACATATTTTAAAACAAAATTGCTTTTCTTTAGTGAGGTCCAATTAAATTTTTTCAAATTCTGTTAATATACAAAACACTAGAAAACCATAGTTTCTCTTTTGGTGTGTGTACAAATGTTCTTTTAATGGAAATGTACAGGAAAATGAAGACTTTCATACTTCACAAAGAAATAGTTTTATTTAGTATGTGTGTATGATTCTTAAAAAATTCATGGGATTATAATTTTGTCTTCAGTATGTGTACGCATATGTTTAGTTAAATTTAATCTACTTGAAAATGTGGAAGCACAAACTTCACAGCAATATGATTTTTCTCGAGAATGTGTTTTCTGATGCCTCCTAAAACTTGAGTTATCAGAAAATGCTGATCCACACACATCACAAGAATATGGTTTTTCTCCAGTGTGTATTCGCATATGTACATGCAATGATGATCCGTTTGTAAAAGTGGAGTTACACATTCTGCAAGAAAAGGGTCTTTCTCCAGTGTGTATCCGCATATGTTTTGGCAAATCTGATTGTTTTGAAAATGCTGATCCACACAATTTGCAAGCATATGGCTTTTCTCCTGTATGTTTCCGTTTATGTGTATTCAAATTAGATTTATTTGAAAATGCAGTCCCACACTCTTCACAAGTATAGGGCTTCTCTCCAGTGTGTGTTCGCACATGTCTACGTAAATTTGGTTCAAGTGAAAATGCAGACCCACACACATCACAGGTATATGGTTTTTCTCCAGTGTGTATACGAATATGATTTTTTAAAGTACCTTTCTGAGAAAATACGGCTCCACACACATCACAAGAAAAGGGTTTCTCTCCAGTGTGTGTACGCATATGACTTATTAAATTTGATTCATTTAATGATGCATAGTCACACACTTCACAAGGAAACAGTTTCTCTCCAGTGTCTGTGAGCATGTGAATTTTTGATGGTGATTCAACTGGAAATGCAGAGTTACATTGTTCAGGAGAATATGTCTGTATTTCCATGTTGAAGTTTAATTGTATAACATTTCAAAAATGGAATTGAATAGCAAGAATATTTTTATTTCCTTTATTGCTTTCAATGTCAAATTATAACTGGGTGTTCGATATATTCGATGTGCATTCTTATATTGAGTTTGTAAAGAATATTTTTTGAAAATATATAAACAAAGAATTTACCAAAACTTTTTTAAGTTCTATTTTGACTTAACCCAAAATTTGGATCCACACAAATGACAAAAATAATTTTATTAGTAGCTAGCCGTACCGATCCAACATTGCCCAGTATTTCTTTATTTTTTCAAGCGATTTTTAAATACTGGAGATAAATTGTCAAATGTATTGGCAATCTTTTCTGTGAAGAGAAGGTCACTATTTAGAAGTAGATCCATATGTATTAATATTTCTACTCATTTGAACTCGCTTTCGATTACGTTGCGTCATCTGCCAAAGAAAAAAAAATACATATTAAAACGTGAAATGATAAAAAGGCAAAAAAGGGAACATTCGTAAAAATATTGGCTTAATTTCATATGTTAATCATTAAAATTAGACATATTATCTCGAAATTAAGGGATTCGTGGAATGGAAGTAGAGTTATTTATTGATGTTGTATGTATTGAATGTGTAAATCATCTAGGTTAGGTGATAATAACAGGAAATGTGACAGCCCAAAGGGCAACTTGCTGAACCTGGGGTGAAATTTACCTAGGCTGTGGGAATGAATTAAAAACGAATATGAGCTCAAAGAGAGAATGTGATAGCAGTTAGTGAATTTAGAAGCACATAAGATATATATATATAATTTGTGACTTTGATCTCTTTCCTGGTCAGTGATTTGAATAAATGGATGACAGCTTTCTTCCATCAGATTTGTGTCAAGTTAGTCGTTTGAAAGGTATAAGAAACTTTTATGGCATGACAGGCATTTTCTCAGTCTGATACAATCACAGCAAAAGCGTGCAAAGAAGAATGGCCAGCAAACAAGGGATGAATAACTATTTTGAACTTCAATGTTTCTGTAATGATGATGGTAATGTGGTTGCTGTGTGTATTACAGCATCATCATCATCATCCTCAGCATCATCAACAGCAGCAGCAGCATTCTCAGCATCATCATCAACAGCAGCAGCAGCATTCTCAGCATCATCATCAGCAGCAGCATCCTCATCAGCAGCAGCAGGATCAGCATATGCAACTTTCTCTCTCTCTCTCTCTCTCACTCTTTCACTCACACTCTCTCTCTCTCTCTCTTTCACTCTATTTTTGAGATGAGAATCAATGGAATGCTCAACTGGTCTCCATTGAGTTAGAATTATGTGATGCTTTTAAAAGCACTTTTGTGCAGCTACAGTCTGTAGTTATCCGCCCTATAGTGAAGGACCGTCTGTGCTTTGTGAACAGGCACATCTTTAATCTGGTAAATCTGTTAATGTACATGAGCATAGAAGAAAATCCCTCTATCCTTGTAGTTCCTGTGGCGATCATTAACAAGCAGACGCTTCGGCAGAAAGAATATGGCAGAATTGGGGAAAAGCATCCTGTGTGACAACCGGAAAGAACTGTAGTAGTGGCCCACATAGATTTTATCAACCATAGAAAAACTCAATCAGTTCCTTGCAAAAACAAGTCATGTAAATCCAAGAAGAATTTTCGACCTGATTGATTGAACTCTAAATTGACTCACTAGAAATCATTAAGTAGGCATAAAATGTGTTAATCTCATATTAGTAAGTTGATAGAAAAATGATTTTATGTTATTACAATGTGCCACTCAATTTTGAAATAAATTCTTATTTGAATCTTAGTTTTACATATTACTATATACCACCAGTGACTCTTTGAATCAGTATTTGTTATATATATTTAATATATACTTTCCTACGTTAGACATTAGTTGATAAAGCAGTGGAAGCAGCAAGCAGTTAAAGCTGCTGCTGCTGCTTTTAAAGAAACATGCACATTACGGCTACTGCTGATATTGCTTTCATACAAACATACATGTCCACAGCATTTGACAACTAGCATTCATCCTTTATGACGTCACTTTGTTTTCAATGATGCAGAATTCGTCTCATCAAGAGTATATGTGATCCTGACTAGAGTTTTACACTCACCAGACTTTAACTCCCAGATTGTTATTTGCAGGAGTATATTAAATATAATATTTATTAAAACAATTACCAGCCTATTTTTTAAATGAAAAGGGCTATCACAGCCAAAATCAAGGCAATGCCAAGAGAAGAATGAGTTATTGACAATTTGGCATATCCAGGCGTGCTTATCATTGAATAGCGATAAAATGAAGAATGTTGGAGATTCTTGACTGAAACTTGAAGGACAAGTTAGGCATAGACTGAAGTTTAATTGTAACAAGTTTGGTTGAAATGCAGACAGAATTATTAATTTTATTACTAAATAATCTATGCTATAACTTTTCTAAAATGTTAATTAATCAAGGAAAGGCTGATAATATAAGGCAATGTCAGATAAGTTAGTTCACTTATATTCTGAGGTACAATAGTATATAACAATAATAATAATTATTATTATTATAATAATGAACATTTTATTTAATATTTTGTCCAAAATTAAAATAAAATACAAATGTTAATGGGGGCGGGGACATACTCTTCCACTCAACTTCTTAATTTATTTTTTGCTCGTAACAATAAGATATAAAGAAAAACAACATACGAAATACAACAGTATCATAACAGATTAGTAATATACTCAGGGCTTTACGGAGCCCTCCAAAAAGGAGCGCGCTCCAGGAGCACGCTCCTTTTTGCTGGAGCGTAGGAGAGGAGGGCTCATTTTATATTCAGCTGGAGTTGAGCTGGAGCAACTTCATTTGGGACTAAAGAGTGGTGGTTTTATCGCTCCGCGCTCCTTGCTCCAAAATTATTTGATTTTTTTTTAAACATTAGTTTTTTATTCAGCAATATAAAGGAAAAGTAAAAAAAGTCTCAAAGTTTACTCTGAATTATTTTTTAAAATTATATCTCTGGTAGAGAGAGGGAGGGGGCTCAGGCGGAAGACGATTTAATTGTAATGGTTTTAACAATCTTTTTTTATTGTTTTATTCGTTACACCCCCCCCCCCAACCCCGTCGACTTGCTATCAAGCGATGAGACAGATCAAAGGCGTCATTAAAGTTTTTATTGCAGTCATTGACTTGAGCGTTCTATTTCTTTGGAAATATTAAAGAAAGTTGAAATACATTTGAGTTAGGGGTACGAACGATTTTGATACCATCTGAGTGCAGGTCGGGAGGGGGGGCGAGAGAGAATTCAAAATGTTTACTAGCTGACCTGAGATAATTCCTAAGGCCCTTTTAAAAAGTGCACTGCTACCTTTCTGTTGAATAAAAACTCCGAAAATTAGCACTCTAGATAGAAGAGGTAAGTTGCCCAATCAAGGTTTCAGAGTACAGTCTACCCTACTATTTAATTAATATAACTTTGGGGAGGATATATGTGGATTCATACCGTTCCTAAGTGTATTAGTGAAAGTTATGTTGTTTTTCTTCTCTTAGACTAGATAGTCTGCTTGACTGGATAGAAGTATGTATGTATAATACACAATTTAGGAAAACTCGTCAAAAGAAAAATCGGCAACGGAAAATTCGTCAATGGAAAATTCGGCAACGGAAAACTCGGCAATTTTGACCAAGTAGGAAAATTCGGCAATTATCGAATAAATATCGATTGAAAATAGATTTTAGAACCGTTTTTTACAGGAGATATACTTGTAAATACGGGGCTACCCCCTCCCCAGTGAAGAATATTTTTTATATTATTTTTTTGGTACTTGTGCAGTTTACGAACCGGGCTATTTTTTAGATAAGATTTTCAAGTTAAATTCAATTTTTACGATATCTTCTGTTTATTAAATTGTTACGCGAAAGTACAGAATAATTAACAAAGCACCACCCCCCATTCTCCCCATGTAAAAAATCGTTGTCTAAATAATGTTATTATTTCAAGCCGGTTCGTAATCAAGTTACGAGATTAAATCCATCATAATTCATTTAGATTTCTTCATAAACAAGTCAGCCATTTTAATTGACAAAACATCAATTACTTCGTGTGTGTGCAAAACTTGAAAGGAATTTATAAACTATCGAGTAGAAAGTCATTTAAACTGGCTTTAAATTCTTAAAAAATGTCCATGTATTTAAAAAAGCAAAATTGTTTTCTTGTTCTCAGGAAACGAAAATTTATGCATAATCCTATACTTCGTCCGACATGTTCTCCTATAACTCTCAAAATATTAGCGAGATTTTGTCGAATATTATCTTACGGTCTTACACTTAAAGTGACATCTCAACCCATATTGACGAGATCCTTTGACGCCCACCCCTATCCTTCGACCACTCATTGGCAGAATAGAACGTTTATGAAAGAAGGTACATTTTATTATGGAGCGCTGAAAAAGAGCCGCTCCTTTTTTATAGGAGTTGGAGCAGGAGCGGCTCCTTTTTGAGAATGGGGAGCGTGAGAGGAGCCAGCTCCAATTTTGGGCGTTGGAGCAGGAGCGGGAGCAGCTCCAAAAGTAGTGGAGCGCGTAAAGCCCTGAATATTCTACAACATGCAGAAATTGTGCACTTTTCACCAAATACAAAAATACATACTAAACAGATACATGCATGTACATATATATGCACATATATCCATTCTGAAAAAAAACTCCACCAGAAGCAAACAACTGTGTCAGGATGAATCAATACATAAACCATCCACTACATGAATGATTTATTATATAAACGTTTAAACAATCATGTATGCATAAACACAAAAAAGAAAACACATCATATCGTCTATCAAACACTTATATTAATTATCAACCTGCAGATTTAAATCATGTAGTGCTACAACTCTCAAACACTTCTCAAATGACGTTTTTAAATAGTTGATCTCAATTTCATCTTTATTCTTATTCGCTCAGACCTTCTGATTGTCACAAGTATACACCCTCCAGAAAAAAATTATGCTTTCCCAGAGTTTACAATGATATTCATATAAAATAACGTCTCAATCTGTGATGTTAAAAAAAAGAAAACATCTTAATTTGAAAAGTTGTAAAAAAGAAAAAAACGTATCAATCGAGATACAAAAAAAGAAATGAAAAAGTAAGTAAAGGTCTAATTATGGAAATCAGAGTGAAGGATTTCTTTTCAAATTCATTTTAGAATGCAGGGGGGCGTCTGACTTGTTATTTGCTTCCTTCCTCTCCCTAAATACTTGAAATGGTTTCGTCAGGTTTTGTTTTTTTACTTGCTAACTTTTGTGTAACAAGGACAAATATATATATATATATATATATATATATATATATATACATATAAATACACATTGTTTTTTATTAGTGAAGAATAGTATAATGTTTGCTAAAATGATCACCAATGATATGTCAATGAATTTGTTTATCATGCAATTTGTAATCAATCACAGGTTTACTTTCTATTAAATATTTATTAATAATAATTGTTGTCTAATGATCGTCTCTGTGGTAAAAACAACACAAGGCAAGTTGTTGGTATAACTCAGTTGTGCTCGGGGTATGTGTGTGATACCGTTGTTGTGACTAAGGACCCCTAAAATGCTGTCTGTTGAGCATTGTCTGGTTGTGTCGGCCACAGTCATGATCTTCTTTGTCCGACACTAAGTTGTTTACTCTCAGACTCTCTCAGCAAACCGGACTCTGACTGAGCCCTCACCTGCTCTGTCAACTCAATATATTTACTTTCGACCGAAAATCCTGGATGTCTGGTCTTTCTCTCAGTCACTCTCAGCTGGTCACCAAAACTGGTTACATCCGTTTTTCTTCTCAACTTATCACTATCCGGCCACCCAGAAACAAACAATCAACTGTTAAAGTGCAATGACGTCTGAGAAGTTCAAGAGATTCACTGACCTCCCTATCGCCTGTCCATCTATTTCCCTTCCTCATCATTTTATGGTGGTCCTGGCTGGAGGGGGACAGTCCATAGTATCACAATAATACACTAAAGCAATTTCATGTTCATATGTATATTATCATCATCCATCCCTTTATGAAAAAGATGGGATTGCCCGATTGCCGATGAAGAAATGCAAAAAAAAAGTAATTTCTGAAATTTCATCTGATGTCATTCTTGAGTAGAACGTGAAACTCAAACTAAAATACATTTTCTTGGCCTTCGGTCTAGGATCAAAGTGTATTATCTGTTCTGTCCAAAGATAGTACAATAATATCGTGAGGTTTGCATTCAGGACAGGAAATGGAAATATGTCACAAGGATTTTTGAAGTAGATAATAATAATCAGATATATTCGTAAATTACACTTACAAGAGTAGTTAAATAAGTTTCAGTTTAAACAAATTATATTCTGGGATCTGCTATCACACCAGACGATAAACACATTTCAATTCTATGAATAGAATTGAAATAAGTTTTAGTATAGCTGCAATATACAACAGATTAAAGATACAACTGTGGAATTTACATGGGCTCCCCTAGTCTTTATTAATATGCTCATTTTGACATCTGGACTTGCACCAGATTGATCCAAAATAGAATTTCTCCAACATTTAAACTTGTATCTATCAGAAACCATGGCATCTACAACTTCTTTGCCATGAAAAGTCGAAAACAAACTGAAGTACATAAATGAACAGGTATAGACTGAAGTTGATTTGTAGCAAATGTGATTGGATTACAGAAAGGATTGTCAATTTTATTAACGATTGCATAGGTGGCATTTTGGGGGGACTACCTATACGTATTCAGTTTTTTAATATGTTACATACATATTTATTATAGACCTGAACACTGCCAGTATAACTGTTTTTTTTTAACTTACATGAACAAAATGAACATCACTTCCTAAAATGTAAACATGCAATCGTTTTAATAATCAAAACAGATCATATGCCATAAATCTAGTAGGATTTGAACTTTGTATATCTGATTTCTTATACCACGACTCATGATACCACATTACTGTCAAAAGACAAATGGTATTTCAAATTGTCTCAATTTTGCAGAAACTTTTTACACCAAATTAGCAAAAAAAAATTTTGTAGACGTTGCTGCTCTAAAATGTTTTTAATTCTTAAGATTATTATTGATAACATTTCCAGATTATCACTTTTATGTTCAATTTTTAGCGGATTTATTTTGTAAGTTTAATGTTAAACAATCTCCATGAAGTTGATATTTCCCCAAGAACATGTTCCGTCTTCTAAAAGTTCTTATTTAAAAAACTTCTAATTAATATGTCGATTAAATATTAAATTCTTAGTTTATAAGAAAGAATTGTGAAAAACTCCATTCAATTTTTAGAGAGATTTTCAATTTACTATGTAAAATGGTTCCCTTTCTCAAAATTGCGAAAAGGTATTTTATAACAGGGTTATATTGGCTTAACACTGGTCCTAAAATAAAATCAGATGACCATTTTATGTTAAACTTCTAGCAGTGAGTAACTGTATTTGCCTTGCGATTAAATTATTTTCTTTGGTAGAAGAATTATATTAGAGGTTAATTGTCTGATGTGTGAGCCAAGCGAAACCTTCGACAAAGCAATACAGGTTACTTACTTAGATCAAAGTCAAATCAAGAGCCACAGTTTGATTCACCGTCCAGATGGCACAGGAAGATTCACTCAAAATAACTTTCAACTATTCTTGTGTCTTCATCATTCAACTGGCAAGCCAGCCATCAGATTAATCCTTACCATCGAGTAGCTTTTGGCCTTCATAAGTGGTGATACAAATTAGTAATAAAAAATAACTGATTTCACTGAAGTACCACAAAGAAAAAGAATTACATTTATAAGGGACTAGCAGGGCTACCCAGTATTTCCCAGGACAAAAGTGTAACATATTTCTATTAAAACTTCTATCTCTCTCTCTCTCTCTCTCTCTCTTTCCCCGCCCTCTCCCCACCCCCTCCATCTCCCCACCCCCTCTTTCTTCTGTGCCCAACCTATTCCTCTCTCTGGACATACACACACACAGACAATTCCGAGAATAAGTCAGCATAATGGAATTAATTCTGCGAAAAAATAAATCAGAATTACCTCCCTTTAGTTAGTGGCTGGAAAACAACCCCCCCTAACGGAATCTGCGCCAGGCTGAATAATTATTTTTAAATTTTAGATATGATTCATCCGGGGCAACGCTGATAAAGAAAATACCAACTTTGTGTGTATTTGTTTTAGAGTTTTAGCCGAACATACATACACACAGACAACAGCCCTATGTATAATACCAGTGGTTATACATCATTATTCATGCCTTCTAATTCAAGTAGTTTACTAACACTATAGTGACCCTAATCCACTTCTTAAACTTCCATAAAAATTGAACTCTATGTTTAAAGTTTACAACCTGGGAACAGACTAAATGATTTGCCTTGTGGAGAGACAGGTGACAGCACAGAAATTTAATTAGCAACCCAAAGTGTATGCTCTAAGGAGTAACCCACTTATAGTTGCAAGTGCAAGCAATTTCAATGAGTAATAACTAAGTATCTGCAAGGCTTAAAAATTGGATGAAATGTCTATGAATTTGAAATTGAAAGCAGTATACAGGTGAAAACGCTTTTAAAATGGAGTAGGTGCAGCACCAGTAATCACTACACAATATCCAGCCCCCCAAAAAGTGATCCACCAATCTTAGACAACAGTCCAGAATGTTATTTAGTAACATCTCATTTAATTGTATATCATGTTGCTTTCGGACTGAGGCCTTGTTTTCGATCAAAGCAAGGCTGGGTTATTGATAAAGGTATTATGATGTTGAAAAAATAGAAACAAGTGCCAGCACATCACTGATAACTCACTTTGAGGCAGTTTAAGAATGTATCTTTTCAATCAATGAACAAGTTTGTTATGTTCTTATCAGAAAATCAATGCTAACTCCATTATTTGTTTTAATTCAACAAGGCTAGTATTCGGACGATTAATCAGAATCGGAAAAATCGAAACTTTTTGGGGTATCGGAATCGGAAAAAATTATAGCCAAATTTCCAATTCCAAAAACGATTCTTAATCATTTTTGTTGTTTAAAACTTAATTTTCCATTGCTAGTACTAATGATAAATTGATATATTTATTGTTTTTAAACTACCAGTAAAACTAAAGTCTATAAATCACAATAACGAATTATGGTAAAAATGGCACCAGAAATGTCACAGTAAAAATGGCACAGGTAAAATGGCACGAATAGATAATTAGAAAAAATTGGCACATCAAAAAATTCTTAGTATGAAAAAACAGATGAAAATCTCACAATGAGTTTATCAAATCACTATTTTCCATCAATTACGAGGAAAATTAAAGACAAAAAAGCTAGAAAGATCTAATTATGTAATGTATCCCCACCCCACCCCACCCACCCACCCCTGTGTACTTATACCTTTGCAAAAATATATGCACACATTGCACGGGATTTTACTGTAATCCGAAAATTAAAACGAACAACTCCATAACTAAATATTTAGAAATTTTTAAAAAATAGGTGTTCTGGAACTGACTGGTAGTTTCAACGTTAAGCCTGATGAGACTAGCTTTAGGTCACGGCATTTGTATAGGAATGTAAGATGGTTGCTTCGATTTGTTTCCACTTTCATATTATTTCGGGTCCGTACCGATTTGATATTATGTTTCGGAATTTTTTAGATGAGGATTGATAATTTGTCTATACAGTTCACGATGGAAAAAGAACATAACAACAAATTATCCTTCCTAGATGTGCTGATAACTCGCACTGACCAGGGGGTTAGGTCATCTGTGTATCGAAAGCCAACTTTCACTGGACAATATCTAAATTTCAACTCCCACCATCCATATAATGTAGAGAAAGGAATTGTTCGGTACCTACAACATCGAGCAAAGACAATATGTAGTAACAACGATACATATCAAGAGAAAATGGATAGTTTAAGAGAAACCCTCCACCAAAACAACTATCCAGAGAGCATGACATCAGCTCCAACCAATCTAGACGCAACACCAAAGGACACCACATGAGAACTCACCACAGTTTGTATACCATATATTAGGGGCTAGTCAGAAAAAATTCTAAGAATATGTAATCCATATAACATGAAGATAGTATTCAGGAGCGACTCAACTCTCCAAAAGCATCTTCCGACAAAAAACTTGCAAAAACTGGGGCAAGATCGATATAAGTACCAATATCTGTTTGATGTACGTTCATGTCACGGACTGAATAAATCCTATACCAAAAATCACATAAATTAATCAAGTAGTTTTTATTTCATAAAAGGAAATTACATTTTCATGAATAACGTAGAAATACGGCCTCTATTAAGGTTTATTATGAATTTCGGTTATCTCCCTTGAATATTCCCATGAATAAGTCGTAATGGAGGACGTTTTTCCACGCTATTCGTTCGTTAATCGGTAAAATGTAATTTTCTTTAATGAAATAAAAACTACTTGATTAATTTACGTCATTTTTGGTATAGGATATATTCAACCCATGACAGGTACGAACACCAAACAGATATTCCTCTTTTTTTTTCGAATGTCTCCCTTAATCTGGATAAGCACCCATTTTTATTGTTTTTTTGTAAATAAAAATATTTTTTTTTGTTTTTGTAATTAAAAATCAATTGTTAAAAGAAAAAAAATTTAAAAATAAGTTCAGATAAAAAAATTAGTAAGAAGAGTTATCTCCGTTGTCACTTTAAATTAAAAAAAAAAGGCTACTAACTTCAAAGAAACTTAACTGAGACGAGTAACGTTTCAACTATTTTAACAACCACTGTACACGCACCATTTCTTTTTTTATTATTTTTTCATTTCATTTAACTTAGATCTTAGAAATCAAAGGGCCCCTTCCTGGGGTTAACACTTGATCTCTATATGAGATACATAGATATCCGAGTGGTCAAATATAGTTCTTAACTATCAAACGTTCAGTTAGTAAAGAAATGAAGAACAGTAATTTCCTAGGAGCAAAGTGTAGTATCTGTTCTGATGCCTAACTTAGTCTATTCTCTCATCGGTCAGTGAAAGAAAAATCCTTTTAGACTGAGGCAATTTTTATTTTTGTTCCAATCTAGAGTGCTCCTTTTTAAGAAGCTGGATTTTTCCCACATTAAAAATCGACTGTGTGTCTAACTCTGCCCTCGTGGGGAGGCAAGTTAAGAGGAACTATGCTATAGTATATCTTTCTTGTGATCTCTTGGTCTTACTGGATTCCAGGATAAGAATTCATCTAGTCTGGTGAAGTATCCAGCTTAGTTATGTTACTTAAGGTAACATCACTTGGAGAAGGTGCACCATTCCTCGTATGAGCCAGTGTGTAGCCATACAAAGGTGATCTTATTTGGGCTTCGACTACTATGTTATTTTGAATATTTGGTCAGGGTTTACTTGTAGGGTGAAGTATCTTCATGTCAGGTTATCCTGACAAACCCTTGTACAAAGAGACCAAAGACACTCGAGGATGGTGTCTAGTAGGTAATTCGGTGCTTCTTTAGAAATGTGGCTGAGACGAGATATGAAAGGGGGAGATAATTAAAACGACGAAATATGAAAGGGGCAGATAAAATTAAATAGATTTATTGAAATAAACCAAACATCAAATAAATAAACCGGTTTAAATTGAAATATTAGGGTCATGGTTAGATTTGATCGGCTCGCCCACCCTAAAAAAAAAGTTTGACTTATTTGCCCCTTTCATATTTCGTTGTTTTAATTATCCCCCCCTTTCATATCTCGTCTCGGCCACGTTTCTAAAGAAGCACCGGTAATTCAAACTCTAGAAGCTAATTCAAACTCCAAACACTTAATTATGTTATAGTATATCTTTCTTGTGGTCTTATGATCTTTCCGGATTCCAGGACAAGGATTCATCTAGTCTGGTAGAGTATCCAGCTTAGTGTTGTTATTAGAGACAACATCACTTGGAGAAGGGGCACCATTTCTCGTATAAGCCAGTGTGGGGTGGCCATATAGAGGGGCTCTTATTTGGGCTTTGAATACTATGTTATTTTGAATATTTATTCAGGGTTAACTTATAGGGGGAGTATCCTCATACCAAATTGTCCTGACAAACCCGTGTACAGAGAGACCTTAGACACTCGAGGATAGTGTGTAGTAGGAATTCAAATTTGCTCCTGTTTTTCAATCGTTGGCACGCATGTGTATATTAAAAACAAAAACGGATAAGTAAAAAAAGTGACAACTAAAGCAAAAAATACTGAATTTTATTTTACGGCTAACGTATTTAAAGAGTCTACACTATTTAATTGTGGTTCTACTGCGATGAAGAATTAAATACTGTAAAAGGAAAATGTCTAAAACCTTTATTTACCTAAGTTCTAACGCTAAGTCCGGGTGGCAAAAAAACTGAAAATATTTTTTTTTTTTTTTTAGTTTAGACTTTTTGGTGTTATTGTAGATGAACACCCTAAGCTAAAATCCCCCATGTCTCCACACGCGAATGATATTCTATGCATTTCAGGCAACGGCCCTCACCTTTGATAAGCTTCTGGGATTGACCTTCACTGCAGACTTGAAATGGAAGACTTACATCAAATCCGTTGCATAGGTCGCTGGTAAAAAAGGTTAAATAATTTTACTGCTTCAAAAAGTATCTCATTCCTGATGCAATCCTCTATCTGTATAAGAGTCAAGTACGTCCTAAGATGGAGTACTCTTTTCACATCTGGGAAAGTGCCTTGACAGACTACAAAACCGACTTTGAAATCTAGTGGCCGATGTCTTCTTCTCCATCCTACAGCCTCTTTCTCACAGAAGAGACGTTGCTAGTCTTTCTCTACTCTATCGTTATTTTCATGGCAAGTACTCGACTGAGCTTCAATCTATGCCCCCCCCCCCCCCGTAAAACATTCACAAAAAAAACTCGTCTAGCTACAACAACTGTCAATAAATCCCCTTTCTCCCTCTGTGTATCTAGCACTAAGCGGAAAGTTTATTTCCTAGAACTGCCCGCCTGTGGAAGACAATACCATGGGGCTGCTTCCCGGCTAACAATAGCATTACCGTTTTCAAGTCTAATGTAAACAAATTCTTGTTGAGCCGTCTTTTTAAATAGTACATTTCTGACCAGTTACAACCATCGTTACTAATCCCCACGGTGTTTCACCGTCTACCTGCCAAACTCAATAACCCTTAATCCTCAAGTGGCCTACGATCCTTGATAAGCGGTGACTTGTAAAAATAAAAAAAATTAAAAAAAGAAACTGAAGAACTTTGAGAAAAAAACATTATTTTAAAATTTATAATCGGAGATCAGTTTCACATATAAATTTAACGTAAAATCGTAACCCATTTCCGGACCATTCTCGAACTGGATAACGTTTTAGGGCATTTTTTTTTATTTTTTTTTTGTAAAGGAAATCAATTTTGAGGGATGGGATATTCTACTTTTAAGACGATTAGACTTCTCTGCATTAAAGACCCCCCCCCCAAAAAAAAATAACCCTGCATATAATTTATCTCTATTAGCCAAAAATATAAAATCGGATAGCGTTTTAGGGCACTTACAACGGAAGTAGTAAAAAGGAAGGTGAGTTAAACTGAAACGAAACGAACACGGTTGCTTTTTTTTTGATAACACAAGAAGTGTTAAAAATAAAAGTTGTTAATATTTGTTTTTATTGGGATAACACAAGTTTAAGCACTTCTACATTTTAACCGTCACTTGGACTTAATAATTGAAGAGTTCCATTCATTCCACCGAGTCAACATATGAAAAACAAACAATGTTGACGGTTGGTTGTCTGCCCCTGCCTTCAAAAGAGGAAAGCAAATTATGTCCAAGTGACAGTTGAAATACAGAAGTGCCCAAGTTTATAAATTATCTATGAAAAAGCTTATTAAGGAAATATTTTTATAAATATTTTAAGTTTTTTAATAAATTATTTTTATAATTCACTACAAGACATTACTCATTGTTTACGATCCAGGTTTTTGAATCGCTCATGGAGCCATGTTTGTTTAATGGTTTGTATCGCTCAAAACGAAAAAGTATTAAAACGTATCCCCCCCCTATTACTACGTAATACTAAATTGATGTTAACTCCAAAACGTTCTTCATGTCATAATCTTCAATATATATATATATATATATATACACTAATTTTATTCGAATCTTTGAAGAAATTCTTTAAACCGTTGATCTCAACATTTGCCACTAACCCTAACTTAAGTTTTAGGTTTAGTTCTGCAAAAGTCGGTTGGGTTCGGTTCAAATTTTATAGAAGAACCCGGCACCGGTAATCGAAAACAAAGACCGGCATAATTTGCATTCCTTGCGTTGTGATAGCCTTCTACGACTACTCTATATAAAGAAAAATATTGTTATAGGGATTTTCTTTATCGCCCCCAAAATTAGAGGGGCATCTATTCCGAAACGGACTTTAAAGCACAAGATAAGACATCAAAACGCATACTAGTCGATAATTAGTAAAATTGTCGTTTCCCAACCAAAATGGCAAACAATAAATCGTCTGTTGTTTTCCGACCTCACAAATGAGTAAGTAAACCCAAATAAATTGTTTTGGACTAATTTAAAATTTACCTTAAATTATTTTAAAGGAAATACAGTCGGGAAATTAGTCCAAAACAATTTATTTGAGTTTACTTCCTCATTTGTGAGGTCGGAAAAATCAGAAAACTACAAACGATTTATTGTCCGCTATTTTGGTTGGGAAACGACAATTTTACCTGATAATTTAATAATAAAAATTGTCAAGTAAGGAACATTTAATATTAATCAAATTTCAAGTTTATAGACGTTAACAAGCAAAGTAATTGCGTTTTTACTACAATTAAACGCAATTTTGATGATAATAAATAAAAGTATCTTTCGTAAATTATGGAACTTATTTTATCAGTTGTATTAAGGATCATAACAATCGCCATAAACAAAGACAAGTTTTAATTATTTAAGAAAACTAAAGGAAAAATATACTTTACCTTAACAAGGAACATATGGCAAACCGGTGTTTGGAATCATTTCGTTCCTTTCGTTAAAAAAGTCCAGACTATTTTCAAAATGTCTATGGAATGCACACAAGTGGGAAAAGGCGAATTACAGGCTTTCGAATTCAGTTATTATTAAAAATGTATTTGATCTGTTGTATTTTTTTTTTTTTACTAATTTACATAATTTAACGCAAGTAAATTGGGCAAATAATGAGATCGTATCACTGAACAGTTTCTTCAAAAACTCAAATAAATTTAGTAGGCGATAATATATATTTATGTATATATTTAAAAAATTCTGCCATGATGAACGTTTTGGGGTTAAAAGAAATTTAGTGTTACATAGTAATAGGAAGAAAAAAGACGTGTTAACACTTTTTAGTCTTGAACGATACAAAAAAAAAAGACAACATGACTCCAGGAGCAAAACAAAAACTCGGAACGTAAAAAATAAGTAATGAAACAAAGTAAAGTCTTGTCGTGAATTATAAAAATAATTTATTTATAAAAGTTAAGTTGTGGTTATCCGAAACGCGATCCGAACGAACACCAAAAAAAGCAAATGGTTTGAATTGCTACCTTCTTTCTTTCTCTGCTTCGTTGGGATACACTTTCCTTTTCACTCACTAAAAGCAAGGGTTTGTAACAGAAAAGTGCTAACTCAATATTTTCCAATCAATGAATATCATTTCATAGTCAAAAACTAACACGTCTATGTTGAATTGGTAAGCCGACGCGAACTCGATGCCCCCTATAAGAACGAGTAAATAAACAGAGTTCACGAAACAGCCCCAAGAGATGGACCTTGAAAGAACACACAAGAAGTACGCTCCACTTTAACCAACAAGAAGAACCGAACACTTCAAAATGTACGGACAAACTTTTCTTGCCTCGCACGCACATACCCAGCCCCCCCCCCCCACACACACACACACAGTATCACATTGCCACTTACGCACATACACGGTCTATGACTCATGCACTAACAAATATAGGCATACACATCTTTAGACTCTCGTGTCTGCTTAATTAATGAACATTTCTAACAAAGAACACGAGTTGTATAAACTTTACCAATGAACATTTCTTCACGAAAACTAACTTTTATATTCTTGTAAAATTGTCGTTCTATAAATGTTTGTTGATTAATAATGTTTTATTTCATTTTCATTCACAAAACTCCATACATGTTAAGTTAGCACTTTCTCTCAGTAAAAAAAATTAAATATTATCTCATTAAAATCAAATATTAATTCTTTTTTTTTTTTACACGTTTTGTGTTATCTAAAAAAAATATTAAAAACTTTTAATTTTTAATACTTCTTCTGTTCTCTCAGTAATCTCAATAAAAATAAATATTAATAACTTTTATTTTATATGCTTCTTCTTTTAAAACAAATATTAACAATTGCTTTCTGGGATGATGAAAGTGCTTGTTTCGTTTCATTTAACTTTAAATCGGTTTCGTTTTTACATTATACTATACTTCCGGTTGCACTAAGAAACCATTTTGAAAATATGGTGTAAAAATCTCACTTACTCTAGCATATTTACACATTTCTAATGCGTTTTTCTTCAGATAACATGTGTAATACTAAATAAATTTTCACTTGAAATGGTTTCTCATGTAATAATATTTATGAAAAAAGAAACAGCAGCATAATAACATTTTTATCGCCTTTACAACATTTTCTTACAGTATTCTGTTCAGTGATACGATCTCATTTTAACTGAGAAAAAGACGGGAAGTGGAGAAGGATAATACATTGGGTAAAGTTTGGTAGACAAGACAAAATAAACTTTATCTTGGAGTTTGTTGATTCTCTGCCGGGCCGACGGCAGAAGAATGTAGGAACACATTTTGCGTGCATGGGAATCAATCTCAAACTGAAGATACATGTTCATCACGTGACCTGGTTTTAGCGCCAAGATGAGTCATCACGTATGAATCTTGTTACACGCAGACGTGCTATACACGCACGTGGTGAAGAGGCGATGATTACATAATCGCAAGCATAATCACAACTTACAAAACAGATCACTCATGTAACTGCTACATCATCATTTACCCTAAATTGACGAGTTTAACTAGCTGTTATAAAAAAAAAACATGGCGTTTCTCTAACTAATTGGGGATACATATCGGCCGGAACGTCTCTGATTGCGATTTACGAAACAAACCGGTAATGTCCGAAGCAGTTTACAATTTGAAAGCCGCAAAAAAAAATGTAAAAAGGTAGACGATACTAAAGCATGCGTATACAAAACCGAAATGAATTTAACCGCGTTGACAGCAACGGTAAAAGTGCAGAATAGTTAATAGCTGAGAAACAAATAGCTTGAACCAAACATAGTAGAACTTAAGTATCTCCAGACCTGTATACATTTAACGTGCTGAAATTGTTTAATACGACTTTTTTTTTCAAAATGTTGTTTTTATCTTTTAAGCTGTCTTTACGAAACACAAAAAAAAAGATGTCCGTCTGTCGCTTAACTGTTGAGGGGTGTAGAGTCATGCCTAAAAAGATAGTTAAAAAATCACTTATCTTACCACTAATGCTAAGCCGACTGGCAAGCCCACCCCGGTTTTGGGTTAGTGGTAGGCTAAGTTATATATTTTACTAACTTTTTAGGCATGACGCCTCCCCCAAACTGAAGTAAAATGAAAACAATAGTGAAACCCTCTCACATCAGGTCACAATTATGTAGTAAATCCTTTGCATGTGGCGTACATGTTTTAAAATGAGTCATCATTTTGTGGTCAGTTCCTTGCACATCGGAAAATTACAATCTTCTGGAACATGTGAAGGAAGTAGTTGTTATTTATTATGCTAATTGTGCTGTTAGTGTATGACTCTACTGTAGTGTGAGAGAATGTCTGAGGCTCTGTGTGTCAGCCAATATGTGTGCATGTATGAAGGACTACCGTCGTTCTGGTCTGTGATGGTTTATGCAGCAGGTCACTTTCGAGGCAACTCTCTGTCGGCCTCATGGTTGACTTCTGTTCTGTATATATTGGAATAAACCAGCTTCAAAATCTGCCTGTTTTTCAAGCAAGCGAAACATTGGGAATTCGAAACAATAATCTACTTCAGGCTCACAGCAAGTTCAACTAAAATGTATCCCACCTTTGGTTGATGTCCAATCCAAGTGGTGTTGGAGTCACATCTGCACCAGAGTCTAATTTGAACTGCAGTGTTACTTTATTAACGGTGATGTCAGTTTATCAAGGTTTGTTCAGGCTCATTTTTTATATTGTCTGGACACCAAGGTATACACTCTGGTCACTTTCACTGTCATCCAAGTCATACTGTATCCTGTGTAATCTTCTTGCATGGCAACATTAGGCATAGTGGTCAATCATGCTGTAAATGTGGCAGCTGACTGAAATGGCGGAGCTTGCATGTCTCTAATGACAGGTTTTGTTATTGCAATAGTGGCATCCAGCTTCCGCTCTGTGATGCTGTGTATGCCCTTTCTTCTGCTGATTCTCATAGTGGGGTTCTGTTCTGGGTTTTGTGTTGTATTTACCCATCCTTTGTCTGTAACTCCAGTGTGATTGACATAATGAAAAACCACATTGCTATCAGCTAGTTTTTCACTAGTGATGCATTCTGATGATCGAAGGAGGTTATGTTATGCTTTGTCTCACATTGCTAGGCATGTCTAAAAATCTAAAGTCTTGAATCATTTGAAAACTCTTAGATTGTTTGGAGTCTATGCATCCAACTACAATTCTGCCATGAATCACAGTGTTTAGTCCATACATGAAGATCCGTGATAAAAGAATCAACTGACTCACCATCTGCTTGACATCTCTGGTATATCATGTTCATGTTGCTTTTGAAGCGGTCGTTGAACTTTGACATAACTATGTTAAAGTTTTGTGCTTCGTAGGGCGAGAGCTGGAATTCGGCAATAAAGTTCTCTGCTTTCTCATGCAATATATTAGTATGACTACCTGACAAGGGGCTGGCTTCTCGTTCACTCCGGACACCATCTGTATCGGTTAAACCATCAAATTTATTTTCCCCTATAATTCGGGCTGGTCGAATGTGAAGGATTCTGGTGGTGTTACATGTCTTTTCATTATGGAGTTTTATTTTCCTTTTTGTTATTCGGCTTTTAGGCTCAAATTTGTGTTTAACTCTTTCCGTGTGTGCTTCCCACGTACGTTTATGAATCCAGTATTCTGACACAATGTTTTGTTAGGTTTTCGTAAGTAATAAGACAAGACGATGTGTTATAAGTTTAGACCAAGATGGTTGACTGTCGGTCTCGTTTATTCATGTTCCCTACGAGATGTTACATTAAAAGGGGAGGTAACTCCCGTTGGTGCAGAATGTCTAGTAACATAACAGTAAATGTCCTATGACTGTTCGTTGTTACCAATTTCTTTAGCTAGAACATTGTGTATAATTCTTAAGCTTGCCATTACTCTGATAACATGATGTCATCACATGATGCACATTTCGGTCCTCTAATGTCTTTTTCATGATTTTGCTGATATTCTTCAGCTATCAGTCAAAAGATGAAGTGGTGCTCCAAATCGAGGGCAATTTCATCGATTAAAAGATGTACCACTGTCTCCCCCTTTTTGTTAAGAACAGTAAAAGCTTCAGGTCAACCATTATACATATCTATGAATGTAGCTATGTATTAATTACCTGAATGAGTTTTGGGGTAGGCCCGGAGATATCTAAAGCAATCTTATTGGGTTGTTGTTTCCTTAAGTGCCTAGTTTGGCACAGAATACATGTACTTACAAACTCATTTATCTCTTTAAGCAAACAAGGCCAGAAATGTATGATCGTATACAACGTTATCTCCGTGCCCATATGATCATTTTAATAATGATATTGCAGAGGTACACTTTTTATAAGGTGGGATGGCACATATTGCCTGACCAGACGTCTAGCAAGTAATACACTATTTCGTTCATTACTATATATTTTGTTGTTGTTTTAGTTGTCCTATCATTTTTTTTATTTTACTCTTCAGGTGTAAAATTTCTTTATCGCATTCTTGCTTTCTAATTACGTCCATTTTGTAGGTCGTTCGTACATTACCAATGAGCCATCAGCATTTTTGTATGATGAAAACTTTTTTGGTCTGAAAAGATTCAAATTTTAAGTAAGTAATTCTTATTGTCTATATGTACCGATGGATCATCACTGTCCCAACTTTGCAGCATGTGACCAGAAATCTGTGCAAACATTATCTTTAGCTCTTAAAGTATTGTAATTGTAACCAGCCATACTTAAAGCCCATGTCTGTATTTTCATGTTTTGTATGGGTGAATTTAGTAAATGTTCTAGGGGTCTATGATCTGTGTAGATGGTGGATGTTGCACTATACAAGTAGTGGTTTAGTCTGTGAAAGGCATAATGTATAGCATATGCTTCCTTCTCTATAGTTGACCACCTTGTCTGTGTGTCACTTAACTTATGAGATAAAAAAAGAAAATTGTTTTTTCTATCTATTCATTTTCTCTCTGATCATAAACCAGTTGGAACAAACATGTGCCAATCGAATAATCGAAGACATCAGTATATCATCTATAGTCGTTATTTTGATCAGGAAAAGCATATATTAACATCTCCGCGAACTACATTTTTAGCCTATCAAAGGCAGCCTGATACATATCATCCCATTAGAAATGCACATACTTCCTTGTTAGCTTAATTAGTGGCTCGGAAATATATGAAAACTTTCTAATAAATTGGCGGTAGTACAAAGTTATTCTAATGAAGGTTCTCCCCTGTCTAATGGTGTTTGGAGTCAAAACTGATTTTATAGTCCTGACTTTATCAAAATCTAGCTGTATCCTTTTCTTACTAACTTTGAAACCTAAGTATTGAATTTCTTTTTTAAAGAAGTCATACTTAGATTATTTCAATTTCAGATTATGCTTTCACAACTTACCCAAGATGTTACTTATATACATCAAGTGGTCCGCCATTGTATTAAAGAATATTAAATATGCCAGAACAAATCTTCCTGCCTCTGTAACACAATTGACACCGGGAGTGTTTGCGAATATGAATAGTATCACATTAAAGTGAAACTATCCACAATGGCAAGTAAATGCACCGTTTCTCTTTATCATCTTGATGAAGTTGACCCTGTCAGTATCCAGATTTTAAATATAACTTTAACAAATACTTTGCTGACCGAAGCGATGCCAGTATGTCATCAATAACTAGTAACGCTAGAGTGTATTTCTTCATAATGTTATAATAAGCGTTTATTAGCAAGGAAAAGGAAGACGAAACAGAATGATAATTAAACAATTTGTATTGTTTCAAAATACATTAGATACAAAACAAAGTTGTTGTTCTTCTTCTTCTGTGTGTAGAGTTCTTGTTATAGTTGTTTTTCCGTGGTAGAGTCGTTGCTATTATTGTTATTGTTCTACCGTGGTAGAGTCGTTGCTATTATTGTCATTGTTCTACCGTGGTAGAGTCGTTGCTGTTGGTGTTGTTGTTCTCCGGAATAGAGTCGTTGCTGTTGTTGTTCTGCTGTGGTAGAGTCGCTGCTGTTTTTGTTGTTGTTCAAGGTGTGATGTAGTCAGGATGGCGATGTCGTTGGTGGTTCGAGTGGGGTGGGTTAGTTAAGTGAACGATCGATAGTGACACGACTGTTAAGTGTCGAATTCCCTGTGTTTTATTTACTCCTCCCCAGGAGTTAGGCACAAGGCCAGTTTTATCTTACTCCCACAAGTAAGATGTGACCCAAGATCGGGTTGAGAAAGTGGGGTTTGAAAAGCCAGCGCTCGAGAGGTGAGCACTCTGGCCATTTAAAAATTGCCTGGGCAGCCCCGTCGGCATTCCCCGGTAGGGGCGCCCCAGACAGTAAGCAATAAACTTACTCCTCCCCAAAGAGGGGAGGCAAAGCCTGGGAGGGTGGACCTCCTAGAACTGCACAGGACAGGCGTGCAGTATCCATCGGAACAGATACTACACTTTGATCTTAGCCAAAAGGTGTCGAATTCCCTGTGTATTATTTACTCCTCTCCAGGAGTTAGGCACAAGGCCAGTTTTATCTTACTCCCACAAGTAAGATGTGACCCAAGATCGGGTCGAGAAAGTGGGGTTTGAAAAGCCAGCGCTCGAGAGGTAAGCACTCTGGCCATTTAAAAATTGCCTGGGCAGCCCCGTCGGCATTCCCCGGTAGGGGCGCCTCAGACAGTAAGCAATAAACTTACTCCTCCCCAAAGAGGGGAGGCAAAGCCTGGGAGGGTGGACCTCCTAGAACTGCACAGGACAGGCGTGCAGTATCCATCGGAACAGATACTACACTTTGATCTTAGCCAAAAGGTGTCGAATTCCCTGTGTGACTGCTGCCTGCTGTGTCAGCTATTTAAGAGTAGTACGCGGACGGAGTTGTAGACATCCGGCTCCCAAAAGACAGGGACAAAAAATGGCCCTTGACTTTAGAAAAGTGTGTTTCTTTTAAATCTTATTTTCGCCACAGCGAGCACGGCACGTGAGTAATCAGCACACAACTTTGTGGTGATGTGCAATGGTGCATGAGTATGTGCTCCAACTCTGGTGCGACCATGGCGACTAGAGAACAGATCTCAGTGTACCTAATTCCACTTTTAAGCAGTTAGGAACAACAGAAATAAGGCATACTTGGACGGCGAAACAAAATGAGATCTAAAAATCGTAACAATAACTTTATTAAGTACTCTAAAGTCACCACAGAATCTCTTGTTACCTTTTTCTACTGAAACTATCGGGAAACGCAACTTTTGGACCTCTCAATTACATCCGCTTACATCATTTCAGCAACCACTGAATCAAGCAATTTTCTTTGTTTGAGCGATGTTTGATACGGACATCTTTTTATGGGTCCATGTGTTCCTGTATCAATATGCATCTGTACAGTAACCATTCTGCCTAGGTTTTTGTCTTCACTAACAAACAAATCCTTATCAATCTCTAACTTGAATATATCGAGTACATTTGACTGTTCTAAGTTTTTATCAGAGATCTGGGTGTTTTTGTTTACTGATACGCTATTGAAATTACTAACGTATCCACTGCTCAGTTGTTCTATCTTATATTCTTTTTCACCACCGCTTCTAAATACGATCCATGCCAGGCAAGTGTGCATGTGCTGGGATTTTAATGTTATTTGTTGTACTAATCTAACTATTGACGAAACATGGACAATATATATATATATATATATATATATATATATATATATATATATATATATATATATATATATATATATATATCTTTTTTTATGAAACAAGAGCAGAATACGCACATGGTAAAACCAAAAGTCACCTAACATTTTATTCTTTTGATGTCGCCTCACAATCGTAGGAATGTCCTTAAGTTTGTAGCAGTTACCTCCTCCTTTCAAAACATAACTACACCGGTTGGCCGTTAGGTGTCGCTTTTTCACCGACAGGTGGCACTGTAAAGCGACACCAGAGTTATCTGCCCTTCGGACTATAAAACCAGGTGCAAACGGAAATTCTCTCTCTTCTTCACCAACCAGCCTCGGTAGAACAACGCTGGCACCAGCGCTCCGTTTCACTCGCTTTTTCCTACTCAATTGGCCTCGACAGAACGATGCTGACACTAGCGTTCCGTTTCACTCTTCTTCTCTGGTCAACGGGCCTCGACAGAACGACGCTAATACACTAGCGCTTCGTCTCACGCTCTTTTCTCTTGAACTGGTCTCGACATAACAACTACCAACACCCGTTTCTTCCGTCAACACGTGGTCAAACAACGGTAAGAGTTCTCAACTCATTTTCTTTGTGTACGGCTTTCAAAGACTTTTCCCACACCGGTTTCATTTCTTTCTCGTACCTATTCAAGAACTGTTTTTCCATCGACACACATGCATACATCACACACTTCATCATTCCACGTACACATACGTTCAATAAACCTTATTTGAACTATCTCCTTTTGTTTGTTAATTATTACTCTGTCTTTGCATGCAACATTGCTTGATTTACTGAACACGTTTATAATTGGGGGGACACGACCCTCGATTCTAACAAGTTTGATGGTAACCAGGTTCTTTTAAATATGTCGTAGACGTGACTATTTAGCCCCAATTCGAAGATGCTGTGTTACTGCTGTGCTTAAAAATGACAACAAACACTGATATATGAAAATATAATTATATATCTTTATTGTTCGGTTGTGGCGAACGAGTGGGGTGAGTGAAAGAGGTTGAGGAAGCACGGAAATTGGCAGAGGTTAATCTCTCAAACTCGATAGCCAGTCGACTCTCCCGATCTCAATTTGGGCTAGTTTATATAGCATTTTTGGACGCTCACACATCCCCCTGTAAATGGCCATTCGGGGTATTCTGGGTGTTTATTTAGCGACGGGTGTACTCCCATCTGCAGATTACCTTTGCAGGTGTTTTTTGCATCAAATCAACAGATATTTTATTTTCCGGAGAGTTGTGTTTCAGTGTTAATCAACCGTGTTTTGTTTCTTCCGACCAGGTGCGTGTCTGAGTCAAGTATGTTTTATTCCTGTCAGGTGACATTTCCAATGCACCAGACCCGATATTCAACATTTTTAATTGTATGGAAATCGCTCCAGACAAGGCATGGGTCATTTGATGTAAGGAGCAAACAGAAGGAAAGATGATTATCACAAAGACAGGAGATGCCTATTGGCCTTAGCCTTAAAAAGACCAACGCTAGAGGTAGGAGGCAAACAGTCAGCAGGAAGAGAGTTCCACAAGCCTACAGTTATTGGAAAGCAGCTACTAGAATAGGAAGCTGTATTACAATGATTATCAAAACAACGAATTGATGGAGACCAGTAGACTAACGAGTCAAACGAGATGAACCAAAGGAAGCAGGAAATAGATCATATCATTCTGAAGAACACGTGCCATAATAGTATTTATAGAAAAGACTGAGATTAGCAATATTACGTCTGTAAGAGAGAGTGCAGAGAAGAAGAAAAGGGTGGGGGCCAATCAAATTACAGATACGTTTCTGCACCTTATCAAGAACTCTCAAATGAGACAAAGATTCACCAGCCCAAATATGACAATAATACCCAATACATGGTCTGATAGTAGATTTGTAGAGATAGAGAATGGCCTTTGTAGAAAGAACAACAAATTCCTTCTGAAACATATTGCAAATGGAAAAATAAGCTTTAATGAGGAGGAGCTATATGTAAAAATAACAAATAATATAAAACGAATTTATAGAATTATAATCAGATTCATATACGAAAATTGTTTTCAATTAGCAATGCGAAAAGTTTGATATCTTTTATACAAAAGAATCATCGTCGGCTCCCACGTGTGTCCGAGTATCAGGTTCTGTCGTCTGTCTTTTATCCTTTTTATTAATGCTTATGAGTAATGTGGCTTTGAAGGCCTAGTCTATAGTGGAAGAGTGGCAGACAGTGTTTACAGAGGAGGGTAGGGGACGGACGAGGTTGTTCGTGCTACTCTCTTCTTTTCCTTCGTCTTGCCTCTTGATTTTCCCTCCTCCTCTCCTCAAAGTCCACGATGCCTTGACGTGTTTTTCTCCACGTGTTCTGGTCCCTGGCAGTTTGTTCTCACGAGGACGCGTCTATGTTGATTAGGGTTAGAGTGCGCTTCAGCTGGTCTTTATAGCGCATTTTCGGGGCTCCTTGTGGTCTGGTCCCATTGGCAAGCTCGCCATAGAGCATTTTCTTAGAGAGCCTGGATGGATCCATTCTGTATACATGGTCTACCCAGAAGAGGCGATAGTGGATGATGGTGGCCTCAACGCTGGTCACTGAGGCTCGATGCAAAATTTCTGTGTCAGGTGTATGGCTCTCCCAAGGGATTTTTAGAATTTGCCTCAATTTTTTTTGCTGGAAGTGCTCTAGGTTTTTAAATCGTTTCTGTATAAGGTCCACGTCTCGCATGCAAATAGAAGTGTAGATAGAACTACTGCCCGGAAGACCATAATTTTAGTGGCCATCATCAATGTGTGGTTGTTGAATACACGGCAGTTTAATCAACCAAAGACAGAATAGGCGACCCTGATCCTGTTCTCCACATCCTTCTTACATTCTTTCCTTAATTTAAAGCTTTATAATAAGCCTTTGTTTCGAATTGACTGATGATTTCTGTTATGTAGCAAATTTCAAGATTTTGATGTCAATCCTTTTTTATTTTTTTTACATGCCAAAAGTTGGATCACTCCACAAAATCTTCCAATATTAGAAAGAAATCAACGTTTTTTTTTTTTAAATTCCTCATCCAAAAATTAGTCAAGTACAAAAAATTAAGGCTTGTATCTTTCATGGATAACTTTTTACAAAAGGTTTGGTAAAATGTACATTTTACCCATTTTTCTGCCCAACTGCCAAATTGGGTTTCTGGCTGTGTCTACGTGTTAAAAATAAGATGTTTTTATGGATGTACTAATGAAAATTAAATTTAGCTTAATCTATATAATGTCATGAATCATAATAAGTTTCAATGTGTTAGCTGCTAAAATAAAACTTCTATGAACAGTTAAAGTTGCTCTTCTGTATCGTTTCTGCACAATTTTTGTGATAGCATATGATTTTCACCAATGTTTAAGACTGGGTATATCTAAGAATTATTAATTCCATCTATATTATCTTTCTTTTAATGAACTATGGCATTATATTTATAAATATTTTTCACTTATTTGAAGCTTTTATCTTCACTTATACACTGCTTAAGTTGGCCTTGTATTCAGTATCACACAAAATGCAATATTTGATTAACTTTGAATGGTCATAACTCGTGTACTAATTGAGATACCAAGATGAATTTGGTAGGGTTTTTTTTTAAATCTTGCAGCACTATATATAGATACTTACAAAGTTTTTTGGTATATTTACAAAAAATTCAGTTTGGGATACCTATAAAGTTTTGTGGTATATTTTTTTTAAATTCAGTTTGGGATACCTACAAAGTTTTTTGGTATATATTTTTTTTTAAATTCAGTTTGGGTTACCTATAAAGTTTTTTGGTATATTTTTTTTTAAATTCAGTTTGGGATACCTAAAAAGTTTTTTGGTTTATATATTTTTTTAATTCAGTTTGGGATACCTATAAAGTTTTGTGGTATATATTTTTTTTAATTCAGTTTGGGATACCTATAAAGTTTTGTGGTATATTATTTTAAAAATTCAGTTTGGGATACCTACAAAGTTTTTTGGTATATATTTTTTTTAATTCAGTTTGGGATACCAATAAAGTTTTTTGGTATATATTTTTTTTTAAATTCAGTTTGGGATACCTATAAAGTTTTTTGGTATATTTAAAAAGAAAATTCAGTTTGGGATACCTACTAAGATACTAAAGTAGAAATGGAGCTTATCTTTTTTGCAATAATATTCAACAGCATGGAAAGAAAATAATGACAAAATGAAAGCATCAACAAAATAAATTTATCAAACCTATGACTTCATATAAAGAAAATGATTGCCAAAAATTAATTCAATTAGTAAGGAAATGGGGACAATTGTCATCAACACTTATTTATTCTGCTCTTATATTAAAAACACGTTGATAACAAATATTGCAATATCATTATTAGTATAGAGTTGCAATCAGTGAGTCATAGTATAGATGAAATAAATTATTGATTTAACTTTTGAAATTAACTCTTTTCAATAAATAATAGAGAAAAATCCAGGTTGTCCTTGATGGCCTTATCAAAACAACATGGTATTAATGCGAGTGTGCCCCAGTGGTTGATTCTTGGACCTTTATTATTCCTGATATTCATAATCGACCTCCCTGATGAAATTGTGTCCGAGATTGGTATATTTGCTGATGACACCACGCTCTATACTAGACATGTGGGGAAATGAATGTACACATATCCAAGGCAATCGCTTAATCCTTAGAAAATGAGCTCTAGTCTGTAGTGGAATGGGGATGTAAATAGATGGTAACGTTTAATGCTACTAAGACAAAGCTCTTTTGCCTTAACAATTACAAGAAACCTTCTCAACTACCGATTGCTATGGCTAATAACACTCTACTTGAGAGTTCAGCATTCAAACTCCTCGACCTAACATTTACAAGGAACATGAATTGGAACAAATACATGGTAGACATTGGTAAGACTGCTGCAAAGAAGGTGGGTTCTCTCTACCATGCTAGAAAACTTCTCACACCTGCCAGTATCCTATATCTTTACAAAGCCACCATTCGCCCATGCATGGAGTACTGTTGCCACATCTAGGCTGAAGCATCAATCACTAGTCTTTACTTATTAGACAGGGTCCAAAAAAGTCTCAAATCTAATGGGTCCTGTACTGTCCACCAAGTTCTAGCCCTGTTCCATCGCTGCAATGTTGCATCCCTGTGCTTGTTTTACAAGTACTTTAATGGAATGTGCTGACAGAACTCGTAACACTTGTGCCCCCTCGATGTAAATACCCCGACTAACTCGACAAGCAGCAAAATCCCACCTCTTCACTGTAGAGATCCCTAGATGCCAGAAATTTTCCTACTCTAATAGTTTCTTTCCTCGAACTGCTAGCCTTTGGAATTTCCCCCCCCCCCCCCCCCGTTTCCCTGACTGTACTAACATGCAGAAATTTAAATGCAATGCGAACAGACATCTCACTGCTCAACTCCCTACTTAGGATGTCCCTGTAGACATGGTTCCTAATAGTAGCCCCTTACATCCCAGTGACAATGTGCTTTGATTGGGGTGAATAAAGATTTAAAAAAAGAAAAGAAATCCTGAACAATTCTTGTTTTTGAGGATAATTTGTATTATTATTACACTATTATTCTAATCTTCGATGTTATTTTTTCGGCCGATGTAACCTCCAACATTCTTCAGGTGCATTTTTTCAAACTAAGAAATTTTTATGCTTAACTCGTGGACTCATGGCACAACGGATAAAGGCATTGAGCTACAATCAGTTGTAAGTGACAGTCTTCTGGAGGTTGAAGATTCAATCCTCACTACAGGCGATACTAACTAAGAATAAAATAAAAATTACTTAATGTACGCAGTAATGGCTGACGGAACGAGAACAAACTATCCCCATAGATTAAATAAAGAGTTCAGTCTAAAATTCTCTATAGATTCCGAAGTCCGAAAAGATGAAATGAACCCAAAGAAGGCCAAAAGTTTACATCGGCTAAACCGTCATAAAAATAACATCCAAGATGAAAATAGTAGCTTGAATAATCCAAATTCTTGTTTTATTTTGTTTTAACAAATATTTTTTATTTTGTTTCAAACTATCTTGAATTTTTAGCTACTTTTTTTTTTATTGCAACTCGATGTCATAGCAGAAAACCAAACTGTAGAATAGAACTGATAAAGAATAAGATTTAGTGCAATTAGAATTCACATTTTGTGGTTAACAACCGTAGCAACTTAATAATGATTAGCAACTAAAATCATTTTATAGTAAACCAGCTGTATCAACCCGGTGTTGCCTGGGATCCATTACATTCAAATGTCTTTTGAAAATATTTCTATGTTCTATAACCATATGTTTTCTGTGATGGTCAGTATCTAAACTAACCGTGAACCTGCTTCATCAGAAAAAAACAAAAAGTTGCCTCAACTTCTTTCTGTTCATACCAGTCATGGATATGTCTTTGACAATCAGTCCGCAGTGGCTGTCTAGCTGAGATATGGTCACATTCAGTCTCAGGAGGTCCACCCTCCCAGGCTTTACCTTCTCTTTGAGTAGGGGTTAGTTTATCACTAATTGCCTGAGGCGTCCCAACTAGGGAATGCAGATGAGGCTGCTCAGGCATTTTCGGAGACCAGAGTGTGCTAATCCTAGTGCACTGGTTTTTCAACTTAACTCCTGACCTTGTGTCTAACCTCCTGGAGAGGTAAATAAAATAAGAAAAAAAGAATGGAAAAGAAAAGCAAGTAAGGAACAATAACTCTTACTAGAATAAAAATTTCTCTTAGCTGATTTTTCTTTTTAAAGTGACTTTTTAAAAATGTCTACATATTAGAAACTGTTGGATTGTATTAGGTATTTTTTTAAAATGAATTGTAACAAAGTACCTTTGTCCATAGCAAATAACATGATACAACAATAACAACTGAAAGTTGGCTAGTCAGAATCAAAGATTGATTTGTCTGCCTAAATGCTATTTAAGTCCAACTTTAAAAATATGGCCAATATTATTTTATACTAGTGTATACCCTCCATCAAAAAAAAATTATCCTTCACCAGAGAACAACAGAATTACGTCAGTTATTTTAATTTTTCATATATAAATTATTATCATTTCTGATGACTTAAAAAAGACGGTGCTTCTGTATTAGTGAGGACAGATGAAATTTTCATTTTTATTTTAGAAGAGTCAGTTGAAACGGGAGATGATTCAAACTGTTTTTGTTTTGTTGTAACCATAATTCATAAGGAAAATCTAGAAAGTTAGTAAGAAAATAAATGTTTAAAAAGGGTACTTATGCAGTTTACGGACTGGACTGAAATAATAATGTTATAATTTAGAAAGCCATACATAACATGGGGAGGTGGGGGGTTGATTAACTATTCTGTACCTTCACCTAACAATTTAATAAACAGAATTTAAACTGACTCTTCTAAATTAAAGATAAAAAATTTCATCAGTCCCCAATAATACAGAAGCACCAAAAATACACCTACAATTGACTTTTTATTTAGAGTGGAGGGTTTCGTTCCAAATTCATTTGTGACAGTGAGAGTTGACTAACTTGCTGTTTGCGTTCTCTCTTCCCATCACCACTTAAAATACTTTAGTCCAGGCAGGTTTTTTACTTTGTAACTTTTGTGTGACCGGATGGATATGTTATATTGATTTTTATAAAAATATATAAATAAATACACATTGATCTTTATTATAAAGTGGGGGATGGATAGACCATTTACAATACATCTTATTGTAACACTATCGGTCAGTATGGTTGATAGTCACATTACCCATTCAGAGCAGCTGTTGACCATTCTCTTCAGTCCACGTTGTGTTTAGATCCTCAACAGTGTGTGGTCTACTGCCTGTCCAAACGGGTAATAACCAGTCACATTAAGCGTTAGTCATTAATTCTCTACAGAGAATGAATTATCTTGAGTTCGAGACGAAGGACTATAGCAGCTGAAAATTAAACACTTGATAAAATATAGGCAAAAATCTTTTTATAAAAATATTCTTTATTTTATCACTGCTTTTCGAAACCCAACAAAACTGAAATTATCGGCACTGGGTAAACACGTGTCTCATCTGGAAGACGTTTGTTTCGGTGAGCTCTCCTTTACGGTGTTATATGTTAAGCAATGATGTCTGGGCAACACAAGAGATCGATTTTTAAACATTTTGAATCATTTTATTCTAAAAAATAATTTGTTAAAACTGTGGGCAAAATGATTTTGACAAAATATCAAACACTAAAGTGTCAAATGGATCTGGATATCAAAGCGTTGCCTTCTTTTCGGGTGAGTTCTCTTTTATGGTTTTTAAATCTTATATTATTAAGAATTGGTTCTGTGGCAAATACTCCCAGGCCTGCTTTCAGTAGACAGGATTGTTTAACCATCACATAAACGGGAGCTGTCTTCGCTGCATTTTTTATGTAGGCTGTTTTACCTGATAATTAAAATGTGAAAAAAAGTGAATTATAAAATAGAAACGAAAAAAACTCCTATCATCTATATGTAATACAATTCAAAAATAAAAGAGAGACACCTTTTATGAAGCACAGATTCAGACTCTTTAATTGGTATCATCTAAGCTTGTAATAATAATTCTATATGGGTCCAGAAATGATGTTTTTCCTAGAATTTTGCTGACATTTCTCTCTCTTTCCTGTAATTAGGTCTCCCAAACTAAAAAAAATGTTTGAAACTCGATCAGGGAACGGTTTCCACTTTGACTTCAATGGGACCGTTTAAGCTCAATTTAACCAGATTAATATGCAAATAATACTAGACATGTTGCCTCAGTCAAAAATAATGTGGGCGTTTTCTCTCATTTCTCTTCTTTCTTTGACACACAAAATAATTGTGGTCTATCCGTAAGAGAAAGCTTCTTGAAAATAAAAGTTTTACTGGTAATCTAATGTTCAACCGACTTCTAACTAACTAACTGCCCCTGCCCCCTCTGTCTCTCCCCCCCCCCCTGTCTGAGGAACTCAGCTCTTCAATCCAAAGAGTACAGTTCTTGTACTGATCAACCCACCATCTATGCAAATTGACTACCAACCAGAGCCATCTAGCGAGTCAAAACAGCCAATCTGCAAAGGGGGGATAACTCAATTGGCAACTAAACCACGATAATCTAAGTTAATTCTTTTTAACCAATACAGATAATTCTGGGTTCACCTTTTCCTTATAAAGGTGAATTTGTCTATTGCAGTGAAATAGCCAGTTGTCTGTTTCTCATAGATTGTGAGTTTGATCCTCACTAGTAACCTATGATTTCGACATTTCTTTAATTTTCAAACTACATGCCAAGCAAAGACGGACCCTTTAATGGTGGGGCAAATCGGGATCACTTCCACTGCTCAATCTGGGTTAAGAATCATCACGTCCACCAAACAAACCAACATTTTCTTTTCATTTTATCTAAAAACTTTTGATGTGGGCACTGATCTTTGCAAAACGTAAACAATGGTAGCAAATTTACTTTAGTAGATCAATTAGCTATTGATTATAACCATTCAAAGTTCATTAGTAAAAAAAACAAGTAAGGAACGATAACTCTTACTAAAGGAATAAGAGTTATTTCCCTTAGCTGATTTTTCTTTTTAAAAGGTGACTATTTAAGAATTTCTATACATGAGAAAACTTTTGGAACATATTAAGTATTTTGGTGCTTCTGCTGTTCAGCCCCGACATGTTAGGGTCTCTTTAAAAAAAATAGCTGAAGAAATGTATAAACTGTGTTGTGTACTTACGTGGTAGCTTAAAAAAAAGACTATACACCAAAAATTATGCAAATTCATCCAGTATTTATTAAATTAAAAATAAAAAACGATTTTATCTTTCAGTAACCATTTTTGTTAAACCAGTAAATAAAATTTGAGTTATCTCCCTTGTCTATTTCATAAGTAATAAATATGTAAGAAAACGTACGATCGTTTTTTTTTCTTCTTTCTCTTATAATTTAATAATTACTGGATGAATTTGCGTAATTTTTTTCTGTACAATCTTATTTTCAGCTAACACGTAAGTGCGTAACAAAGTTTATACATTTCTTTAAATATTTTAATGTTGTGGCTAAACAGCAGAAGCACCAGCATTTTTTTAAAAAATAAATTGTAGCAAATAACATGGTACAACAATAACAACTGAAAATTGGTTAGTCAAAATCAAAGTTTGATTTGTTAGCTTATTTAGGTCCAACTTTAAGAATCCAGTGAACATTATTATATATAGACAGATCATTTATAATACACATATTTATATATATATATATATATATATATATATATATGTATAATAGCAAAATCTTATGAATATGAAATTCAAATAGCTGAACTAATTCCTTATAGAGAGAGATTAAAGTTTTGAAAGGATTTATCGTTTCCTTGAAGATAGAATTATTTTAGAAAAACAACTGAAAACTCAAACCAATTACTTTTTATTTGTTCATAGTATTTAATTTGTACCACTGATTAACAATGGCTACCAACTCTAACAAAGACCTTAGTCATCATCATCATCCGGTTTTAATATGTATTGTGCTGTGAGTGTCCAATACTCTGAGGTGGGTAATACCAGGCAACGTCTCACGCTTACTCCCCATGTGGTTCAATCCAAAGGGTGGATATAAGTCAGTCAAATCGCTTCTTATGCACTCAAGCCGGGTCTGTCATGTTCCCTAGTGCCTGAGATATTCAGTTGTGTTATAGAGTTTATGCAAGACGTGGCTCACTGTACATGGTGTATTGCATCAACTTCATAATGCACATGGATATCCCAGAAATTAGAGAGCATGGCACACCAAGAAAAACCTGGCTTAAGTGCATAAGACATGATTTGACTGCATGCTACATGACTTATATCAACCCTTTGAATCAGAACCTATGGAGAGCAGGCATAAGACGTTGCCTGGTGTTGCCCAACCTGGAGTCTGGGACACTTGGAATATCAAAGCCTGTTGGTGATGATAAGGGTTGAGGCATTCAGTATCTCTCTATTGTCAACTTTTGTATTTATGATAACAAGCCAAGAGAAAGAGATTTTTGGTGTTATATTTGATCCAATGACCTCCAACCAACACAGGGAACCCTAACCTCCAGCCAACACAGGGAATGAATTCTTAAACATTTTCAGTCACTTTTATTTTACAAATATAATTTTTTTAAACTTGCAGGCAAAATGATTTTGATAAAATGTCAAACACAAAAATGGAATTACTTGCCAAATGGATATCAGAGCGTTGCCTTCTTTTTTGGTGAGTTCTCCTTTGTCATGTTTAAATCGTGTATGATTAGGAATTTGTTCTGCGGCAGATACACCCAGATTGACAGGACTGTTTAATAACCACACAAACGGGAGCAATCTTCTCTGCATATTTTGATGTAGGCTGTTTTACTAGATAACAAAAATGTGTAAAGACAAAAATGATATAAGATAGAAAGAAAAATGAAAAAAAACTTTCATCATCGTTGTTGCATTACAATCAGGATTTCAAATTAATATGGGAGACAACTTTTCATGAGGTGCAGATTCAGGTTCTTTCATTGACATTATCATTTTTGTTGAGATCTTTCTCATTTTCCTGTAATTAGGTATTCCAAACTATTCTTTATTATCTTTATATCTAAAAAAAAAAAAAACTGTGAATGTGGGCACATAAATTTTTACAAAACATAAAAACTGATTTGTATTATTCGGACTACTGTTCTCATCTTGGGTGTTATTCTCACGTTTTGGCAAATGTAACCTCCGATCTTCTTCAGGTGTATCTTGTCAAACTCGGGAATCTTTCTGTCAAACTCGGGAATCTGTATGACATTTCGAATGGAACTTTTTATTTAATCCACGAGGGTAGCTTGCTCCTTCCGCCAGCCATGACCGTGTAGAAGTCTTAAGTAATTCATAATTGTATTCTTAGTATCACCCGCACTGAGGATTGAACCTTCAACCTCCAGAAGACTGTCACTTAAAACTGATTATTACTGAGCGTTTTATCCGTTATGCCATGGGTTTTTGCTATCTACGTGGATTAAATAAAGGATTCCATTCGAAATTACGTACAAATTCCCAAGTTCGACAAAATACACTTGAAGAAGCTAAAACATTGTGAGAATAATATCCAAGGTGAGGCTTTGTTTCTAGGACGATAGCTCTTGATATATCAAAGGCCTTCAACAGGGTTTCGCACAAAAGTTTTCTTCGCCAGCTTTTTAGTTATGGAATATCTGGAAATGTTCTTTCAACAATCAAATCCTTTCTTTCCGATAAGTTTATAAAAGTAGTTGTTGATGGGCAGAAGTTTGAAACACATAGCATCAATGCTGGCGTGCTTCAAGGATTCATTGATGTTAAAGAATTCTCTAAATCTCTCTCATCTGACTTAGAACAACAAGTGGTGCAAGAGGATGAAAAAGTGGCTTGTTTCTTTCAACACCTCTAAAATCAAGCTTCTCTCCTTTCACTACCAACGCTCGAATCCTCATTTCTCCCCAGTTGAAATGAATGGCTATCTCCTTGAGGAAATCCCCTTCATCGGTAAGCTCCTAGAACTGACTTTCATTCTAAACCTGAAATGGAAGATTTTTTTGATTTTTTTTTTTTTTTTATGGAAGTCGCTCCAGACAAGGCATGAAGCCACTTGATGTATGGAGCTAAAAAAAAAACCTACTTCAAGGTTAAAAACTAGCCAATGATAAGTGCTAGATGGATAGATTCCGACCCAGAAAAACAGCAATTCTTTCCCCTTTGGCAGAAACATCGCTCATGGAATATGAGGACTAAAGAACAAAATAAGTGAAGCAAGAGTTACGAGGCTGCCGAAAGTAAATCGAAATTTCACTTTCTACTCTCCTTTTAGGAAGCATAAATGCCTGCTTCAACTGCATTTTATATCGCTGATTTTAATATTCAAATAGGAGATACAAACTTAAATCGATTTAAAAACTTTGAGAAAAATTTCGCTCCAACAGGAGTTTAACTCTACAAAATTAAAACATTTCTAAACCCATAACTTCAGTTATGGGATCTATATTTCCACACACAGACATCATTCATGGAATGTGAGGACTATAGGACAAAATAAGGGAAGCAAGAGTTATGAGGCTGCCGAAAGTAAACCCAAGGTCCACTTTCTACTTTTCTTACATCAAATCTGTTGCTAAGGTTGGCAGAAAAATGGTTGGATCATTCTACCTCTTCAGAACGTACCTCACTGCTGACACAATCCTCTAGATGGCACACTGCTGCCATATCTGGGGAGGCACCGCTCAAAGTACTCTCTCTTGCCTTGACAGAGTGCAAAACCAACTTCACAATCTAGTGGGAAATGATCTCTTCTCTATCCTGCAACCTCTTTCACACAGAAGAGATGTTGCTGGTCTCTCTCTACTCTATCGTTATGTTCATGGTAGAGCTGAGCTACAATCCTTGTCCCCCCCCCCTGTAAAACATTCACTGCAAACACTCACCTAACAAAGAACTTTTCTTTCTCTCTCTACCTAAAACCAAACGGAGCTTCCATGAACAAAGTTTCTTTCCCAGAACATCCTATGTGTGGAATGAAATACCGTGAGCCTGCTTCCCAGCTGACTATAACATGGTTGTCTTCAAGTCTAATGTAAACAAATACTTGTTGAGTCCTCCTAAGTAATCTTCTGCTTATTCCACCCACTGTTTCCAATCCTTCATGGTGGTGATCAAATTTATGTATTTTTTCTGTGTAAACGCGGAAAATCAATCGAAAAATGTGGAAAACTAATGTAAATCACAATGAAAAAGAACGCGGAAAATCAATCGAAAGCACAATTGTAAAATGTGGAAAATCAATCAAAAACACAAATAATTTAACGCCACGTGCGCAGAGCATCATTATAACAGAGATCATTGTTTTAGCATTAATAAATAAGAAATTTTCTTCAAGAAATATGTCTGTAATGAAAAAATTCCATGACGTTTATTTTATTTCATTTTTTAATATAAATAATTTTTTTTAGATTTTTATCGAGATTATTGCCCTTCCGAACATCCATACTTACAAAAGCTAAACATGTACATCAGGGCTGGGTTACTCTTCCAAATAACCACAATGGTTATTCGGAAAAGTAACCCAACCTTACTCTTCCGAATAACCATAATCTTTATAATTAGTAAAAAATAAAATAAATATATACTAGTGTACATCCTCCGTTAAAAATTATGCTCCTGCTTTTTCATTCGTATGCTTTAGTGTCGTCTGCCTTCAGACTTTCAAATCGTAAAAGCTTGTTATGGGGAGGATGGGGGCTTGCCACTCGGGCTTAGGGTTAGTGGTAGGGTTAAGAGGTTTGGGGGGAGGGCTTGCCATCCGGACTTAGGGTTAGTGGTAGGGTTAATGGAGGGAGCTCGGCACTCGGACTTAGGGTTAGTAGTAGGGTTAAGGGATAATGATAAAGTATTTTTTACTAACATTTCAGCATAATAAATACCCCACCTCCACACCAAAAATCGCACAGAGAGAAAACATTGTACTTTTTCAATCTAATGTCATGAATTCTTCCTCTCAGAAAAGCAACACGTGGTCTGTCTCACTGTGAACATGAAAGCAAAAGCACTTGTGTAAACTCGAAATGAGTTTTCAACGGAACGAAGAAGGTCAGAAACCAACAAAATAGACGAAAGATGTTTTTATAAATTTGAATTTTCGGTGCAACTTCGAAAAAGCCTCAATAAGGCAAAACAAATAGTAAATAGATATCTTTATTATGTATGTGACCGGGACGGAACAATGATATCGTACACCAAACATTACGTAAATTGATCAAGTAGGTTTGTTTTTATCACAGAAAATCAAATTTTGTCATTTTTTTTTTCCACGCTCACTTGTCAGAAGCTTGGCTGACTTATGTCCCTTGTTTTTCAAAGATGAAAACGTGACAAGTTCGCATGACAAAAAAAAATGACATTTGATTATGTGTGATAAAAAAAAAAACTACTTGATCAATTTACGTAATTTTACATACATACAGTCACATACATAATACCAGTATGTCTTTATTTTTATTTATTATTTGTTTTTCCTTATTGAGGTTTTTCCGAAATTGCACCAAATATTTATTTTAATAATAGATATCTACAATACAGGACGAGCACAGCATATCGAAAATTGAATAAAAATCGTCATGTTTATATATTTTTTTTTAAATAGGACTCATTTCGAATTTTTACACAACGCCATAACAAATGTTTACATGAATGTGTGCGTATTCTGAATGGTTACCAGATAAATAAAATATAGAAAAACATTTGTTTCACAAAATAATTCTTTTGTTTTCGCAACACATCAAAATCAATGAAGAAAACAAAATCAACGAAACCATTTTTAAGTCTTTAAAAAAAATTAGGTGCAATTTTACTTATAGGCCAATCAAGTTAATTGTTTTCATGTAAAAGCATTATTTTGTACTTACTCAGTCATATTTTATCTCTCACGCCCCGAAAAAGAATTTAAAAATATCAAGCAGAACTTTAATTAGAACGATTTTTCCATTTTCATAAACAACCTGTATTTGTGAGAGGGCCGACATTTTGGGCTGTGAGCGGTTGGTAGAATAGACAAGGGCATTAACTCCGTTTTTATTTTTAGAATTATAAAAAGAAAGAAACACATAAGCAATAGTAATAAAATATATATTTATTAAATAAAAAAATAGAAAATTAAATAATTATTTTTACTTTGTTCACCGGGATACTTGCCACGATATAATTTTCTTGTTTTTTTTTTTTTTTTTTTTTTTCATATTTACATGGTAATAGCGACCAAATATGGATAATAAAATATATATGTATTAAATAAAAAAAATAGAAAATTAAATAATTATTTTTAATTTATTCAACGGGATACTTTCCACGACGTGCCTACCTAGGGGACCCAATTTCGCGACACTTATCTGCCCTTAGTTCGCTAACCGGCCACTCCGAAAATGTCAGATTCTACATTTCATCTCGCCCTTATGAAAATGGAAAAATCGTTCTAATTAAAGTTCTGCTTGATATTTTTAAATTCTTTTTCGGGGCGTGAGAGATAAAATATGACTGAGTAAGTACAAAATAATGCTTTTACATGAAAACAATTAACTTGATTGGCCTATAAGTAAAATTGCACCAAAAATTATTATATATTTTTTAACAACATAATTCTTAAACACAATAAATATCAGCGATGCAGCACATAATCTCGCCAAATTTATTAGCCCCCACTCTTTCTCGCCACATAATTTCGGCTCCTTTTAGCCACTGTCTTCGATGGTATTTGCGATGAATGGATTCACCTTCGTCATCAATCTCAATTTTTATCGGATTTTCATCCTCTGAGTCTGAAGGACCTTCCGATTTTTGTTGTATAAATTGCGCGCAAATATCTCTGAGATACTTACACCAGTCAACCATGATCGATTCGCTAACGGACGTCTCTTCCCTCATAGTCTTCTGCGAAAAATCCTTACTCCACATATAAATTATAGTTATAAGTTGTCGTAAGGAAAGGCGGCTTCTCTCGAAAAATGAGTTTTTCCGTATCGTACGCTGAAATCCGTCTTTACGACAAGACCATCTCCAACCATCTGTTGACTTCGAAAACCGGGTTAATGAGCATGGTAAATTACATATTTCACAGATACAAGAGTTGGCTATTAACCGACGCTTGGCAAGCCATTGAATAACTTCTAATTTCTCATTTGTTTGTCCCAAAAGTTCGCCGATTGTTATTTCTTCAGCCTGCACGAAATCACTTGAATAAACATCAGTTACAATATACTTTGGACGCATTCGACAAGCCATTGTTTATTGCTGTGATGGTTTTCCGGGAATTACTCAAACAACAAGACACGAGTGGCAAAGGGCAGATAACCCAACATTTTATTATTTGGGGGGGGGGGGTATTTAAACAAAGGGCGACAACTCCTCGCTCACAATCTCTATTATCACAAAACTGTCAGACAAGAGCTCGTCTGCGTTTTTTGCCAACACAAGACTTGGCCGTGGCCGTTATAATAGTAAACTTAAGGCCTGTTCCCTGGAAAATTACGTCATGCTATAGAGTTACAAACGAGAGCTGTCGAACAGTCATACTATGAGCATTTTGACCCGTCCCTTCACTTAAAAAATCACCAAAATTCAGGAAATCAAACAATTTTAATGAAATTTTCAGTATTCATAACAATCACTGAATATAATTAACCCATTACTTTATTAGAAATCTTAGTGCAAATGTATTATTTCGTGTATTTTGCGTAGGGTAGACTGAAAATATTAAATTAATACTTAATAATAAAATAGTGTTGTCATAATTATTTTAATTTTTAAAACATGAAAATTTTTCTTTGAAAAATAATTTGTCTGATTTAATACTCATTCTTTAAATAATTTCATTCTTTCCGGATTATTTTTAATGTTTGAGTTGATTGTTATGACAACTTCGTCTACATCGAATGAAAAGACTAGTATCAGTTATGCTGCATCTCTTGGTTTATAAACACAAGAAGAAGAAGGCAAATCCCTTTTCTTAGGGAGTTTTATTCTTTATATGAACATTTCATTACAATTAGTTTTAGCTGAATAATTTGATAAGAGTTGCTCTCATAACAAAAAACACCTTTACTAAAGTTATATCAAAGGGTACTTAAAAAAAGCGAATGAATGTATTTTTTATGAAAATAAAGCATCGTAGATGTTAACAAAAAAAAATATGGTGTACCCCGTATATAAGAGAGCTGTTGGGACCGGAGAAGAAGTCTCTTATATCCGGATTTTGTCTATTTTGTTTAGGTAAGAATGGGAACACTTCATATAACGCTTTTTACGTACAGAACACTTGTTTATTTAACAGTTATAGACATAAACAAAAACAAAAACACAGACAAAAATACATTTCCAATCAGTTTTCACAAATAAATCAGTCAAAAATTACTTTTTCTTAAAAAAGTCAGTCATTTTTTATTGTACAGAAATCTCTTTGTTAACATAATGAATACTTTCATACAGTCCGTATATCATTTTGAATGCGCCATCAGGATTACTGCTTTTTGCTTCAAAGTAGGCTGTCAGAGTTTCAAGCGCATTCAATGCAGCCAGAGAATTTGGCAATGGTTTGTCACTTTTAGAAACTTCAGAACTTATGCTTTCAGCATCATCATCTTCGTCAAAATCTTGATCATCCGTGTGATGTCCGTGTCAGTCAGTTCTCCATAACATTGTGTACTGTCATCGAAGCTGATAAATTTGTCAAAATCTGTTTGCTCCATGACCGATGGTGGAGAAATTTGATCATTTTCGTCGAGTATTTCTTCCACTTCAGCCTGTGATTCAATGACAAAGCCGGCCTTTTTAAAACAATTTTGAATATATCCGGGTTTCTCTTCTATCTGGGTCTCTTCTATCCGGGTCTAATTTATATACATTAACAAGGCTCTAATTTGGGACCAGATAAAATTTCTCTTATATCCAGGTCTCTTATATCCGGGTTAAAAATATAGTTCTCATATCTTCAAGTAGTACCAAGAATGAAGAAGGAGTTATTTATTAAATTACAAAGTCTTTGTATTTGTCAGGTGCTCTCCACACTCAGAGATCTTCACACGGATTTGGTGTGGGCCTCACTTTCTGCATCAATCTCACTTGGTGAGCTTCATCGTTATATGTAGGCGTAGAGATATTAAGGTTGGTGCAAAAACAATGGCGTTTTCTCACATATGTTATATTTATATGTTTTCTGAATTAGTTTATTGATAAATATAGCGTTGTTATAGGTCATTTTAAGGCGCGTTTTTCGCTCTATCGAATCATGTTATTCGTTTCCATTTTTAATCTCTTCATTTATTGTTTTTGCAGGCTTTTCGACAGCATGGGCAATATTGAAATCCGCACGATATTCTTGTTCCAGTTCAAACTAGGCCGAAAAGCTGCCGAGACAGCTCGTGACATCAATGATGCGTTTGGCCCAGGAACCACTAACGAACGTACGGCACAAAGGTGGTTCAAGAAATTTCACAATGGTGACGAGAGCCTCGAAGATGAAGACGGTCAAGGCCGGCCAACTGCGGTTGATAACGAAGATCTGAAAGCCTTAATTGAAGCCGATCCTCGCAAAACCACACAAGAAGTTGCTGATGAACTTGAGGTTGACCACTCAACAGTCGTTTGCCATTTGATCAAATAGAGAAGTCAAAAAAGCTGGATAAATGGGTGCCGCACGAATTGAACGATAATCAAAAAATCGTCGTTTTGAGGTGTCTTCTACTCTCTTGCTGTGCAACAGAAACTGCCCATTTTCTCAAGCAAATTGTGACGTGTGATGAGAAGTGGATCTTCTATGACAATCGGTGATGTTCGGCACAGTGGTTGGATGCCGGCGAAGCTCCAAAACACTTCCCGAAGCCGAAATTGCACCAAAAAAAGATTATGGTGACTGTTTGGTAGTCTGCGACCAGTCTCATCCATCACAACTTCTTGAATCCGAGCAAAACGATTACGGCGGAGAAGTACTGTAAACAAATTGACGAAATACACCAGAAGCTCCAACGTATGCACCCGAAATTACTCAATATGTAGGAACCAATTCGCCTCCATGACAACGCCCACCCACATGTTGCACAACTGACCCTGCAGAAGCTGAATGAATTGGGCTATGAGACTCTGCCTCATCCGCCATATTCACCGGACCTCTCACTCACCGATTATCACTTTTTTAAGCATCTCGACAACTTCCTGCGCGAGAAATGCTTCAGAAGCCGAGATGATGCTGAATCGGCCTTCAATGACTTCATCGCTTCCAGAACTCTGGATTTTTATGATAATGGAATAAATAAACTTGCTTCCCGTTGGCAAAAATGTGTTGATTCTAATGGTTCTTATTTTGATTAATAAAGTTTGGTATAAAAGAAGTTGTGGTCTTTTGAAGTTGAACGTCAAAAAACGCCATTGTTTTTGCATCAACCCAATAATAGTACAAGTGGCATCCTCACTAGTAGATTTGGAGGCTATATCTCGCACATTGACTGTTGTTTCGATGTTTGAGGATAGTGAGCATGGGTATAGTGAAGATTTATGTCTACAAGGGTAGCAAAGGTTACAGGTTTGTCATGCTTACTTGCTTTGACATGGTTTCCTATATATACAGGTCCTGGCTTTGCCTAAGATTTAATAGAGGACCCAAAAGTGGATTTTCGGCTATATTTGAATAGACTGTCATGGGAGGGGGTTTCATTAGTAGATGTGCAGAGTACTGATCGGATTGAGTGGAACAGATTGGGTAGAACGTTTTCCCAATGGGAGAGTGGCATGTTATGAAAATATAAAGTTACCTGGATAGCTTTCCATTGAGTGCCATTTAGCTTCTCTACTTGTGCGTTACTTTCTGGATATCTGGTATCTACTTGTTTTCGATGTGACAATGCCCTTTTTATGCAGGTAGTTTCTGGTTTCTTCAGTGACAAGGAAATCAATAGCCCGATTAGAGTGTATCATATCTGGCATACCAAACATCGAAAATAGTTGGTTACGGCAATGGTGATGGTTTTGCTGGTCATATCTTACAGGGAATGGTAAATGAGGAAATTTGTCAATTACCATAAGTAAATATTTGTTACCACGTATAGATGAAGGTCCTTTAAAATCTATATTTAGTCATTGGAATGGCAGTATAGCTTTTACGAGTGTCTCTTTGCCACTAGCCATGAATTTAAGTTTCAAATACTGGCAGGATGTACAGGAATTTGTTACATTTTTCATTTGGTCTAAGGAGGATGGGAGGTTTCTTGCCCTAGTAAAATGAAAAAGGCGTGTAACTCCAGGGTGACACAATTGAAGATTGTATTGCATCTATTATCTCGGGGAACATTTTCCCGTGTGTATCATAAGATTGGAAATGGCTGCCACCATGTTCTATATATTGTTACCTGCTAGGGGCAGATAACTCTGTCCGGCCGGACACAAGAGCAGATCACTCTACTTTACTTATATATGCCCCTCCCCGCCCGTAACCACGGAATGAAGGTCATCTCTTCATTTATGCACCAGAGAACTCATGCTTTTTTCCACGCATTTGTGGGGAAAAACTTCTTTGCACTCATACCCTTCGACATGAGGGTAGTCTTAATGGTAGGACCTCGACCGGGCGTGTTTCTTCCCACTACCTCTGTGGTGTTGTCCATCTCCATCTGTTCTTCTCGGGTTCATTGGATGACGTGACATTGACGTCCATAACCTCATAAGGGCTTGTTGCCGTGGGGGTTCAGAATTTATTGAAGGGTCTGAGGTTTTCAGTGTGGAGCAATGTGGGCTATCAACAACTGGGTAGAACTTCTGGAGGAAGTGATGGTTCCTTAACGTTACCCAATTGCTCCCATCCACCCACACTTAGTACTGTCGGTTGCCACCTTTTTCCACAATCATCCTCTGTCTTTCTCTATTGACGAGGGTGGGGACCATCTTGGTTCTGGATCTGGACGAAATCTCCGACTTTTAGTTCCCAGAGGGGACATCAATGCTGGTTGTAGAACTCTTCGTTCCGCATGTGCCTTTTGGCCATCGCAACCTCCTTTAGTTTATCTATCTCTTTCCACTCCTTCCATGTTTGGTACTTATCCCGTAGGACTGGGAGGTAATCCTTAATAACCCGCATTATACAGCATTATATCTGGGAACATGTCAAGGTCCTGAACGGGTGTGTTACAATGAGTCAGCAGTGTCCAGGCAACACAATCATGGCATAGGTGTCCACAGTTATCTATATTGTTGGCGAGTATACACTTAGCGGTCTTTACTGCTACCTCTGCGCGCCCATTGCTTTGAAGGTAGTACACTGATGGCATTCATTTCCATATCCCCCAGTTCTTCAAAAAGGAGTCATACTCCTGGGACATAAAAAAGGTCCTCCATCCAATGAAATCTTTTCCGGTGCATCATATGTGCAAAACCATGTTTTCATCGTATCACACACGGTTTTGGCCTTCCCTCTGGCATTAGGGTCACCTTCTATCCAGTATACCAATCAGTGTATACTAAGTACTGTTTACCCTATATATCGACAAAGTCCACTACAACTTGTTGAAATGGAAATTCTGGTGACATCAAGGGTTCCTTCGGCTGAGAGGGCTCAATTGTGTTGCGAAACTGGGATCTGTTCTGACTGATGCTAGCATCCAGCCCTGGCCAGAACAACCGTTGTCTTGCTTTTGCCAGCATGCCGTTTACACCTTGATGTGCAGAATACCTCTGCTCGAAGTTGTTGAGGTATAAAATTTTGTTGCCTTTAGTTATCACTCCTTCCAGACAGTATAATCCCTCGCACATGGACCAAAAAAAACCCGAGCTATCATGGGAGGTCATTGCGTGACTCGGGGAAACCTTTTTGCACCAAGTCTGCTATAGTCCGGCATTCTTCATCTGTAGCCGCAGCAACCACGATTTGTTCCCATGTTATCACCGTTAGCTTAGGTTGCTGTCGTACATTTACATGAAGGCCGCTTTGATCCCGGTGTCTCTCATTTGGGACGGGCTCTTTGCCATACCTACTGGGTATTGGGAAGCACAATCAGATGCTGCATTGTGTTTTCCGGGGCATTGTCTAATCCGGAATTTGTAATCAGGCTTCATTCTTTGAAGCTTAAGAGACGAGGGGTTTTAATGTTTTCTAGAACCTGATCAGAAAATATTTTTGTCAGTGGTTTGTGGTCCACTATCGGCAGCAAATCTGGGCATCTGAGTACAAACATACGACAGGACTCTAACCTGTAGATAAGGGTCAAGGGCTTCTCTTTCCACTGGTGCGTAATGCGATTCTGCATTATTGGTAAATGAGCTTCCAGTGACCCTCCCTACAACTCACGTCTGCTTCACCAGGGCATTTGCAATGTTTCTGAAGCAAGAAGTATGCAATCCCTGTTATACTATAGTCTGTTGTAGTTCTGTTGATTTCGAATGTTTTAACCCCATTTTCAATTTTCTTTACGATCACCCTCTTTGTCTCTTGAAATAGGCATTCCAGTGTCTCATCCCAATAGAACTTTCGATTCTTCTTCCGTAATATTTCCCGTAAGTGGGCCATCACTTCAGCTTGTGAAAAGGCATTGTACACCTGATTTACGAGTCCAAACCAGGATCTAACGCTGGTGATATTCGTAGGTGTAGGGAAGTGAAGGATAGCTTCTGTCATCTTTTTTTGTGGATTTAACACCATCAGCAGTGATAAGAAACCCAGAAAATTCCACCTCTGTTTCAGTGAAATGGAACTTGTCAGGGTTAAACACAATACCCTTATCCGCACAGTGGATGATGTAGTCGATTATGTTCCCATATAGGGACTCTATCGAATTGTCCCATAGGAGGCTGTCATCTATGCACCGAGTTTTCCATGTCATATCTACTGTAATGTCGTTAAACCGACGGGTATATCCATCCCCGGATCCGTGGAATACTTGAGGGGTTCAACAATACCTGTATCTACCCCACTCAGTAATGAATGTGATGTAGCATCCCATGGCGCTGGAGAGAGCGGTAGGCTGTGGTATCCATTCCACGTGTCAAGGACTGTTTTTCTGGTGTGGGCAGGTATCCCAGAGACCTGGTTGAATGGGGACGTAGTGTTGTGCGTTTCCCTCATGGTGACGTCATTCAATTTTTGTAGGTCCACCATGTATCTTGGAGACCCGTCTTTTTTTGGTGCGACCACCATCCTAGAACACCAGTTAGTCGTTTTGCCTATCAGTATTGCTTCTATTATGTCCAGTGCTACGGCCTGGTCAAGATCTTCTTTCACCTTCTTCTTCCAATGATGGGGGACCGGTATTAGCATGTGAACTGCTGTTGGTGTTGCGCCCGGTATGAATGTGATATCCAATCTTTGCCTGCCATAGTTTCTAATGATTGGTGTGAACATATATTGAATGCGCTCGACTATAAACTGTTCTAGTTGGTGTGTGTTGGCTCCTGTTGGTTGGAATGGGATAGTATCCGGTTTTGATGGAACAGAATGTAGCAGGAGTTTGGGAAATCATGGTTACTTCCACTGTCACTGGGAGATTTATCTGAAATTGTCCCCCATCCCACTCAAATGGGGTACTGTGTTTGACTGCATATTGTCACGCCTGTTGCTGGACGACTACCTGGAATACCGTTAGTAAACATGACCGACTCACTTCTTGACGCCTTGCTCGTAGCTCTCGTTCTGGATGTTGTGAGCTTCCGGCATACTTTTTATTTAAGTGCTCAGTCAATCCACAATGATGACATATCAGCTTAACCACTGCACAATCTCTCCGATTCATTGCTCCATTAGAGTGTGAAGTCCTTTCACACTCTACAGATCTCAGCGTATTGTGGAGTCGCAGGGGTCTCGATTTCCCAAGACTGTTGTTCCTGGCCCGACCATTGCACATTAGCAAATGCAAGGTGATGCAGTGTTATGCAAATGAGGAGTCGACTTGCCTATTGTCAAACAAATCTGTTGAATTTCTGCTCTAGTGTATCAACCTCCGATAATACTTTATTCTGGTGCTCCGGGTTATCGAGCCCTGCTACTATTTGCCCAGCAACCATGTCGCGCGAATAGTCCACTTGCTGCCCACAACTCCGTTTGTTTGGGAAGTTAATCCTGAATTCACAGAACACAGAACTAAAAACTGTGTTACATACTCACCCTCCTCCTTCTGACGGTGCACCTCCTTATGTAATCCGTTGACTGCAATGAATCGTATTTGGTCTAATAGGTATTCCTCCATGGCAGAATTCAGCATCTCAGGTCGTATTAATTCAAACGGTAGTCTGTTTGCTTCAGACGTACATGTGGCTCTCAGTTCATTTTGGATTACAGCTGGATCTCTCAGTTTTTATATCGGGCCCATGTATCCAGAAACAACGTCCATTCACTGTCTGTGGTATCAAGGCCTATTCCTTCTCAAGTGATGAAAGTCAGTTGTTGACGTCACATTGCAGTTGTAGAACACCTCAACAGTTTTGGTCGTTTCCCCAACAATGAGGGTTTGGTGTGGATGTCGTATTAGATAGTGAGGGGTACCAGAGAAAGAACACCCCAAAAGGTGGGAGGACGCCCTTAAAGGTGGTAGGAGTAGCAGGGAAATCGGAAACGATGTCACTTCTGTTCGGGGCTGTTTCTGCCCTTCTGCTCCTGACGACCAAGAGAGTAGGACGTGATAACGTGTGCTCTGCACTAGTGACAGAGGCCGACGCACAATGGCACAGATGGTTTGAATATGTTTCCCCAGTAATTCCTTGATTCTCTCCGTGCATAAAGTCACTACATCTCTGTTTATGTCTATTGTTAAATAAATCTTCTAAAACCCATCCATGGCGGTGGCAGTGACGGTGATAACGCCGTCCTTGTGGTGTGTCAACAGTCAGGCATACACAGTTATGATGGTGGAAGCACGCACTAACAAGGTACGTTTATTAACATGTATATCTAAACTGATTGTGAACTATAAGGCGTTGGGCTTCCCCTGAGAGGAGGTATGCAACAGTCGCACTGAGACTGAAGAACTACTTAGTGAACTGAAGGAGGAATTGTTCTGAAAAGGACAGGTTTTGTTCTGAGAAGGACAGAAATATTCACAAGTGTCATTGTTCGTTATTGTCCTGAGGACAGAATGTATCCTGAGAAAGATAGCATAATCTCAAAAGACGGGTCAATTTAATGGCTGGGCAAGTTCAGTTAGTCAACATTAGCAGGAGTTGATCGAATCAATGGCTGGGCTAGTTGAATTAGTTAACAGCCAGGTGATAACCAAAATCGGCAAACAGATGGACTTTACTCTATTATATATGAATGAACAAATCAATGTTTGTGGCGTGAATTGATAAGTGAAAAAGTAAACATTGAAATATTAGGCTAAAAAGACAAGTCATTTTGATGACGTTGACCTTCAAACAGTAAGGCTAATTTAAACTTTTGCACAAAGAAACCCTCTCAATTTCTGAGACGACTTCAGAACTTTTGTAAGCGACAGTAAAAAAAGATGAAATCATACATCATGTTTACCTCTAGCATCTGCCTTCAGCGTGCAAGATTGTTTTAGCAGCAATGCATGAGGGTGCATCTACTGCAAAATATTCGGCTAAGTAAAAAACAAACTGTTAACCTTGGCCAATGTAAATAAAATCTCACATAGAAATTGTTTTCTTTTCTTTGTTTTTTATTTAAAGTAAAAAAGAAATGGTCGACTATAGCCGAGGGCAACCCGAAGGCTCCCTTTTCATTAGCAACTACACTGAGATGTAGGGGAGGGCACCACTCCTTTCCCAGGATTACTCCACTTACCCGTGATCCTTCACCTTATCATGCTGAGTGTTTGCCTCTGATAACATTGCGTGCTGTCCCTCTCTACATCCAGGGTAGCTGTATCAGGAGCGTCATGATATATGGCAGTAGATGCTGGGCCCTCGCAGTCCTCTCTCGTCCGATCAATGTGATCTCTGACCAAACCCAACACCTCAAGTCAGAGGATTTGCTGAAAACACTACACTTACCCAGCATGGAGGTTATCTTATTCGAAAGGATGAATCGATTACGCTGCTATGGTCATATGGAACGTTCATCCTCCTGGATAAACCTTTGCAGAAGCATGAATGTCCTAAATCGCAGGAAGATTTGTAGCAGTCACCAATAGGGATTACTTTTGAATACATAATCACTGTCCCTGTGAGCTGACTTGTCCAATCAAATCACAGGGCGCAGTGATATCGTTAGTTCCCTAAGGGACTACTTATGTCCCCTTAGGGTTCGACGAAAAAGATCAGACGATCTCCTGGCACCAGCTTGGACACATCGCAGAGAGCTCCAGCGAGGAAACGCTCTCTCCTGCCGCCGTCGCCCACTTAACGACTACTACCATGGGCAGCCCTAAGAACTCTTATATTCTTCCTCTTCCTCAGACGGACACCGTCCCACTCTCTTCTACCTATACCAAACGGTATAGGTAACCTTGAATTAATAAAACCCCTTTTTGTTATAGTTACAGAAATACTTTTTGTTGTTCCGTTTCTTTACGAGAAGATAAAAGGATAATCCCTTTCATCCACTCATCATCACCTTACAGGTTGGCGAGCCAAGGAAAACTTGGTAGCAAGTGATTGGACAAGACCGCACAGAGTGGAATCTGGAGACTACTGACCCCTTGAACCGTGAGAAGTGGAGAGTGAGCTTGTGTAAGATCAGACATCGTCTGACCCCTGAACAAGAAAAAAGTGACATTAAATGTATAGAAGAAAAAAAGAAGTTTAACAAAGGGACATGAACTACAATCATTTGAGTCTTTAGTATGACTCGACCGACCCATTAGCAAACACTCTCACCCTTATGCCAAATAGGCTGGTTATTTAAAGTAAACTGATTTATTTTTGAAAATTATTATTTTTATGGTTTCAAATTGCTCAAGTTCATTATTTCACAATTTATGTGAAATAATTAACTCTAACAATTTGATTTAAAGACAAAAATAACATTTTGTAAAAATAAATCTGATTGCTTCGAACAAAACAAAAACTAGAAAAATAATTGCTGTGCAAGAATTTATTTAACTTTCATAATTTAATTTAAAAACATAAAAATATTTTATTGCTGCATAACTTTTCTCTACCGGTGTGCAAATTATTATATCTCTCAGTTCAATCTCTACCACTTGGGGTAATTTGGAGATTGCTTCATAAACTTTTTTTTTGAGGCAATTCCCCTGATTTTGAAATACAGTTCTATTCCATGAAAAATCCCAGTATACTGAAATCATATGCCCTTAATAGGGTTAAGATTAAAATTCATATACACTAAATGTACAAAAACAAGGAAATTCCCAAATTTTTACACTTTTATTGTCATTAAGGGTATGCGAGCACAACAGGGCTATGTATTTTACTGATAGGAATTTTTCTTCAGCGCACCTCACACACTTCATCCACTCATGCATAGAGATTTATACTGTAGTGATGTGATAATGAAATGGTTTGGTTGATATGTAGTTATACCTTTAATGACAATAAAAGTGTAAAAATTTGGGAATTTCCTTGCTTTTGTACATTTAGTGTATATGAATTTTAATCTTAACCCTATAAGGGCATATGATTTCAGTATACTGACATTTTTCATGGAGTGTCACTACTTTTGTAAAGGCTATGCCTCAACACAATGCCTTCTCATAAGGTGTTTTGGAATTTTCTGGAAAACTAAAATTAAACTGAAATTAAAATGCCATCAACTAGACCCTAGAACCTCTATCTCTGCCAAAAATCAGCTGAATCCATCAAATAGTTGATGAGATACAGGGTGGCACATATGTACGCACACACACAGATAACATGATTTCATGATTGAACTTTCTGGATCTCTGGGTTGCCTTGACTAATGATGCTGAAATTCTACACACTTATAGAACCTATCAAATAAGAATTTTGTGCAAAGTTTTAACTAATTTGGTTTATTGATTTTTGAGTTATGATTGATCAAAGAAATGAGATTTCCAGCATAGGCCATTCGTGGAGTCTATTAAGGAATAGAGCACTCTCGCGCCTCCCTTGATTTAAATGAATAACCTGGATTCGTTGGATTGTTGGCCAGATATTATCATGTCTGGTCTTCTTGCTTGAATGAGTTATTATTATTATTATTATTATTAATTTTTTTTTCTTGTTTGACTTTTTTAACAAATGCTAAAACATTTTTAATTTTTCATTGTGTATGATTTTGTGACTTGCCTTATTGCACATTAGAGATAAACTTAAAAGCCTTATCTTGATTAAAGAATCTATTTTTCATTCATTTTACAATCATCTTTTGAATAGATTATTTAACATGATCATCTTTTAAACTTCTGATATTTCCTTATTTCAAATGTTAAAGAAAGACCAAGTTAAACATTTTATTTATTCACATCATAAAGACGTGTTTCAGGAGTTGTATTGAGAAAGTTGCATGAACAATTTATAAATAAAACTGACTTACATTTTGTTGATTATTTTTTCTGGGAGGCTATGTGTGATCTCAGATTTACCTTCCTTGGATTATATTCAAGTTATCTCATTTAAATTATATCTATTAACAAAGAGAATGCAATCTTCTGTCCAGAAGTTTTCCATGACTACGTGTTTGGGTATCTTTTTGCATCGGTCATGGTGAAAGGTTGTATTTTCACCACCAGAAAAAAAAAACAGTCGAAGAGAGCAATGTTTGAAGTGATTCTGGCAAAGAACGGTTAAATTGTCACTTCTTGGTATAATGCTGAAACAAAACATAGAAAACACACAATAATGAGATAAAGGGATAATATGTGTATTAAACAAATATAGGAAATGTCTCGCAAAATAAATTGTATTTTGCAGCTTGAAAAGTCCAATTATGACAATATAACATCCGTTTAGATTACTCTCTTGAATGCATCTAATATATCGTAAAGTATTGCTCTGAACAATTACTTACACCTGAGGCTATTCTCTATCTCTACAAATCTACTATTAGACCAGGCATGGAGTACCGTTGTCATATTTGGGCTGGTGAATCTCTGTCACATTTGATAAGGTTCAGAAATTTTAATTTGTAATATTATTGACCACCCACTTTCGTCTTCTCTGCACCCTCTCTCTCACAGACGTGATGTTGCTAGTCTCAATCTTTTCTATAAATACTATTATGACATGTGTTATTCTGAATTGTCTAGTCTATTTCCTGCTTCTTTTCTTCCAGCTCGTTTGACTCGGTCTAGTGGTCTCCATCAATTCGCTGTTTTGATTCCTCATTTTAATATAGCTTTCTATCCCAGTAGCTTATTTCAAAGAACTGCAGGCTTGTGGAACTCTTTCTGCTGACTGTTTTCCTCCTACCTATGCAATAATCATCTTTTGTTCTTGTTAGCTCCTTATATCAAGTGGCTTCATGTTTTGTGTGGAGCGATTTTTATAAAAAAATAAAAATAAAGTGTTTTTGGACTGATAAAAAGATGTCATCACATATATATATATATATATATATATATATAGATATATATATATATATATATAACATATATAATACTTATAAATAAACATTAAATTATTTATAACCTACAGACAGGGTTCGACGAATGTATTCGAAATATATATACATATATATTTGAACAAATTTTTCGTGGTACAGAATTTTATAATAGTTTTAAATATAATGAACGGAGTCATAGCGAGTCAAGGCACTATCACAAGAAGAAAAAAAAAAGGGAGAGGAAATATTGAATAATATATTTAATTGTCGACTAAAAACTTTTAAAAGGAATAAAAAGATCACTAAAATTGACAGAATAAGAACTAATTCTCTAGGTACCTTTCGGCCGACACATTGTCAAGAGAAAACGTCGGCAAATATTGCTTAAAAACGTGGGAAAGAGTAACGTGGGGAGAAAAATAAAAGGAGACTGAATCACGCCATTAAACCGATAAGGAATAAATGTATATATAACAGTTTCTATTAACTAAAGTAAGACTAATAAGAAACCCTGTAGGACAAAGGCATTTCATTTATTAGTAATTTGTCTGCGACTATGTAGAGTGTAATGAGATATGTTAAATGTACAGAATACATTTGTTTCCATACAATGAAAAGAATGCACAAGCTAAAAAAAAAAAAAAAAAAAAAAAAAAAATAGACGGGCATGCAAAGCACATAACAGGACGTAAATTTTCCATTTTTATCTTCTTTCTTTATTTATATATATATATATATATATATATATATATATATATATATATATATAAATAAAGTTAAAATGGAAAAATGGAAAACCTGAAACATTTTGCCCAACTGTTGTATGGATTTTTTCAAGAGAAAAAAAAGGCTAAAAGTGGCACAAGACAAGAAGATTTATAATGTGGGGAAATATATATAGTAATCAGGGTATAATAAATTTAAATCTATGTAGGGAAAGAAAGATGAATAAATATGTATATATATATATAAATAAATTAAATTTTTAAAAAAAAATTGACTTTTTAAAATATTATATATATATATATATATATATATGCATATATATATATTTGTTTACCTTCCTTCCCTACACAGATTTAAATTTATTATACCCTTATTACTACATATATATACCCCTAAATTCCAAATCTTCTCGTCTTTTGACACTTTAAGCCTTTTTTTGTCTTGAAAAAGCCCACGCAATAGTTGGGTGAAATGCTGAGTTTCAGGTCGTTCGTTTTTCCATTTCAATTCATACCGTCAGATTTATTTTATCCTTTTATTGTCAAATATATCATTTAACTTACCTTTATAAACATTGAGCCAGTTTATCCTCTTTTAAAAACCTGTGACACTATCTCCGTAAACACTTTTTTCGTTAGTCCAAAAGTTTCAGCATATGATTAGTCCTTGTCCGTGGGCGAACACGTGATTGATCACAAGCTTCCTTGGACCATTCCAAGACAATCCAGGGCAAAAAGCATGTGACAAGAAAACACATACTTCAACCACAAAATAACAACAAACAAATGATGTCCATTTTAAACATTAACACGTTTTATTAAGTATGAAAATAATTACAAAAATATAAAGATGTCAATTTTTCTCAAACCTTCAGCATAAAAAAACAAAAAAACAGAGCTGAGGAAATGTCTTAATGCCCAACACTATTATTACTATGGAACACACTCCATAAAAAAATGAGAGAAAAAAAAAATAATACTTTGCCAGTGTTTGCATTCACTATTTATCTCGATATATTACAAAAACATTCATATAAAAATCATAGATTTACATTTTTTATATAAATTATTATTTATTGTTGACCTAATACAAACAAAAAAAAAAAAAAAAATTACTTTTTATTAGAGAGGAGAAGTTTTTCTGAATTCATTTCAGGTGGCTGGGTAAGTCCGAGGTAGTTGTCTGACTTGCTATTTGCTTTCTCGTTTTCCTTCACTATTTGAAATGGTTTCCTCTCGAGGCTAGGAAAAGGCACATGTTTTACTTGCTTATGTTTGCATGATGGGATGGAAGTACATTATATATATATATATATATATATATATATATATGTACCGTATTTCTTAATTGGGAGAGTTTCCCAGCAGAGTGCTCAATTATTAATGCAAAAGTAAAATTAACTAGATAATTGATAAGAGCATGATATTTATTAATATTAAATAAAGCGTTACAACAACATCCGGACCAAGGTTTCAGATCCGAGAAAATCGAACCTTCATCAGCGGAGTCGTATAGCTTAATGAGTGAGAACAACCGCCAGGAATTTCAAAATATTGTCCGTTGGAAAGATGGAACACTTTCAAATTTAAAATTGTCACGTGCGTGGAATATACATAGTCAGTTTTAAAAAAACCTTTCCATAACTGACTACGTATATTCCACGCACGTGACAATTTTAAATCTGAAAGTGTTCCATCTTTCCAACGGACAATATCTTGAAATTCCTGGCGGTTGTTCTCACTCATTAAGCTATACGACTCCGCTGATGAAGGTCCGATTTTCTCGGATCTGAAACCTTGGTCCAGATGTTGTTGTAACGCTTTATTTAATATTAATAAATATATATATATATATATATATATATATATATATATATATATATATATAAATATATATAAATACACATTGGTCTTTATTATAGAGTGAAGGGTAATTACAATGTTGAGGAATATTTTGTTTACATGGTGGGGCATAAAGATCTCCCACATTGTAATGGGTACTGTGCAAGCTATGGAAAGGCAGAATAGCTTTGAGTCGGTAGGCTAGGATCTACCATTTTTAAAAATTTTCTTTAATTATTATAGCTATCCCAAATCAAAATTTTACTTTCATTTATCGATACTATACATTATTTTGATGGAATAAAAATATATATGCTTGTGCACAAATAATTGAGCACACTGGTTATTTCTCGTATAACACTGAATCACACACACACATATATATATATATATATATTTATTATATAAATATTTAATACGGCTTATGTAAATGTAATTATGTTTCAGCAACTTAATGCTTTGTCGAAACTGAGAAAAAGTGGCATTTTTCGGCTCTGGCAAAGAATTAAATCGCTGAAACGTTATTGCGTAAGTCGGATTAAATGTTTATATAATAAATACCTATAAAGCTCTACCTAGCATTGAGTACTTTTGTAAAAATAAATGGTTTTAAGTTCTTTTTATAAATACATTTGAACTTGTTTAATTAATTATATATATATATATATATATATATATATATAGTAAAAAAATATTTCAAAATATTGTCATGTTTACAATCATTTTTTAGATGAGAGAGAGGGGATAACAAATGGTGTTAATCTACAATACAGTTTTTTTATACTGAAAGTATCAACTGATATAGGTAAGAGTATACGTGAGGGGCCCCCGATAAACCCTGAGAAACCACTGAAAGTATCAACTGATATATTTTAACTTCATTTTTGCTTCTAAATTTGTTAAAAAAAAAATCCGTTTTTTTTAATTCAAAGAAAAAGCGGAATTCTGTTTTTTTTTTTTTGTAGATCAGAAAAAGACGAATTCTACTAAAAAGTGGAGGTTTCACATCCCTGATTAACCCGGTAAGAGTATACGTGAGGGGCCCCCGATAAACCGCCCGAGAAACCACCTGTGCACATGCGCCAACAAACGGAAGTGAAGACAGGAAGTGCACAATTTTAAATTGATTTAAAATGAAGATAGCAGAATTGTATGAATGCATATCAAGTAATACGAATTTATTTATTTTTCTTAAGGAATTGAAATTAATAAAAGAATCCAGACTATGTGTTTGTGGGTCTACCATGAAATGGATTGGTAGTGCAAAATTAACTGATGGCTATATTCTGCGATGCGGAGTTAAAGTATGCAGGAAAAAAATCTCTGTTAGGAAAGACTCTTTCTTTGAAAAGTCAAAATTGAGTTTGAAAAAATATTAATACTCATGCATCTTTGGGCAAAGAAATACCCCGAAAAACGAATTTTGGACGATTACGACTATTCACGCAAAACAGTTGTGGACTGGTTCCGTTTTTTCCGTGATGTCTGCGTGTCTTACATTGAAGAGAAAGCGTGTGAGCAAATCGGAGGAGTTGGAAAAATCGTTGAAACCGACGAAACCATCATTGTTAAAAGGAAGAACAATACGGGAAGAATGCTGAGTCAACAGTGGTTGTTCAGTGGGATTCAACGGAATTCAGTTGGTTAATTCAACTATTTTGGGGAATTTGTAAACAACCAAAACAAGGAAACTTTAGAAGTTATAAAGCGGAAAATAAAGCCGGGGACCAGAATTATCAGTGATGGCTGGAGTGCCTACAGTGGCCTTATTAGTTTGGGGTATGATCATGATGTTATCATACATAAAGAACATTTCGTTCATCCAGATGATAGTAGTGTACATACACAAAATATCGAGAACTCGTGGTTGCACCTGAAAAAATTTCTTAGGGAAAAGGGCACAAACAGAAATCCCCATCAATGGGAATATATTTGTGAATATTTATTTAGAAAAGAACACGAAGACGTTTTCAACGCTTTAGTAAATAAAATTAACCATTTGTATCCTGTTTAAATTTACGTGTTTGTTTTTTTTATTATACATTTTCATTCAATAGCATTTACGTTATAAATCAATTTTAAATTGTGCGCTTCCTGTCTTCACTTCCGTTTGTTGGCGCATGCGCACAGGTGGTTTCTCGGGCGGTTTATCGGGGGCCCCTCACGTATACTCTTACCATTAACCCATATCCTCGCATGCATTTTTTGCCTTGATCAGTGGTGACTCATGAGTATTAAACAAATTTTTTTAACCCCATTAACATAAAAGTATTTCATATATTTTTTCGAAATATAATCGGTTTTTTTTTCTCAATAATTTTGTGCCAATTTTATATACACGTGGAACATTTTATGCTTAATGTAAAAAAAAAGTCGTCCGCAACTTTTTAATGACAGGTTCAATTTTTTTTCTAAATTGGAGTCTTCAAGACAAGCAAACATGTTGGTAACTCTTTAACGATTTTAAAAGTCAAAATGAAGAAATTCAAAGCAAACTGCAGGGCTATAAATTCATCACTGCAGCAAATGGTACACACATGGAATTATTTTGAAAAGGATTTTTTAAACTCGAAATATTACTAGAAAAACTTGGACACAATATAGCACATACTTGATTGAAGATGATAAAAAACCAGTAAGTAGGAAAAAAAAAATTATTACATATAGTCTCTTTGTCTTTATTTATCATCTTGATTCTTTCAATTCACCCGGTTCCCATAACCTTACATTGTATTGTTTCAGTCTTCGAAACATCAAACATTTTAAGAATAACAATTTTTTTTAATTAATAAAAAATTTAGGACAAATGTTCAAATTTACAAAATGAAAGGATAACTTTACTCTGGTACAAGAAATTTGGGCAAAAACCAAGCGAAATAGAAGATATTTCTATACTACAAAAAAAAAACAACAAATAAATAAATTGATACAAGTCAATCAGTTTGTCGATTTGATTCTGACGAGCCCAATTTTTTTTTTTATCAGCATGAACAATAAATAGAATATAATCCGAATTCCTTCCAGAATATAATTTAACTACATCAGAATTCTTGGTGCTTCTGTATTATTGGGATGGATGAAATTTCATCTCTAATTTAAGAATCTGTTGAAAGGGGAGATAATTCAAACTTTTTTGTTGTTGTAACTATAACCCAGAAGGAAAATCCAGAGAATTAGTAAGAAAATTTTTAAAAAAGGTACTTCTGCAGTTTAGTTTACAGACCGGACTGAAATAACGTTATAATTAAGAAAGCCCTTTTTAACATGGGAACGTGGAGGGGGATTAACTATTCTGTTTATTAAATTGTTAGGTGAAAGTACAGAATAGTTATTCAACACCCCACCTCGCCTAAAATGAAAAGGACAATTTCATCTGCCCAATAATACAGAAACACCAAATTATTTTTGTATCGCCGCCATTCTTATAAAAAGGGAGGTAACTCCATACAGACTTATTTCCCTTAGTTTGAAATATAAAAAAAATATTTTTAAAAGAGCAAAGCAAAACAAATTGAAAGTATATGCAACACCGGGTTTTAAATATGAAAAAAAAAAAAAAAAAAAAAAAGTTAAATTTAAAAAAATTCCAAATAAAATTTATTTTGATATTTCACAGCTAAATAAAATTTGAAGCTTTGATGGAGTAAAAAAAAATATTTTCGGTAATTTTTCTTAGACAAATAAAATTCATTTTTAAATGTAAAATTGTTGAAAAATTGATTGAAATCTGACCGAAATTCAAATTATAGAAATATATCCTCAGGGTGTACGGTAGAATGGGATGACTTGCAGCGATGGAGCGAGTACGTACCTATTATCCTTCTTGGTTGTCGTGCTGCGATCAAATAGGACCTCGGATACTCTCCAGCCGAACTTGTTTATAGACTACCTCTATCGTTGCCAGGTCAGATGCTGACCCTGATAAATTTAACGGCAACAGATACAGTTCTGTACATAAACAGACTGCAAGCTTATTTTAATGAGCTCCCACCTATGCACCCTAGGCAACAGACTATTAAATCTTCGGCCCCAAAAGATATTTTGTCATGGACTCACGTTTTTGTTAGAAAAGACTCTGTGAAAGCACCTCTTACTCCACCTTATCGCGTGCTTTCACGCACTGAAAAACTTTCTACCCTTGACATAGGTGGTAAAAAAGACACTGTATCCATTGACAGGATGAAAAGAGCATTTCTAAACACAGAAATACCTGAGCCCCATATTCCCCCTACGATAAACTCGGACACAACAAAAATGGATTGATTCTATGCAGGGATAGCAAAATGGCGACAACTATTTTAAAAAGTTCTCATAGGTTATCTCCTGTACGAATTATCAATAAAAAAAATTTTTTCTTAAATGCCTAAATCGGTATATTTACTACTACAAAAAGGGAAGACAAGTTACAGTAAATCTATCAACTCTGTACTAGGCGAGAAGCTTATGTGGCTGACGCCACAACCAGTTGAGGGATATATGTGCGACCTTTCTTTCTTTGTTTGCTCAGTCCTTCTTCGTCTCTGAGGTAGAGAAGAGGGGCTGATCTCGTTAAATCACGTTGCCAGAAGATTCCGGCCAATCAGGGACCAACAGGTCAGCTTGACCACGCGTGGTTTGAGTGTCTATAAAAGAAGGCACACACTTCCTTTTTCCCTCTTTTTCCTTCCGTGTTCTGGGCGAAAGCACACAGAGGAGATCGTCGACACTACCCTCCCCCCCCCTCCACCGGCTCGACAGAGGAGGTAGGGGAGGCAAAAAGGTAATCTCTTTAAATTCGAATAAGGAACTATTTCTTCAAATACACATCATTTCAGTTTCCACACAAAAATACGGCAAACACACTCGCATATACACCTTACAAATATGAACTGACTAACTCTACAAATGTCTTAGTTAAATAAATTGTTTTTGTTCAATATGTTTTCCTCGTAATTATTAATTTTATAAAAGACCATTCTTATGTTGTGTTAGCTTTCTTAATAATGTTTTTTCTTTTCCCTTTGTTTGTCTTAACCTATTAATTTAATCCACACGTGGTCCGGCCACGTCCAAAAACAGTGGGATGACATGCTGCTACAAAGGCATCTCCCCCACAACCTTTGGTCGGGGAATTCATTCTCTCATAACCATTTGTCCGGCAATCCTTCGCCACTGTGATTAATCCTTTGTTCTTAACCCCGCCATAAGCTACACAAGATTAATTTTTTTAGTGTGGTGCTTGGCAATCCCTAAAGACATGACAGTCTAAAATACCAGATCCAAAATCAGGAACCAAGACACCACAGTAGTACGTCTGGTGGAGGGTGCATACATAGGAGTTGATGGTGGGAATAAAGTGGTCACTAAGCAAGTGCTGGGATTCTTCATAGAGGGCCTTAGGGATCGAGATATTAAGATGGCGGTGATGAAGGACGAACCACAAACCTTGGAGGATGCTTATTAGAAAGCCTTATCTGAATAAAAGTGGAAAATCCGTCTCTACGCAAGCCCGTAAAGACGAACCCGTGGAGGTTTGCCACTCTAGAAGACTTGATGAACTGCGGTCGAATGCATTGCACAGCCATTGACAAGTTCATTTCAGATAATGCGTCGACAAGTCGTTAATCTACTTGGATGAGTTACGATTCACACCGCAAAATGTTGAAGCAAAGTGTGGTTGACGATATAGAAGCCACATATCGAAAAATATAACAATGGTATGTACAGACGCGAGGAAGACGATACAGAACCTGCGAATGCGATCCTGCCACGTCACCCGTGGGCGTGTTTAACCAATTAAATTTAATTCTAGTACACAGCCACGGGTGACGTGGCAGAATCGCATTCGCAGGCGAAAACGTCTAAAGATATTAGTGCTATATAATAAACAGGCGAAGAGATAACGCCAGTTGGATTCATGAACGCGAGAGAAACACCTCCAAATCCAGCTCCAGCGAAAAAAGCGAAAGATTGGACCTTACCAGGATATAATTTCTTAGGTCCGGGTACAGATCTAGAAGCCAAAAAAAACGCAAAACCAGTAAATAGACTTGACGCAATCGCAAAAGAACACGACTACAACTATGCAAACCCGAGCATCAGTACAGCAGCAGCTGATACAAAAAGCAGCGACCGAAGTAGACATAAAAAAAATACACATTCCGATCTGCCGTCAAATCAAAAACAAAATGAACTTCTTCGAAAAACTCGACGGAAACACATATTGGCCACTGATAGACAGCCTGGGAATATTCGAGGCATGGTGCGAGCATCAGAGTGAAGATCAGATGCGATTGGAGGAGATTACATCGCACGGAGTTCGATAGGAGATGGGTGCACGACACTAGCTTGTGCATCCGTCAAGGCGCCAGGTATGAACACATGTTCCCTGCTTAGGCATGGCACACACGGTTCTGGGTTCTACGGAATCAACCCCTCAATCTTTCTTTAACAATAACCCTTAGCTAGTAGAGTGAACGCGTTCTGACCCTGTTTTTGTTTTTTGGTACTAGAGAGCCTCCAAAGATACCCACTCCCCACGCTTTGTTTTTGCCCTATGGCACCTTATATCTCGGAGGACACCACCATCCATTCCCACATCCCACCCAGACTCAATTTATTTATGACCCCCCCCCCTCCCTTAATTCCTACCCCAACTAGAGACCGATCTGCTTGTTTTCGGATCACCCGGCAAACAGTGGACAGTCTATCACTTAGCATAGGGTTGGGGGAGGGGGCTACTAATCTTGTACGGAACTTTTATAAATATTGTCCCACTTCCCTACGATGAATTTTGAAAATAAAATTTTTTTTTTATACAAATTGGGGATCACCTAAGTAGGCACAACCCACAGAGAGAATGAGGTATTTTGGTGAGAGAGTCTAGCTAAGGGTAAAGTGCACATAGACTGACCAATTGTAAGACCAACGAACCCTCGTCACATAACGATTCGGGCCTTGTGCCTAAGGCAAACAGGAACATTTGCATGCATTGTTTTTTTATTTCCAATATTAAATATTTGCTGTAACTGTTACTTTTGCTTAAATGTCTATCCTCCTTCTCCTGCCTCGGTAGTTGAGATGAAACCCTCGCTGTCTCTCTTCCATTAACGCTCTTCCCCTCCCTCTCTCAGTTCTTTGACCCCTTTTTGCCAGTTGTTTTCCTGAACTTTTTGTGTTTCAATGCTATTTGGAAGGCAACTGGCTAAGAGACCGGGGATAAACACAAAAAAAACAATAAATGGAAGAGAGAACCCAAACGACGACCACCACCACTATGACACTGAGGGTGCACATGAACCACTCAACCCGGACCCCACTCCGACTGATTTCACCAGAAGGCGACTACGCAAATAGGGGAGAAAAAATTGGAAAACCGGGCGTACCGCCCGGATCTCATCACCCCAGGGGGTGGCTACCCCTGGCGGAAGTACTAACGCAAGAGGGGCTGCTCCCCCAGAGGACCCCCTCCCCCCAAACGAGGGAGCAAAAACGTCAAAAAATGTGACTGACGGGGCTTATCGCCCGAAATTGACTTTGCCTCCGACGGGGGCTGCTCCCCTGGAGGAGGACTCCCCAAACCGGGGAGCAAAACAGCAAAAAGGGGATCCCCACCTGGAGGACCGCTCCTCCGCGACAAGACCGCCACCCATCACGTTCGGGTGGGACCCGACGGACCCGTGCTCCAGCGACAGAGGAGGAAAGACAATCGCGGCTCCCCTCCGACAGGCCACCACGTCCGAGGAAGAAAGCTGCTAATCGTTTGCCGGCCAACCCGGACCACAACTCCCTCTCTGCCAGCAAACCCCGGCCAAAGACGCGCAACAAATGTGAAAAAAACAACTGCGCCCACTCTGCAAGCACTGGCACCCACACCAACACCTTCAACAGCCCCCACACCAACACTAGCAATAACACCAGCACCCACACTGCATTTATCAAAACAGACACCTGCACAAACACCACCCAGCTCCGAATCCTCTCAGCTAAAACTAGTCGAACCGGGAGGAAAAGGAGCCAATCTTCCTCGCCGACTCGAAGGTAAATTAAAGAAAGACCACTTCCCTTTAAATTGGCAGCAGAGTTGTGTAAAATTGACACCCTGTCTTTCGGCGCGGAAGTATCCTTCTGGCAGGAGAGGAATTTAAAACCTCTGTTGGACTTCAGCCAGATAGGGGGTAAAGACATAGAAGACCCCACCAATTTCCCAGAGGCACCCTTCTTAACAACTTTTGTAAGGCTTTCAGCCAGTCGTAACAACTGTCTGGCAAATGCTGGAGGCCATGGAGGGAGCCATACCGGGAATAAAACTCACCAAGGACAAAGACTCTTTCCTGGACAGAACTTTTTACCAAAATGCAAGGGAAAGGTCCCAATGTTGGTTCATCCTTCTCTATATAGGGCCTTAAAAATTACCTTTCTCCTGGACGTCGGCGGCATTGCGAGCGGCGGCCAGGACACCAAAGAATTAACTACATTGAGCATGGTGCATAGCGTCGGCGTCCTTTTGCCGGCAGACTTTAGAACCGGGTGCGACACTGCTTAAGGTAAGTTCATGACTCTGCGCTTGGCTAGTTTGTAATGCAAGGGGCTTGAGGTCTTCAAACCGGGTGGTTCGTGTCCAGAGGGATCTCTTGTCCCTGGGAGTGGATGTAGCTGCGATCCAGGAGACGCACTTTGTTTCATCCGGGGATTGTCAGATGCTGACAAGAGACTACAACGTCTTCTCAGCATATGGGAATCCCCGGGTGAAGGGTGTCTCCTTGCTCGTGAAACGCACCCTGTCCGCGACGGTAGACGTTGTTCATAGGGATTTGGGGGGAGCAGGCTGGTCGTGGCCGATATTGCTGTAAAGGATTTTGTGTTCCGGGTCATTGTGGTTCATGCACCCAGCACCGCTCGAGAAAAGGTCTCCTTTTTTTCGAGATCTGGACGTGTTCGTCGCATGTCCGAAACGCGTAGTTCTAATGGGAGATTGGAATGCCATCCTTGATCCCAAAATAGACATGGTCGGGAGGGGAGCTAAAGGGACGGAGAGATGTGAGACCAGCCTGGTTGACCTGATGGACAGATGCGATCTGGTCCACAGGTTTCGTGTCGATCATCCGGGGCGGGAGAATTGGATATGGACAAATAATGTGTCTTCCTACCCGAATACTTATTTGGATAGGATGTTAGTTAAAATAGGCGATGTGGACTTTATATCGTGTCCTACGTTCAAATGGTTAGGTCAATCGGACCATAAACTAGTTATGGCTCAGTTGAAGTTAGGAAACGGGTCTAAACTAGCCGGGTACTGGAAGTTGAATACCTTTTAGCTGGAGATACGAGACTTCCGGGAAAAGCTAATGCAGCTTATCCAGAAGGCTTTAGTGGGGGCAGTTACCGGGAGTAAGTGGTGGGTTAGCTTAAAAACTAAGATCAGAAGCTTTTCCGTCAAATACGCTCAGCGTGTGGCTTTAGATAAGGCCAAGATGGAAAAGCACTTAAAAGAGAAATTAACCCGGGTGGTGGCTGAGGGGAATACTGTAAGCATAGAACTAGCTAAGCAGGACTTACGACAAGGCTAGCGAGCGTTATGAAGGCCAAGTAGTTAGGGCTAGGCTAAGGAAAGTTTCCAATGAAGCCGTGAACTGTGACGCAGATGAGCGCAGGGAAGTTTCAAGGCGTGGCTCGGATAAATACATTGGAAAAGTCAAGCATCCAGATGGACGTGCCTTGGGGTCGATTCGAGGGATTTCGAGGAACGCTACACCCAACTGCCCAACCTCCCGGTCCAGGAGTTTGGCAACAATTTGGTTGACTCTCCCCGCCTCGATGCAGATAGAGCAGCTGGTTGTGAAGGCAGGGTTACGGAGCGTGAGGTCTTAGCTGCGTTGAAGCAAGTCAGCTGTAACAAATCGCCGGGACTTGATGGGCTGCCCTACGAGATGTATTTGAGGCTGTCGCACATATTTGTGCCGATTCTGACGGATGTGTTCAACCACTGGTTTGACCATGGTTCTATCCCAGGTCAAGTCACCAAGGGGGTGATCACATTGCTAAAGAAGCAGGACAGGCATGGTGGGGAGGAACTAGACGCTTACAGGCCCATTACTCTGCTAAACACAGAGTTAAAGATTTTGGCCAAGATCTTATCGAACCGGTTGCAGGGTGTCATCGAAGAACTACGCTGTGAAGGGGAGATCGATTCAGAACAACTTGCACCTGATTCATTAGAGGGTATAGAAGACGACACGGAAGCCGCGCTGATCAACTTGGATCAGTCCAAAGCTTTCGACAGGGTCGACCATCACTTTTTGGCATCTGTTTTAGAGACCGCCGGTTTTAAACCGGATTTCCGCAAATGGATCTCCGTTCTGTATCGCTCGCAGACGGCATTGTACAGGTAAACGGAAGGCGTTCGAAGTCTTTCGCTGTCTCCCGGTCGGTACGCCAGGGTTGTCCGCTGTCGCCCCTGCTCTACATCCTCGCACTGGAGCCGCTACTTCGCAAGCTAAGGAGTGGGGAGGTAGGTCTAGTCCTACGCGGAATCGCTTTGCCTGGCGGAGCACGAGCCAGGGTCTCCACGTTCGCCGAAGACATCACAGTCTATGTGTCGTGCTTCCAAGACATCGAGAGGGTGACGGAGGCGCTCACACATTACGAAACGATCACAGGGGCCAAAATCAACTGTAGCAAATCAACTGGCCTGCGGTTGGATGCCTGGAGCTGTGACACAACCCTTCCAGCTCTGTTCTGCTGGACAGATGGCCCGGTTCGAATCCTTGGCGTGCGGTTCGGACCGGGCCTCCAGCTCGATAGGAATTGGTCGGAGGTACAGTCAAATATCGAAGCGTCGGTTAACACTTGGCTTCGAAGGAAACTCTCCTTAAAAGGTAGAGCGAAGGCGTGCACCACTTACGTCTTCCCTCTCATCCTTTACCGGCTGTGCTTCCCCTGCCTGTGAACCGCCTCAAGGCGCTCCAGCGCCTTCTGTCCTCACTTCTCTGGGACAGGAAGAGGCATTGGGTTTGCAGCCAGGTCTGTATTCAACGTCCGTGTGAGGGAGGCTTGGGGATGCCTGACTTGACGTGTCATCAAGACGCCGAGAGACTGGCTTTTTGAGTCGAACATTGACAGAGGAATCTGCATGGAACCACACGGTCGATAGTGCTTTCCCTGACCTTATCCTCGACCATTCGGTTGAGGGCCATCGTAGGCAGAGGGGTGAATCGCATTTTTTCAGGGAGTTTCGAGCCGTGCTCAAAAAGCTTTTTTGGTCCAGTGACCTTTCGCAGCTTTCTAGAAAAGAACTCCATAGAGGATTAGTGAGGGGGGCAGCTGACGATCCGTTAGTCAAGCAGTGCGGGTGGACAGAGGAGGAGATCCGCTCTGAATGAAGTTGGGCACCGGGAACGAGTCATAACAACTCAGTTCTATCTGACCTGGCAATTGGCCCGGAATGCGCTACCCCTTAATGCCATACTGCAGAGATCCGGAATTGAGGACTCACCGAGTGTCCCCGTTGCGACAGGCTCTTTGACAAAACGCCAGATCACACTTTTTCTTGTGCCATAAGCTCCAGCAGTACTGGGAGTACGTCAACGAGGTGAAGGCCTGCATCGATCCTGAGCAGCCGCTGCATCTAGCTTACGTAATAGACAACGTCTGTCCGCCGTGAGATGGGGGAGAGACGAATGGTGTTTCTCGTGATCCTGGCTGTAGCACGAATGGTGGTGTGGACGTCGCGTCTGAGAGATAACCAGGAGGTTGAATCTTTTGCTGATCCGGATCTGATCGCATTCTTCAAGCACCAGCTCAATGTCAAGATCAGATGTGATAGTAAAAGATTACACTCCTCGGTTTTTGAAAAAAGCTGGATACAAGTAGCGAGCTTGTGTGCACGAAAAGGAGTCAAGTATGAGTACGTGTTCTTGGCCTGAGCATGGCGTGCACGGTTCTTTGTCCAGTCGGACCCCAGCCCTTTGGGTAAGTTTAGTCTTTTATCTAGTTGAATGAATGAGTTACCCCACCCTCCTGGTAATAGAAACCCCCCCAAGATGCCCACTCCCCACTTTCAATTCTTTGTCCTCAGCTCCACCCCAACTTGCACTTATCTTGGAAGGACACCACACACTCTCAAAACTCCATCCCCCACTTTCTTTTTTCTCCTACTTAGATCCCACTCTCATTTAGAGACGAACCTGCTTGTTTTTGGTTCGGAACAAACCGGAAAACAGTGGGCAGTCTAATATTTAGAAAGGGTTAGGAGGGTCTTATTAACTGGGTTTTGCTTTTCTCCCCTCCCCCATTATACTCCAATGAATTTCTGTAAATATAACCATATTTATTTATTTATTTTATTTAAAAAAAAAATTTTAAGATTGCCAACTTATTTTATAATAGCCTAAGTAGAACGGCTCCTAGAGCAAATGTGGTATTGTGGTGACTGGGATGATTCTAGTTAAGAGTAGGATAGACAATTTTATTACCTTAGACAAAGGATGAACAACACCACGCCCCCACACACTTTTGATGGCCTTGTGCCTAATTTGTTTTGAATATAAATATGTATTTTCTGCAAATCAATATTTTAAAGTGTAGTATCTGTTCTCTTACATTTTGAAATTAGGCCAATATTTTGTCTAAGTTACTGATTCCTCGCCCTACTCATTTGGGTGGGGGAATTCAGTAACAACCCTCTTGTTTTGCATTGTCAGCGGCACCCTCACTGCCATCGTATGGTAAATTAAATAAAATTTGACTGTGGCAGGTATGGCCATAGGAATCTACGCCATACTATTGGACCATAACTAAAATGGTATAGTGCCAATACTAAATACATGCACCATTCCATTGCCAAAAATACTTTTTGGAATGATAGCGGAACCGGAAACTAAAACCGGGAAAAAGAACTAGATATACAAACGCTTGTCAGAATGCCACCGATACGCAGAGCGAAAAGACGTCCGATCGCTTTTACCGTACCGTATCACAGATTCTTAGGCCCGGGAACAAACCTTGAAAAAAACAAATACCTACCGGCACTCAACAAACTAGATCAAGCAGCAAAAACACATGACATCGCATACGGGAATAAATCAATAAAAACAGTTGACGCCGATGAACAATTCTACAAAGATTCAGAAGGAACAGGACTACTGGGCACAGCGAGTCGAACAGCACTCAAGCTTAAATCAGTGCTTGGTTTCGATTCTACTTTCAGAGGCGATACCGACTTCGATCCTGTGCACGGCAGCAGCAGTCATACTATTACTCAAACTATGGCGGAACAGAGCTCGGATATGGACTCGTCTGACCCAGGGCAGTCAAACGGCTGGCAAGGAGTTAACATCGGAGGAACGCTGCCACCCGAAACAGGGAATGACACGCGCGTCTTCTGTGTAAAACGCCGTTTCAAAAACTTAGTAAAAACAACTGACATGAACAAAATAAAAGGACACTTCACAAAATACGAAGGATCAATCACAGAGGGCTACCACAACATTGGACACTACGCATGGGCACAACCAGAAAGTGCGGATTACATAATACCTTACTTCCTCAGCACCTGGGTACAACAAATAAAATGGGAAGCTATGATGGGGCAGGCAACTAGCTACAGAGTGAAAAGCTGCGGGTTCAGCATCGAAAACATTACTTGCGGTGAATGGATGACAAAAAATAATGAAGAAGTTTTCGTACCTAACCCGGAACCATACTTCGATGTGTACATAGACAGAGGTAATTACATCGGGTACGGAAACTTAGAAGGAATATCGAAAATTCCAAATAAATCCTTTACAGAAATCCAACCTATGGTAGGCACAGAGGCAGAATTGCCAACTTACAAATACAGCTATGGAGCACCGATCCACCTACTAAATCAACTACCAAACACCGGGACAATAGACAAAGACACCTTCACAACGGACATACAAATGATACTATTTCACGACTGGCGAGAAATGCCGGACGTCAAACATTTACGCCAAGGAGACAGCTTCACTCACCAATGGAAAAACCACAGTCTATTACGACGCCCGCTAACTAACGTAATGACCCAAGGTAACTATACAATATTCGGTTCCATGATATCAGTACCATCCGTGATGCAAAGCAGCATAGCTAACGGCATCCCAACAGCATGGGATTCTGGCTTACCCATCAGCACAGCACCAGACCACGGAACAAACATTATGGAAGCAGAGAAAAACGTAAAACGCGACAAACCAAGAAAACGAATGAGAACTCTAAAACAAGAAGATCTCGCAATGGTGGAAGTAGCAGACATAGCATTCGATCACCAACGAGGTTCGGCGATCAATGAATCAAAGACAACGACCCTAAAACTTCCGGGTCAACAAGCTACCGAACAACTATCAGGATCAATGACCGTAAGCAACCGGACACTAATTAACAAAGTTTTGTACACGGGCGAAGATGCACCGGAGATGGTACTTATACACGTACCACCCATCTTACGGCCAAACGCAACATCCGGCATCTTATACTTCACATTTGAAATCACTTACATGCTGGAAATAGAATGCTCGTATGACGCAATCCTACATCCGCAAAAGTTACCACTTAATGACCACAACTGTGCACTGGCAGCCACTTCACAAAATTTCAATTACGAACACAACCTCATCATCCAACCAAACCGACACTTTCACGGTCAAGTGCCTAAAGGAATGACGCACAATCATGGTACACACGTGTTCCAACCGGATGGAGCAACAAACATTGTCGGCTTACCCCACGGTAAATTTGTCAATAAATAAGCCAGCGCGCCACACCAGTCACAGTCACGATGGAGCCATCAACAAGTCAACACGCAGAAAAGCTACGATTCAACCAAACAATACTAAACGAAAAAATTGTACCTTACACATGGATTTATCGATGGGAATCCCCAACCGAATTCACTCTACACGAACACCCAACAAACATAACCGGAGCACAAGAAGCAATCGACCTCAGCACGAACGATGCCCACCGATACATGAGGCTACTCTTCGAAGGAAAGCCCTATATTGTAATTTATCACCGCGCAGGCAGCTCAAAACTAAAAAACTGTACAGACATTGACCACTTCCATATAATTACCTGGCACGCAGCGCACCCAACATCAGACCACAGCTTCACCAAGTTAAAACAGCTTCTCAAGGATCGAACAATACACGGTTACGACATGAACTGCCCCAAAGTGTACAATCCATACGGACTGTGCACATACCTGGAACGCGAACCGCACAAACGCATCGCAATAGCGGCTGGCAACTTAAAAACATCGGGGCAACGACTATTCCTCACAAAAATTACCGGCAAAACGTACACGGAAATAAGCGACGACATGACAGACGAACTTGCCAACAAAGCGAATACACTACGAGGGAAAAAATATGATTTCTTAATAAAAATAATGCACCGGTGCAACAGCACCGACATCGGTGACATGATGGTGTATTGCAAAGATACCGGTAACCAGACAACACGAAATACATGGGCAAACATTTTCCGAAACACGCCCAATCTCAACAACATAATACAAGCAACGGCTACAGACGTTCACATACAAACGAAAGTAACACCGGTATGGGAACAAATACGTCAAAAAAAGGATTACTTCGATTTAGATCCAAACCGCTACTGGAGCGTACAAAAGTCCTTAAATATTTACAGTGCGTGGTGCAAACACCACAACATAAATGAAGAGAAATTTGGCCGTAGCACATTTGAGGTATGCCACAAAATATGACCAAAGATAAATGGACTACACATAACAGGCGTTTCTAACTCAGGCAAATCATACATGCTAAGATCAATACGAAACGGTCTAATGAACTGTGGAAGAATGCGCTGCCAAGCTAGCGATAACTTCACGTACGGATCATGTGTAGATAAAACACTCATCTACACCGACGAACTCTGGTTCACTCCACAAAATGTCGAAGAGGGAAAATGCATTCTTGAGGGCACAGAAACTTACGTCAACGTGAAACACCAAAATGAACGTTTACTAAAGCGAACACCCTCACTATCAACATCCAACGACGACCCATGGCGTCACGTGCAAGGCGAGAAAGAGGCGATGCTAAACAGGTTGTTCCTATTTGAAACTAGTCGCCCAATGCAACAACTACTAGAATGGGGAGCCATTGAACTGAACCCCCTCATGTGGCTAACCATATGGAGAGACTACATAAACAAATTCAGCGAAAAAAAATACAACGTCATAAACACAAGTTGCTTTGGCACACCAACAGAATCTACCAAATATCAAGTGCGCGACACGGACGCATACTCACCAAAAAAGAAAGAACAACTCCACAGGGTAAAAAGACGCCTAGAAGAAGAATTAAACGCGGCGTGCACAAACACGTGCAATTGTTAAGTCGTAAAAGCCGTCTATAAAAGGACCCGAAATTAGAGACAAACCAGTTTCCAGCCGAGCACGATGGAGGCCACGTCGTCTGCGGCAGCGACCCAATACGAAGAACAACAAAACTTTAACACTTTAGTGAACAACGAGCAGATCGAGGGTAAACACATACGTCCATACACGTGGATATACAGATGGGAAACACCAACTGAATTCACCTTGAACACTGAACAAGACTGCGTACACGGTCACAAAACCGCTGTGGTCGGTGACGAGACGTCTACCATACACAGATACCTACGGAACATACTGGACGCAAAACCGTACATTGTGGTGCATCACGTTGCGGGTCCCAGCTCGTTAAAACACTGCGCGGACGTCGACCACTTTCACATGATAACTTGGCACAATCACCATCCGACATGCGAGCACAGTTACGTTCAACTAAAAAAATTACAAACGGAGAGAGCTCGAAATCCTTACTCAATAAGTTGTCAGAAAATTTACAATCCGTACGGGCTGTGCACTTACCTGACAAGTGAACCGACCACCAGAACCGTAGTAGCTGCTGGTAACTTGACGACAAGCGGGCAACAGGCGCTATTTCGAAGATTGACGGCCAAACACTTACAGGCACCGGAGCCAGAAACGGCGCAGCACGACCTGACCGGAAAAGCAACGGTGCGAGGACAAAAGTACAAATTTATTTTGGACATAATGCGACGTTGCAACAGCACGGACTTGGCGCGCGTAATGCTCTACTGCAAACAGTCGGGTAACAAAACGACCAGAGACACCTGGGATCATATTTTCACCAACACCCAGAACATAAACCCGATAATCCAGGCAGCAGCTTCCGATCTGCAAATTCAAACCAAAGTTACCCCGATACACGAACAGATCAGACAAAAGAAGGATTTATTCAGCAGGGACGGAGTACGTTACTGGTCGGTACAACGTTCTTTGGATATATACGATGCGTGGGCCAGTCACCATTCATTCGACGCTAAAGAGTTCGGACGCAGAGTGTTCGAAGTGTGCCACAAGATACGAGCTAAAAAAAACGCGCTACATATAACTGGACCGAGCAATTCGGGCAAATCATACGTTCTGCGCAGCGTGCGAAATGGACTCATGAACTGTGGACGAATGCGTTGTCAGGCCTCGGACAATTTTACATTCGGATCATGCGTCGATAAGACGCTCATATACACGGACGAAATGTGGTTCACACCGCAGAACGTCGAGGAAGGAAAATGCATATTGGAGGGAACTGACACTAACGTGAATGTCAAACATCAGGCAGAGAGAGTACTGGAGAGAACACCGAGTCTATCCACCAGCAACGATGACCCATGGCGCCACGTACCAAACGAAAGAGCAGCTATGGAAAACCGTATGTTCGTATACAGTACTCGTCGCGCTATGCCACAGCTAAAGGGTTGGGGCGTGAAAGAGTTGAATCCTACAATGTGGTTGACAATTTGGCGTGATCACGTGATCAAGCTAATCGCTAATAATTACCAATGTGAGGAGGAGGAGGAGGTGGAGGAGCCAGAACGCAGCAGCAACTTCCTAGTAAGAACGGTGGAAAATCTTTCGCCCCAGAAACAGGTAACCTATAACGCCGCCAGAAAAGAGCTATTTCCAATCGATATGTTCGATCCGTCAAGAGAACACAGCTGCTATCCAGGACAGACTTTTCCGGAACCGGATCCAACAGAGGAGGGTGACTGGATGGACACAATGCTGAAAGACCAGTGCAGACTGGACCTAACCAGCCCGACTCAATATTGCCTAACTCACCACTGTAAAATTATCCATTGCGGAGGGGGTAACTACCTAAGCGGGGAGGAGACTGACATAGAATCTGGTGTGTCAGGGGTCATCTACTTATCGAGCGACTCAGACGACGACCAAACACCGGTTAGCAAAAAAAAAAAACCTTCAACGCCGTAACAATACTACTGCATAGAGAGGTCAACGGTTACCTCCCTTACTACACGCCATTCTTGGAGTGCGACGAATCCATGCCAGATTCGGAATAAAACTTTTGTATACACTGACAATGATCTATGAAACAATAAAGAAACATTAAACTAAAATACGTCTTATTATTATTATACAACGCATGCAATGAGAATCGTGGAATGATCTGAGTTATATGCATGGTTTGATATATTAGCATGGTACGTTTCTTTCTTTTCTTTTTCCTTCATCAGACCTGTGATTGTTTAAAGTTTTACACTGGAAAGAGGTCATCAGACCTGTGATACGAACACTAATATGGAAACTAGGTCATGAAAGTAGGTCAGCATGTAAAAGGTAAAGAGGCCAAGGCGATGAGAAACTACGCCGTGGCACTACCCGCGCCAGTGAGAGAGCACAGTTACTGCAATTCTATTCTATTTAAAACCATTGGGAAAAAAAAAAATCTATGACGCACCCCCATCATAGAACGTTCTATGATGGGGGTGCGTCATAGATTTTTTTTTTTTTGTATTCGCCAGTCACTGGGGAATACGATACAATAGCCAGTGACTGGCGAATACACCAAAGCGTAACACGTCATAGCTGCGACTGAGGAATAAATTGAGTAGTGCCAACACGTCATTGCTGTGAAACACATATAATAATTAAAGATGACGCAATACTAATTCTATAAATAATAATGACGCAACACCTGAAACAAGTATAAAAAGGATGCCGCCAACACGAAAAGGCAGAAAGTACCGCAGCCGCGAGTGGACAGTACCGTACCATAGATTCCTAGGACCGGGAACTGACCTAAAGACTAAAAAATACCTACCACCCTTAAACAAATTAGATTGGGCAGCTAAACGTCACGATCTAAACTACGGTAGAGGGAAGACAAGGGAAGCGGATGAACAATTCTACAAGGACTCTTCTGGAACTGGTGTGCTCGGAGCTATATCCCGGACTGCGCTCAGGGCAAAGCATTACCTGGGACTCGACGAGTACTTCGATCCCCCTGCAAAACGAATTAAGCTTGATAATCCTATCGGTGTTGGCGGGAAAACAGGTATGGAAGTCGATCAGGATGCTGCTACGGAGGCGGGCAGCGGGAGCGGAGCGTGGGGAGGATCGATGCACGGAGGAGATCTACCGGAAAGCACAGGTAACAACGTAAGAAGAGTGGTACTAAAAAGAAGCTTCAAAAATCAAGTTAAAACAACAAACATGAACGCTACCGCAGGGGTGTTCCAAGTCTACGACAGTAACCCAGAGACAGGTATCCACGGAGCAGCGAAGTTCGCTTGGGCGCAACCGGTGTCGGACGATTACATAGTTCCTTACTTTTTGACAACATGGGTGACACCAACAAGATGGGAGGCAATAATGAGCAACGCAACGGCATACAGAGTGGTCAGCCAAGGATTCCAAATATCGAAGATATCATGCGGAGAATGGCTTACGAAAAATAACGAAGAAGTGTTCGTGCCCAATCCGGAACCCTACTTCGACATATACGTAGACCAAGGATCATACATCGGATACGGTAACCTGGAAGGAATCGATAAGGTGCCTAATAAGGGATTCACTGAAATACAACCCATGGTCGGTTCGGACGCGGAATTACCGCATTATAAATACAATTACATGGCGCCGGTTGAACTACTGAATAGTATACCTAACACGGGTACAATCGGCGGTAAAACGGTCAAGACACAGATAAAGATGCACTTACTGCATGACTGGCGCGAAATGCCGTCTGTCAAAAACCTTCGGCAGGGTGACAGCTTCACGCACATTTGGCGGAATCACAGTCTACTGAGAAGACCGCTTACGAACATGACCACCCAAGGTAACTACACCATACAGGCGGCAATGATATCCACTCCGGAACTACTGCAGGGGACATTGGACAACGGTAATGATACGGCCTGGGACAGCGGACTGGCAGTAGCGACTGCACCGGCCTACGGGACAATCTTACGAAAGGCAGAGGACAACCTCCGTAACGGAGCACGTAAGAGGCAACGCGGAGAACAGCAGGAGGACCTCGTCCAAACAGAGGTGGCCGACATAAACTTCGATCACCAACGGGGACGTAAGAGCAACACCAGCGAAAGGACAAAGGTTGGAGCAACAACCTACACGCAAACGGCCGGCTGCATGACAATGTCCAACAGGACCGTTATCAACAAAGTGCTATACACTAATGAGGACAGTCCAGAAATGGTGCTAATACACGTGCCGCCGATACTGCGCCCGAACAGCACCGCCGGAATATTATACTTCAACTTCGAAATCACGTACATGATAGAAATCGAACTAGTGTGCGATTCGTTGATCCACCCACAAAAAGTGCCAGTGACACACCATAAACAGGCGTTATCGGCAACGTCTGCGGACTACAGCTACGAATTCTCGACAATAGTCCCGCCCAACAGACATTTACATGGCCAACCAGCAAAAGGAATGTTACACAATCACGGCACACACATATGGTACAACGACGGAAAGTTACTTGGAATGAATTATGGGCGGTTCATAAATAAATAGGGAGGTACCGACTTCGAAAATTTCAATTGTCAGCAAAAAAAAAAGCAAACGCGGTAGATGACGTCACACCATTGAAAAAACTTTCACCAAGACGGGAATGGTCACCAGCTAAAAACTATTCACCAGAAATGGAAAGGCTATGCGAACTAGATATGGACAATCAAACACAATTTTGTAAAGCTCACAAGTGTAAAATACACTTGTGTGGAGGAGGAACATTCGAAAACTTTGAAAACCTGGAAGAAGTATTAGCACCGGCAAACAGCCCAATAGATTTAACAACTACACAATGACTACGCAGGAAAAACTACATTATGAAACCGATCAATCAATATAACGGAAATACAAAAAACACCTACAATGAATACATACACTTACAAGAGAGACAATACAAAGGACATATAATACAACATAAACTATTATATTGTAACGAAGGCATTGAAGAATTACTAATGGAAATATTTAATCAATAAAGTAATTATAATTAAAAATGATTTGTTTGTTATAATTATATATCACCATTCCATTGCATGAAAATGTTTTTTGACATGTATCGATCTATTAAATGCTCTCCCTCCGGTCGTTCATTACTTTTCTCAGCATCACCATTCCATTGCATGAAAATGTTTTTTGACAGGTACGCTCGCGCGCGCAGTCGTAAAAAAGTAAGTATATCCAATGGTAAGGTAAAATTAGAGAAGGCACCTCTTCGGCCATTGGACTGCAACTAACACACATATTCTATTTTATTCTAAACCTTCTCCAGAAAAAAAACCGGACAGTCTACACTGGCCTCTGCAATAATATCTTACGTAAGATGTTATTGCAGAGGCCAGTGTAGACTGTCCGGTTTTTTTTCTGGAGAAGGTTTAGAATAAAATAGAATACGTGTGTTAGTTGCAGTCTAATATTTAGAAAGGGTTAGGAGGGTCTTATTAACTGGGTTTTGCTTTTCTCCCCTCCCCCATTATACTCCAATGAATTTCTGTAAATATAACCATATTTATTTATTTATTTTATTTAAAAAAAAAATTTTAAGATTGCCAACTTATTTTATAATAGCCTAAGTAGGACGGCTCCTAGAGCAAATGTGGTATTGTGGTGACTGAGATGATTCTAGTTAAGAGTAGGATAGACAATTTTATTACCTTAGACAAAGGATGAACAACACCACGCCCCCACACACTTTTGATGGCCTTGTGCCTAATTTGTTTTGAATATAAATATGTATTTTCTGCAAATCAATATTTTAAAGTGTAGTATCTGTTCTCTTACATTTTGAAATTAGGCCAATATTTTGTCTAAGTTACTGATTCCTCGCCCTACTCATTTGGGTGGGGGAATTCAGTAACAACCCTCTTGTTTTGCATTGTCAGCGGCACCCTCACTGCCTGACCCACTTTTTTTATCATTTCCTTCTCCCTTCGGGTCGAGATGCAACACTGACCTTCCCCTAGGCCTCGAGCGACAAGGGGGGGGTAAAACCCACTTTTTCTCTTCTATTAACACTCTCCCCCTCCCTCTCTCACTTCTATCCTCCCACCCAACACAAGCAATAACACCAGCACCCCACACTGCATTTATCAAAAGACACCTGCACCCACACCACCCAGCTCCGAATCCTCTCAGCTAAAACTAGTCGAACCGGGGAGGAAAAGGAGCCAATCTTCCTCGCCGACTCGAAGGAAAATCAAAGAAAGACCACTTCCCTTTAAATTGGGGAGTGAGTTGTGTGAAATTGACCTCCTATCTTTCGGTGCGGAAGTATCCTTCCGGCAGAAGAGGAATTTAAAACCTCTGTTGGACTTCAGCCAGATAGGGGGAAAAGTCATAGAAGACCCAACCAATTTCCCAGAGGCTCCCTTCATAACAACTTTTTCTTCTAACCGGTCGTAAGAACTGTCTGGCAAATGCTGGAGGCCACAGATGGAGCCATACCAGGAATAAAACTCACCAAGGACAAAGACCCTTCCCTGGACGAACTTTTACCAGAATGCAAGGGAAGGGTCTCAATGTTGGAGAGCCGCCAATGGTCCACCGGCCAACCCGGACCACTGGTCACAAATCCCCTCTGCCAGCAAACCCCGGCCAAGGACACACCAGCTAACCCTGCAGCCAACAAGACCGTGGCGGCGGTGGGGAGGGAGACCACCTGAGGACCGCAGGTCCAACTAACCCTGGAAGAGTACCAGAAACTCTTCCGGGATAAATACGAAGACTACACAGAGAGAGCCGTGATGAAAGCTCTCCCGGGTACCCTGGAAGAGATCAAGATGAGAACCGTGTCTCTGGTCACGACAGACCTAAAGACAAAGGGTCTGACCGGGGTCCACAGGGACACGATGATCAAGATGTTGGTTGACCTCCAGATCCCGGCCGAAGGTCTGGCGAACTCAAGCGACTTCAGGTGGAAACACCTGAAGTTGAAAACGGAATACCTGATCAGGAGGAGAACCACCGTATCCATCCTCGACGCACCGAGCTTCGTGATGCCGGAGCAACTGGGGACCATCATGAGCCAATACGGCGACGTCAAGGAGGTGGTATCGGTCCGTGCTGAGCGCAAAATCAGGACGGGCGATTACCACCTGAAGATATGGCTGGACAGACCAGGATTCGACAACATCCCGGCCAAACTGATGTGTTGGGCTGGACGCTGGCCGTGATAGTGGAGAGCACGAGACCGCAATGTTGGCACTGCGAGGCAAAAGGCCACATGGCAAAGGAGTGCCTGCTGAGGGTACCAGCCCCAGCACAAAAGAGGGCACCCGCTGCAGCAGTGGCAACGGCAGCAGTGGCAACGGCGGCTCCTGCGGAAGGGAAACAAGACGGCTGGAGCACGGTGGCCAAAAGGGGATGGGCAAACGTAAGCACTGCCCCCACTCCAAACCCAAGAGTCTCAGGACCTACCGCTCGGTCCGGAGCATACCAGAGGAGACTGCCACAAAGAACGACTCCCTTGCGGGAGAACGAACCAAAAAAGGGCTGCTCCCCTAATGGGCGACCCTTAAATGAGGGAGCAAAATCCCCCCAAAATTTTTTTCGAACAGCACCCACTGCCCAGAGAAAACGTTCTCCCCCCTAAAAAGGGGAGTAAAATCAATTCCGGGAATCACCTTCGGATGGGACCCAACTGACTTCCCGGACTTGGGCTCCAGCAGCGGCAACAGTTCGGTAGAGGGGGACAATCGGCAGCGACCCCACGCAGACAGGCCACGGAAGAGAGGGTTGGCAAGCAATCCGCCGACAGCCTCAGACCATTGGCTAAAACCCCCTTCTGCCAGCAGCCCCACCCAGACAACATCCAAGGAAAACTCCACTCCGGCCACAACCTCCAAGAAGACAGCAGCAGCAAAGGAGAAGAAAGCTGCTTGGGGACCACAGGCCCAGTTGTCACCAGAGGAATATCAGAAACTCTTCCCGGAGAAGTACCAGGAGTTCACGAAGGGTGGCGAAATAAAAGCTCTCCCGAACACCCTGGAGGATATCTCCAAGAGAACAGTGTCTCTGGTGACCACAGACTTAAAAACTAAACGGCTGACCGGAGTCCCCAGAGACATAATGCTGAAAATGCTGGGGGAACTCAATATCCCAGCATTGTGCATAGCGAGAAAGAGCTATGCTATGTACGACGTACTTCTCCCGGACCAGCAACAAGCAGAAAAGCTGGCAAACATCTGCAACTTCAAGTGGGGGCACTTGAAGCTGAAGACAGAATACCTGGCCAGGAGGAGGACAACTGTCTCCATCCTCGGCGCCCCGTGCTTCCTGAGTGCTGAACAACTGGGAGCGGTCATGAACCAGTACGGCGACGTCGAGGTGGTTCCAGTCCGCGCTACCCGCGGCATCTTGACGGGAGATTTCCATCTCAAGATGAGACTGAACCACCAAGGATTTGATAGCATCCCGGCCAGGTTCAGATTTGAGGGTTGGACGCTGTCGGTGATTGTGGGGGGCAGGAGACCACACTGTTGGCACTGCGAGAAAAAGGGACACATGGCAAAGGAGTGTTTGTAAAGGAACCCGGCTCCAGCCCAGAAGAGGTTTCCTGCTGCAACAACAACAACAGCAGCAGCAGCGGCAGTGACACAGTAACAACAGCGGATACTGCAAAAGACAAAACGGGCGGCTGGAGCACTGTCGTAAAAAGGGGCAGAAGACCCAAAAACTCCACCCCGAGACCAAGAGCCTCATCGCAGCCCCACGGCAACTTCCCCAAGAGCAGCAAAAGCAGTCGTCTAGGAGTATGGAAACATCCACTAAGGCAACTGCTGCGAAAAGGAAGCAGCCCACATAGTCGAGTTGCCGCCCCTATGCTTCCTATACATTACCCTGCAATGTTAATTACTGTAAACTTTTTTTGTGGAAATGCATTTCATATGGTTAGGAGAGCAAAATTAGCTTGGTTGCTACTTGTGCAACATTCAGCATTTTTCAGAATTCAAGATGGCGGCCTCAGCCATTTTGAATTTCGACCAATTTTCAACTTTTCATCTCGATGACATAGAAGGTCGTGTAATACCTCTTTTTATGGGTTTTCCGGGATGGGGAGTCCATTTCTGAAGTTATTTTTGGGATATGGGGTCAATGTCAAGGTCAAATCAAAGTTCAAACGTCAAATTTGACCTAAATTAGGAGAAAATTTACCTCTATTGACGGATTATATGACTGCGGTTTGTTGCTTGCCTATTCCAGCATGTCAGATTTTATTGGGTTGGCAGGTAGGTACATGTATGTTTCATTTGTCTACATGTAGCTGGGTATCATTTGATGTTTGCATTGACATTTGTTTGCAGGTTGAGCAGGAGTTCATTTAACACGCAAAGTTCCGCCATTACATTACATGTTCTCACCACGCTTTCCAATCAGTTTTTTAAAACCTTTTTTTCTCATTTCATAGTGTGACGAACCAGCGTGATCAGCATCCCAACATCAGTCGTCATATCATGGCTACTGGAGGAGAGAAGTGCCTGTTCGCTCCATGTAACGGCAGTCGAGATCTACAAACGTTCAAGACGGTGGCTGTGCAGAAAATCATCGCTACAAGCAAAGTGAAGCACGATGATCTGTACAAAACTCTGTCTGGAAGTGATATTCTAGCTCACAAATCATGTTACTGTACCTATACTTCGAGGAGTAGAAACAAGGAACAGGGAAAAAGAAAGCGTGTACCGACTGACAGTGGTGGTTTCAAAAGGTTGTTGAAGTCTAAATGTGGTGACTTTGTTTTCAAGCGAGACTGTTTGTTCTGTGGGAATGAGTGTAAGCCAAAAGACAGTAAGAGCCCACACAGCTGGGTGAGGGTCAGAGAGTGTACAACTTTAGATAGAGGTAGTAATATAACGTTCAAGGAACACTTGGAGAACCTCTGTGATGAGAGACAGGATCAGTGGGCTAATGAGGTAGCTGCTCGACTCCATGGGGTCATTGATCTGCCTGCCTCTGATGCACAATACCATGTGCCCTGTTACGATCAATTTCGAGTTGTTCCTGTATCTCGACCACCCATGATGGCGCCTGTGGAGGAGGCACTGAGGTCCGTGGTTACGACGATGGCTGAAAACATGACAGAGACGTGGACGACATCGGAGCTTTACTCCATCTACGTCGCTGCCTCGGGCACCGAGTCAAGAAGACAGTTCCTGTCCAGCATCACAGCCTACTTCGGCGACAAACTGCTTCTACTGCACATTGAGGGTTGTGAAAAAGTTGTTGGATTTAAAGCCAGCCTCGGACAGTTTATCAAAATTGCAAAGAAAAGCAGTAGCAGCAGCGAAATAGACGATGTGGAAAAGCTAGCAAGGACGATTCGCAGCGAGGTCAGGGCAACAAATAGGCCTGGGGAATACAATCTCAGTGACTATGCTCGTCACAAGGTCATTGAGAGCACCAGTGCAACTCTTCTTAAACTGGTATGTAGTCTTGTATCAGAAGGCGCCATCACCAAGCCATCTCTAACGTTGGCTCAGTGCATTCAGCAACACATTTGTGGTGCTGGCAGAAACCAAACTACACTCGGGCTCGCTGTAAAACTACACCACAAGCATGGTAGTTCAGAGCTCATCAAGACTCTCAATGAGCATGGCATCACAAGCACATACGATGAAGTCCTGCGCTTCCGTAAGTCAGTGGCCAAGTTTGTGTTGGACAACCATTCACATTACCACAAGAAACTCGGTTTAAGCACGGAGATCGGCCCTATCTTCAGCTGGGCTGACAACTACGATTTGTACATCTCAAGCCCCAATGGGATGAAGAGCACCCACGCCATGGTGATGGAGTACACCCAGCATCCAACCGGTATCATCGACACAGGAAACATAGGCGTGATGCAGCTGAATATCCCCCGAATCAAGAAACACGAAGCGTTCTCTGTGCGATTCACGCAGCAGTGTATACAGCTGGAGCACTACACGGGGCCTTCCAAGGTGAACCCACCTCTGCTTCTGACGAAAGCTTTGTCCACTGAAGAGTCGCACCTTCAGTCCGCGGCAGTAATCTTCGGTCAGCAGCGAGATGCGGCATGGCTGTCGCAAGTTCACGGGAACGACAGGCCACTTGAGTGGGCAGGCTTCAATGCTCAGCAAGACCGATTGGTGGCAGGTTCTGCCCAGAAGCCCAAGACACTGGCTGTGTTTGGACCGATGATCGACTCACCACCTGCTCACCCCGACACTGTACTAACTACACTTGTGTATCTCGAGAGGACTCGAGATAGATATTTTTGGGATGCAGTACACCCACCTCACAGTCGACCTCCAACTGTATCAGACTGCATGCCTAATTCAATGGAATGACCCGCTGCGCTGGACCAACGTAATATTACACCCGGGTATGATGCACACAATCATGAGTTTCTTGGGCTGTGTAGGAACGCTGATGAAGGCATCTGGCGTGGAGATTCTCATCAGCGCAGCGTTTGCTGGCATCACCAGCATAGTATCCGGAAAGGCCTGGACCAACGCTCTTCGTGCATACCGTCTCATCACTGCCGTGTTGCTGAAGAATTTCTATTCGGATGGTGCCAAGACTTATGAGGAGCTGGATGTCTACCTGGAGACAGCCAGAGAACACCCAACCGGGAGGCTATGGGTGGATTGCCTTATTAAGCCTACACTGTTGTCTCTCATGTTCTTACGCGCAGAGCGAAATGGTGACTTCCTTCTCCAACAACACTGTCTTAAGGCAATGCTGCCATACTTCTTCGCAGCAGGTCATCATAAGTATGCTCGCTACCTGAGCTGGTATGTGCGACAGATGGAGCACCTTCCCCAGCGTGCCAAGCAGGACCTACTGGCAGGTGCGCACGTCTGTCGGCATTCGGATGGCGGGACTGCAGTACCAGCAGATCAGTTTGGAGAACAAACCTATATCACGCTAGGAAAGGGTTCTGGAGGTATGAAGGGCATTTCAACGAGTGCCGAGCAAGTGGCTGTGTGGGTGAACAGTTTCAGTGTGTGTGTCCACCTTGATATCGCCATGGAACATATGTACGATGAAGCTGTGGAGGAGCAGATGTCACATGGTAGAGCAGATGGGGAGGATAACAAGAATAAGCACAAGGAGGAAGGGGAGGGAAGAAGGAGACTGGACGAGACCGATCGGAGGAAGATTGCAGTGGAACTGGAAAAGTACAGTCACCCCCTCAATGACCAGCAACCAGGTGTCTATAACATCTGCAATGGCCAAGTGGCATCAGACACAGTGAACGTTCAAGATGCATTGGCCATTGGGGGTGAGCAGAGCAGGCATTTCTCCACTTTGCTGAGCAGCGAATTCCACAAGACAATAAAGAAGGTCAAAACAATGGAGTCGCTCAAGAAGGCAGTCACTGTCAAAGGAAAGGCCATCTACGACGTCGAGACACTGTTCGGGCGGCTGATAGTCGTGGGGCAGCAGCGCGGCATTGATATGGCTGATGTCTTCCAGTTTGAACTGAGTCCTGTCCCTCCAGCCCTGATCGACGAGTACGGCTGCTTGAGAAAGGGTGACAAGGCCGTGCTCGTCCACTCTCTCGGTGTCTCTGTCAAGACTCCATCTGCTCCAGACGTGGTGCTAGTTGATGGCGGCCAGCTTCTGTACAACGTTGTCTGGCCAGTCTCCGGGACTACAGGTGACCTGGCTGCAAGCTTTGGAACTCGACTGGCCCACTACCCTCCTGTCTCCAAGTAAGTCGTTCTGTTCGACAGATATGATCAAGAAGCTCCCAGCGCAAAGGACCATGAGTGGACAAGAAGAGGATCAGCCAAGGAAGTCCGGCTAACCCCAAACACCCCCCTCCCATGCCGAGAAGTTATTCTTCACAATTCCAAGAATAAGAATCTGCTCAACAACATTCTATGCAGCTATCCCCTTGCACACAACATCCAACTGGTTAACAAGTTGGACTGTGTCGTCACCCTCTGCAGCTACATGCTGAAAGCGGTTGCAGAAGGCGCCCAGACCATCTGAATCCTCAGCAATGACACTGATGTATTCGTTCTCTTAGTGTACTGGACATCGAGGATGCGAGTTGTCGCCAAAATTCAGATGGAAAAGTGGAATGGCGATGTCTTGGACATCAACAAAACTGTTCAGCAGTTAGGCCCCAGAAAATGCAGCCAACTTCTCAGTGTCCACGCACTGTCAGGATGTGATACAGTGTCGTACCCCTTTGGAAAAGGAAAACAGTCAGCACTGAAGCTCCTAGAGGTAGATATGCCAGGTCTCGATCAAGTGCTTGGACAGCCTGGCGTAACCCACGCTCAGCTCCAGGAGACTGCATACACCTTCTTACCCCTCTATGGACACAAGAGGTCTACAACAATGAATGACGCACGTGTTCACTTGTACCGTGGCCGTAAGAACCCTCCGCCACTGAAGAAACTCCCACCGACTGATGCAAACCTGCAGCTTCACATGCTCCGAGCTCATCTTCAGATGCTACTGTGGAAAGCAGCAGACCAACGTGATCCACCCGAAGAAGCTCAAAATATTGCCAACTTTGGTTGGAACATCGAAGGATCCACCATCACAGCAGCCGTCTCAACAGTGCCACTTGCTCCCCAAGCACTCCTGGATGTAGTCAGCTGTAGCTGCACTGCAGATGTCAAGGCATGCAGTAGTAGACGCTGCAGCTGCAACAGCGCAAGCCTTTCATGCACGGACTACTGCAAGTGCGAGGGAGGAGACATCTGCTGTAGTCCTTTCGTCAGGAAGCAGATGGACATCGAAGAAGGGGATGTGGATGATGAATAGATGTACACTTTATTTGCTTGTTATATATACTTGACGCGACCGAAAAAAAAAGGAAAAATTTGCTCATAGTGGCTCTGACAAAGTGATCGTTTGACCAACTTGCCCTTAAGCAATTGACTTGAAACTTTCAGAGAATGTGTAGAAATAAATTTTGTTCAAAGTCAAGAAATTTCGGCCGAAACGCCTTTTTCGTTAAGGAGATATTTAGAAAAATTTGATAGGGGGAGCCATTTTGGCCCCCCCATGCGAAATTTTTTTACCTTTGAACTTTGATTTGACCTTGACATCGACCCCGGTTCCCAAAAATAACTTCAGAAATGGACTCCCCATCCCGGAAAACCCATAAAAAGAGGTATTACACGACCTTCTATGTCATCGAGATGAAAAGTTGAAAATTGGTCGAAATCAAAGTAGCTGAGGCCGCCATCTTGAATTCTGAAAAATGCTGAATGTTACACAAATAGCAACCAAGCTAATTTTGCTCTCCTAACCATATGAAATACATTTCCACAAAAAAAGTTTACAGTAATTAACATTGCAGGGTCAACATTTTGGCAACTCGACTAACACCCTCATCTGAGTCTGAGGGCGAGCAGTCTCCCAACAATGAAAAGAGTTAAGGAAAGCAAACCCCAACCCCTCCCCCAAGTAAATCAAAAAAATAATTTGCTCCCCCCCCCCCCCCCCGGTTCAGAAAAAGAACCAAATAAAAGGAAAAAAGAGAACCATCCCCAACACCGCTAAAACCTACACTCACCCAACCAACTACATCCCTAGAACAACAAATGTGAAAAAAACAACTGCCCCCACTCTGCAAGCACAGGCACTCACACCAACACCTTCAACAGCCCCCACACCAACAATAACACTAGCACCCACACTGCATTTATCAAAACAGACACCTGCACACACACCACCCAGCTCTGAATCCTTTCAGCTAAAACTAGTCAAACCAGGGAGGAAAAGGAGCCAATTTTCCTCGCCGACTCGAAGGAAAATTAAAAAAGACCCTTCCCTTTAAATTGGGAACGGAGTTGTGTAAAATTGACACCCTATCTTTCGGCGCGGAAGTATCCTTCCGGCAGAAGAGGAATTTAAAACCTCTGTTGGACTTCAGCCAGATAGGGGGTAAAGACATAGAAGACCCCACCAATTTCCCAGAGGCACCCTTCTTAACAACTTTTGTAAGGCTTTCAGCCAGTCGTAACAACTGTCTGGCAAATGCTGGAGGCCATGGAGGGAGCCATACCTTTAATAAAACTCACCAAGGACAAAGACTCTTCCCTGGACAGAACTTTTACCAGAATGTAAGGGAAAGGTCCCAATGTTGGTTCATCCTACTCTATATAGGGCCTTAAAAATTACCTTTCTCCTGGACGTCGGCGGCATTGCGAGCGGCGGCCAGGACACCAAAGAATTAACTACATTGAGCATGGTGCATAGCGTCGGCGTCCTTTTGCCGGCAGACTTTGGAACCGGGTGCGACACTGCTTAAGGTAAGTTCATGACTCTGCGCTTGGCTAGTTTGTAATGCAAGGGGCTTGAGGTCTTCAAACCGGGTGGTTCGTGTCCAGAGGGATCTCTTGTCCCTGGGAGTGGATGTAGCTGCGATCCAGGAGACGCACTTTGTTTCATCCGGGGATTGTCAGGTGCTGACAAGAGACTACGACGTCTTTTCAGCATATGGGAATTCCTGAGGGAAGGGTGTCTCCTTGCTTGTGAAACGCACCCTGTCCGCGACGGTAGACGTTGTTCATAGGGATTCGGGGGGCAGGCTGGTCATGACCGATATTGCTGTGAAGGATTTTGTGTTCCGGGTCGTTGCGGTTCATGCTTCCAGCACCGCTCGAGAGAGGGTCTCCTTTTTTCGGGATCTAGATGTGTTCATCGCATGTCTGAAGCACATAGTTCTAAGGGGATATTGGAATGCCATCCTTGATCCCAAGATAGACATGGTCAAGAGGGGAGCTAGAGGGACGGAGAGATGTGAGACCAGCCTGGTTGACCTGATGGAAAGATGCGATCTGGTCCACAGGTGTCATGTTGGTCATCCAGGGCGGGAGAATTGGACATGGACAAATAGTAGGCCCATTCTGGGTCATGTACGTGACCATTCAGACACATTTTTTCAACTTTGAGATAATACTGTGTCTACAATACTCATTTTCTAATCAAAATATGTGTGTAGCAGTTATCCCCACCTTTCAAAACATAACTGCACTAACCGGCCGGTAGGTGTCGCTGTTCACTGTTAGGTGGCGCTGAAAGCGACCAGGAGTTATCTGCCCTTAGGGGATATATAACCAAGGGACACCAGAAAAAGGCCTCTTCTCTATTCAATTGGCCTCACTGAACGACGCTAAGACACCAGCGTTCCGTCAACACGTGTTCAACAACGGTAAAAGTTCTCAACTCATTTTCTTTGTATACGGTTTTCAAGGACTTTCCCACGCCGGACTCATTTCTTCACATACAGTTTTCAAGAACTGTTTTCTATCGACACACATACATACACCACACATGTCATCATCCCACATACACACACGTTCAATAAAGCTTATTTGAACTACCTCCTTTTGTTTGTTAATTATTACTCTGTTTTTGCATGCAACAATTGCTTGATTTTATGAACTTGCTTATAGTCGGGAACACGACCCGATTCTAACATTGGTGACCGCGACGAGCAAACATTGTTGTATGGGGCAGAGTAATTAATTTCGTACAAGAACAAAACAAAAAAGTCATTTTTCGTTTTTCTTGCCGTGTGTGAAACGAATTACGCATCTATCTTTTTTTTTATTTTTCTACCCACGTGGTAGAAATATACAGGCAAAAAAAAAAAAAAAAGAAGCCACCATCTTTTTCCTGGCCACGTGGAAATTAACACCCAAACAAAGAAAAACAAAAACATTTCTCGGTTTTCTCTCCGGGTGTAAAATAAATTACAACTTCATTTTTTTTTTTTTCTTCTCTTTCTCCACCTACATGTCGGAAAAATATATACAAAAAAAAAAAAAAAACGAACAATTTCTCCATTTTTCAGACGTTTTTAACAAATTTCAAAAGCACGTGGATTTCTCCCTAAACACAAGAAAATACAACACAAACTCTAAATCACGCATTTAAAAGAGGAAAAAAAAAAAAATAAATAAATAAAAAAACAACTTCTTCCATCTTTCACCCCCAATCATCACTATGGCTACCGCGGATACTAACGACGTTCTGGAAGTTTCTGCGAATTACCGTCTGCCTCCTTTTAACTCCAGTAACGTGAAGAACTGGTTCACCCAACTACAGGCATTATTCTCTGTGAGAAGAATAACCTCACAGAAAAGCAAATTTGCCAGCATGGTGGAAGCCTTGCCCCCAGAGGTGGTAGACAAAGTAACCGACCTGTCGGACGACGTCCCATCAGTCAACCCACATGATGCCCTAAAAGACGCCATAATCAAAAGAATGGATCGCTCCGAAGAAGCCATGCTACGGGACCTATTCAACAACATTAGCCTCGACGACAGGACACAATCACAACTATAACGACACATGAAGTCACAGCTCAGAAGAAATACCATGTCCGAGAAGATACTGCGACGATTGTGGCTGGACAAACTTCCCTCGAGTGCGACACAAATTCTGGCACCGATGATAGACACCACTCCCATTGACATGCTAGCAAACTCAGCTGATCGAATTCTTGAGTCCAACAGTGGCCCACAAACGGGCAACGCACTCGCCACTCCTAGCAGTCAACACAGCGAGCTGCAGCAGTTAAAAGCTGAGATGGTTGAACTGAAGGCTATGCTAAAGGCCTTCCAAACCCAAAGCAGGGAGCCAAGTGGTCGTTCACAGTCCCGAGGAAGGCACCGTGTGAGCCGTAGCAGAGAGAGGTCCCTTACAACCAACCCCAGGGTGGTATCTGCTGGTACCACTACACATTTGGCAACAATGCCAGAAAATGCAACAGCCCCTGTAACTACAAGCCACAGGGAAACGCCAATTCCAGCCAGTAATAGCGACAACTGCAGCTGGAGGGAGAAGAAGAGGTCGCTTGTTCTACGTAAAAGAGCGCAACAGTGGTTATTCCTTCCTGGTGGATAATAGGCAGCAAACGGTTCACAAATCCAGACATACGGCACTAAGGAACTCACCCTACACTTAGGACTCCGCCGTAACTTCGTCAGGAAATTCGTGCAAGCCAACGTCAGGATTGCCATCATAGGAGCTGATTTCCTTTCACACTACGGTCTGTCTGTCCACATGTACAACCAAACACTCTTGGACGATATGACAGACATTAAGGTGAAGGGAACACTAATACAGTTTGGTCCAACAGGAATTTGCTCAGCAACCCACCACACCAAAGAATATGTCAACGTCTTGGATCAATACCCTGACATTACCAAACCATTCAACATCAACGATAGAATTAAACACTACACAACACCACATAAAGACAACCGGACCTCCAGTCTATTTGAACCCTCGACGTCTGTTGCCTGATAAGTATAAATACGCCAAGCAGGAATTTCAACAGATGATCGAGGATGGAATTATTGAACCCTCCAGAAAGCCCGTAACCCTAACCCAACATTTATACCAAGTTCTGCAGAGACTATCACAAAATGGTCTGAAGATCAATGTAGACAAGTGTATATTCGGCGCCAAGCAACTTCAGTTTTTGGAACACTAGATTGATGAAGGCAGAATCACACCCCTGCCTGAAAAGGTAGAAGTGGTACAGCAATTTCAACCTCCAACCTCACTCCGTCAGTTGCGTCGATTCATAGGAATCGTTAATTATTATTGTCGGTTTATCCCAGACTGTTTCAAGGTCCTGTCTCTCTTAACGAATATCTTGCAGAACAAAGAGAGAAGACAGAAACAAGCCCTTACACTCACTGCAGAAGCACTTCATGCATTCAACGCAGCCAAATCCGCATTGACAAACTGCACCAAACTCACCTACCTCACTGACACACAACTAACATTTTTTGTTTAAAAGAAATAAAACTTAACGAAAAGTAGCCCGTCTTTACAAAAAAAAAGCAAAATGTTCAAAATTAGTTCAAAAGACAACGCTACACAATAAAGTTAATCTAATCATAATGTTAATTATTAATTATAAACTTAATTATAGAGTTCTGGATTAAAATTTCTTGTAAAACGTGTCTTTTCTTGTGAGATTCTTTTTAAATAAATATTATTTGAGAAATGAGAAATTACTATAAGTCACGATGTCTTGCTTCTAAATACCCCCTATTTAGAAGCAATACATCGAGACTTATATTTTTACACCAATATTTAAAAACAATGTAAGAAATAGATATGTTGTAAATTGAAAGAAAAAAAGGGGTGCCCTGAATATTCGGCAAACGAAAATTCGGCAACGGAAAATTCGACAAAGGGAATTTTGGCAAAGTAGGAAAAGTCTAATTAATTAGAGAAGATATATCGATTGAAAAAATATTTTAGAACCGTACTTGCGGGGGATATAGTTGTAAATACGGAGCTACCCCCCTACCAATAAAGAACACTTATTGTGTTATCTTTTTGGTACTTGTGCAGTTTACGGACCCTGCTATTTTTGGTAAAAACCTACAATAGTATCCATATTTTGTGAGCTCTGCACATGCGTCAGAGTTCATTCATAAACAGTCGTAGTGAGTGACTAAAACTAGCGCATGCGTATTGAGCGTAGGCAAGTAGCGCACAATTCAAATGTAAACAGACGAAAACACGTGTTTTTCTCGGTTGCTGTTTCTGACATTTTTTTTAAAAATCAAAATACATGAAGATGAAGATTGATGAATTACGCGAGCACCTGTCTACACCTACAAGAACAGTGAACTTCCTCTTTCAGTTGGGTTTACTGAAGCCTTCCAGAGACTGCGAATGTGGGTCCCATATGAAATGCTGACCCAATAGGAAGCTGTCAGATGGATACACCATGAGATGCGGAGTTGCTATATCAATAAGAAAAGGCTCATTTTTTGAGAACTCAAGATTAATAATGATAAAATAATTTTGATGCACTTCTGGGCCAAGAAGCTAATACTTGATGATTATACCTACGCGAGACAGACCATTATAGATTGGTTCCGTTTCTGCAGAGATGTTTGTGTGACATACATTGACCAAAAACAGTCGGAACAAATTGGCGGAGACGGGAAAGTGGTCGAGATAGACAAAACTATAATTGTCAAAAGAAAATACCACCAAGGAAGGATGCTAACCCAGCAATGGTTGTTTGGGGGCATTGAACGAAATTCACAGGGTGAATTAAATTATTTTGTTGAGTTCGTAGAAAACCGAACGAAAGAGACCCTGGAAGAAGTCATACGCAGAATAATACTGCCGGGAACACTGATAATTAATGACGGCTGGGCTGCGTATAGTGGCCTATGTAATATGGGCTATACGCACGATGTGATAGTCCATAAGGACAATTTTGTTGACCCAACCGACCACATGATACATACGCAGAACATCGAAAATTCCTGGCTGCATTTGAAAAGATTCCTACGAGAAAAGGGCTCCCACAGAAGTCCGCATGAATAGGAGTATATTTGCGAATATTTGTTCAGAAAAGAATTCCCAGATGTATTTGCTGCGTTAGTGAATAAAATCAGCAATTCATATCCATTCTAAATTTTTGTGTTTTCATTTTCAGTTGTTTTTATTCTTAACACTTTTCGTTTTCTTGTGCTCGTTCTTCACTTTTAGCGTGTTTGTGTAGCAGTTACCTTCTCCTTTCATCCATAACTGCACCGGCTGGCCATTAGGTGTCGCTTATTCACCGACAGGTGGCGTTGAGAAGCGACACCAGAGTTATCTGCCCTTCTGAATATAAAAGCCGGTGCAGAAGAAAAATCACCCTCTTTTTCATTCAACAGCCTCGCAGAGACAACTCCTCGGCATAGCTGGAACGCATCGCTGAGAGCACCAACGAGAAACCCGGAAAAGCCTTTGTTCTCCCGCTACCGTAGTCTAACTCAAAGACTACTACTATCTTCACTTGAAGAAAACCCACGGGCAGCCAGAGAACCTTTACATTTTTCCTCTTCCTCAACCGGACACCGTCTACTTCTCTCTTCTACCTGTACCAAACGGTATAGGTATCCTCTGTTCAATAAACCCTCTATTTTGTTGCCTGTTACTCAGTTGTTCATTCAATTCATTTTGTGTGATAAAAGTAAGGAAGGGACAAACCATCCCTTCCATTACAAATGGTGACCCCGAAGAATAATAATCGCACGAGATTGAGTTGAACAACATAGTACAACAAAATATGGCAACGAGGGTTTATACCGAGCAGCGACGACCAGTTTTAAAAAAAAAAAAAAAAAAAGAAAAAAGTCAACATTTTATTTCGAAAGCTGAGAACTCTTTTCGCCTTCTAACAAAAAAAAAAAAAAAAAAAAAAACTTTTTTTACGAATATATTTTTTTTTAAGGCTAAAAAAAAAAAAAAAAGTGAGTACACGCATTATTTTTCTTCTTCTCCAGTACACAAAAAAGAAAAATACACCCACACATTTTCTCTTTGTTACATTTATTTATTTATTTATTCTTTTTTGGCTCTTCAAAAATACATACTTATTATTTTGTTTTAACTTCTTGGTTTTCTACACACTAAAAAAATTCCTTTCGTTTTTTTTTTTTCTCTTTTGAATGTTTTCATGACAATGTTCTTTCCCCCACTTTATTGACTGTAGATTTTATTTTGGTCTGTTGTATAGGACCCCCCCCCCCTCATCCCTCATCTCATATAACATTGGTTTTGCCAGATTGGTTCTAGTTTAGAAGATACTGATAGCCCCAAATAAGCCTAAACTGCTAAAATTCTCCCTGAAATACTTCAATATAGAAGCAGTAAATAATAATTTTCTGATATTATTGAATCATTATAATGATTATGTATATATTGAAGTATTTCAGGGAGAATTTTTATATAATTATTTATATAGGGAGAATTTTTATATAATTATATACTGTAATTACTTAATAACATGTTCCATAAATATAGTTGCGGTATAAATTAAACAGTAATTAAGAATTTTCTTTTTAATTCCACAGTTGAAAATGAGTTCCAGAGAGAAAATGAGTTCTTCTAGAAGATGTTGCAGATATGAACCGGATGTCTTTTGTTACATCTGTGGACAGTATATGATGGCACAACAAAAGAGGAATATTACAGACTTTGTCAAGAGGGCGTACAAAGCATACTTCGATATGATACTTGGTGACCAAGACAAGTCTTGGGCCCCACATATGGTGTGCAAAACCTGTGTAGAAAGTCTCCGCGGTTGGACCAACGGTAAGCTGAAGTTGAAGTTTGCTGTACCAATGGTGTGGAGAGAGCCCAACAATCATTTTGATGACTGCTACTTCTGTCTCAATGACATGACGGGGTTTAACAAGCACAAGAAAGCAAATTGGCAGTATCCGAGCCTGGATTCTGCTATCCGTCCTGTTGCGCACTCCGAGGATGTACCTGTGCCTGTTTTCACCAGTTTGCCTGAAATCGATGAAACCGAAGAGATTCCAGCTGATCTTTCAATATCAAGTGATGATAGCTGTAGTGACTATGAAGAACCCTCAAATGGCCCTCAGCTTTTCAATCAATCTGAACTTAATGACCTAGTGCGAGACCTTTGTTTGTCGAAGGAGCAGTCTGAAGTTCTTGCATCACGACTCCAAGAGAAAAACATTCTTGATTCTGGCACAAAAGTAACATACTATAGGACAAGGGAAGGCAGCTTGCTTCGTTTCTTTTCTAAAGAAGACGACCTGGTCTTTTGTAATGACGTTTCTGCACTTCTTAACTGCATGGGGATCTCATCATATGACCCAGCAGATTGGCGTCTCTTCATAGATAGCTCAAAAGCAAGTCTAAAAATTGTACTTTTGCACAATGGCAATAAGTTTGCTCCTGTACCAATTGGCCATTCTACCAAGATGAAAGAAGAGTATGATGCTATCAAATTTGTTCTTGAAAAGCTGAATTACAACACTCATAAATGGCTGATTTGTGTGGACTTGAAAATGGTGAATTTTCTGCTTGGTCAGCAAAGTGGGTACACAAAGTATCCCTGCTTTCTTTGTTTGTGGGATAGCAGAGCAAGAATCCAGCACTGGAGAAGGGAGAACTGGCCAGAACGAGAAAGTCTCGAAGTCGGCACAGCCAACGTCATCAATGAGCCTTTGGTACCCAGGGATAGAATCATCTTCCCTCCATTGCACATAAAACTAGGGCTCATGAAGCAGTTTGTTAAGGCGTTGAACAAGGATGGGGATTGCTTCAAGTACATATGCAGGCAATTTCCAGGTCTTTCCATTGAAAAAGCTAAAGGTGGCATCTTCGATGGACCTCAGATTCGAACGCTCATGAGGGATTCTGACTTCACTAATCATATGAACACGATTGAGTTAAATGCTTGGGTGTCCTTCACAGATGTAGTGACAAACTTTTTGGGAAATCACAAAGCTGACAATTACAAGCAATTGGTCCGTAAGATGCTTACTGCATACGGAAAACTAGGGGCAAATATGAGCATTAAAGTTCATTTCTTGTTTAGTCACCTCGACAGATTTCCTGGTAATCTTGGTGATTACAGTGAGGAGCAGGGAGAGAGATTCCATCAAGACATCAAAACAATGGAAGAGAGGTATCAAGGCAAATGGGATGAGCACATGATGGCAGACTACTGCTGGAACCTTTTGAGAGACTGCCCAAAAGTTGCTCACAAGCGAAAATCGTATAAACGTCAATTTTAGTTTTGTGAATAAAATATTGTTTTGTGTGTTCATTGTAACTAAGAATCTAGTGTATAATGCTTTGCATTAATTTATGATATATAACTGATTATGTAAATGTTTTTTTTCACTTGGAGAATTAAAATTCAGCAAATTTTTAGCAATTTTTTTGTATATCCTCGAAATCTATGAAAAGTGTTCAGTTATAGGATAAATGAAATGATGTTATATCTAACTTAACTTGTTAGATTGAGATTTTACACTGTCTTTGTGGTTTAAGATCATCATAAAAATCAATATCTGACATTTATGCACTATTTAGCCGTTTTTTGTACGTTTAGCTATGGTCGCGAATGGGTGATTTCAGACAAACGACCCCCCTGTGATAACTCAAAAACTAGAGCCAATTTGAAAAAACTAATGTCAGATTCGGATTCAGCGCCCTTGAAAACCCCAGAAACCAATCTTACTTTGCCTGCCAAAAATATTGTGTTGACCAGTGTTATATTCGAAGGGGGCTTGTCAGAATGCTGCAGCTGAACAAGCTGGATACTGAAGTTTGGTCAAACAACGAGAAAATGATGGAGTATCTTTTATGTGAGAAATCAATCACATGCATCCTCGGTCGCTGTAATGTATGCAAACATTTTGACAAGTTGCGTGTTTTGTTTACAGATAATCTCAAATGCAGCTTGGATTGTGCAAGGAAAAATGTGAAATGTGTTGATTTGAAGCACACTATCAAAATACAACAGTTTGAAAAGGTGGTCTACCAACATAAAGGCAAAGAGAAGAACAAACTAGCACTAGCAGATAAGAATTTGACATTTGATGAGCTTCTTCAACTTCTGTTGAAGCAACTGAAAGATTTCCCACGCCATCGTTTTAATGTCCAGCACCTGAAAGATGTTTACGACGATGCAGTTGCGTACTTAATGAAACCAGGAGTAGTACTGAAAGTCATGGACTTTTCTCAAAACTACACATGTTTGTTGCTTGAGGAAATTATGAGTATTCACTGGCAGCAGAATACAGTCACCGTGTACCCCGTTGTCGTGCTTCGTATGGTGGATGGAAACATCAGAGAGGACCATTTTGTCTTCTACAGTGAAGATAAGAAAAAAGACCCATGGTTCGTGGAACTCTGCAACCAGAAAATAATTGATTTTTATGCAGAGAAGTCAATCCATATCAAAGAAGACATTGAATTCACCGATGGTTGTGGGAGTCAATTTAAATGCAAGGAAGCAGCAAGATTGTTTGTGAATCGAACCATCAAAGGAACCCGAGTGTACTTCGAGACAGCTCATGGAAAAAGTAAGAGTGATGGATTAGGAGGAGTTGTGAAATCGTACTGCCTGGGAGCCGTTGTCAGTGGAGACGCCACCATACGGGACTGCAAGGAGTTGTTCAATTTTTCACTTAAAGCTCTTACAGTGAAAGATCGTTCCAAAGAAGAAGGGCCAATGATGAATCGAACATTTTATGAGGTAACTGTGGAGGAAGCGGAACAATATCGTGCCAACAATACCATAAAGAAATATTATCATCTACCCCAAATACTGAAGATCCACCAAATTTCAAACAAAGTCAGCAATTCTCATGGTATTTACACACAACACTTTGCATGTTGTTGCTTCCCATGTTTAGAAGGAAATTCAGACTTTTGCAAGCACCGCTTGAACAAAGAAGGTATATTCTCTGATGATATGTCTGCTATTCGTCCAAAGTGGACTCTATTTAAGGAGAAAGGTGCTGGGCAGAAGGATGCCGGTGATTCCAGCAGCAGTGAAGATGAAGGTGAAGATGAGTTCATCGACATCAACCAGGAAGAGGACTATGAAGAGGGTGAAGCATACAGCATGCTGCAAGGAGACATCGCCGTTATACGATCAGGGGATGATCATCCATACTATCTTCTCAAGTTGGATTCACCGCCATTCGAAACAACTGTTGACGTGAGTGACGATTACCACCACAACTTTCCTCGTTGTCATCGTGTTATCCGGGGACATTACCTTGAAATTTTCAAGGAACTCAAAGACGGTGATTTGTACTATTTGGAGAGGAAGAAGTTTGCCTATGTCTCAAGTTTGTGCGTTGTTGGTATCTCTCCAGAATTGCAAACTGTGATGCAAATGAGAAGAGGAAAAGAAGAAACCATGTTCATGGTAGACGAGGAACTTCACCAGGCATTGAGTGAGCTGGTCACCTCACCAACCAATTGAGGCATTTATTAAACGTGAACATTTGAACAGTACTAGTAAGAACATGCAGCCTTTTATTTCTGTTTGTTAGTCCTCCGATTTATTGAGGGGGCTATAGTTTTGAGGCATGTCGTCCGTCCGTCCGATCGGATTTTTCTCCACGACCATCAATTGAATTTCTCTGAAATTTTGCATGAAGTTGTAACTTTGGTCAGGTTAGAAAGTGATATTCTTCAATTTTGAAAAAAAAATCTCGTTAGCCCCCCAGGCGGTCAAAAGGGGTAAAAAAAAATTTTAAAAATGCCCCGAAATGACATTTTTTGCCCCATAACTTTGATCCATCCATCCAATTCAGGGGCAGGGTATGATATTTTGTGACAGAAAGACAAGGGATGGGCTTATCTCACATGGATATCCATTTAAATCCCACTTTTTCCAGTTTCGAAAAATCCTGACTTTTTGTGACGGGTGGACGGAAAACGAATCAACTGGCCTTGCAGGAGAAGGCCTCATGAAAAAAATCTGACCAACTGGTATGAAGAAGCCTTTCATAGTGCCTTCAATTTTAGGTATTAGCCATTCTCACCAAATCAATGTAAATGCATTAATTCTGAGGTCCTTACTTTTTGTGACGGGTGGACGGAATTTTAATGGCCAACACAGATTGCACCCAGTGAGCAAGAAAAATGTATTAGCAATGAAAAAAAATGACTGAGTTCCAATCCAAATTAGATAAATTAATGAGAAATCATGTTAGGGGCATTTTCCAGAGTACTTAGGGTACCCAAAGAGAAAGATCAAGACATAAATTGAAATTTTTGTGCAAAATGTTCCCTACCAACCAGTTAAGTAAATGCATACGTGACTCCATGTTGCTTGAATTTTTGGCCAATTAATGAGTTATTCATCATTACTCATTAATAGAAGATGCCAAAAAACCACCTATATAATATACCTCTATACTTCAAGTAGTATTTTAGATGGAGTATCTCTTTTTAAAAAATTCCAAAAAACAAGCGTTCCCGCCCCAAAAGTGCTATTTTTACCTATAAATGACCAATTTTCCCTACATTCCCTTGTTCAAACATATGACATGTTATATACTGTCGGAAAGGAAATTTCGAGGGGATTAAGAATATGGTGTCCATTTATTCATTCCAATAACATGGTGGCCACAAGAAAAGAAAAACTGTCTAGGCACGAGGTTTTTACTTAATGCTAACAGCAGCACCAAGGCCAACTGCAACCTCTCGAATACTTTTCGAAACAACTGAAACCGGCAGAACAACGTTACAGTACGTTTGGCCGTGAACTCCTGGCAATGTACCGCGCAGTGAAACACTTTCAGCATTCACTCGAGGGCCGTCAATCCGTGATCTACACTGATCACCGACCGCTTACATACGCACTGTGTGCTAAGCCGGACAAATAATCTCCTCGCGAAACTCGCCACTTGGATTTTGTTTCGCAATTTACCAACGATATCCGACATATCTCTGGTGAACAGAATACTGCGGCAGACGCCTTGTCCCGCCTTCCTATCAATTCTCTGTCCTCACCTTCGGATATCGATATCCAACAGATGGCCTTAGACCAGCCACGTCTGGACACTTTGGATCTGTCGTCACCTGAGTTTGCAACTTGCAAATTCAAATACCTGCCTGTGCCCACTTCGGACACGCAGATCATCTGTGACACTTCAACAGATTCACCTCGCCCCTTTGTTCCACTGACTCATCGTAGGGTTGTTTTTGATACCCTTCACAACTTGGCACACCCCGGACGCAAAGCCACAGTGAAGCTGATTTCAGCTAGATTTTTCTGGCCAAATATGAGGCGTGATATCACTGCCTGGACACGTTCCTGCGTATCCTGCCAAAAGTCAAAGGTGCACAAGCATATCCGTGCACCCCTTGGAACATTCAGCACCCCAGATGCTCGGTTCAGCCATGTTCATATTGATCTGGTTGGACCATGGCCTGTCAGTCAGGGATTTACTTATCTCCTGACTTGCATAGACCGTGTTACACGGTGGCCTGAAGCCATCCCTCTAAGTGACATTTCGGCTGAATCCGTAGCGCGAGCCCTTATATCGGGCTGGATATCGCGCTATCTGTTCTCATTTTTTTTCTTTGGTCAAAAAGTTTCTCAGTTACTGATTCCCCGCCCTCCCCTCTTGGGTGGGGTATGTAGTAACAACTCTCCAAATCTGTGTATTGTCAGCGGCACTCTGATCGCCTGACCCACTTTTGTCTATCCTCCTTCTCCTACTTCCGGTAGTTGAGATGAAACCCTTGCTGTTTCTCTTCCATTAACGCTCTCCCCCTCCCACTCTCAGTTCTTTGCCCCCTCTTTGCCCGTTTTGGCGCCCCAAAACCGGCTCTACTCCCAGACGCCGTCTCCACGCCAGTTGTTTTCCCGAACTTTTTGTGCTTCAACACTATTTGGAGGGCAACTGGCTAGGAGACAGGAGTAAAAAAAAAAAAATGGAAGAGAGTAATCAAACAATGACGACCACCACCACCAACTTTGACACTGAGGGGGCACATCAACCCCTCAACCCGGACCCCACTGAGGCTCTGACTCCCTCAGAGGGCGACTCCTCAAATGGGGGAGCAAAATCTGGAAACGAGGCGTACCGCCCGGATTGTCGGAACCCGGGGGTTACCACCCCTGGCATCAATACCAGCACGGAGGGGGCTGCTCCCCCTGAGTACGACTCCCCAAATGGGGGAGCAGAACCCGGAAACAGGGCGTACCGCCCGGCTTTTGACACCCCGGGTGTTGCCACCCCTGCTAAGACTCCCTCCGAGGACGACTCCCCAAATGGGGGAGCAAAACAAAAAAACGGGGCTTCCCGCCCGGATTCGGACCTGCCGGCTGCCACCACTGGCGGGAGTGCCATTGCAGAGGGGGCTGCTCCCCCTGGGAACAACTCCCCAAACGAGGGAGCAGAGCCCGAAAACAGGGCATACCGGGGAACAAAACAGCAAAAGGGAATCCCCTCCCGGTCAGACTGCTCCCCCGCGAAAATACCTCCACCCATCACGTTTGGATGGGACCCAATAGACCCGTGCTCCAGCGACAGTGCGGCAGAGGGGGAAAGACAATCGCGGCCCCTCTCCGACAGGCCACCACGTCCAAAGAAGAAGAGAGCCGCCAATGGTCCGCCGGCCACCCCGGCCACAACTCCCCTCTGCCAGCAAACCCAAGCCGACCAGGGACACACCAGCTAACCCCGCAGCCAACAAGACCACGGCGGCAGGGAAGAAGACCACCTCACAGGTCAAATTAACCCCGGAAGAGTACCGGAAACTTTTCCGGGAAAAGTACCAGGACTACACGGAGGGAGCCGTGATAAAAGCTCTCCCGGGTACCCTGGAAGATATAAAAATGAGGACCGTGTCCCTGGTCACGACAGAACAAAGGACAAAGGGTCTGACCGGGGTCCTAAAAGACACAATATTGAAGATGTTGGTGGACCTCCAGATCCCGGCAACATACGTAGCAAGGAAAAGCTACGCTATGTACGACATTCTCCTCCCGGACCAGAAGACAGCCGAAGGTCTGGCAGACTCCAGCGACTTCAGGTGGAAACACCTGAAGTTGAAAACGGAATACCTGGCCAGGAGGAGAACCACCGTATCCATCCTCGGCGCGCCGAGCTTCGTGACACCGGAGCAACTGGGGGCCATCATGAGCCAATATGGCGACGTTGAGGAGGTGGTGCCGGTCTGTGCTCAGCGTGAAATCAGGACGGGCGATTACCACCTAAAGATGCGGCTGGATAGACCGGGTTTTGACAACATCCCGGCTAAACTGATGTGCGAGGGCTGGGCGATGGCCGTGATAGTGGAGGGCAGGAGATTGCAATGCTGGCACTGCGAAAAAAAGGGCCACATGGCGAAGGAGTGTCCACAGAGAAACCCGGCTCCAGCCCAAAAGAGGGTTCCTGCTGTAGCAACAACAACAGCACCAGTGGCACCAGTAGCAGTGACAACAGCGGCTCCTGCAGAGGGAAACGAAACGGACGGCTGGAGCACTGTCACAAAGAGGGGCAGGGGCCCCAAAAACTCCACCATCACCCTGAGACCAAGAGCCTCATCGCAGCCCCCACCGCAATCCCCTCAAGAGCAGCAACAGCAGTCGTCTAACAGTATGGCAACATCCACCAAGACGACTGTTGCGAAAAGGAAGCAGCCCACACCCTCTTCTGGGTCTGAGGGCGAGCAGTCTTCCAACAAAGAGAAACAGCCAACGAAGAGAGCCAAAGAAAACCAACCCCAACCCCTCCCCACAGCAAACCAAAAAAATAACCCCCCCCAACCTTCTCAATCCCCTCTACCCCAGCCCCCGATCCCCTCCACCTCAACAGATGAGGACCTGAACACTATCCCCCCCTCACAGCCACCTCAACCCCCAACACCCCCCTCCCCAGCAGAGCAGGACAAAAACACTACCCCCCCTTCACACCCACCCCAACCCCACTCCACCCCGATGGAACAATCCACCCTCCCCCTCTGTGATGCTCCCTCAGCCCGATCGAAAGAATGGAAAAAGAACACTCCCAACCCTGCAACACCTACTCCTCCCCCCGGCAGACAGGAGAAGAAAAAGAAACTGCCCTTCTTACCAGGGGCCCGGATCTGTGAAGCCGACCTATCGCATCCGATGGCCGACCTCACAACTGTACAAAGGAAAAAGCTGAGACCCATACAGGGTCTCACAAAGGTAAGAGGGTTGGAAGTCTCCAACCCAAAAAATTTTCCAAATGCCCCCAGGCTAATGACTTTTCTAAGATCCCAAAAGTGCAACCGCACAGAGAGTCTGTGGAAAATGGTAGACGCGGCAAAGGGGGCATTTGATGGACTAAAAATCATTGAGGTCGACCACCCCTCTTTGGTCGCAATAGCTCTAAAATGCGAGGGGAGGGTCCCGGTCTATGTGCACCCTTCTTTTTACAGGGCTCTGAAACTAACCTTCCCCATGGACGTCGGAGGAATTGTTCGTGACAGCCGACTTACGGCCGAACTGCTAACCGGCAGCATCAACCAGTCCTCTGACGTCCTCACCCCCGAGGACTTCAGTCCCGTGTGTGACACTGAATAAACAGCGATCATGTCTCTAAACCTGGCTACGTGGAACGTGAGGGGCATGAGATCCCGAAGCAGAGCTGCTCGCGTGCTGAGGGATCTGGTGGCCCTTAAGGTAGATTTAGCTGCGCTACAGGAGACACACTTCGATTCCAGTGGGGATTGTCATGTACTGGCTGGCGAATTTGAGGTCTTCTCAGCATATGGCAATATCCACAGTCGTGGCGTCTCAGTGCTAGTGAGTCGCGCCCTGTCTGCGACGGTTAGCGTTGTGCACGCTGGTGCAGAAGGTAGGTTGCTCGTGCTCGATGTTGCCGTTGACAACAGCAAGTTCCGGATCATTGCGGTTTATGCGCCCAACACCCCCGGGGAGAGGGTTTCCTTTTTTCGACGGTTGGAGGGGTTCCTCAAGGGTTCGGAACGGGTAGTATTAATGGGGGATTGGAATGCCATCCTTGACCCCAAGATAGACAGGGTCGGGGGGAGTAGCGGGTCGGGCGGGTGTGAAAACAGCCTGTCTGACTTGATGGCTTCGTGCGATCTTGTCGACAGACTTCGTGTCGATCACCCGGGGCAGGAGATGTGGACGTGGTCTAGTGGCACATCCTTTGCAAGTATCTACTTGGATCGGATGCTAGTTAGAAGAGGCGACGTAGATTTTCTATCTTGTCCCACGTCCAAGTGGTTAGGTCATTCGGATCATAAATTAGTTATGGCCAGTTTGAATTTAAGCGCTAAGCCTAGATTAGATGGATACTGGAAGTTGAATACCTCCTTACTGGAGATACAAGACTTCCGGGATAAGGTAATCCTGCTTTACCAACGGTCTCTAGTGGGGGCGGTAATCGGGAGCAGGTACTGGGTTAAGGTTAAGACTAAGGTTAGACGCTTTGCTGTCAAGTATGTCCAACGCCTCGCCCGAGATAAGGCAGCGGCAGAAAAGCGTTTAGAGAATAAGCTGACCCGGGCGGTGGCTGGGGGGGACTCCCTAACTGCAGCACTAACTAAGGGGGACCTCAACCGTTTGGCTAGCGAGCGGTACGAAGGTCAGGTAGTTAGAGCTAGGTTAAAGAGAGTCTCGAACGAAGCTGTGAACATTGACGCTGTTGAGCCTAAGGCTGCCTTACGTCGTGGTTCGGATAACTATATTCGGAAAGTCAAAAACCTGGAAGGAGATACTCTCGCGTCGTCTCGTGAGATCTGCGAGGGATTCCGGGAGCATTTGGAGGAGCGCTTCACCCGACTGCCCACACTCCGCGTTGAGGAGTTTGACAGCTATTTAGCCGATTCGCCCCGCCTGGAGGCGGCCCGAGCGGCTGGCTGTGATGGCATGGTTACGGAGCGCGAGATCATTACTGCGTTGAAGCAGGTCGGCCGGAACAAATCTCCGGGACTCGATGGTCTGCCCTACGAATTCTACTTGAGGCTGTCGCCCATGTTGGTCCCTCTTCTGAAGGATGTGTTCAACCATTGGTTTGCCCAGGGATCCATCCCTGGACAGGTTACCAAGGGTGTGATCACATTACTGAAGAAACAGGATCGGCATGGTGGGGAGGATTTTGATGACTATAGGCCCATAACTCTGCTAAACACAGAGTTAAAGATTTTGGCAAGAGTTCTTGCGAACCGCCTGCAGACCGTTGTCGCCGACTTGGTCGAACCAGATCAGAACTTTGCTGTGAAGGGGAGATCGATTCAAAACGGCCTGCATCTGATTCGCACGATCATAGAGGGTGTAGTCCAAGGCTTTCGATAGGGTCGACCATCGTTTTCTAGAATCTGTTCTGGAGGCCGCCGGTTTTAATCCGGACTTCCGCAAGTGGATCTCCATCCTGTATCGTCTGCCGACGGCGGCGGTGCAAGTCAATGGTTAGCTTTCGGAGTCTTTTGCTGTCTCTCGGTCGGTGCGTCAGGGGTGTCCGCTGTCGCCCCTGCTTTATGTCCTGGCGTTGGAGCCTTTCCTCCGCAAATTAAGGGACGACGCTACGAGACCAGTCCTGCGCGAGATCGCTATACCTGGAGGAAGGCGTGCCAGGGTTTCCGCGTTTGCCGATGATGTCACCGTGTTCGTGTCGAGCCGCACTGACGTAAGAACGGTGGTTAAGGCACTCGCTCGGTATGAAGAAGTTACAGGGGCCATAATCAATCGCAGCAAGTCCACCGGCCTGCGGTGGGTGGCTGGAGCGGCGAAGCCGCACTACCAGGTATTTTCAGCTGGTCGGATGGCCCGGTCCGGATACTTGGCATCTGGTTCGGACCGGGCCTCCAGCTGGAAAAGAATTGGTCGGAGGTACAGTCAAAGGTCGAATCGTCGGTCGCAATTTGGATTCGAAGGAAACTTTCCTTAAAGGGTAGAGCCGAGGCGTGCGCCACTTACGTCTTCCCCCTCATCCTTTACCGACTGGCTGTACTACCCCTGCCTGCGGATCGCCTTTTGGTTTTCACCCGCCTGCTCTTCTCGCTTCTTTGGAAGAGAGGGAAGCCATATGTCCGCAGACAGGTCTGTACTCAACGTCCGAGAGAGGGGGGCCTGGGAATGCCGGATCTGGCAAGTCATAGACATGCCGAAAGATTGGCTTTTCTGGGTCGCTCTTTGACAGATGATCTTCCTTGGGTCCCTGCGGTCTGGAAAGCCTTCCGCGGCCTCATACCCGCCCCCGAGGTCGAAGCCCGTCGTAGACCGAGGGAAGAACCGAAGTTCCTCACCGAATGCCGAGCCGCGCTTAAGGCGTTGCCGGGGCCTAGGGCTCTTACACAGCCAAGGAAAAGACTATATCGGGAGTTAGTGGAGAGGTCCGCTTCGGATCCGCTTGGGGAGCGGCCGGGATGGTCGGAGGAGGAGATCCGCTCTCAGTGGAGTTGGGCGCCAGGCCAGAGTCACCTCAACAACTCTGAGTACTCTCTGACCTGGCGACTGGTCCGGAACGCGCTACCCCTATACGACAAGCTCACCAGAGATGGAGTGAGGACGGACCCTTACTGCCAGCGCTGCGATGACCGCGAAAGAGAAACAGCCGAGCACGCCTTTTTCGCTTGCAGCAAACTTCGGCTACTCTGGGAGTATGTCGGGGAGGTAACGGCTCGCATCGATGCCGAGCATCCAATGCCCCTGAATGAAGCATTGGTTGTCCACAACGTAGCCCCGCCGTGGCCTAGGGAGAAAAGAATGGTTTTTCTAACCATCCTAGCCGTAGCAAGAATGGTGACGTGGGTTACACGTCTTGACGAGGTCCATGGGGTTGAGTCTGTTTCCGATAGTGATCTGATCGTCTACTTCAAGCACCAGCTCAGAGTGAAGATCAGATGCGATTGGAGGAGACTACACCGCACGGAGTTCGATAGGAGGTGGGTGCACGACACTAGCTTGTGCATCCGTCGAGGCGCCAGGTATGAACACATGTTCCCTGCTTAGGCATGGCACACGCGGTCCTGGGTTCTACGGAACCCACCCCTCAAGCTTATTTTAACAAAGACCCTTAGCTAGTAGAGTGAATGCGTTCTGACCCTGTTTTTTGTTTTTTGGTACTAGAGAGCCTCCAAAGATGCCCACTCCCCCACACTTTGTTTTAGCCCAGGTCACCGTACATCTTGGAGGACACCACCACCCGTTCCCACATCCCATCCAGGTGCACTTTATTTTTTACCCCCCTTTCTTAATTCCCACTCCCAATTTAAGACTGACCTACTTGTTTTCGGAACACCCGGAAAACAGTGAGCAGTCTACCACTTAGCAGAGGGTTGGGAGGGCACTACTAACCTTTTGTTGGAAATTGTGCATGGTGGGGGCGAATCTTATTGGTTGAGTTGGGTTTTCATGTTTGCTTTTTTCAGCCCTGATTGGTTGCCCTCGCCGGGGCTCTGGCTATCTACCCCGCAGCGAAATCTAAAACCGGAAGCTGCCTCTTCGGCAAAACCCCTGGAGGGGAGAACATGTGCATTTTTTTGACTGTCTAACAAAAAGACAGCCTCGAACACTTTGGAGAAATTCCTCCTTTTACGTTTTTTAAAAACGATAACTTTTAGACCTGAATAGTCTACCCTAACAGATTCTATAAGTAAATGGTTTCTGTTTTATTTCACAGGCTTCTCATAAGAGAAGCCTTTTTAAACTAATAACAGACTCTTCCAGAGTCGCGAGAAGTCGGCATATTTTTCGCAATTCCCCCTGACTGAGAAGACTGAAATTCATCTCAAGGTAGGTTTGCCTTTTCCATCGCTTTTTTCTTGCACTCTGCTGAGTTCTAAATTGTGTGAGGATTAAATTCCTCACATAGTTTATTTTGCGAAAAATCCTAGTTTTATACCTTTCTCGTTTATTTGGAAAAAGGGTCTATTGCTAGTATTTAACTCGTGCCTTATATTAATTTCGTAGGCCGTTTGAAATTATCATGACGTTGGAGTTATATACATAACATAAATTGTTTAGCGCTTAATACTGCTACTAAATGTATCATAACTAAATTAACGTTTTACATTATCGTGGTTTACATTGACGTTTTAAGTTAACGTGTTGAAAAAAAAAATATATATATTAGAAGGGAATAAAATAAATCCCTTATTATAAAATTGGCTTGAGAGCCATGGCTATTCGACAGTTTAAAGGCTTCCGGCTCCCTTTGAGGATTTAAAATTACGAGGCTATTAATTTTTTTTGTTTTTTTTCTTCAAATGAGATACGTCAGTACTATAAAATAAAATAAATAATAATTCTGACAAATTTAATCGTAAAATTTATCTCATTGACTATTTTTCTTAATAAATTTAAGACAATGGATATCCACGTGGTTTTGGGATGGAGCTTATTTTCAATTAGGCTTCACGGCAGAAAACCTTACCATATTTCGTTAAGGGCACGCATTGTTCCTTGGTAAAACGAATACAATTAATTAATAAAAATAAATAAATTCTTTTTAGCGGTCTTTGAAGCGATTAATCTCAAAGGGCTTTAATTTAAACTACCGCTTATTATTCTCATGTTATTATTCTCGTTTACACATCGTATGTAAACGATGTTTTAAGGAAAAAATTATTTAAAAATAAATAAATAAAATAATTTGTTTTGGCTGTCCTTCAGGAGTTTTAATTCGAATACAACTATTGTTTTTCGTCTTTAATGTCGCACGTAAGCGATATTTAAAAAAAAAAAAAAAAAAAAAATTTATTTAGCTGTCTTGAAGTGATTAATTTCAGAAACTTTTTGTATTCTCCCCTTTTTTACGGTTAACTATATCCGTTCCTTGCGACTCCTTAGTTTTTAGTGTTCGCAATATGAGCGCCGGTAAGGATCTATTGGCTAGGGTTGAAGCTAAGAAGTGTCGGATATTGAACACGGTGGAATGGTTGAAAGAGAAAGCCTCTCCGTCTTCAAGTCAGTCGAGAGCGGCAGACGTGGAGAGATGGATTTCGGAACTTGACGAAATTATCGACCAACTGGTTCTGAAGTCCCCTCACGAGGAGAGAAGAAAGATTTGCCTTGAGGCAGAGCAGTTTTCTGCTGAAATAAGAGAGGAGCTACTTCGGTTGAGGGGTAGTCATGAGGTTAAAAAACCCTCCACTCATCTGCCTTTACGGATGGACTTGGAATGCCCCAGCTTTAGTGGAGCACCTTCGGACGATAAGTTCGAATTTAGAACTTTTTTACGGAGGTTTGATTTCTGCACCTCCAACGTGGGGGAAGCGGACAAACTGCTTCTACTAAAGTCCAAATTGAGGGGGAAGGCTTATGATTTGATAGCCAGTTTTGACGTCACTTCCAGCAATTATGTTGTGGCCTTGAATTGTTTGCGGGAAAAATATTTAAACCCGTCTCTCATCAAGGACCGTATATTGGAGGAGATAATGCCTCCGACGGTACCCATATCAAATTTAGAGGACCTCAGGACCTACGTTGAACAGGTCAAAATGGACTTGTCGGAATTAGATAGGTCCTTTGGAACTGACTTCTTCTCTGAGAGTTCCACTTCGGGCATTATCTTCGCCCATCTATTATTTCGTAAGTTCCCTGTTAGCGTCAGGAGGGAACTGATGTCCAGAACGAAGGAACGTTTTCCTACGTTCCTATCTATTATGACAAACTTCTTTGACATCATAGATTTTTTACAGGCAGCGCCTTTGAACGTGAAAAAGCGGGAATATTTTGCACCCAATACGCCACCTGCTTCTTCACTTGACATCAAACCCAACATGGCGACAAATTACCATGAAAGAATGGCCAAATCAAAAAGGGGTTCGAATGCCCCAAAACCTAATAATAATGGTTTCCCGCAAAAGTTTTGCAAATTATGCAAACTAGCAGACCATGCCGTAAAGGACTGCCCAAGGTATTCCTCTTACGATTCGAGGGTTTCACGAGCCAAAGAGCTTCAACTATGTATAAGATGTCTGGGGGGTCATGGGGAGCAGGGATGTCCTGGGAGGAATGGATTCCCTTACCCCTGTACTACTTGCGGATTAAAGAATCACTTTTCTAGTATGTGCCCCCAAGCTTCTAAATCATTTGTCGGAAAGACTTGCACGGATGGCGACAACTGTCTATTCCCGGTGATTAGAGTGTCCTTGAAGGCTAAGGGCGTCCCAGTGAGTTTTTATTGTATTTTGGACACTGGGAGCCAAAAATCTTTCTTTTCTCAATCTATTTTACAGGAACTGAGAACTAGGGAAGAATTAGTACCTAGGCCAGTTACTATGCCTGTAAACACTATTATTGGTGCGAGAACTATGGACCTTCATGAGCTCGATGTCTCCATTAAATTAGATAACCAAAAACCTTTTCCGTTTGCTGCCCTGTTTTCGGACTGCCTTAACTTGAGATTTCAAGCAGAAAGGTTTGACGAGATCACTTCCAATATAGCGGAAGCTGGCTTTCGTCTCTGCCATGGATACAGGGATCTAAATGGGAAGGATCTCCATGGCCTTGTCGGATTGGATCTGATTCAGCACATAAAAAAATTCTGTGTGGTAGAATGCTTAAAAGGTACCGCATGGAAGATGTCCAATAGGATTATTCCCTTTGGAGATGGGCGTAATTTTTTGAAGCCCGAAAAAATTAAAACTCACAGGGAGTTGCCTCCCTTTGATCAAGTTTGTGCTTCCTTACCCGCTTGTTCTACTTATTTGGTGGATAGAGCAATGGACCCTATCAGGTCGTACTCGGACTCCTTGGGTCCTTTTTTTGAAGAATCTTCTGTGGAGCGCGGTATTGAACACTTCCTTTCACTGGATTCTGTTGGCATCGATGAGAAGGCTAAACTTTCTTCATACGATGAAACCAAAATAGAGGATTTCAAGAGAACAGTGGTGCTAAAGGATGGCAATTATTATGTCGATCTACCATGGGACTACGATAAGTTGGCTCAGGTAGACTCCAATTATGTACCTTCTCTGAGAATTATGCAGAGAGTTGCTGTCTCCCTGGAGAGGCAGGGATTGTATGATAAATATCTACAAGTGTTCGATGACTACGAAACCTTGGGCATTGTTGAACCCTTCTCTGTTACTCCTGGGGAGTATACCAAATATTGTTGGATTCCCCACAGACCCGTATTTAGAGAGGGCCTTGGAGTAACCACTAAAATCCGCCCCGTCTTCAATTGTTCCTTGAAAAGGAAAGGGGGGGTTTCTATTAACGATGCAGCTTATGCTGGTGTGAATTTAACAGCGCAGCTGCTCGACTTATTATTAGCTTTTAAGAAAAACAATTGCGTCCTCTTGGGAGATCTCCGAAAAGCCTTTTTGCAAATTCGCCTGCGCACTGAGCAGGACAAAAACAGATTTTGTTTTTTCCTTAAAATTAAGGAGAAATTGTGTACATATAGGTACAATTCCATTATTTTCGGCTTCAATGCCAGCCCTTTCATCTTGAGTTACATTCTCAAGCTTCACGCTGAAAGATATAATCCTGATGAGTTTTCTTCTGTAATGACTTCCAACTTTTATGTTGACAATTTGATCACCACTGGACGAAATTGTGAATCCCTCCTTGAAGTGTATAGTACTGTGCGCGAAAGATTAAAGGAGGCCGGATTCGATCTTCAGTCCTGTAATTCTAACTGCACTGAGTTGCAGAAACAAATGTTAGAGGATAACGCTATTGCTTCCCCTTTTCCTTCCTTTGAAAAAGTCCTGGGGTACCGTTATTCCCCTACCCTAGACACTGTCAGTTTGAGCCCTGTTGTGGTAGATACCACAGCCAACACAAAGCGTGGGATTCTTTCATAAATTTCTAGCCTTTATGATCCCTTGTCATTACTGCTTCCAGTTACTATACAAGGCAAAGTACTTGTTAGTCAACTATGGAAGGACAAACTTTCCTGGGATCAAAAAATCCCTGAGATTTTCACTGCCTCTTGGCAAGTCCTAGCCAAAGAATTGAACAGGCTAGGTGTTTTTGAGTTTCCCCGACGCGTGTTAGTGGATGACTCCCCAGTGCAGCTTATATGTTTTTGTGATGCATCTAAGCTCGCTTACGGGTTTTCTCTCTATGTAAAACAAGGGTCACTATGTTCCCTGTTATTTGCCAAGGCGAAAGTGGCTCCTCTTAAAAAGAAGACCCTTCCTACCTTGGAACTTTTGGCCATTTATTTAGCCCTTAAGGTAGTGCCTAATGTACTGAAAGCATTGGGGGCTATCAATGTTGATTCCCTTTTTCTGGTATCGGATGCTCAAGTAGCCTTATCTTGGGTCTTGAATGGGAAAGGAACTAAAACCAACATTTTTGTAGAAAACCGTGTGAAGGACATAAAAAAAATGCTAGACGAATTTAATGAAAAGTTCCAGGTTCTCCCTCGGTTCAAATACGTTCCTTCATCCGAAAACCCGGCGGACTTATTAACTAGGGGGATTACTTCCTCTAAGCTCGAACAATTATTTGAATTCTGGGTACACGGCCCCAACTGGTTGAATCAACCGGTAATTGACTGGCCAGTGTCTCCTTTACCTTGCCTCAACGATGCAAACAAAAAGGTAATTTCTTGTATGTTCTCTGATGGTCCCAGTGCAGGTGAGAACTACTTCCCCATTTATATTAACAATTATTCGTCATTAACAAAAACAATTAATGTTCTGGAAAAGGTGTTGAGGTTCTGCGATAAGCTGAAGCGCCGAGACACTGACACCAATCATAGAGCTAAGCTATTGCTCTTTTCTTATATGCAGAAGGAAGAATATCCTTTTGAGTTAGAATACTTGCGCCAGCCCTCTAATAAAGCTGTTCCTCCAAGAGTATCTGTGCTTGGCTTATTCCTGGATAAGGACGGTCTGATGCGAACGAAAGGTCGCATTCAGAATACTGACATTCACCCCTTTGATGTCAAATTCCCTATACTTCTAGGGAAAAATCATCATTTGACCGAGTTGGTCATCAGGGAAGCACACTTAAATTGTTGCCATCTAGGAACCAACTCAACTCTTGCCAAGTTGAGATTATCAGGATTTTGGATCCCGCAGGGGAGACAATCGGTGAAGAAGATTCTTCGCAACTGCATTATTTGCAAAAAAAAATCAATTCGATGCCCTTCAAAACTCTCTCGGGTTCTCAGCTTCCCAATCATCGGGCTAATTTTATTCATCCTTTTCAACAGGTGGGTGTTGATTTTACCGGTCATTTTTTTGTAAAACAGAATGACGAAGACGTGAAAATGTACGTCTTATTATTCACCTGTATGAGCTTGCGTGCTGTGCATCTGGAGCTTTTGCCAGACATGAGAACCACTTCCTTCATATTGGCATTTGTCAGGTTCACCAACCAGTTCGGTGTTCCTACGCATGTCTACTCGGACAATGCGAAGACCTTTTTGGCGTCCGGTATCTTGTTATCTGAAGTGTTTGTCTCTGATGAATTCAAGGAGAACTTCAGATCAACTAGCGTTAACCATCTCACCATCCCTCTTTATTCAGCTTGGCATGGGGGTGCATGGGAGAGAATGATTAAGACATTCAAACAATGTTTGAAGAAGTTATTAGGCCGAAAGAAGGCCTGCTATTTCGAATTTTTGACAATTATTTCCGATGTGGAAAAGGCGATCAACGATCGACCACTCACCTATATAGAAGCTTCTGAAGGAAGCCTCGATATTTTAACACCCAATCATTTTTTACAAACTGGGTATAATCCTCGTTTGTTAATAAATAGTCATGGATCGGATGAGTTGTGTCCTGATCCCCCCAGTCGGGCGAAACTTCTGCAGTCTCTAAAATTGAGACATAAGTATGTTGAAAGGTTCAGGAAGATGTGGCAGAACGACTATTTGTTGTCCCTGCGAGAGGTTGATGCCAATATGGGGACCGATAAACCTCTGAAGGTGTCAGTGGGAGAAATCGTTCTGATTAGGGCTCCAAATAAATCCAGACCCTTTTGGAGTATTGGCAAGGTGCTCAGACTCATCAATGGAACCGATGGTAGAGTTCGTTCTGCCTGTGTGCTGAGAGACGGTTGCGAACAGATTCACTCCTTAAAACACCTGTTTCCCCTAGAAATAAAGGCCGCTTCGGTGCCATCTTCTAATGAATTCATAGAGGAGGGGGGCCCTTTCTTCTGTCCGGCCTGTTCCGTCGCAAATGATGGATCAGATCCTATGGTGTGCTGTGATGTCTGTGACGGTTGGTATCACTTCGACTGTGTTGGGGTGAGCCAACAGGATACTTTAGGGGAATGGAGTTGTCCAAATTGTTCGGAGAACTAAAAATGTAACCTTCTCTTTCCTTAACTTTAGTAGTTGCCATTAAACCTGCATAATCCATAATTCTTAAAAAAAAAAAAATTTAACTGGCAACCTAGAGAAAGCAAATTATTTACAAACTAACACGTTATGTACAGATAAGTTATAGTTACCTTAATTAAAAATGATAAGTCTATAACGATTAGTTAGGCCCTTGTAATTGAGTTTTAAATGTCCATTAAGTGACATACATAAATTATAATTAGTATCAGAAAAAAGTAATAGATACCTATTCCTTTTTCTTTCTTCCCTTGGCAGTGTGTTGGAAATTGTGCATGGTGGGGGCGAATCTTATTGGTTGAGTTGGGTTTTCATGTTTGCTTTTTTCAGCCCTCTGATTGGTTGCCCTCGCCGGGGCTCTGGCTATCTACCCCGCAGCGAAATCTAAAACCGGAAGCTGCCTCTTCGGCAAAACCCCTGGAGGGGAGAACATGTGCATTTTTTTGACTGTCTAACAAAAAGACAGCCTCGAACACTTTGGAGAAATTCCTCCTTTTACGTTTTTTAAAAACGATAACTTTTAGACCTGAATAGTCTACCCTAACAGATTCTATAAGTAAATGGTTTCTGTTTTATTTCACAGGCTTCTCATAAGAGAAGCCTTTTTAAACTAATAACAGACTCTTCCAGAGTCGCGAGAAGTCGGCATATTTTTCGCAATTCCCCCTGACTGAGAAGACTGAAATTCATCTCAAGGTAGGTTTGCTTTTTCCATCGCCTTTTTCTTGCACTCTGCTGAGTTCTAAATTGTGTGAGGATTAAATTCCTCACACTTTTTCATATTTATTTCATTTTTAAAAATTGTAAATATTGTCCCACTCCCCCAAAATGAATTTTGAAAATAAAATATATATTTACACAAATTGGGGATCACCTAAGTAGGTCCAACCCACAGAGAGAATGAGGTATTTTGGTGAGAGAATCTAGCTAAGGGTAAAGTGCTCATAGACCAATTGTATGACCAACGAACCCCCCTCCCATAACGATTCGGGCCTTGTGCCTAAGGCAAACGGGAATATTTGCACGCATTGTTTTTTATTTTTCATATTAAATATTTGCTGTAACCGTTTCTTTTGTCTAAATAAAATTGCGCTATGGAGTCCCCTCAACTATTACCACCGACCGTGGTGGACAGTTTGAATCCCACCTATTCCAGGAACTTTCCAGGATTTTAGGGATTAAACGTATCCGTACGACCAGCTATCATCCAGCTTCCAACAGAATGATAGAACGCTTCCATCGCCAATTGAAAGCCGCGTTGCGTGCTTATCCTGACCAGCAGCGATGGAGCGAGTATGTACCAATTGTCCTCCTTGGCTGTCGCGCTGCGATCAAGAGGATCTCGGATACTCTCCAGCCGAACTTGTCTATGGACTACCTCTATGGTTGCCGGGTCAGATGCTGGCCCCGATAGATTTAACGGCAACGGACCCAGCTCTGTACACTGACAGACTGCGAGCTTATTTTAATGAGCTCCCACCGATGAACCCTAGGCAACAGACCATAAAATCTTCGGTCCCTAAAGACATTGCTTCGTGGACTCATGTTTTTCTTAGAAAGGACTTTGTAAAAGCCCCTCTAACTCCACCTTACACTGGTCCTTATCGTGTACTTTCACATACTGATAAGCTATTCACTATTGATATTGGTGGCAAAAAAGAAACAGTATCAATAGATAGGGTTAAAATAGCCTTTTTAGACACTAAAAAACTAGATCCACATATTCCCCCTACTTACACATTGCATACACCAACTCTGCCAACAGTAAACAGAAACATAAATTCTAAAGACAAGCACATCACCACCACACGCAGTGGTCGGCGAGTACATTGGCCCAAAAAGCTTTGTAAGACTTTATATATATAGAATTAGCTTTTTTTGATCCTTTGTACTCTATCGTAATATTTTCAGACACACAAAAAAGAAAACGCTTCTTTATTGGAAAATCCTAAAAACATCAAAAAAAAAAAAAAAAAAAAAAAAAAATTTCATTCTGCTTTCGTAAAAAACATTTTTCTTAAAAAATCAATTTTTCAAAACTAAACTTTTCACCGAAAAGTAAAGAACAATTTTTCAAAAAAACAACTTTTCACCGAAAAGTAAAGAACAATTTTTCAAAAAAACAACTTTGCGCCGAAAAGTAAAGAACAATCTTTCACAACAAACAACTTTTCTGAAAAAGTAAAGAACAATTTTTCAAAACAAAACAACTTTTCACCGAAAAGTAAAAAGAACATTCTTTTCCCTTTAAACATTTGTTAATTGACAAATTTTTTTTTTTTTCTTGTTTCTCACTGCTACACTTCCTTTTATTTCCTGTCGGCTTTCAGCCTAAGCAGGGGGTTATGTAGCAGTTACCTCCTCCTTTCATCCATAACTGCACCGGCTGGCCGTTAGGTGTCGCTTATTCACCGACAGGTGGCATTGAGAAGCGACACCAGTTATCTGCCCTTCTGAATATAAAAGCCGGTGTAGAAGAAAAATCACCCTCTTTTTCATTCAACAGCCTCGCAGAGACAACCCCTCGGCATAGCTGGGACGCATCGCTGAGAGCACCAACGAGGAACCCGGAAAAGCCTTTGTTCTCCCGCTACCGTAGTCTAACTCAAAGACTACTACTATCTTCACTTGAAGAAAACCCACGGGCAGCCAGAGAACCTTTACATTTTTCCTCTTCCTCAACCAGACACCGTCTACTTCTCTCTTCTACCTGTACCAAACGGTATAAGTATCCTCTGTCAATAAACCCTCTATTTTGTTGCCTGTTACTCCGTTGTTCATTCAATTCATTTCGTGGGATAAAAGTAAGGAAGGAACAAACTATCCCTTCCATTACATTTGTTCTCATTTTCAGCGATAGTAACTTAATTTGAATTTGGTAACATTTATTTGCATCACATTTGTTTCTTTCACCCCTTTTCGTTCTGTTTGCTATTGTTAAAAATGCCCACTTTTTGTTTTATTTCCAACACCCTTCGCTCCTGTGTCGGCTCTTTTAGAAAAAAAACATGTGTTTCATTGGTGAGAAAAGTGAAGAACAGGTGAAGAACACCGCGAAATAACAAGTGAAATGTTTTTATTTAACACTTTCCGTTTCTACGCCTGTTTTTCACTTGTTTGTTTTCATTTTACGCGAAAGAACAAGTGAATTGTTTTCATTTAACACTTACCATTTCTACGCTTGTTTTAAAAATTTCAGAAACAACAACCCAAAAAAGTATTAGAAAAACACGTGTTTACTTTAATTAAAAACTAAACCGTTTTTGTCTGTTTACATTTGAATTGTGCGCTACTTGCTTACGCTCAATACGCATGCGCTAGTTTTAGTCACTCACTACGACTATTTATGAATGAACTCTTACGCATGCGCAGAGCTCACAAAATAGGGATACTATCGTAGGTTTTTACCCTATTTTTTAGATAAGATTTTCAAGTTAAGGTCAATTTTTACGATATCTTTTGTTTATTATTGTGGTGAAAAGAACTCTTTACTTCTATGCTCCGGAAGTGAATTACTTCCCTTTGTTACTTCCCTTTCCTTTCTCTGTAAATACGCCATTACTTCTTCGTGGAGGCTTCGCTCCCTGCGTTATATCTTTGCCGAATAAAGCTTTATCAAAAGCAAACTCAGTCTCCTCGAACTCATTCATTCATTCATTCATTACAATTTATTCGGCAAAGATAAAAGAAAAATGGAAAAATAATTCAAGCCTGAACGACTGGATTTAGACACGTCAAAAGCGGACGCGGGCGACACGTGGAAAGGTCCTTTAGTATTTTCCTTGACGCCGTCAACGGCTCCCAGCTTATGGACAAACAAAAACTTATTAATCATCCTCGTGTCGCCGACAATTTATAAGCACATTTCGGACTGCGACAATTACCGCGCAGCTATGAATGTTCTTGAGGAGGTTTTCGTCAAGCCCCGAAACAGAATTTTCTGCCAGCATCTATTGGCGACTCGTCGGCAACGGACTAACGAAAGTGTTGACCAATATTTACAGTCCTTAAAAACACTCTCTAAGGACTGTGATTTCCAGGCTGTTACAGCCATACAGGCGAGAGATGAATACATCAGGGATGCGTTCATAAATGGGATTTCGTCATCCTACATTAGACAAAGGCTGTTAGAGAATAAGAAACTCGATCTACACACAACCTACGACCAGGTTCTGACGCTAGAGATAGCCCAAAAAACAGCTAAGTTCATACGCACAGACTGACTCCTTGGCGGCTGCTATCCCCACTGCCGAAACACTGGAACCAAGGGACGATCGGTCCACGTGCGAAGAGGAGCAACCCACATTAGCTGCACTCTCCGAACAGAAATGCTTTTTCTGTGGATACCCGAGACATGACCGAGTGAGGTGCTCTGCCAAAAACTCTATTTGTAAAAATTGTAAAGAAAAAAAAGGGCATTTCGTTCGTGTCTGCAGATCACCCACGGCGGCTATCAACTACGGTGAGTCCCTACTTGCTTCATCTGTTTCCTTTAACTCCTCGGAGAGTCTATCTTGTTCGTCCTTATAGGGGAAAATAAAGGGTGAGCCTATGAGGATACTCGTCGATACGGGGAGCTCCGAAAATTTTATTCATCCAGTTTGGCAGTCACGCCAAGTTCTGAGAGGATTTTGATGGCTAGCAATTCTCATTCGTCCTCTACCCTCGGGCACTGTGTCGTATCTCTCAGTCTAAGTGGTAAGGAGTACTGTAATGTTAAACTAGCAATTATGGCCAACCTATGCTGTGACATCATTCTCGGGCATAAATTTCTGTGTCAACACTCATCTGTGGAAATACCTTTTGGAGGACCCCTTCCCCCTCTCACTGTCTGTAGACTGACCGCCATTAAAAATATCCCTTACCCCTCTCTGTTTACCAATCTAACCTCGGACTGTCGCCCGATAGCTGTTAAATCCCGGAGACATACCTTACATGATGCTAAATTTATTAAATCAGAAGTCTACCGTATGCTAAAGAAAGCTATCATTGAGCCCTCTCAATCCCCATGGCCAGTTCAAACGCTTGTGGTATCTCCAGAAAATCACAGAAAGAGACTTGTTGTGGACTACTTTAAAACAATAAATCGGTTCACTCTCCTTGACGCTTATCCTCTTCCTCAAATGGAGGACATGGTAAATGAGATTGCAACCTACAAACTATTTAGCACTCTTGATCTGACCTGCGCTTATCATCAGGTTGCTATCAGGCCAGAAGAAAGAAAATACACAGCCTTCGAAGCTGCTGAGTCTCTGTATCAGTTTTGTCGAATTCCGTTCGGAGTAACCAATGGAGTAGCGAGTTTCCAATGAGTCATCGATGATGTCATCAAGCGAGAAGACCTTCGAGGAACCTATGCCTACATCGACAACGTTACCATTTGTGGAGAAGATCAGGCTATGCATGATACGAATTTGAAAGAATTCATGAATGCAGTAGCGAAGTACGGACTGACGCTGAACAAAAACAAGTGTCACTACTCACTTACTTCTGTAGACTTGTTTGGGTGTACCATAAGCAAGGGCTCCGTAAAACCTGACTCTGATAGGCTCAAGGGATTGATGGACTTGCCAGAACCTTAAGACCTCCCTTCTCTTCGACGAGCAATCGGGATGTTTTCTCACTATTCCAGGTGGATCTCGAACTTCTCTGAAAAACTACATCCCCTTACCAGAGTTACCAACTTTCCCCTCACTAAGGAACAAGCAGACGCCTTCAGGTACCTGAAGTAGGAAATTGTGAAATCGTCCCTAGTAGCCATAGACTCTTCTCTCCCTCTCGAGGTCGAAACCGATGCTTCGGAACATGCCATCCCCGTCTCCTTAACCCAAAACTCTCGTCCGGTAGCTTTCTTTTCAAGAACTCTAACTTCTGCCGAACAGAAGCACTCCTCTGTTGAAAAGGAGGCATACGCTATCGTGGAGGCGATCCGAAAATGGCGATACTTATTGCTCAGGAAGCATTTTAAGTTGATCACAGATCAAAAATCTGTCTCTTTCATGTTCGATCCTAAAAGCAAGAGCAAAATAAAAAATGAGAAGATCACAAGATGGAAGTTGGAACTTGCTTGTTTCAGCTACGACATCACGTATCGCCTGGGGAAACAAAATGCTGCTGCAGATGCCTTGTCTCGCATTTGCTCTACTGTGGCGAACGCCACAACGGATTACCCTCTTTCTTTCTTTGTTTACTTAATCCTTCTTCGTCTCCGAAGTAGGGAACCTACGAAGTCACGCAGATTCACGTTTGCCGAAAAATTCCGGCCAACTTGATCACGCGTGATTTGGGGTCAATAAAAGAACACGCGTTCCTTTTCTCCCTCTCTTTTTGCCTGCAGCGTTCTTGGACGGACGAACAAAAGGAACGCTCGTCGACAACCCCCACCCCCACCGACGGCATCAGCCGAGAAGGTGGAGGGGGGAGAGAGAAGGTAATCACTTTTATTCAAGAATCTATCTTCAATCCAAACGAACTCGTTTCTTCAAACACATATTACATTTGACACACACACAAAAGACTTTCAGCCCGCTCGCATACATACACACACACAATTATATATATATATGCTCACAAAAATGTTAAGTAAATAAATTGTTGTTTTTGTTAAGTATAAACGTTTTCCTTTTTTATCAACTTTATTAAATGCCTATATATGTTGTTTACCTTTATCTTTCCTTCGCTTTCATTTTAATATAAGTTTAAATACTATTGTTTTCTTTCTTTCTTCTTTGTTTGTCTTAAATCTCTTTATTTAATTCACACGTGGTCCGGTGGAATCCTAACAGTGAGATTACGTGCCGTTACAAAGGCATCTATCACACTACCTATGGCCGGGAGATTCATTATCGCAAAACCATTTGTCCGGCATCCTTCGCCACTGTGGTTAATATCCATAATCCTTTGTTCTTCCTTCGAATCTCTTGCCATTAACAACAACTCTACCCCGGCCATACTACTACTACCTCAGATGACAAGTTACATTCCTTGCACATAGACTTATGTCACCTTGGGGTCACCCGAATGCTACATTTTGTCAGGAGCAAGAATCTGCCATACTCAGTGGAAGATGTAAGAGTGGTAATAAGAGCCTGTCAAGTCTGCTCGGAGATAAAACCGAGATTCTTTAATGCGCCACCTCAAACGCTCATAAAAGCGAGTCAACCCTTTGAAAGACTAAGTGTAGACTTCAAAGGACCATTATTTTCAAATGCCCACAACCGCTATATACTGACCGTTATTGACGAATACTCTCGCTTCTCCTTCGCATTCCCTTGTACCGATGTCTCAGCTGCAACTGTCCGGAAACATCTAACAAATCTATTTTCTGTTTTCAGAAATACCTCTTTTGTACACTCTGATCGCGGTACAGCTTTCATGTCGGACGAACTAAAGGAATTCCTGCGCTCCCGAGGCATTGCTACCAGCCGAACGACCGCCTTTAATCCTCAAGGTAACGGACAGGTGGAGAGGTACAACGGTATCATCCGGCAAACAGTGAGTCTGGCTCTCCGGTCGAGAGATCTCCCTGTTACCAATTGGGAAAAAGTGCTAGATGTAGCCCTCCACAGCATCCCCTCGTTGCTCTCCACCTCCACTAATTGTATTCCTCATGAACGTCTCTTCAGCTTCCAAAGGAAATCAGCCACTGGAGATTCCATACCTACATGGTTAACGAAAGCTACATCCATCCTCTTGAAGCGCCATGTACGCGGAAGCAAATACGAGCCCCTAGTCGAGCCCGTTGACGTACTCGAAGTCAATCCCAACTATGCCCACATGCGTTTCAACAGTGGATGAGAGATTACAGTGTCCCTACGCCACTTGTTTCCATGGGGCGATGGAACAAGCAGTTCGGATACCGAAATTAATCCTATGCCAGAGAACCTACAGATACAGACTGCACCTTTCCAGTAGGGCAGGTCGATTTTGGAATCGTGATGATGCGATGGCAATGATTGTTGGGGTTTGGCATGATAAATAACGACACAAAATATTTTTTCCCAAATCGTTACCGTTAATTGAGGAAACGACTTTAAAGGTTGAAAATTAGCGATTTTGCATGTGTTTTCGGTGATCAGTGAAATATTTCCCGCCATAAAAACATTCCGTACCGTTGGAGAAATAGAAATGTGTAAATATCATTTAATAAAGATTTTGTCAACTAAATTATTTACATCATTCTCAATAAATCAAATAAAAATAAATAAGGATCATAAATAATGAAAAATATTAACTTGTAAAGGCAAAATTGAGATTGTTAGTAAGTACTGTTTACCGATAAAAGATTACTTTATTTTTTTTCTCTCGTGGAATTCAGGATTTGTGATTTTTCAGTAGAAAACAAATTAATTTAATTATCAATAAAACACCATTAAACCGAAAAATGCCTTCATTTTAATGATGAAATAAAATAAATGTAATGCTTTTATTAATAGTGACGCTGGAACTTTCTTTGGGGGTTATTATTTAAATTTACACCGTTTTAAATGTGTGTTTGTTATTGTATATCGAATGTATGAAATATTGACGGCTGTTGGATTTTAATTGTAAAAATAATTAGTAATTTTGTATTTTTATGTAAGAAACTTAATTATTTGACATAGAAAGAACAAAAGCTTGTTTAATCTATATCATTTTATATTTCAAGTGTATCTGGCGTTTCAAACGCGTTTGTTTATCTCCGTCAAGAAATATTTCCATTTTTTAGGTAAGTAAATTATTTTTGTTCTATTTTTTTTTTTCGTGTTTCAAATTAAATTTTATCAATGAAGTTTGTATTAAAATACCATAATGTTTCAGTTTTGTATCAGAAAAAACTAATTTTTGCCGCATTTTAAGTTATTACCCACTTTTTTTATTTTACGGACCATTTTTTTTTCTGTGTAAAATTATCGATTATGTCGCTAGAGTAATCCGGTTTTTTTTACCCAATATTTTAGATTTTAGAGTATTTTTATTTTTAGTGTGATTGTCATGAATTGGGTGATCATTTTACATTAAATGTATTTGGGAAAGTGATCCCCCACTCTAAAATCTAAATTATTGGGTAAAAAAAAAAGGATTTTACCATAATTCAAACAGTATTGAGTCTGTTTAAATAGTCCTGTCATTTTAAGCCACACTTTTAGATGCAGCCTAACCCTAACTCCAACAGACTATCACTAAAGCTAACCAAAACTCTTTACCATAATTGTCAGCCATTTTTTTTAATATGAAACTAGAAAATATAAATCAAACTGTTTTAGACTTATTCATTTATTTTCTTTTTTTTCAGATAAAAATGTCTGTAAAAGGACGTTCTGTTTTAACTCGCAGTAAGAGTTCCAAAAGATTTGCTGGTCCACCTTGTCCTTTGGATAAAACGGAACCCCCAACTTTACAACAAGTTATCCAGTTTAGTTATTTCCTTGAAAATACCTATCCCCACTTTTCAAATAGTGATATTTCCAAATTGATCGCAAAGGAAATAATCAATATTTGGCAAGCAGTGAACCCACAATTGCCTTTGTTAAGGGAATATTATATAGGGCAGAGGGTGAATGTATTTTGCTTCAAGAGGGTCAAACTGATTAACAGGAAAACTCTTACTGCACCCAAAGTGAAAATAATTAAGGAACAGCTGGATAAATTATTTGATATTTCTTCATGTTGCTGCAAACTGCCTGTCTTAAGATGTGATGACTTTGCTGTAAAGTGCAATACAGAAAATTGCCAAACAAGGCACTTGTCCTCCTAACAAGAAGGTAATATTAATTCTATGGTTGTTTTTTGTTTGAATTTTTTAAATTGAACTAATTCATGCCCCAATTTTCAATATTTAAATTAATTGAAAAATATGAATTTACATCTGATAATCTTTCTTTTTCTAGTAAATAATATTGTGATATTTTCCTTAATATTTGTCATGTATGCTAGATCTGTTAAAACACAAACATTTTGACATTTCAGGTTCCCATTGAAGAGAGAGAATATTTAAAAGATCAGAGAGAGAAAACAGGACCAAAAGGCAGTTTCCAACTTGGACCTATTGACAAAGATGCTGTCAAAAAATACAAAAAAGATTCAGCTGAAGCAGATAGATTAGACAGGTAAATTGAAAGACAGCAACAAGATTCTTCACATGTTGCTTCCTCTACATCAGAAATCTTTTCACAGACATCTTCCAGTGAAGAAACAACCGATGACAGTTTTGAGCCAGGGAGACAGTCTAAGGGACCTTACAGTCTTTTAAAAGTCCCGAGATATTCTATGGAACTGATTAGAGGTGATATATCTAACCTTGGGGCTTGCCTTGCTAATGCCTTTCTATTAGACTTACAGCACATGGGCCTTCTTCATCCAACCCTTAATTTAAAAGACATTATTATAGATAAATCAAAAATAGATAGAGAAAAGGCAAGAGTGAAAGTAACCAGCCATCAAAAACATGTCCAGGAATATGAACATCTTATCTGCATTGGAGTTGATTGCAGAGTTGATAAGGACACTTTGTATTACAAGGAAGTTACAGGGGAAAATGGTGAAAAAATGATTAAGAAAAGCAAGGGACCAGAGCGCCACTTAACATTTACCAGAGAGATAGGAACTGCAAGTAAATATCTCACCCATAGAGTGATACCCAACATTGGTGCAACTGGTGTTCTTCTAGCAGATGATGTTGCTGCTGTTCTAGAAGAGTACAACAGTGTAAATACCGTTAAGGCAATTCTGGTGGACAATACCAGTACAAACACTGGTTGTGAAACCGGAATGGTTACAGCTTTGGAGAAAAAACTTAACAGAAAGTTACATACTATTGGCTGTTCACTTCATCAAAATGAACTGCCATTTAGAGCCATCTTCAAGTTAATTGATGGATCTACAAGAAGCCCTACCACTTTCACTGGTCCTTTAGGGAAACTTTGTGGAACTAATTACCAGGATTTGCCCCAGGTAGCATTTCATAGTATTAGTGGTCCTCTGGATAATTTACATCTTACTGCAGAGGTAATGAATGATTTAAGTGGTGACCAGCGACTACTTTGGGAATATGCTATAGGCATTTCTACAGGGAAAGTGAACCCTAGATTTGCTGCCTGGAAGATTGGGCCTCTGAATCAATCAAGATGGCTGACTTTAGCCATCAGGTTAATATGCTTGTGAACCAGAGGTGCCTATCCACCAGAACTCTCGGATAAATTACACACCATTATAAAATTTATAATTGAAGTATATGCAGTTGGTTTGAGATCAAAAGGGACAATACATTTTTTAACCAACAATTGTATATCTTCAATATGATCCAGAGAGTCAAGCAACAGTCAACCGAAATTCAGAATGTTGTATCAAAAAGTTTATGATACAATGCTTTTGCTTTGCTTCCGGAAAAAATTCTGTTGTCGATGTTGAAGTCAAATGAATTGGAGGTGAGGGAAGAGGCCATAAAAAAGATCTTGTCCATTAGGTAAGTAAACATTTATGTATACTTAATTAGTTATATCAATTTACAAGGATAATTTTAAGTTTCATTAAAATTACATAAAAAATATAACAAGTACAGGTAAATTTTCTAATATAAATATTTTTTGTTTTGCTTCAGAAGTAGCGAACCACCAAAGAAAAGATTGAAAAAAATTACTGCCATCAATTTTGAAGCCACACATTGGTCAACTTTGATTGACCTCTCACAAAGTGGGGTCTGTGAACCTGCACTCACAGAAAGGTTTTCAAACAATGAACTCCTAGAAGCTTCAATGAATGGAATTTCCAAATTTACCTGCACATTCACAAGGCGTGGAAAGAGCTGTCAAGTTAACAACTGAAGCTTCACAAATTGTATATGGACAGGAAGCAAGACACAAGCACATTATAACCAAAACATTGTGTCACCAAATAAGACCTTCATTTACTTTGAAAGGAAACTACAGGGAACAATTTAGTTCTATTATAACATAATTTTGTAAACTTACAGTATTGTCCTCACAACAAAAATTACATAAGCTAAACAAAAAATAACTTCAATGCAAAACAAATTTAAATAAATATATCGAATCACATACTTTAAAAAGCAAAATTAACGGTATCAAAACTAATTATTATTTATCGTAGCTAGAAAAGAGTCAGCAGTTAAAACAAGAACATGGTGCTACATTTCGTGACAGTCTCAATCCAATATGGTGGTATTTTCAAAATCGTTTACACTTCAGGTGAAAGACAAAAACAAATGATATTAAATTCGGTTTTCACATGCTTAAACTATGCAGGTTTGTAGAGAATTTAATTCTGATGCGTTTTTATATAAGGTAAGTGTTATTTTATTTTTTTTATTTAGAAGTTATGGCCTGAGGACTACACTGTAAGCTTACCCATAATTGTATATGGTGCAGTAGGTTTTAGCACATTGTTCAATGAACAATTCAAATTTAAAACATTTGTTCCTATAATCTGTTTCCAGTAGTATTATTGTATAATACACTTTTATTTATATATTTTTAAAAGTAATTATGACCAAAAATGTAAAAGTGATTAGCCTTTTTTGTAATTTTATACAATTTCTACAGTTCTCATTTATTGAATACAGTTAAAAAATGACATATTTTACTAGTGGTGATTCATACTTAGAATTCTGGTTTGAATATATTTTCTATTCATTGTATCTAACAAAAAATATCAATTTTATCTGGATTTATTAGTGAAATAGTAAAATTTTAAAGTCAGTTTGTCAGCAAAATCCTGCGGAAATTAGGGATTTCTGAACATTTTCATACCCGATCTTTAAACCTAAATGCTCAGTTAAGTTTTAAAGTTAGGAATCTAATTTTTGGTATCAGTTCTCACAACACCAAACCCCAGCTTTCGCCACCGTAGCAGCGTTGATTTTCTAAAAAAAAAGTGAAAAATCGACCTGCCCTAATCTCCAGTCCAACTCTTTTCCCGTTCATGAAAAATCTATCGTTGAGAATTCGGTTCCTACCCCTGCCCACTTCCCATCCTCGGAAGATTGCCAAAGTATATCTTCAGAAAATGCTGATGAGCTGAATATTCGACGCTCTACCAGAATCCGCCAAAGTCCTCGGTATTTAGCTGAAAACTATCAGCTTTGAACCTTTGTTTTTCTCTCTTTTCAGTTTAAGCAGAGGCCGCCACCGGAGAGTCCGACTAACTTTTTCTTCCCCAGACGAAGATACAGCCCTGAACTTTCCTTTATGGCGGAGAACGTGGTGAAAAGAACTCTTTACTTCTTCTATGCTCCGGAAGTGAATTACATCCCTTTGTTACTGTAAATACGCCATTACTCCTTTGTGGAGGCTTCGCTCCTTGCGTTATATCTTTACCGAATAAAGCTTTATCAAAAGCAAACTCAGTCTCTTCAAACTCATTCATTACAATTACATTGTTAGGTAAAAGTACAGAATAGTTTACAAAGCCTCCCCCCCCCCCATCCACGCTTCCCCCTATGTTAAGAATGGCTTTTTAAATAATGTTATTATTTCGACCCGGTTCGTAATTAAATTACGAGATTAAATCCTTCATAATGCATTTAGGTTTCTTTGTAAACAAGTCAGCCATTTTAATATTTTGTTAATAATTGAAAATAATATCAATTACTTTGTGCCTGTTTGTGAGTTGACCCCCCCCCCCATTTCTGTCCAACCCGCATGGCCATTTTGTATTTTCCCGCCCTTTTGAAGACGCCATTTTGAATTTTTGGTGAACCCTTAAAAATTGAATATTTGTGCGTGTTTATTTTCCCCCTAAATATTTGCATTAAATGGCAAATAAATTTGTTGTTTGACGATTTACATTTTGAATTAATTTGACTAACTGTAAATTCAGCATATCCCCCCCCCCCCTTTTTTTAAAGACTTGTACTTTGTGGACCTTTGATTTTTTCCCCGGCTTCCCTTTTTCCCGCCATTGGGAGGACATTTTCGCTTCCTTCCATTCTTTAGCCCCCGTCTTGGACGCCATCTTGTATTTTTGCCCCAATGTCGTCTACCCCCACGGTTAGTCTCCTTTTGGAGAGGCGAGATGGCAAGATTACGAAAAGACGGAAGTGGACACTATTCTTGAAGTCCTTGGGGCTGGCGAAGGGGTGAACCGTAATTTTGTTTCATCCCAAACGGCTAGAGTGAAGCAGCTTTTTTGCTTCTATTGATTTATTCAATGAACAGATAACCAGTGCCTACATCGAAAGTGAGGCTCGCGAAGAAATCTCGAATAACCGTCGGAGCGAGGCAGTGTACCGTATTCATGCAGATCAATGTTTTAGTGAATTTGAAAGCGTATGGAAGGATGAGAGCTCCCCCTCCTCGTACTGCAGTGGTGGAGGAGTTTAAAATGTCACATTATAATGTGACCTCCAAACTTACACGTCCGGTTTTTGACCCTGCAAATTTGGATGGCGACAAACTGGCATACCTCAACTTCTTTAAGGAGTTTGAGAATTGTGTGTTGAGCGTAACGAGCTGATAATTTTAAAGAATCACCTCAGGGGCTATGCTCACAGGATAATAGGGCATCTCTCTATTTCAGATGCCAATTTTGATGCAGCTGTGGAAATCCTGGACTGGGAGTTCTTAGATAGGAAATTCATAGTGAATTCCATTTTTAAGGACCTTAATGCTGCTAAACCTCTTAGGGAGTTTAAGTTGACTCCGTGAAGATGTTTTTAACTAAAGTAAAAGCTCAGGTATACGAGCTTAAGAATTCATCTGGATTAGATTTCCTAGAAGAGGATGCCCCGGCAACCAGTTGTTGAGTTGCATCATTTTTTAAAAGCTCCCTACGTCGTTGAGGTGTGAGCTTAGTCACGTAGTTGGTAATAACTACCCCTCTCTGGGAGAGATCCTGGACCATTATTCCGATGTGATGCGTACATTGGAAATTACAAGACCTGGGGTGGTTAATTTAGTAAAGCCTGTCAGCAAACAGAGAACCTCTGGTTCTTATAGATTCAAGCCCACTAATGTTGGCAGGAAGCCCTCTACATTAGAGAATTTTTTTGTGAAGCCTGAGCCTGCTCGACTTAAGTGCTTCCTCTGCAGTGGTGACAGTCACATCGCTTTCTACTGTAAGAAATACCCCACGCTTAAGGGTCGGTTGCAACGATGCAAAGTGGCTAAATTGTGTGCCCGTTGCATTAGCCCTTTTCATACCGCCGAGTCTTGCCCGGGTAGAAAAGGTCGCCTCGGCCAGTGTTGGAGGTGTAAAAGTTGTGAGCATGCAGGTGCCTTGTGCCCAGACTTAGACAAGTGTCGGTTGGATACTAATCCTATCCTGCAGATGGGGGACGTGAATCTTCTATTGCCGATAATAGAAATTAGCGTAGTCAGTGGTGAGGTGGAAAAGACATTTAATTGTCTATTAGATTCGGGTAGCCAGCGCTCTTATTTATCGGATGGAGTGCTGGATATTTTGCATTGTTGTTCTGCTCAGATGAAGAGGAGGGACTTCATTATCAAAACCTTCCTCGGTTCTGCCCAGAGGAGTCTGAATGAGCTCGAGTTACGCGTCAAATTGCCGAACTCCGAGTATGCGATTCCCTTTCTGGTGGACGAAGGCTTGGACCTTCAGTTTCATATCATGGGTCTTTCTACCGCTATCGAAGGTATTCTTGCTGGTGGTGGGAAGTTGGCTGCTGACTTTTCGCGTATTCGTAATGATTGCATTACGGTACATGGATTGGTAGGTATGGACCTACTGAAGTACATGGGACCCATGAAACTGACTCCCTTTATGAATGGGTCTGCCTTTGAGTTCCCTCGAGGTATAGTGCCCTTTGGTGATGTGTTAGATTTTGTGTGCCCGGTTGTGGAAGAGACGGATGCCATCATTGATGGCGTTAATTATAGCCAGGTTGTTTCCAAATATTCTCAGTGTCCTGTGACACATGTTTATTTTGTCCTCGAGCCGAAGTCTGAATACTTCGATCCTTTAGATAGCTTTTCTGATTCCTCTGTAGAGAGAGCTGTAGATAAGCTCTTTAGTTTGGAGACGTTAGGTGTTACAGAGGACTCTGTTAGTGATTACGGCAGAGATAAGATAGCTTCATTCCGCAATTCGATCTCGTACCGAGACAATTGCTTTCTGTCCCCTCCAACCATCAAGTAGCGTTGAACGTGCTTGATTAAGTTGTCACCCGTTTGACAAAACACGGTCTGTATGAGAACTACTGTCAAGTTTTCTTGGATCAAGAAAGGGAGGATATCATTTAAAAGGTGCAGGTGAATCCGGAGGATTTTACATATTACACTTGGATTCCTCACCGACCGATACAGGAAAAAAGGAATTCTAAAGTTGAAAGTATTCCCCAGTGCAGATTTTGTCACTGTATTATCTTCCAAACTATCCGATTTGAAGTCCCATGCCAACACAAAAAACACAGGAAATGCAAAGATTTTTCGAAAAGTAGACAACTTAGTGCCATTTCAACCTGTGAGAAAATATACAGAATCGCAAGTAACTGAAGCACGATTGGCTATGTTTATAGCTGCTCACATGGCAATTGTAATTTGTGACCACTTGAACAATTTGTGTAAAAGCAGTTTTACAGACAGCAAGATCGCATCCCTGGTACAGATGAGAAGATCTAAATGCAGTGGTCTCATCAAGAACATTGTGTATCCCCATTTTATGATGGATATAACCAAAAAAAAATCTTACAGTTTACTATTAGACGAATCGACAGATATTAGTTTGAACAAATATCTAGGTATAGCAATAATTTATCATGATGATTTAAAGGGAAAAATTGTATCCACATTTCTGAGTCTGTCGACATTAGAAGAATGCAATGCGAGTGGTATTGTCAAAAGCCTGAAGGAAACCTTAAACAATATTGGTTTAAGTTTTAAAAATTTAAGAGGCATTGGAACTGATAATGCTAGCGTTATGGTACGGATCAACAATGGGGTCTATCAAAAATTAAAAACTGATCAAAAGTTGAAAACTGAAGTGCCAAACTTGATTTTGATTCGCTGTGTCTGCCATTCTCTTCAGTTATGTATTTCAGCAGCCACGGCTGAAGTTTTACCACAGAGTTTGGAATTTTTAGTCGCCGAAACCTACAACAGGTTCTCAAGATCATATTTTAGACAAGCTGCATATAAAAAGATATACAATTTGATAAATGAAAATCACGATCCCATAAAAATTGTCCAGTCCTGTCAAACTAGATGGTTGTCAATTGCAACTGCAGTCGAGATAATTTATAGTCAGTGGCTCGAGCTTAAGACTCATTTTGACATAGTGGGAAACATTGAAGAAGCCATTGACGCACATGCTTATTTGGGCTATGAATTCGAAATAGAAATAGAAAATCGGCAAAAGAAAGGACTTTCTTCTGAAGAGGGGCCGTTAAGAGAAAGGTGCAGTAAATTTATTATAAAACTCATTCAAGAAATACATCATGTTGGAATTTTCTATCAGCAATTATGTAACCCCTATATATTTGTATTATATTTATATCTTGTATTCTATTTTATGTTTTTCACTCCCTATTGATTTGTTTTCGTACTTTTGATTTTTTGTACGTAACATCTTATTTGAAAAAAGTTAGTGCCAGCTCTTTGAGAGTGAGGTCGCAGATTTTGGCAGCGAATCCTTTTGCTTTCTTTTCGAGTTCGCTTGCATTGAGATTGGACGGTGTTTCGTCTAGCTCGTCGATAGAGTGGATTCTCTAAGCAAGTCTCTTCTCGAGGGTACACTGTGAGATTCAGCACAGAAATTTGTTGCCGCATGGATTGTTGAATCGAAATACGACATCCTAAAGTTCATGAGAATTTTGCGGTTGGAACCTTTTTGAAGAAAGGCGAAGAAATCGTCGCTGTGACAAGTTGTTATTCCCGCGTGAACATTAGAAGTTGTCGATTTGACGAACGCAGCGATGGCGTTGGAAGAACACGTTGCCGAATTTTGACACACTCTTCATTGACGTTGGCATGAGAACTTTTGACAAAGAACTTTAGTTGAGGTAGGCTGTCCTTAGGCGGTTTGCAAGCCTTTAAACTGCTTGTTGAGAATTGTATGTACTGTTTTGTGTTTCATTTGTTCTACCATGTGAGTATCCTTTCCCATTATATTTATATTTCGTTTGTTTAAACGACAATTGTCCAACTGTTTTGAAAAACAGTTTATTTGGTTTTTTCGGAGCCAGCTAGTACGTTGTTACTCCTTTTATTATTACAAGGCGTTTTGCGCCCGCAAAGGAAATATTTGCAACCTTTAAACTCCCCTCGGAGACTTTTGTAAAATAAACTCCTTTGACTTCAAACAAGATCACTTTTAATCTTATTTCTTCCCCCCCACCCCTTTTATTTTATCCTGTTGTTTTTTTTCTTCGGGTTTCTAACTGGTCGTATTTAGCCGAAAACGGTTAAATTTGCGACAACTTTTTCGTTTATTTTATTTCAGATTTTTTACCTGTTTTACATGGAATAAAGGTTTTTTCTTAAATGGAAGTTGTTTGTTTTTGTTGCTTCCTTTATCTCCATGTGACTCCGAGTAAACTGGCTGTCTAGGCAAGATAATAATTATCATTTTGACGAAGGTAGCATAGTAAAAAATCAAAGTGTTGGTCTCTACGTGGGGTGAAGGAATGCAATAGCATCGTCTTCCCTTCCCGTTACTCCTGTGGTTCAACTCCTGAGGCTTCCCTGTTCGACAACACTCCGCATTTAATTTCATTAGACGCTTTCTCACCCTGTAGATTCGTCTCGCACCTACCCGCTTTCCTTTTCATCGACGCTTGTCTCAGACCACATCTACGACGCCATGGCAGGAAAATCCACCTCTTCGAGCAGGACTTACTCCAGGACGTTATCTGCCTCATCTAAAGCCTTAACTGCCCGCGCAGAGCTTGAGATGGCTAAGGCGAGCCTACTGTTCGTTGAGAAAGAAAACCAACTGCGGGAGGCAAGGGCTAAAATGGAGTCAGAGGAGAAAACCCTAAAGGCTGCAAGAGAGATAGCCATTAGAGAAGCTGCAGTCAGGGCCTTCGAGGAGTGTGTCAGCAGCAGTGAACGAGGATCCGCTATCGATGTTGACCAGACCCCTGCCGACCCCATGCAGCGCACAAATGAGTATGTGGCTGGGCTGGCTGCTCAGGGCCACTCGCAACCCTCTGCCTTACAACCTGGAGCTCCCCAGCCAACACCACATCCCGTTTTACAACCTGCAAATCCCCAATTAACACAATCCCCTGCCTTACCATTCGATCAGGCTGTTAAGACAGAGGCTTTCTTTCACCTCATGCAAGGTCCCAAACCCGATTCATCGGACAACTATCAGAGTAGTCACCTAACAGAAAACCACCCTGACTACTCAAGAGACTTGATGCGCTACTTCGCCAGACGGGAACTGCTCCGAGCCAGTATGCTGAGGTTCTCTGACAAACCCAAGGACTACAGAGCATGGAGACGCTCGTTTATCAACTCCACTGTTGACATGCGGTTGACTCCTGGCGAAGAGATGGACCTGCTGATCAAATGGCTCGGACCCGCCTCGGCTGCACATGCAAACCGCCTAAGGACAGCCTACCTCAACTACCCTGAGAAGAGACTGCGAGAAATATGTAGTCGTCTTGAGAAAGTTTATGGATCCCACGAAGTTATTGAAGACTCACTCTTTGAGAGAATAAGTAGATTCCCAAGAGTGAGCCGGGACTATTACCGGCTGCAGAAGTTAAGCAATCCCCTCACCGAACTCCAGGCGGCAAAGGAATATGGTGATATCCCCGGGCTCGCCCTCCTGGATACCGCTCGGGGCATCAGACCAATAGTGGAGAAGCTTCCACTGGCACTACAGGACCAATGGACCTCCCATGGAACCGCCTACAAGCGAAAACACCAGATAGTTCTATATATATATAAAAAAAAAAAAAAATTTTAAAAGCAGTAATTAAAGTGGAATTAAATTAATTAATGGTCAGCCGAGTTATTAAAATTAAAGAAAAAATATAATAAATGATGGATGATAGATCCGAGCCGGGGGTGCTTATTTTTTGGGGTTTTTATTGTTTCCCCTCCTCAAAAGAAGAAGGGGGTGGTCAATTCTCGTGGTGTTCCATAGTATGGAGCAGCTCTAACGAGGGTACTTTGTCCAGCCAGTATGAAGCAGACCTTGTTTGCGGGGAGCGAATTGGAAGGGATGGAGATCCTTTCACATACGGAATGGCTGTGGGGAAGAGGATGACAGAGTTGTCATTGTGGTTTAGTGGGTCAATGGGGCCCACGAGAAGCACCGCAGTGGCGTAACGGATCTGGATGATTGTGAAAATAGGGGCGTGATTGAACTTGTTTTGGATCCGTGTTGAAGCGGACGCGGTCGAATGGTATGACAAGACATATCTTACAAAGAAATTAGATGGCTGACCAGAAAAGGGAATATAAGAATTAAAAATTGAGGGTTTTCTGTTTTGCCCTGTATTCTGTTAGTGATCAAATGAATTGAGTGTATGCCTATGTGTGAATACCCCGGGGGTCGGAGGTCAGACAAACGGACTCAGTGGCGAACTGAGTAGATGATGACGGGGGTGGCCATGGAGTGCCGATTAACGATCGTGATAAAGAATTTTATTACATCCCGGAGATTGCGTCATCAGCCGGAGGGCGGCCGGGTGAAGGTGGACTTTAGAGATCCAGCCATTTTGACTTGGTTCTGATCAGACCCGCGGAGGGGTGTGTTAAAATAAAAATCTTAGGATTGTTTTTTTTTGTGTGGGGAGGGAAGGAGTGTTAGATAATGGTTTGGACGCATCTATTCGAGATGGGTTTGACTTGTGCGATTATGGCGGAGTCATTCCGTCCGAGGCTACGGGTACGTTTTCCCACGCCACGAATGACGGATGATGCGATCTTAAAGGTTACGGAGGTCAAGGTTCAGATTTGCACCTGGTATTGACAAGCGAGAGTTAGACAAGATTTGAACGAGACTCTTTGGCGTGGGAACATTGAATTGGATTTTGAGTCAGTCACTGTCTAGAAGCGAGAGAGTCAACATCGCAAAAATGTGACGATACGAGAAGGGAATATTCCCTAAATGGAAGACAGGCGCAAGGATCCTCCCCCCCCCCTCTCTCTAGGAATAGTTTAGGAAAACATTAAGAATTAACCACAATATTCGTAAAGCTCTCTCTCTCTTTCAACGATGGCGGGACACATCCACAGCAATACAAATGACGCCTGAATAAAAGTAATTAAAATGTAAAGATTGCTGTCTTGTGAAGCGGGCGAGTGGGGTCCTTTGTTACAGACAGCTCCCGGAGATGGCCACGGCAGTGCAGAGGCAAAGAAAGACTAAACCACCGGACGACGGAAGCGGCCGAGAAAATACGAAGGTATGCATTATTTTAAAGGGCTATCCAACAATAGACAGAGATTTAGGAATCATAAAAAGGAGGACAGGCAGACATACATAGAGTTCTTTCGTCAGAAAGAGACCTACTTTGACGGATGGTGCACAGCCAAAAGCGTGGGGACGGACCATGATAGGCTGAGACAGCTAATGCTCACGGAAGAGTTCAAGAGGTGTGTCCATGACGATCTCAAAGTCTACCTTAACGAGAGACAAGTAGATACAGCATACGACATGGCCACCCTCGTGGACGAGTATGCATTAACACATAAGCGGGGCAGGAACAGGGCGAGCGACTCGTTTGCTGATGGAAGCTGCGCTAACCCCAGAATGGTGGCTAGCACTGGTCCGAGCATGAGGTCGAACCAGACAGGCAACAGCAACTGACTTGACAGCCCACAGGACAAAAACCATTCTCTGACTAGTCAACAGGCAGAGAGATGGAGAATGATGCGGTGTCACTACTGTGGCAAGGTGGGACACATAGTCGCGAATTGCTTAGCGAAAAAAAGGGACGAAGAAAACCGAGGCGCACCCTCAAATAAACCACAAGGGTTCATCGCATCGCGGAGGGGTGTTGCAAATGCGAACGCGAATGAGATTAGGGAAGAGTACAGACATTTCGATATGTCCTGTGGATGACCCAAATATTAAGGGACACGTGAGTCGGAAAGGGCTTTGTTAGTGTTCCACTTCATAGAGTGACCCTCGAGTCGGATTAAGATCGGAGTGGTCGACGATCTGCCTATGAAAGGCATTGCGATGCTACTCGGCAACGATTTGGTCAGGGAGAAAGTAGCATCCCCACCCTTAAGGATAGTGACACAGCCAAACCCATCAGGGGACATTGACAGGCCAGACGATAGTGACATCGGAGTATACCCAGCATGTGTGGTGACCCGGGAAATGGCCCAAGAGAAGGCCAGAGAAGCACGCACCGAGAAAAGTGGTGAAGAGATGGGAAGTGAAGTCGTGGACCTTTCCCAAACTTGTGTCGGTCACAAGGTAGAAACGATGTCTATGCTCGAAGAGACCACAGGACCCGACCCCCCTAGCAAGGGAGAACTGGTCAGTGAAACCCCGACCTCATGGACGTCCATCACCCATGAGCAAAGAAAAGATGAAGAGGTCGCCCCGCTTTTCAGAGAAGCGGTGGACGAAGGAGAGATGGATGAAGAACCGCGTGGATACTTCATCAAAGATGGTACACTGATGAAGAAGTGGAGACCCCCACATACACCCGCCCTCGAAGACTGGTCAACCGTACACCAGGTAGTGTTACCAAAAGGGTATAGGGATGAAGTGTTGAGGACAGCCTATGAGACACCCATGGGAGGCCATATGGGTATCCGAAAGACGCATGACCGGATTACCAAACACTTCTACTGGCCGGGGATCCATAGAGATGTGGCAAAATACTCTAAAACTTGCCACACATGTTAGATGGTGGGCAAACCAAATCAGCGAATCCCCGACGCTCCCCTCCATCCGATACCCGCATTTGAGGAGCCCTTCTGCCGGATCCTCATAGATTGTGTTAGTCCACTTCCGAGAACCAAACGTGGAACGAGCACCTACTAACCATTATGTGTGCATCAACCCGAGTTCCTGAAGCAATACCCCTCAGGAAAGTATCAGCTGGGAAGATTGCGAAAGCTTTGATCACCTTCTTCTCCATGGTTGGACTACCGAAGGTGGTGCAGTCTGACCAGGGATCGAACTTTATGTTGAAGATGTTCCAGCAGGCCATGAGCAGCCTGGGCATCATGATGGTGAAATCCAGCGCATACCACCCTCAGTCCCAGGGAGCCCTGGAACGCTTCATTCGACCATGAAAAATATGGTGCGAACATATTGCTTGGTGGGCTGATCTTGGAGCATCTGGGAGCCCCTTAATTCTCATATAAACAAAGAGCTTTACACTGAATAACACACATTACCAATTTAAACAATTTGACGTCGGTAGAGATTGCTTTCCTAATTCCTCCAACTTTTCAAAGATTTACCACACAGAAGTAGAAGACACCAGTCCAACAGACATTACTACTGCTGACCATTGACCACTTAAACAAGGTCGCACGTAATTAACAGGAAAACTTCTATAATCACGCATTTACACACTGATACAAGTAAGAGAATGTCAAAGGTACAATATCAAAAAAAAATTCCGGAAAGAGTGGCTGAACGATTCTCACTTAAAAGATTGGATATAGGAAAAAAGGAATTCTAAAGGTGAAAGTATTCCCCAGTGCAGATTTTGTCACTGTATTATCTTCCAAACTATCCGATTTGAAGTCCCATGCCAACACAAAAAAACACAGGAAATGCAAAGATTTTTCGAAAAGGCGACAACTTAGTGCCATTTCATCCTATGAGAAAATATACAGAATCGCAAGTAACTGAAGCACGAATGGCTATGTTTATAGCTGCTCACACGGCAATTGTAATTTGTGACCACTTGAACAATTTGTGTAAAAGCAGTTTTACAGATAGCAAGATCGCATCTCAGGTACAGATGAGAAGATCTAAATGCAGTGGTCTCATCAAGAACATTTTGTATCCCCATTTTATGATGGATATAACCAATGCCGTAGGAAAAAAATCTTACAGTTTACTATTAGACGAATCGACAGATATTAGTATTAACAAATATCTAGGTATAACAATAATTTATCATGATTTAAAGGGAAAAATTGTATCCACATTTCTGTCGACATTAGAAGAATGCAATGCGAGTGGTATTGTCAAAGCCTGAAGGAAGCCTTAAACAATATTGGTTAAAGCTTGGTGCATGTTACTGGTTTCGGCCAAACGGAAAATTATTTATGTGTGAAAACAATATCATGTACTTACTCACTGGTATTTTATTGTTCAATGTTGAAAAAAGTAGGAAAAATTATCCAGTAGAACTTTAATTACAAAGATTTTTACATTTTTTGTAACGTACGAGTAACCTCGATGAATATGACTCCATTGGATACAGGTCGGCAGAAAGCAAGGGCAGGTAATTTGCGGTGGTAGGACAGAAGGCCACCGGACAAAATAATTTGCAAGGGCACGTAATCAAAGAAATTCTCCGAAAATGGATGTCAACAGTTTGAACATGGACGACATTACGTATTTATGTAGAGATGTGAAGAAAGCAATAGATTTTTTGCAGTCGCAGCGGCTTATTGCTGGAATCAGTATCTGCAGATGCGGAACTGAGAGAAAATTAATTAAAGAAAAGTGTGCCGACGGCTTAATTTGGCGTTGCCCGAATCCACGTGCCGCAAGAAAATGTCCATTAGGCAGTTTTTTTTTCACAGTCCCAAATTTCATTTAAACAATTAATCAAATTTATTTATCTGTGGGCGTATGGGCGAGCCACGTGCAGCAATGTCAAGCTAGAATGTCGTATTGCGGCACAGAAGATAGTGGTAGATTGGCGCATGTTCATGCGTGATTTGTGCGTGGAACACTTCTTGCGGCATCCACAAGTTCTTGGCGGAGAGGGTTGTACGGTCGAGATAGATGAAAGTATGGTTTCTCGGCGAAAGTACAACACTGGCCGTATGATGCGTCAACTGTGGGTTTTCGGGGGGTATGAGCCAGCCACAAAAGCAGGATTTCTTGTGACAGTACCAGCACGTAATGGCGCGACATTGATTCCAATAATAAAGAATTATGTGCGTCCAGGGACCACTATTGTTTCAGACTGTTGGCGCGCATATAACAGCCTCGAATCGAAGTATGAAGAAGGGAAGCTGCTTGGTGTGCCCTTCATAGAAAGTTCCACAGGAATCCAACAGTGTAATGCTACATTGGAACTGATAGAAGCATGGGGTCTCACAGACAACATTGTAGGCTTGGTATTTGATACCACAGCAAGCAACAGTGGCATCAACAAGGGTGCAGCGAAGCTTATTGAAGAAAAACTAGGTAAAAAAGGTATTCTACTTCGCTTGTCGCCATCACATATCAGAGGTAATAATTGGAAGTGTATGGGAGGCTGTGTTCAGCAAGGTCAAGAGTTCTGACAACCCAATGTTCAGCAATGTGAAAGAGAAGTGGGACAAGTTGGTTAAGGACTGCCCAAGAGTTCTGGGCCTAGTTGAACAAGACTTGAAACAGAAGAAGACAAGCACAATTGCAGTCTTAAGCAATTTCCTTGAGGAAGCAAGTTCGAGGGCAGATTACAGAGAGGTGGCAGAGCTGTGCCTGATCCTGCTTGGTGAGGAACCTCCTCGAGGTATCCACTGGGCCAAGCCAGGTGCCATTCACCAAGCCCGCTGGATGGCCAGGAACATTTACTGTATGAAGATGCTCATGTTTTTCAAGGAACTAAAATACAACACGGACACTATCTTCAAGCTGGAGAGGATGAACAAGTTCCTGACCTTATTCTACACCAGCCACTGGGTGACCACCACATCTGCAGCTGATGCACCTATCCATGACCTCCAGCTTATGAAGAACATGCTGCAATACAAGCAGTATGACTATGAACTGGCAACCTCTGTTCTCAAGAAAATGAACAACCACCGCTGGTATCTGACCCAGGAACTAGTGCCATTCACCTTGTTCAGTTCACATGCCAGCATGATCAAGTCTGCAAAAGAGAAGCTCGCAGTCAAGCTGTCAGAAACAGAGAAACCTGAGAGTTACAGGAAAGGCAAGCCAGTGTTTCCTGTCATCAATGCAGCTACAGTTCTCACAGACCTGGTAGGACCAGAGTCTCACTTTCTGTTTGATGCTCTTCGAGTGAAATGTGACTGGCTCACTACTCCTGCTGACACCTGGGAAGACAATGACAGCTACAGGAATGCACAGAAGTTTGTGAGGTCAGTGAAAGTGACCAATGATGTGGCTGAGAGAGGTGTGAAACTAATGAGTGACTTTGCAACTCAGATCACAAGTGACCCAGAGCAAAGAAGCTGCTTACTACAAGTTGTGGAGTACCACAGGAAAAAATTTGACAGTTTCAAAAAAGCCACATTGAACAAGTGATAATACATGTATTAGTAACATCCTATCTGACAGTTTCTTATGGAATATATGTGTCAGTGCAGTGCTATCATACTACCAAACTGATTTTTTGTAGTGTCCCAGCTGTTTGTGCATTAAAATTAGTTAAAATTTACACAGGTGTTCATGTATTTTATTGTGCTTACTACCATATGCAAGAAAATTTTATTAGCTTTCATTTGGTACCACTTTCAATGCTATAGCATCAACCTCTGAAAAGCTACAATGAAAATAAGGACATAATATCCCATATTTTGCAGCGTTTTTGAAAAACGTCAACAATAAAATTACATGGCTCTTGAGGCAGGCATAGCCAAGGTCCAAGATCACAATAACTGGTATATTTAGCTAATTTAGACCTTGGAGAATGGGAATAATATCAGTTTCCATATGTTTGAAGAAAAAGGTCAATTTTGAAGAGGTCTAAGCCTCGATGCTGAAGGGTTTCACCATTTGCGGGTTAACCACAGCTACAATTTCGTAGACCCCAACACAGGGGCTACAACCAACCATGTAGAAAGGATGTGGCATGAAGCCAAGAAACGTAACAAGGCTGAATGTGGGACCCATACGCAAATGATTAAAAGCTATTTAGCTGAATTTATGTGGCATCAGAAGTACAAGATGAACAAGCTAGGCGGCCTCTTACACGAAATTGCAGAAAGATACCCAGTTTCAATTTAATTTTATTTAAATATTTACTTTCACATTACAATAAATTATGTTTTTTATCAATAAACCCTGTGTATCGCTTTATTGCAGGTCAATATTTTTTAAATTTTGAAATTGCTATGAAACGCAGAGAAGTGAAATTTGGTACACTGGAAGAGCATAACAAGGTGCCTTATTTCCCTGATTTTTGTGGAATTTGAACAAATATTTTGAAAATTATGCTAATTTTTCTATTTTCTGTTAATTTAAAGTGTGTATCACTTTATTGCAGGTCTCCCAAAATGCCTAGAAAGGGTCGATTGACAGCTAGTGAAAAGGACGTGTTGTTGCAGGCCTTGCAGAAGGTTTATCTCTCGTAGATCTAGCCAAGGAGCTTGGAAGAGATCGAAGAACATTGTCTTCATTCGTTGAAAATCCAAACATCAAACCAAGGAATGACAAAAACACAAGAAAGTCAGTTTCTGCTCGTGATGTTAGAAAGATTCGACGTCAACTTATCAAGCAGCCGGGCAGCAACAGTGCTGCTATATTTGACAAGGCTGGAATATCTTCCTTGTCCAGAAAGACACGCTGCAATGTCTTAAACGAAATTGCAAGAAGCATTAAGCCCATAGCAAGACCGGTTTTAAACCAAACTCATAAGGAAAAACGTTTGGCTTGGGCTCAGAAATACATGAAAACCAGCTTTGAAAATGTTCTTTTCACCGATGAGGCCAGAGCAACCCTTGATGGACCAGATGGGTGGGCCAAAGTTTGGAGTCCTCTTGGATTCCCTACCCCTCATCGATTCCGTCGTCAACAGGGAGGTGGAGGTGTCATGTTTTGGGCTGGAATAATCTGCGATGAACTAATTGGACCATTTCGAGTGCCAGAAGGTGTCAAACTGACAAGCCAGTCTTATATTTTATTTTTAAATGAGCATTTGTCACCATGGCTTGATGACCTTCCATTGGCGCGTCACCGCAAATTGATTTTTATGCACGACAATGCGCCATCCCACTCAGCCAAGGCTACGGCATCCTACCTTAAGTCATTAGTCATTAGTGGAGAAAATTTGATGACATGGCCACCTTGTTCTCCAGATATAAATCCAATTGAGCAGCTCTGGTCAATAATAAAGATGAAAGTTTATGAAGGAGGTGTTCAATTTTCGTCGAAGGATGAACTTTGGAGGAAGATTTTGGAAGTTTCCTATAGCATCACATCATCTCAAATCCGCCGATTGACATCATCAGTTGACAAGAGGCTATTCAAAGTGATTTTGAAGCATGGGAGTTATGTTGATAAATAAATATTTCCTTAAACAAAATAATGTGAAATTCGTTCTTGTTTTTGGTTAATATTGTTACTGGATATGTTCTTTATTTCATATAAATAGAAATATGAAGTTAGAATATTGTTTTATTACCGAAAATATACATTTTTAGACACTTGCAATAAAGTGATACACACTTAAAATTACCAGAAAATAGAAAAATTAGCATAACTTTCAAAATATTTGTTCAAATTCCACAAAAATCAGGGAAATAAGGCACTTTGTTATGCTCTTCCATTGTACCAAATTTCACTTCTCTGCGTTTCATAGCAATTTCAAAATTAAAAAAATATTGACCTGCAATAAAGCGATACACAGGGTTTAGTGGGAAACATTGAAGAAGCCATTGACGCACATGCTTATTTGGGCTATGAATTTGAAATAGAAATTTAAGATCTGCGAAAGAAAGGACTTCCTTCTGAAGAGGGGCCATTAAGAGAAAATTACAGTAAATTTATTATAAAACTCATTCAAGAAATACGTCATGTTGGAATTTTCTACCAGCAATTATGTAACCCCTATATATTTGTATTATATTTATATCTTGTATTCTATTTTATGTTTTTCACTCCCTATTGTTTTCGTACTTTTGATTTTTTGTACGAAACATCTTATTTGAAAAAAGTTAGTGCCAGCTCTTTGAGAGTGAGGTTGCAGATTTTGGCAGCGAATCCTTTTGCTTTCTTTTCGAGTTCGCTTGCATTGAGATTGGACGGTGTTTCGTCTAGCTCGTCGATAGAGTGGATTCTCTAAGCAAGTCTCTTCTTGAGGGTACACTGTGAGATTCAGCACAGAAATTTGTTGTCGCATGGATTGTTGAATCAAAATTCGACATCCTAAAGTTCATGAGAATTTTGCAGTTGAAACCTTTTTGAAGGGCGAAGAAATCGTCGCTGTGACAAGTTGTTCATCCCGCGTGAGCATTTGAAGAAGAAGTTGCCGATTTGACGAATGCAGCGATGGCGTTGGAAGAACGCGTTGCCGAATTTTGACACACTCTTCATTGACGTTGGCATGAGAACTTTTGACAAAGAACTTTAAAGCATTTAAACTGCTTGTTGAGAATTGTATGTACTGTTTTGCGTTTCATTTGTTCTACCGTGTGAGTACCCTTTCCCATTATATTTATATTTCGTTAGTTTGTTTAAACGACAATTGTCCAACTGTTTTGAAAAACAGTTTATTTGTTTTTTTCGGAGGCAGCTAGTACGTTGTTACTCCTTTTATTATTACAAGGCGTTTTGCGCCCGCGAAGGAAATATTTGCAACCTTTAAACTCCCCTCGGAGACTTTTGTAAAATAAACTCATTTTTCTTTGACTTTAAACAAGACCACTTTTAATCTTATTTCTTCCCCCCACCCCTTTTATTTTATCCTGTTGTTGTTTTTTTCGGGTTTCTAACTGGTCGTATTTAGCCAGAAACGGGTAAATTTGCGACACCTTTTTGTTTATTTTTATTTCAGATTTTTTACCTGTTTCACATGGAATAAAGGTTTTTTCTTAAATGGAATCCGTTTGTTTTTGTTGCTTCCTTTATCTGCGTGTGACTCCGAGTAAACTGGCTGTCTAGGCAAGATAATAATTATCATTTTGACGAAGGTAGCATAGTAAAAAATCAAAGTGTTGGTCTCCACGTGGGGTGAAGGAATGCAATAGCATCGTCTTCCCTTCCCGTTACTCCTGTGGTTCAACTCCTGAGGCTTCCCAGTTCGACAACACCCCGCATTTAATTTCATTAGACGCTTTCTCACCCTGTAGATTCGTCTCGCACCTACTCGCTTTCCCCTTCGTCAACGCTTGTCTCAGACCACATCCACGACGCCATGGCAGGAAAATCCACCTCTTCGAGCAGGACTTACTCCAGGACGTCATCTGCCTCATCTAAAGCCTTAACTGCCCGCGCAGAGCTTGAGATGGCTAAGGCAAGCCTACTGTTCGTTGAGAAAGAAAACCAACTGCGGGAGGCAAGGGCTAAAATGGAGTCAGAGGAGAAAACCCTAAAGGCTGCAAGAGAGATAGCCATTAGAGAAGCTGCAGTCAGGGCCTTCGAGGAGTGTGTCAGCAGCAGTGAACGAGCATCCGCTATCGATGTTGACCAGACCCCTGCCAACCCCATGCAGCGCACAAATGAATATGTGGCTGGGCTGGCTGCTCAGGGCCACTCGCAACCCTCTGCCTTACAACCCGGAGCTCCCCAGCCAACACCACATCCCGTTTTACAACCCGCAGATCACCAACTAACACAACCCCCTGCCTTACCATTCGATCAGGCTGTTAAGACGGAGGCTTTCTTTCACCTCGTGCAAGGTCCCAAACCCGATCTATCGGACGACTATCAGATGAGTCACCTAACAGAAAACCACCCGACTACTCAAGGGACTTGATGCGCTACTTCGCCAGACGGGAACTGCTCCGAGCCAGTATGCTGAGGTTTTCTGACAAACCCAAGGACTACAGAGCCTGGAGACGCTCGGTTATCAACTCCACTGTTGACATGCGGTTGACAACTGGCGAAGAGATGGACCTGCTGATCAACTGGCTCGGACCTGCCTCGGCTACACATGCAAACCGACTAAGGACAGCCTACCTCAACTACCCTGAGAAGGGACTGTGAGAAATATGGAGTCGCCTTGAGAAAGTTTACGGATCGTTTAAAATTATTGAAGATTCACTCTTTGCGAGAATAAGTAGATTCCCAAGAGTGAGCCGGGACTATTACCGGCTGCGGGAGTTAAGCAATCTCCTCACCGAACTCCAGGCGGCAAAGGATGATGGTGATCTCCCCGGGCTCGCCCTCCTGGATACTGCTCGGGGCATCAGACCAATAGTGGAGAAGCTTCCACCCACACTACAGGACCAATGGACCTCCCATGGAACCGCCTACAAGCGAAAACACCAGGTAGCTTTCCCCCCATTCTTCGTGTTTGTCGCATTCATCGAGTGGCAAGCAGAGGATAAAAACGACCCAAGTTTTCGTTTCGGAACCCAAGCGTGGCCCTCTCAAGCTACGAATCGAAAGCACAGCTCGGAAAGTGGTTTCCGTTCACAAGACGCTAGTTGTCTCCAAGGACATAAAGGAAATGTGTCCAATCCACAATCTGCCTCACCCTCTCCGCAGGTGTCGCACATTTAGAGGGAAACCCCTTCTCGGGAGACAAACTTATTTAAGGCAAAGGCACATTTGCTTCCGGTGCTGTTCTTCCACTCATGCTGACGATGACTGCAGGTTCGAACTGAAATGCGCGGAATGTGGAAGTGAGAACCATAACACTGCCCTTCACCCTGGACCTATACCGGAGGCTCTCCCTGCCAGAGCCATGCCAAATCATGGCGGGGAGAGGGACAGTGTTGCAACACACTGCACACAGGTTTGTGGTAGCAATCTGCTCGACAAGTCTTGTTCGAAGATTTGTTTGGTGAGAGTACATCCTGAAGGGAAAAGAGATCAAGCATTCAGAATGTACGTAATCATCGACGAACATAGCAACAAGTCACTTGCTCGCCCAGAGTTCTTTGACTTGTTCAATGTCCGTGGCCCCACATCTTATTCACTCAAGACATGTGCGGGCGTCATAGAAACGACTGGAAGAAGAGCCTGCGGATACCGAATCGAGTCCATGGACGGACATGTCAGCCTTCCTCTTCCTACACTCCTCGTATTCACTTGCTTCTCCTTTTCTCCTTTCGTTTATCTATGAATACTTGTTTCTTCTTCTTCTTCAGCACGTAAAATTGAGAGATATATCCCCATATACAAGGAAGAGTGAAATTCAATTGTTGTAGGCTGAGAAAAATATACAGCGAGGTCTATCGGACATCTGGAGGGGGGGGGGGGGGGAACATCCGACAAAATTTATGAGATTACCTAAGCTCGCCACATTAATATAACTATCCACGAAATGAGGCGCGTTTGGATCTAAAATAATAATATCCTTCATCAGCCGACACTCAACACTGAAAATATCCAATAAAGAACGGACTTCAGGATATAAAATCCTGTGAAAATATCTTCCACTCAGCATGTCAATTAACACACACCAAAAAAAAAAAGACTCTAAAAAGGTACGTGCCCTATAAAAAAAATTAAAAAAAGAAAAATTACTTATTTTTAACTTTCTTTATTTGCCAATTTTTATAACTCTGGACTGAGTAACCATTCTTGATCTTATCTAAACCAGCCTCCATATCAAAAACTCCCCAGAACGGAGCAGAACTTTTATTTGGTCTTTTTTTTTTTTTTTTTTTTTTTTTTTTAAATAAACCCTTGTTATGTTTGCATAATCTCGCCTTTTGTTAATTCTTACAAGTGTCTTATTTCTTATTTTATGTTTATAAATTGTGATTCAAATGTGTCCCGTTCTTTCTCTACCATGATTATTTGCTGTTCTCTCTTTCATCGTTTTAAGGAAAAGTTGTTTTACTACCGCAAGTCTTAACATGTGACCTGCTGGCCCGATTGAAACGTAAAGGATAGGAGACGCGTGGTGAGATGAGCAGGGGTTTCCAACCTTACACATAAAATTAACATTTGATGCTAATTTACACGTTTATGAAATTGGTGGCATGGGATCACGTTTATAACAGTATCACATTCATTGAAAGACTTCTTTCTCAAACAAATGACTCCTTACTTTTTAATCTGCAGCAAGAGGGAAATCAGCTAGAATACAGCGATTCTGATATGTGGAGAGCCTCACAGCAGATGAAAGTATCACCAGACTCATTGACACATCTTCTGCTAAGGAGGTTGCTAAAGCATTCAGGGGGCATGACAGAGGGAAAGGAAAGGGGAAATGCAAGGATAAAAGAACACCAGTACAGGAAACACCATGACCACCACAATCAAGAAGTTCACTGTCAACATCGAAGGATTCTGACACTGAGGAATGTTGCAGATGTGGTAGACAGGATGACATTAACTAGGTTCAGTGTGACATCTGTGAATCCTGGTATCACATACAGTGCACCAGCATCAACAGTTCATTTGAAGACCTCCAAAATAAGGAATGGTTGTATGATTTTTGCACACAGTAGCCCCGGTGTTTAATGCAAGCAAGGTGGTGCCTATTGCCCCAGGTGACTGAAATTTGTGGAAATCTAACCTGAGTTTTCAAACAATTCAATAAATATATTTTCTTCTTTGATGAACACATGTTAAATGGTATTTGTTTAAACAAAGACATCAAATATGTTTTTCCCATGATTGTCCAAAGAAACTTTGAAAACTATCTTTTATGCAGATTAAACAGAGTCAGTGAAAAAGGTGGTGCTTAATACCCACGTTTACCCTATATATTGTAAAGGTGTGAACTGTTGAGTATTTTATTGTTAACAGTTTTCTTTCTATATTACATATGAACAAATAGGCAGCTCAACACTTTTTCCTTTATTCTAATGAATTTTTGATTCATTAATATACAAGCAAACTTATGCTTTTTATTTACTTATTAAATTGTAAACTGAGAAAAAGAGCGTATAGATGAGAACGTGCATTAAAATTTTTTTTTTTCAATGCGTGACACAAACATCATCACTCTATACAACGAACAAAAAAAATCTTGGGTTCACAACTATGATGGTGGCAGCATTTCCTCGGTCAGGCAAGGTCACAGTAAGTAAAAAACGGTCAGCAAGATATGTTATGAACGTTCATTTATTTTAATTGATTGTGACCTGTGAGACATTAGATCTCCCCTAACAGGGGAGGTAATGTAACATGTTTACAGAAATTTACACAGAATAGCAATCTGAAGCCACCCGAAGAAGACGACTCAGTGTGATATTTGTTTAGAGATTTACACAGAATAGCAATCTGAAGCCACCCGAAGAAGACGACTCAGTGTGATATTTGTTTAGAGATTTACACAGAATAGCAATCTGAAGCCACCCGAAGAAGACGACTCAGTGTGATATTTGTTTAGAGATTTACACAGAATAGCAATCTGAAGCCACCCGAAGAAGACGACTCAGTGTGATATTTGTTTAGAGATTTACACAGAATAGCAATCTGAAGCCACCTGGAGAAGGCAACCCAGTGTGATATTTGTTTACAGAGATTTACACAGAATAGCAATCTGCAAATTTTATTTTCTTCCCCTCTAAGCAGTGTTGTCAACATTTACTGCTCAGTGTCAAACGTGCCATTCTTTGCATCCCTTGAACTAAGTGTCATGTATCTGCTTGTCTCTCTCTTTCACCTGTCAGTAGTATCGTCGTCAACATTTCTGCTGATGGGTCGACTCGTTGTCTCTCGCACTCCTTGACCTATCATCATCATTAACTAACTTTTTTTCCTCCCTCTATTTTACTGTAGATGACGGGGACATAGTAGTGCTGAAGAGGACACACTGAAACAGATTTCAACTTTTAAATCTAAATCGCCATTTTTCGGCAGACTAAGAGAAAGGTTGTAGCGATCCGGTCTCCATCTGTATACGATACAGATGTAAAACCTTTCCTTTGAAAGAAAGAAAAACCAACGTGTAATTTACTAACAGAAGTTTTGTAACCCTTTTGTTGGTTTTATTGGAAATGTTTAAACCCTTTGTGGGTTTTATTTTAAAGAGGTTAAAATATTATTAGGGTTAAGAAAAACCTGAGGTTTAAAAGAAAAGGAGAGAATATCGATTTTAAAGAAAAGAGAATCGTCTCAGAACTTTTCTAGGATTCCCTTTGAAGGGATAAATATAAAAAAAAAGACTTTATATATAACGCTTGAGCGAGAGAGCCCAAGCATCTTTAACCTTTTGAAGGTTTTGTTTTTTTAAAAACTATCGGACAGTAAGAAAAACAGACACTTGAAGACTGTCTTAAAAAAGGCAATTTTTGTCACATGTCACTTTATTTTCAGCCTTTTTTTTAAGTCAGCCTGCCCTTTTTTATTTCGGGAGAAAAGTGAGACTTGTTCACGTTTTTCTCCATTCTTTTTATTTATGTTTTCGTTAGCTCATTCTGAGACTAATTTTATTGGGCTATATTTTTGTTTTATTGTATTTTCTTTTATTGTTACCTGTAGTTAATGAAGTTAACTAAGCTTTCGGAAACAAAATAAAACCGTATTGAATTACATTTCTGAGTCTAATTTATTATTTGCTCCTTTTTATATCCTTGTTGTTTCCACCCTTTTATTTTCATTCATGGTAACTAAGACGAATTTTGATTATGACCCCAAAATTTTGTCACCACAAGACAACCCAGTGTGATATTTGTTTACAGAGATTTACACAGAATAGCAACCTAACATTTACACAGGTTTCATGAATGCACAATAAAAGAATTTACACAGTGTTACCTTCCCTTAAAATGACCATCTCTTACAAGCTCTGTGGTTGGTCAAAAAACAACCTATCATTGGCCAGTTAACAAATTCTACTAGGACCAGGAGCACGCGAAATTTCAAGCTTCTTCCTGTTTTGCACTGGACCTCTGTGAAGCAAGCACGGCTGCTGCATCTTTGTCAACAACACAGTCCAACAGAACATATGTAGAGGTTCATGTCAGCATAAGTAGCCCAGAAAAGCAAGGACCCCCTATCTTCATACTCGAGATATACGAACAGAGGAAAAGAATATTCAAAGACTGTGAAAAAGACGAATATTCAGAGATAAGTTCCTGCAAATACCAATTATTAACATCTTTTTTTCTTCTTTCCTTTTACTTCATCGCGATAAAAATTATTACAACTTTCAAATTGTGTTTGTGTTCCTTTTCTCTAGCCTGCGTCACAATATATTTTAAACTATATACCTAATTGAGAAAAATTCCAATAACGAAGCTTAGAACCCTATATCTCCATTAAAGGCAAGTGTTGAACATATGTACTCAATTTCTCTTTACAGACAAAACATCTTTTTTTCATGTTCTCAGACTCTTCGAACTCTCATTCTTCAGGAACTCTTTATCTTTCATTGTCTTAACAAGTTGTCAATAAATATTTATAATTTTGTCATTCTTTCATTTGATAATGTCTTATTTCTTACACTGGTGACCCCAACTAAAAAAAGACTTGCCTTCCGACAACTTTATGAATCGATTTGTCTTTGTTCTTTAACTCGTTCATGCTTATCCACACGACAACATTGATTAACCACAAGTACAAAGAACCACTCTGCCTCTTGACTCTAAACAGCTTTAAAGAAAATATTTAATTTTGCATACATAAATTAATCCACATGGGAATCTAGTACAAAATTTCTACACCAACATTCAAACAAGCAATGTTTTCAACACATAGCTAGATGAAAAAAAACAAAAAAACTGGTTTGTAACCAAATAATACTACAAAAACAAAACAAATCTGATTTAGACAACACAACCTTTGGATACTGTTTGAATAACAAACGTTTAAAATCACATCATTTTTGGAACGCACATGGGCGACAACAAAAATCAAGTCAATACAATGCCATGTTCTTTAACCCATGTGAGGAAAAATAAACAAAAGAAAAACACGTCACATGACGTCTTTTGTTTTGTGAACATGCGGACGAAAAAAATAAACAGAGGAACAATGCTGAACAGATAAAATTTCAACACAACAAAATTGAAACAAATGCTACAAAAAAAGAATATTCTCAAATCGCCATTATGTTTTATCAAAACACAATCATTCATGCATCTCGCTTTAAATATTTCGAAAAACGAATCTGTCGACACGTGAACAAACAGTTCAACTCTGGAATTAAATCTGAATTATCCTCCGTCACCTAGCCCAGCAAAACAATATAATTCACAACACAAATTGAATTGACATCAACAGAATATAAGACCAGTCATATCGATTCGAGAAATCAACATATTGTCAGCCATGGCCAACCACGGAGCTCCATGGAGTGTTGCACAAAAGGTGCTATTGTTTTGCTAACACTATTAAAAATTTGAAAAGTGGAGCAAAACATTCAATGATCCTGTCCGAAAAGATTAAAAAATCTACCCTCCCTGGAGAAGTCAATCCTGTGTGAGGATTGTAAAAAGACATTGACACACACAGGAAACCTTAAAAGACACATAATTATTCAAAGACTGGAGAAATCAATCCTGTGTGAGTTTTTTTTTAAAGACATTGACGAACAGGCAATCTTAAAACACACATGATTATTAACCTTTAGTTAATCAAGCCCCTTCTATTATAAATGAACCAGACCACGTGGGACCCGTAAATAAATATGGTTCTCCCGAGCATTGGGATGGCATGCTGCTATATTAGCATCCTCTCCCAACATCTCATCGGTGGGGACATAAGTTCACCCGACACATAGAACCACAGTTTGCCAAACAGACTCTTGTTACCCAGAGTGAAGGACTACAACTTGCAAAACCAACCCTTGACACCCAGGGAGAAGCTTGCCAAACGAACTTTAGTCAGTTATGAACTCTGCAGACCATAAATTCTATTCTAAGTTTAAAATCAAAACAAGCTTCTTTTAGAAAATCTTTTTGTTATCGAACAGACATTTTTTTTTTATTACCAAAAGCAAGCGACAAAGAACTATTGAATCACTACTACTTTCGCTACTGCTTCATTTTAAAAATACCTTTATAATTGGAACATACAATATTTTTTTCTTAAAATAAATGATTTAATCTTGCAGTCAGTTCAAAGTTCATCCTGTATTTGCCTATTTCTTTCTTGTCACCATACGTTTATTATTAACATAACACTACCAAGGCTGTATCTGCCCAGAGGAGCATGAGGTATGGGTCTCTAAGAAATTAACCATCAACATTGAGCCACTATTGTGAGTATTCGCCAATATCTAATGAGCTCCCGGAATTCAAACCTCCAGTATTACATGCTGGCATGCATTGGATAACTTTTAAAAATTGACTTCAAAACTAACCTATGTCTGGTCAAGTATCCTTGTATATTTCCTCAAATGAGATTGTAGTTTCTGCTGATCCTTCATTCTATGGGCTGGGAGCATTTTTATTACAAAAACAAGATGACATGAAAACGCATCCTATCACCTACGCTTCAAGAGCCATGTCTGAGATCGAAACTTGCTAGAAAAGTAGGCCCTGACGACCACGTGGCCATATTGTCGCCAGGGCCTACACTTCTCCGACCACTTTGTTAGATTACACTTCGCAGTAGAAACAAACCACAAGCTTAGTTGCTTGTGGTCTGCGACCTACTAGCAAGGATACAGAGATTTTGTATATGTCTAATGAGGTGTGGATACACCATTCAGTATATTCCTGGGAAGGAACTATATACAGCTGATGCTGTCAAGAGTGGCCCCACCAAACAGGACAAGGACCTAGGGGAGGAAGCAACAACATTTATTCATGTCAGAATGGAATCCTTATCTTCTACAATGCCCCGTAGAACGTGTAGTCAAATTAGAATTAGAATAAGCGAAACTATATTTTATTAACAGAGATGAGCAGAGTTTACCCTGTCATATTTTGTTCCATTTCCTTTTGACTCAGACAGTTTTAAGAGAAAGCTAAACGTTATTTCCTGTTAAGCGACTTTCCCCCTACCCTAACCCTCACCACAGATGACGCATGACCTGACCTTATATAAAAGTGCACGTCACTTTTACAAGATAATTAGAATAATGCTCGGATAATGTTAGAGAAAAGGAGACCAGGTTCTGTAAACTAGAAGATAGGAGAACGCAACGAGACAAAATGAGTCTGACCTTGCTAAGCCGGTCAGACTCGTGCCAGCATTTAACGAGGCTGATGTAGACAAATACTTCCACCACTTCGAAGGGGACCGATTCAAGCCTGGGCTGGCCACTAGAGAACTGGACTTTACTGTTACAAACAGTGCTAAAAGGTAATGTCCAAGAGGTATATGCGTCTCTATCAGCCGTGGATCGCGCCAGCTTTAACATTTGAAAGTCTGCAATTTTAAGGAGTTACAAGATGGTGCCAGAAGCATATAGGCAGAAATTTAGGGGTTATGAGAAAGAGGACAGGCAGACGTATGTATAGTTCTTTCTTCAGAAAGAGAATACTTTAACAGGTGGTGTGCAACCAAGTGCATGGGGTCAGACCACGATAGGCTGAAGCAGCTAATGCTGAAAGGAGAATTCTAGGGTATCACAGCAGTTAAATCTAGCGCATATCATCCCCAATCCCAGGAAGCTCTGGAAGGCTTCCACTCCATATTAAAGAGCATGGTGCAGCATACTGCTTCGACCATCACGATGACTGGGATGAAGGTGTGTAGCAGCTATCTCCTCCTTTCACACATAACTGCACCGGTTGGCCGTTAGGTGTCGCTTATTTACCGACAGGTGCGCTGAAAAGCGACACCAGAGCTATCTGCCCTTCTGATTATAAAAACCGGTGTAAATGAAAAATCACTCTTCTCCATTCAATCGGCCTCGCAGAGACGACATCCAGGCACCAGTTTGGACGCATCGCCGAGAACACCGGCGAGGAACGAGGAAACACTCTCTCTCTCTCCTACCACTACCCGGCAGTCCTAAGAACTCTTATATTCTTCTTCTTCCTCCGACGGACACTGTCCCACTCTCTTCTACCTATACCAAACAGTATAGGTAACCCTCTGTTAAATAAACCCCTTTTTTGTTGCCTGTTACTCAGTTGTTCGTTCAATTCATTTCGTGCGAAAAATGTAAGGAAGGGACCAACATCCCCTTCAATTACAGGTGTTCCTTTGTTAATATCCACAGCCCGAGACGTGACCCAGGAGTCACTAGGATCCAACCCATTTGCGGTAAAAAAAAAAAAAGCAGAAAGACCAGAACGCCAGGAGATGGAACACTAAAGTGAATATCTCTTTCATAGGGTTATCCCTAACACTGGCGCAACTGGTGATGTTCTTACAGAGGAAGTTGGTGTTTTGAAAGAATACAACAGTGTATCTACAATTAAGGCTATTCTAGTACACAACACCAATACAAATACAGGTTGTGAGGCTGGACTTGTAACACTTCTTGGGAAAAAATACAGAGAAAATTACACACCATTGGCTGCTCTTTACATCAAACGAACTACCATTTAGAGCTCTAAAGAACCACAAGAAGTCCTACACTTTCACTGGTCCTCTAGGTAAATTATCTGGTAATGACTATATAGTCCAGGCAAAATAAGGTTCGACTTGGAACAAATTGCAACAGAATTTTTTTCACCACCAGGCATTCCCATGAGGTGTCTAGAACATCATACTAAAAGTCCTAAGAAATCAACGTTGAGGAAATATGTCTAATTTGCATAAATCCAAGATGGCCGCCAATTTTCGATAATTTGCCACATCTCCGCATTTAGATGTCATAATTGAGTGATTTGAAGTGCTAAAATGGTGTTTTTGAACACAAGGATTTACGTGGAATAGGTTACATTTTTATTGGATAAAGAATTTATAGCCAAAAATCCAATATGGCCAAAAAATATTGAAAAATGTTCATATGCGTGGTATCCGAAAGCTCAACTATACGACGTTACTCCAATCCTCACATTCGACCAACCCTTGTACTGGAAAGCTTTAACGATTATAATGTCTCAACCAAATGACAGTGATCTCAAGCGCATAGTCCTCAGGCTTGGGGGATTTCACATGCAGATGAGCTTTCTTGGGAGCATAGGTCACCTAATGGCAGGCTCGGGACTGCAAGAGTTGCTCGAAGTGGTATATGCTGGAAACACAGTGCCCCACATGATGACAGGCAAAGCTGTTTCCAGAGCAGTGCGGGGACATATGCTGGTAGATGCTGCACTGAACACCATTTTGGTCGCTGATGCCTACAATGTGCCTGTGCCAACCAAAGACACAGTTCAGGAACCACAAGTGGCAACTGCTGATACTGAGACAGATAATGTAGAACTACAAGATATTCCTTCAGATACAGTGACGACTGACATAACTACAGCAAGTGAATTGTATGACAGAGCAATGTCCTCTTCCCTCTCAGTGGAAGAAGTTTGCTCTGCAAAAGTGTTGCAAAGAATCCAGGCTGAACTTAACAAAAAGGAAATGATGACTATGCCAACAGCAAAACTCTGGTTGCAGTATCTCTACATGGTTGACATCTTGCGGAAATTTATTAAAGCTGAAAGAACAGGGAACTGGAGCTTACACCTCCAATGTGTGCACGATATGCTTCCCTACCTTGCCGCTTCTGGACACTGACTGTATACAAAGTCTGCATATGTTTACCTGCAAATGATGACCGAACTACCAAATACACATCCGGATGTGTATAAGAAGTTCCAAGAGGGATACCACGTTGTGCGGCGCAGTGATAGATACTGGGCAGGGCTCTCCACAGATCTGATCATCGAACAAGTTTTGATGAGAAGTATAAAGACGCATGGGGGCCTAACTCGAGGAAAAGGGATGACAGAGACTCAGTGCTTACTGTGGGTCCTATCCATGCCAGCATGCGCAAACATCAACGATGCAATGCAGAAGTTCAGCGGGGTCTCCTACGAAACCAGCGACTAACACAAAGATATTTCGAAGGCTAGACAGGCTAGAGCTGTCAAGGACACCCTCGATCTTATCAGCTATCTGAAGGAAAGAGATCCATTCAAGGAGAATACCTCACTTCACAACATTGCTAATGGCATGGCCGCTCAGGACGGAGTCAATGTTGACCAAACAAAAGAAATTGGAGAAAAGATTCTTGTGAGCATGGCAGGGAAATCTGTGGAAGAGTTCACCTTCCGAAAAGCCGATGAAGCAATGACACTTGCATCCAGATCAACTGTCAAAGTCAGAGGGGAATCTGTACTAGTGGATCCACAATTGGTGTTCCAGCGACTGGTAATTGTAGGTGAACGGTGCAAAGACTTGTCAACGTTATTCAAGTTCGAACTTTGTAGCCACCCTCCTGCCTTATTTGACTCGTCATCCCTTCCCTTGCAGGCCAATAAGGCAGTCCTTGCTGATGTTCTGTGGAAGTCTATAGATGAAGAACAACGTGAGCCGAGTGTAGACCAAGTCCAATATGTCCTTGATGGCGGCGCGCTACTCCATCGGATTCCCTGGCCAAGAGGTTCCACATATAATAGTGTGTGTCAGATTTATGTCAGATATGTGACACAGAAATATGGAGCTGCTGTCATTGTTTTCGATGGCTACAAAGATGAACCCACAACTAAAGATGCCACACAACAAAGAAGAACAGGAACCTGCTCTAGTTTGACCGTAAACTTTGCTGGTGATATGATCATCCAATCCAAGAAGGAGGACTTCCTGAACAACAAGGCAAACAAACAGCGCTTCATACATTTTCTCAGCGACAAACTAGAAAGGGCTGGATGCAGCACAGAACACGCAAAGCATGATGCTGATGTCCTCATTCTTCAAACAGCCCTTGCCTCTGCCAGAACAAGAGATACAGTTCTCATTGGTGACGACACAGATTTGTTGGTTCTCCTGTTGTATCACGCTGATATGACCGAAAACGAACTGTTTCTGGTATCAGAGTCAAAGCAAGCCACCAAATCGAGAAGGGTGTGGTGCATAAAGCAGTCGAAAGAGTTGCTGGTTCCTCAGATTTGCAACCATCTGCTCTTTGTCCATGCTATTCTTGGCTGCGATACCACTAGTCGCCTGTTTGGATTGGGAAAAGGTTTGGCAGTGAAGAAGGTGAAGACTGATTCCCTGTTTCGTGAGCAATCAGAGATGTTCCACAAATCAGGGCAAACACCGGAGGACATAACTGCTGCAGGAGAGAAAGCTCTGGTATCACTGTACGGTGGTACCAAAGAGGAAGGACTGGACAGCTTAAGATACAAACGGTTCTGTGACAAGATTTCCAAGAACACATCTTCCGTGGAACCACAAGCTCTACCCCCAACATCAGCAGCTGCAAGATTCCATAGCCTCCGTGTCTATTACCAGGTAATGGAGTGGAAAGGAACATGTGTCAACATGAAGCCACAAGATTGGGGATGGCACCTTGTGGACAGAAGGTGCATGCCTATACAGACAGATCAGCCCGCAGCACCACCGGAGATACTGGATGTCATCTGTTGTAGCTGCAAGAAAAACTGCAAAACAAGGAGGTGCACATGCCAAAAATATGGTCTCCATTGCACTGCCGTGTGTAGAGAATGTCGTGGTACAAGTTGCTCTAACTCACAGGTGCCAGATTTGTCAGATGATGTAGACGACGATGCTTAAGCCGGATACCGCAAAGTGGCACAACTGGAATTGACACTCTTGAAATTAATATTGATGATCTGTTGTTGAAACACAGGCTTACTGTTGTTCATGAGTATGATAACAAACTTATCTATGGCTACAATTGTGTTTTCCTACATTTCAGTAGGCCCTAGGTTAAAAAATGTACCGAAAAAAATAAAATGTTGAGCAAATACATTCTAAAAATAGACATTCTTTCCAGCATATTGGATTTTTGGCTATAAATTCTTTATCCAATAAAAATGTAACCTATTCCACGTAAATCCTTGTGTTCAAAAACCCCATTTTAGCACTTCAAATCACTCAATTATGACATCTAAATGCGGAGATATGGCAAATTATCGAAAATTGGCGGCCATCTTGGATTTATGCAAATTAGACATATTTCCTCAACGTTGATTTCTTAGGACTTTTAGTATGATGTTCTAGACACCTCATGGGAATGCCTGGTGGTGAAAAAAATTCTGTTGCAATTTGTTCCAAGTTGGGCCCTAAAATGTGCTATATTGCCTGGACTATTATTGCCCCATTTGCTATTTCAGCTGCAAAATGTGAAAGTAGGGACGAGTGACCAGATTTTTTTGTTCTACAAATATTTTATTTTTCTGTGGTCCTTATTGCCCCATTTGCTATTTCAGCTGCAAAATGTAAAAGTAGGGACGAGTGACCAGATTTTTTGCTCTACAAATATTTTATTTTTCTGTGGTCCTTATTGCCCCATTTGCTATTTCAGCTGCAGAGATGGTTCGCAACTACAAGAAGAAGGAAAGAGGGGGGAGGGCAAACCTTAAGAATCACCGATCCATTGAGGAAGCAGTTGCTGCAGTCCAACGAGATGAAATGGGGCTCAACCAAGCTGCCAGATACTTCGGTATCAGCAAAGGATGCCTTCACCGCCGAGTTTCTGGCCAGGTCCCCATACATGCAAGTGTTGGGAGAGGGACAGTTTTCAACTCCCTTGAAGAAGCTGAAATCGCCGAATGCATCAAACTGTTTGCTGAGTGGGGGTGGGGGCTAAGCGGCAAAGAAGTCCAAGACATCGTCCAAGACTACGTCCAAGACAAAGGTCTGGAGACGTCCTTCAACGGTGATCGCCCTGGATATGACTGGATGGCTGGTTTCTTGAAGCGCCATTCAGACATTGTGCCAAGGAAGACGGAGCACCTGAGTCAGGCCAGGGCAAGAGCAGAAAATGAAGAGGTCATTCAACACTGGTTTTTTTTTGCTGGACAAGATCCTCACAGAGCATGACATCAAGGACAAGCCCGCCCAAATTTTTAACACGGACGAGAGTGGTTTTGTCACGGATCCAAAGGCCAGTGTGGTGCTAGCAAGAAAGGGTTCAGTACGGGTCGGCCAAGCCATCGGAGGCTCTGGCAGAGAGCAAATAACTGTCAATTTTTCCGGATCTGCCAGTGGTCGGTACCTTCCCCCCTACATTGTGTACAAGGGAGTAAACCTGTACCGAGGCTGGACAGAATCGGGACCAACTGGAGCAGCCTACAACACCAGCTCGAAAGGCTGGATGGAGGCCCCTCAGTTTCTGGATTGGTTCACCAAAGTCTTCCTTACAAACACCAAGGACGTTGCCAACAGAACAAGAGTGCTGCTTTTTGATGGCCATTTCTCCCACCTGTCACTTCCCCTCATTGAACTTGCGCAAAAAAACAACGTCGTTTTGCTGAGAATGCCAGCCCACCTGACACACCTCCTTCAGCCATTCGACCGTTCAGTGTTTGGGCCTGTCAAGAGGCAGTGGCAGGATCTTCTCCGGAAGAGAGTGCGCGTTCAGAGTGGACCGGTTGGAAAGAAGGACTTCCCAAAGATGATGAAAGCCATTGTGGATAGTGGACTGAAGCCAGATTACCTCAGGGCTGGCTTCAGGTCCTGTGGAATTTTTCCCTTGGATGGAGACGTAGTCTTGAATGCGCTGAGACAGACTTCACAGGCTGGTTCAAGTTCCCCTCCACAGCCAGAATCTTTCACTTCCACCAGCAGTGATCTGCAGCCAGGACTTTCCGCATCCACCAGCAGTGATCTGCAGCCAGGACTTTCCGCATCCACCAGCAGTGATCTGCAGCCAGGACTTTCCGCATCCACCAGCAGTGATCTGCAGCCAGGATCTTCCGCATCCACCAGCAGTGATCTGCAGCCAGGACCTTCCGCATCCACCAGCAGTGATCTGCAGCCAGGACCTTCCGCTTCCACCAGCAGTGATCTGCAGCCAGGACTTTCCGCATCCACCAGCAGTGATCTGCAGCCAGGATCTTCCGCATCCACCAGCAGTGATCTGCAGCCAGGACCTTCCGCTTCCACCAGCAGTGATCTGCAGCCAGGACCTTCCGCTTCCACCAGCAGTGATCTGCAGCCAGGACCTTCCGCTTCCACCAGCAGTGATCTGCAGCCAGGACCTTCCGCTTCCACCAGCAGTGATCTGCAGCCAGGACCTTCCGCTTCCACCAGCAGTGATCTGCAGCCAGGACCTTCCGCTTCCACCAGCAGTGATCTGCAGCCAGGACCTTCCGCTTCCACCAGCAGTGATCTGCAGCCAGGACCTTCCGCATCCACCAGCAGTGATCTGCAGCCAGGATCTTCCGCATCCACCAGCAGTGATCTGCAGCCAGGATCTTCCGCATCCACCAGCAGTGATCTGCAGCCAGGATCTTCCGCATCCACCAGCAGTGATCTGCAGCCAGGACCTTCCGCTTCCACCAGCAGTGATCTGCAGCCAGGACCTTCCGCTTCCACCAGCAGTGATCTGCAGCCAGGACCTTCCGCTTCCACCAGCAGTGATCTGCAGCCAGGACCTTCCGCTTCCACCAGCAGTGATCTGCAGCCAGGACCTTCCGCTTCCACCAGCAGTGATCTGCAGCCAGGACCTTCCGCTTCCACCAGCAGTGATCTGCAGCCAGGACCTTCCGCTTCCACCAGCAGTGATCTGCAGCCAGGACCTTCCGCTTCCACCAGCAGTGATCTGCAGCCAGGACCTTCCGCTTCCACCAGCAGTGATCTGCAGCCAGGACCTTCCGCTTCCACCAGCAGTGATCTGCAGCCAGGACCTTCCGCTTCCACCAGCAGTGATCTGCAGCCAGGACCTTCCGCTTCCACCAGCAGTGATCTGCAGCCAGGACCTTTCGCTTCCACCAGCAGTGATCTGCAGCCAGGACCTTCCGCTTCCACGTCATCACACTCAGAAGTAGGGCAATTTTTTATCCAGCAAGTTCTCCACTTTCGGTCAACATCTGCAACCAGAGGTCGATCTGCACGAGTTCAACGATACCGGTATGGAGAAAGCCTGACCGAAGAGGAAACGATCACCAGACTGAGAGAAACAGAAAGGCAGAATGCTGAAAAGGATAAAGGAAGGGGAAGGAGAAAAGCAACATGTCAACAGAGCAGATCTAGAAGCCTCATCTCCGAAAAGTCAGACGAGGAGGATGTGTGCAGACCCTGCGGCCGACCAGATGGCCTGAACTGGGTGCAGTGTGATATGTGATCTCTGGTTCCACATTGCCTGCACCAACATCACTGACAGCATTGACGACCTGGAAAATGTGCAGTGGATATGTGACTTCTGTTGTCAATAGGCCCAGCGGTGACCCTTCAGTGTCAGGTGGAACTTGTTCCCTACTGGTAAAATGTAACCCAGTACAACCTGTTGCATAGCCTGGACATTGGCTGACCATGCGGAGGAGGCTCACCTGTGAGACGCAACATATGGGACGGCAATTTCCAGCAAAGCGCGTTGGTCACTAATGCCCCAGGTTAGGAGTTCTTAATGCCCCAGTTGTCCGATTTTTGGAGTTTTGCAACAAGCGTTCTTTAAAAATGTATTTAAAAATATCTGTTGAATATTCCTTAATCTGCTTTATTATTTCTAAACTGTAATTAGTTCTCCATTTCCTACACTTATGTTTGCCACAAAAGACTGATCATGTAGCATGTAATCCAAGTAAGCATAATGTTGCCTCAAAGTGTGGTACTTAATACCCCATGTTATCCTAACTAAGATGTTTTATAAAGTTGCCTGCAGTACCCAACATAAAAGTAAATTAGCCCTGCAATACCAGCAGTACCTAACACCACATGCCTTTAAATATGTGGAGAAGCAGTTAGATCGATCACTTCAAGAAGATACTACTGGAGCCTTTATTACTGAATCATCAGAAGGGATCCTCAGTGTTACAACCACATCTTGCCAGTTGTTATGTATATTATATTTCTTCAGCTGCATTTGCCCAGGATTGAACTCAGCACCTTGGGATTACGAGATGGATTACGTGCACTTGCATATATTTCCGTTAAAGTAAAATTACTGGGTTTTCTTGTCCACGTGACTTTTTAATTTAAATGCGTTCTCTTTCTTTTACCATATATACGTTCTTGGCCTCTTGCCTTGTTGGCATTGTAGTTTTGAATTAATTGAATAAAGCCTTAGAAAAGGTTTTTCTATTCGTGTCTTTTTACATTACAATTTATTCAATTAATTCATTTACTAAATTTCTCATGGATAAGATTATTCGTCTGGACAAGTTTGATATATCTTCTGCAGACCCTCAGGCTGGCAAGCTCTGGAGACTATGGTACCGTAATTTTACTTATTACTTATCTACTATTGCTTCTTTAAATCCAGACAAACTCGAAGTCCTTTATTTAAACATTGGTGCTACCGTTGCTGACATTATCGAGGGTTGTTCTGGATTCGAACATGCTGTTGAATTGCTGAAAAGTGTTTATGATAAGTCTCCAAGCGTTATTCATGCTAGACATTTGCTTTCTACACGTCTACAACAGGAAAATGAGTCTGTAGACCAGTACCTTCAGGCCTTGAACCGACTTGCCGCAGACTGTTGCTTCAAAGATGTTACTGCTACTACTTACAGAGATGAATCTGTCCGTGATTCATTTATACGTGGTCTCCGGTCTTCCGTAATACGTGCCAGACTACTTGAAAATGATACGTTAAATCTCAAGGAGGCTACTCAATGTGCTAGAGCTTTAGAACAGGCTCAATTTCGTGCTGAGTCATACGCTTCTCAGATTGGACCTACCGTTGCTGCTACCACGACTAAAAATGTGTTTACTGATTCTGTCGAGGAGGCCACTATTACTGCTCCTATGGAGTGTGAATCCGTACAATTGTCTGCTGCCCTTCCTGCTCATGGAAAGTGCTACAACTGCGGAGGGAAACGTCACATTAAGGATGATCGCCGCCACTGTCCTGCCCGCGATAAAGTATGTCGAAACTGTGGCAAACTCGGCCATTTTGCCAAAGTTTGCCGTTCTATCATGTCTACACCTTCACGTTCCACCTCAGCTATTATAGTAGCCCGTGCTAAAGATGATGATAGGTTCCCTCCTATTACTAAAATTGTAAAATTAAAGGGTAAACGATTAACTGCTCTCATAGACACCGGCAGTTCTGATAACTTTATCAGTGCTCGTATTGTTAAAACAATGAAACTGTCTACTTCTAAACGGAATTCCGTAATTTCCATGGCATTATCGGCCATTTCCCTCAAGCTATCTGAATATTGTACTGAGGACGTTATCTTCAATGGTTACGAATATAAAGAAATTGACTTCACAGTACTTCCTGATTCCTGTATGGATATTATACTCTGAGTGCCCTTCTTAAAACTACACCGGAGTATCACTATTTCTTTTGGAGGGTCTCAGGATATTCTAAAAATCTGCGCTTTAACCAAAATCAGTTGTGCACCCGTTAAATTGTTCCGAAACTTGACCCGTGATTGCAAACCTATTGCTACTGGGTCCCGAAATTACCGTGCGGAGGACTCTCGATTCATTGAAAAAGAAATTCTACAAATGCTTGAGGATGATATAATTGAACCAAGTTACTCTCCGTGGCGCGCTCAAATTGTTGTGACTTCGTCAACTAATAAAAAGAAACGATTGGTAGTCGATTTCTCCCAAACTATTAACCGTTTCACCTTACTTGATGCATACCCCTTGCCACGAATTGGGGATCTCGTTGACCAAATAGCCCAGTATCGTATCTTTAGTATAATTGACTTGTCCAAAGCATACTATCAGATTGAAATTTGCCCTGAAGATCGCCCCTATACGGCCTTTCAGGCTGGAAACCGTCTGTACCAATTTAAACGAATACCCATGGGGGTCACAAACGGGGTTTCTGCCTTTCAACGATTTATGAATTCTTTCATTTCTGATAACAAATTACCTGGAACCTTCTCGTATATAGATGATATAACTATTTGCGGTAAAACCCAGGAGGAGCATGACGTCAATTTGGAGTATTTCTTAAAAGCTGCCTCGACATACAACCTCGAAATAAACCGGGAAAAATCAAAGTTTTCACTTCGTTCTATTAACGTGCTTGGATACCAAATTTGTAACGGAACTCTTCAACCTGATCCAGAGCGTTTGAGACCTCTTTTGCAAATGCCTCCCCCTTCCGATTCAAAATCGTTAAAAAGGTGTCTTGGTATGTTTGCTTACTATGCGAAATGGATACCTAAGTATTCATACAAAATTCGTCCACTGGTCGAAAATAAACAATTCCCTATGCCTCCTATAGTTGTAAATTCTTTCGAAAAACTCAAGAAAGACATTGCTGAATCATCCGTAAAAGTTATTGATGATGAATTGCCGTTTATTATTGAAACCGATGCCTCAGAAAAGGCTATCGGAGGCACTCTTTTACAAGCTGGGAGACCTGTAGCATTCTTTTCTCGGTCGTTAAACCTCTCTGAAATGCGACTTCATATAGTCGAAAAAGAAGCATATGCCATAGTCGAATGTGTTCGTAAATGGAGAGATCTCATTGTTGGGAAACATTTTACTATTATTACTGATCAACAAGCCGTATCTTTTGTGTTTAAACCTGCTAATCGTGGAAAAATTAAAAACGATAAAATTATACGGTGGAAAATGGAACTTCTTCCCTTTTCATATGATATAAAACACCGTCCCGGGAATGAAAATATTGTCGCTGACACATTATCCAGAGTATGTGGTGCTGCTGTTTCTTCCTTGGAGGAACTAAAATCAATTCATGATTCCTTAATACATCCTGGAGTACAACGCTTTTGGCATTTTGTAAGGTCACAAAATTTGCCATATTCACTTGATGAAATCCGACGTGTGACATCTCAATGTACTACTTGCGCCAAAATAAAACCCCAATTCTTTACTTCTACTAATAATATTCTTATCCGTTCTACTGCTCCATTCCAGCGTCTTTCTGTCGATTACAAAGGACCTATCCCGGCATCTTCATCAGGTTGCCGTTACATATTTACAGTCGTCGATGAATACAGTCGATTTCCGTTTGCTTTCCCTTGTCGTGATTGCTCCTCTCAAACCGCGATTCAGTGCCTGGTGAATATTTTTTCTATTTTTGGACTTCCCTCATTCATCCATTCCGATCGAGGAACTTCGTTTATGTCGGAGGAATTCAAACAATTTTTGCTGCGACTTGGAATTGGATCCAGTAACACTACTGCGTATAACCCAAGAGGTAACAGCCAATGTGAGCGCTATAACGGCATTATTTGGAACACCATCTTATTAGCTTTGGGATCAAAACGGTTACCCATTAGCGCTTGGCAGGATGTTCTACAGGATGTTTTACAAACTATTCGCTCTCTACTATGCACCTCCACAAATGCTACGCCTCACGAACGCATGTTCAATTTTAAAAGGCGCTCTTCCACTGGCACTGCATTACCTGTTTGGCTCTGTGAGCCTGGGGAGGTGTTATTAAAGCGATTTGGTAACAGGAGTAAATATGACCCGATCGTTGAGGTAGTGGAACTCCTCGAGGCTAACCCTACACATGCAAGAATACGATATCATGATGGCCGGGAAGATTCAGTAGCACTAAGACATTTAGCACGTTTTCCACGCTCGGGTCGATCTCAAGATTCTGCTGAAAACGTTCTACCTGACATGGGCCCTTTGCATGATACAAGTTCCACAAATACTCCTTCACCTAAGGAAAGTTATACCTTCCGTACATCCATGTCTCTGCCATGTCGTCATTTATTTTCATTGAGAGCGAGGCAGTCACTTGAGCTCTTTGCTACTGAACTAGTTGCCGAGCGTTGGACTTGGCAGTACTACACGAGAGGTCATCGGATGTTGTCCAAGTCTTTATCTGACACTATTCCTGAACATCCTAGCATCAGTCTCACTCCTAGAAGACATCCCATAAATGTACAGAACAAGTACAAGAAGGCATTCATACTAGGACAGAAACTGGCTTCATTAGCTTCAGAATGTGGCCAAGACTATGAACAGAGACTTAGTGTGTTAGAGAACTTGACAAAGATGTGGGAATCAGGAAAGCAGGCTGCAATTGTAGAAGTTGTTGTGCAGGAGGCACCACCAACTGGCATACGAAATGACCCTGGTCTCAACATAACTGAGTATACAGCATAGAATGATTTGCCTTTGCCAGATCCCAAATCTCGTACAAAACTAGAACTATTTCCAGAAACTGATGAACTTAACCTTGACAATGTCACTTTACCCCCAAAGTCAAAGAAAAGGGGTCGACCCAAAGGATCTAACAATACAGTTATAGGACTCCCCAGTAAGAGATTCAGAATTAATAAAAAAATTATAAAAAAATTTGTCACATACTTTTGAAGGCAAATATTCTGAGTCATACTATATTTTATAATAAAAAAGTTTAAACTATTGTTTTTAATTTTGTCCTTTTTTAATGAAAAGAAAAATGACCAAAGTTTTACATAACAAAAAGAAAAATAACTGTCATCATGTAATTTTAAATCGGCCCGTGAAATAGTCACAATGGATAATCCGATAATTTATAATGGTTTTGACAAAAAAACAAAAACAATACGTAAATACATTTAAATGGACATAGTGTGAAACAGTGATTTCAGCCGACACAATCTGTCTTTTTAGGGTGCACCAGTGGGCATCTCAGCGAGGATGCTGGATCCTACGTAGAAATGAGGTAGAGTTACCACTAGTATATATTCGGCCCCAAATCGGTTGTTTTGGCGAAGAGGGAGAATGGCGCCAAGGAAACTGAGATCGGTCCTTAGGTTGCCTGTAGCAATTATCCAGATACAATGGATGAGTTATACCAGCTGAACAATTTGGTCAAGAGTCTTTTAGATACTCGTGGGGTGGTCGCCTAGAGAAAGAAAGGGAATAAGTCTTTTGCGATAACAGGAAAGAGGAAGGGGCCAAAAGGAGAATTGTAATTACCCGTGTCGTATTGTCCCAGATGACCAGGAGATGGAGAGGGACGCATAAAGGAGAAAGAGAGAGAGAGAGACGAGAGAGAGAGAGAAGGAAAGGGTGTGATAATATGCCTCCTTGGGAAAGGAAAGGGTTTTTTGTGTTGAGTGAACTAGGAGTTAGATCCGAGATTTCGTTTGGGACGGACGTGTTCTCGAGAGCTGAGACACGAGCCGGCCAGGCGAGGCGTTGCGCGAACAATCGCCCTCGCTTGGCATGGCATATAGCATTCCCCCACCATCGTTTTCCAACAGAGATTAACGTCTCAATTAATACCAACAGTCGTAAGAGTCAACACACACCGTTTGAGTAGACAAGTTGTGTCTCAATTAAGGCTTTGAAAAGGGAGTTTCACACACACACGGTTCTCCAGACATAGATTAAGTCCAGCTGTTTAACACTGGGAAATCGTAGAGATTCACACACGCACACAGAGAGAAGGAAGACGGGATAGTTAGTAAACAAGCCATTATCGCAAAACAGACTTTGGGTTAAAGTTAAAAACCCACCGTTCATTTTTGTTAAATAATTATTGTTATGAAAAGACCTAGCCGTTTGTTGAGTTATTCTGTTGTCGATTTGTACTGTTCGCGCGACATTGATTCCACAACGGACCAGCGAGGCAAACATCCCGATTAGAGGAGATTCGAGCCATCTTTCTTTTTACAGCCGCTACTGACGATCACTGGCCAAGGAGGGTGTTCCCGGTCTGGAAGGATTGTGGAGCGCCGAGGGACACCCGCCATATTGGCGCCGCGACCAGGATATCAAATACCTGTGAGCGAGTGGCCGACTACGATACTCACGGGACGAAGAAGAGAAAGAGGTGTGGGGTCCCCGTTATAAATGGTGCCGCGACCTAGGATCATGGTACTGTGAGGAGTGCCTGGTAACCTCGGGAAAAGAAAGAGCAGAGCCAACCCACGGCAGAAGAAAAAAAAAAAAAAACAATTTTTTTTTACCGGCAGAACACTTTGAAAAAAAATAGACAAAAAAAAAAACCCACGGCACAACGGACGATCTTTTTTTTTACCGGCAGAGAATGCTTTAAAGTTTGACGGACATCGACACCCGTGTTTGAAAAAAAAAAGAAAAATAGAGAAAGGAAAAGAAATGAGAGAAACAGTCTGACGGGCGTGCACACCCGTGTTTGAAAAAGAGAATAGAAAAAGGGAAAAGAAAAAAGAGAAACAGTCTAACGGGCAGGTACACCCGTGTTTGAAAAAAAAAGAGAAAGATAGAAAAAGAGATAGACTGAAAGAAAAAAACGTTTTTTAGACTTTGAGATCGGTCTGGGACCGCGAACTTTTAGTCAATTGATTGAAAGGCCCAGACGGACTCGAAAAATAATAAACAACCAACCCAGAGACGAAAGACCACAGGGGCAGCAGAGGAGAGGGGTAAGTGACTCGTTGATTTCTCTTGTTCGTTTGCTCGGTTGTCGGTGTATCGATTGTTGTCCAAGCTTTGCACGCGGTTTGGGTAGTTCTGTTGTTAGAGTAGTAAACTAGAACGCAAGGGGAATGGGTTCGGAGGAGGACCTAGTAAATAGTGTAACAGGTATGGGGAGAGAAGAGACTAGAAAGATAGAAAGGCCGATAGGAGGGATACGAATACCCCCCCCCCCCACAAAGGGGATCCCGTCGGTTCAATGGAGTGGTTAGCAGTAATTCAGAAGAAGAGGATGATTTATGGACTAGAAAATCACGAGATGGTGCTGCTCGCTCTAGAAGGAGCGAGGGGCCCAGCGTCGAGATTCATTGAGAGGAGGTATGTAGAGAACCCGGGGATCACTTGGACGGAGCTCCGCGAGCAGCTGGTGAGGCAATATGCCAGCGAGCGAACCGCGATTGAGGCCGTACGCAAGTTGACCCGGCTAAGGTTAAACAATGGCAAGGAAAGGCCTGGTCCCCGTTATAATAGAAATTCATCGTAGTTACTTAATCTGTCATGTAAATAGTATCCAGATGATTTCTTTTGGGCACGGATTTTCTCAATTCCATGAGTTGCTTATGAAATTGTGAAGATTAATGTGCAAAAAATGATATATTTACTCCTTGCATTAGAGAATGTGTAACTATAATGAATTTCTATGGCCAATTAAATGTATTTACGTATTGTTTTTATTATAACAAAATTACAAATTATGTTTTTAAAGGGCAGCACTTTTGATACTTGCCACAGGCGCCAGAAACATCATGGACACCAATAGGCGTGGCTCAAATGAACCAATCAATCGCAATCATTTTAAAATAGATATTTTACCTTTATTATTAAAAAAAATACTATTTTTCTTTTCGGTTTATTTTCATTTTGTTACTTTTCACAATAGAATTATTGTTGATGAATTTTCCCAACATTACTAAGCAACAAGTAAATGTTACCAAAGGCAACATAAATTATTCTTCTACCAACCTGTATAAGTTTTTGTTTATTTTATTATTTATTTTTATAAAAAAAAAATCATTTATCAAAATAAATAATAAAATAAACAAATAAACTTATACAGGTAGGTAGAAGAATAATTTATGTTGCCTTTGGTAACATTTATTTGTTGCTTATTTTTTTCTTTATATATAACTTTCCTTAATTTCAATTACTTAAACCGAGAGCAGATTAGTAATGTTGGGAAAAAAAAAAAATCTTTCTGATAAGATACAATTTTAAGATCCAAAAAAATAAATTAAAAAAAATAATAAGATAACCGTTTCAGCCTAAGAATCTCTGGGTGAACGCTAAGTTCCAGCAGAAAAATACACATCCGAAAGCTAAAACTACAAACAATACCAGCTTCGCGTGGCGGAAAATCCCAATGTGCACAAAAATTAAAATTTCGCCCGCGAACGCTAATTTTGCTGGAACACCCATATAACTTCAGCTTCATTTATCCCGGAATGAACGCTAAATCCTCGCTGATAAAGATTGTAGTTATATATATATAAAAAAAAGAGTTTTAATATAATTGGCAAAATGCCATCATTCGGACAAACAAAAAAAAAATGGATTGATTCTATGCAGGGATGGAAAAATGGCGACAACTAATTTTAAAAGTTCTGTCATAGGCTATCCCCTGTACGAATTACCAATAAAATGCCTAAGTCGGTTTATTTACTGCTACAAAAAAGGGAAGACTAATTACAACAGATCCATCTACTCCGTACTCGGTGGGGAGCTTATGTGGTGAACACCACAATTAAGGTACTCTCCCTCTCTTTCTTTCTTTCTTTGTTTAACCCTTCTTTGCCTCTGAAGTGGTGAAACTCGCGAAATCTCGCCTAATCACGTTGGCCGGAGGTTTCTGACCAATGGGCGGCCAACAGGTCAGCTCGGCCGCACGTGATCTTAAATATATAAAGGAGGGGACAAGTCCCTTCCTCCTTCTCTTTTTCCTTCAGCGTCCGGAGACGAAGAACACACAAAGAACTCTTGGCGATCCCCCCCTCCCCACCAGCTCGAACAAGCTGTGTGGAGGAGGGAGGAAGAGAAAGGTAACCCTTTTGATTCAAGAAAACTATCTATCTTTCAATTTGATGAACATTCTACAATATGGTAATCTTTCATTCCCAACGAACTCTTATTTCTTCAACACATTGCATTCTACACATAAAAAGACATTTCAACACGCATCGCATCATACGCCCCAATTATGAACTTACACTCTCTTTTAAATATTAAATAAATTGTTTTGTTAATAAAAATGTTATTCCTTTCCTTTTTTTATTAACCATTATAAAAGGCCTATTCGTATATGTGTATAGCTTCATCATTCCTTCGCTTTCTTTAAGGTAAGTTTAAATAATATTTTCTTCCTTTCTCTTGGTTGTCTTAAACTGTTTTATTTAATCCCCACGTGGTCCGATGGTGGAAGCCTAATGGTGTGATAACATGCAGTTATAAATGGCATCTATTACACTACCTATGGTTGGGGGATTCATTATCGCAAAACCATTTGTCCGACATCCTTCGCGACTGTGATTAAAATCCAAAATCCATTGTTCTCTTTTGAATCTCCCGCCATAAACACACTTCCACACACGGCCATAGATACCTATTTGTAAAAGAACCACCAAAAGAGATTCTTTTTGTAAAAGATCAACAGACAGAGACTTTTTAAAAGAGAACACTGGAAAGAAGCAAAATACATGTTCAATCTTCTTTCACAGGTGAACCAAAAGAAAGAACAATAAAATTGATAATTTCGTCACTTTGCTGTGATCACGTTTTTTGTACATTTTTCCTGTCCTCACATTTCCTGGGTGACAGGGTATTGCAACACATGCTTTGGAAAATAAAAGCAACTAGTTTCTTTTTTTTTAATGTAAATAAAACTGGATCGAATCACTACCGGACCCCCTCCCCCCCCATTTGCTCATTTTTGCCCTTGTTATTTTTCCCTTTACTTTTTTTTCTATCACCTTTTTGTTACCCAAAAGTCAGATTTTGCTAACGACCGCAAAATTACGACTACCTTTGTATATAGCACGAGTGACAAAGCAGAAGACATTCTAGCCATATTCAAGTTTATCACAAAGGACCGAGAAAAGTTAACATGACATAGTTAAACAAGAGTTTGACAAACACTTCACAGTAACATGAACGAGCCATGTTCAACAAGCGGTGTCAGCAAGACCGTGAGTCTATCGACATTTTTATTACTAACTTGCACGTTAGCGACAACATGCCAATGACCAAACTCTTCTTTTGACCTGCAAACTCCTTGCAGTTAGCAACGGCGTCAACCATACAATGTACAAGGTGTGAGGGATAAAATGAAAAAAAAAAAAAGACATTTTTTTTAACAAAATTGCTCCCACCAAAAATCTTTTTTTAAAATAAAAATATTGATTTTTCGCAACCTTACACTTTAAGACTGAAGTAAATTAAATAAATCCAAGTTTTTTAAAAGTCGAATGAGCACACATTATTTTTAAACATTATTAAAACCCTTAAAATTTGTCTTATATTCTCCATGTGGATTAATTATAAAGTACCAAAAACACTTCATTTTGGAATCGAAACAATTATAAACTGAAGTAGAGCGAAAAAGTTAAACCTGTTTGTAATCTACGCAAAAAACAATAGATTATTGGTGAAATAATAGTTGATATTTCTCAGTAATAAGACACATTCTGGCATCACAATCACAGTAGCCCCTTACGTCTCAGTGGCAATATACCTTGTTTGGGGTGAATGAAAGTAAAAAAAAAGAAAGAAAAACAGTTGCCAATTTTGTGCATACAATTCACAAAATGTCTTAAATGAAACATTAGCAATTTAATCAAAAGGTTTAAATTATATACTACTGGCTGTCTCGGCCCGGCGTTGCCCAGAGGTGTATTTACTATTACTATTTTAAACTATGTTGGTATTTATTTTCAAAGATATTTTTTTTTTGTTTTAATCAAAGAGAAATAAGACTGTATGGAGGAATACAGTGTTACGTCCCCCTCTTTTTTTTTTTTTTCTTTTTAAATGGCGGCCGTTTTAAAATAATTCCAACCTGAACAAAGTATTTTTTGCAAAGAATTAAATAAAATTTCATTTTAATTTGCTTAACATGCTTCAACAATCCACAAGAAAAATTGACAATCAAATACTGATTTTGAAGGAAGAAAGCTATCAATGATAAAGAGACTGACTTATATATATATTACTATTTCATGTATCCACATAAAATTTTATGATATATAATTTTTTATGTATCAATTTTCAGTATTTACTTGAACAGTACTCGATACGTAAGTAGAGCTAGGTAGTAAGCTATGAAAATATATTTATTGCCATAAATATATTTTTATAGCTTACTATATATATATATATATATATGATGTCAAAGCCTGTGTGCAATATAACAAATTATAACTTCTTTTTTACTTTTAGTAGAAAATTTCTTTTTAATTTTTTTTTTTTTTACAGATTTTTGCTTGCACAAAGACTTTTTTGGAAGTTTTTTTTTATATTAGACTTTATAGACACCTTGTATTTCACATTTAGAAAACATCATTTATTATCAAACTAATTATGTGAATTAAGAAATATTAGAGTATTGAATTAACATGAAGTGAGAGGGGGGGGGGGCGAAAGAAATACATAGATAGCTAAGAGATAGATTAGTGTGACTTGTTCAGTTAATTATAAATTAAATAAACTAATTAGAATAATTAAAACAATTACTTTTCAAATATAATCCTAAAACTATGGCATATTTTAGCATGTACTTTGTGTTATTAAATTATATAGGAAAAAAAACTTACGGAAATAAACGTTGATTAACTCACATCTTTACCTATAAAAAGTAAGGGTGCTTATGCTGATGAGCGGCCATATTAAAAAATCATTTTTTATAAAAACAATATTATATTCTTACTCACTGTACAAAAAATTATCCACTAGAACTTTAATTACAAGTATTTTTCCATTCTGCGTATCATAACAGCGACTCGTTCCCTAAGCCTCCATCTTGTTTCTTAAGATTTCAGTTATCTGCCCTTGAAATCTTCTTAAAAAACAAGATGGAGTCTTAGTGAACGAGTCGCTGTTATGATACGCAGAATAGAAAAATACTTGTAATTAAAGTTCTAGTGGATAATTTTTTCTACTTTTTTGTAGTGAGTAAGAAGATAACACTGAATAAGTATATAATATTGTTTTTATAAAAAAATGATTTTTTCATATGGCCGCTCATCAGCATAAGCACCAAAGTAAGATATGTTTATATATTTGTATGTAGAGGATTCACCCCTAAACTAATTAACCGATCATTATAAATTTTGAAACACAACTGCTAGGCATAAACGCTCCAAATGCGGGCAGTATTTAGTTTAATGATATAGGTGTAAAAGGGGAGCGGAAGCCCTTTATGAAAATTCAGATACCTGGAGTATTTAAAAGGGATTTTAGGGGACATAATATGAACACAGCCTCCCATTTGAAGATTCAAATATATCAGATTCATAGTCATATTAGCCACCAATTAAGCAAGATTCCCTGAATTTTAATTTCTTCTTAAGAGTCTTTGACATTTTCTAGAATAAAAATCACCTAATGGATTTTGATTAAAATTAGAATAATGATTCTAGACATAAGGTTTAGTATCATTATATCTGGATTTTAATCTTCATAAGAGGACATAAAAGTGGTGCAAAACTGTTTTATCCGGGGTAATTAATTTTACCCATCCTAGAACAGGTATTCATCTAGGGAAACAAACATTGATTAACTCACATTTAGTATAATAATAGATGTCTACATTGCATATATATTTTCATACATACCTCGACAATCCAAACTAACATAAGATGAATGCTTTTGCAAAACTGACCAATCAGTGTGCAAAGCGCAAATTTCACAGTCCTTCCAGAATAGTTCTCACATTATCAAAGCGTTTCATTCACTTGTCGGTGAGCTTCATTTTCTCCTGTTGCTGTAAAGGTATTTGAAGAGCGGGCGAGTTAAAATCCAGAATCGAAGGCATGTTCTGGCGGTTAGCCTCTTCACAGTTCCATCAATGAAATTGTAGAGTCCTTTATCATGGCTAGTAGAAAAGAAATACTGTTCTGCTTCTATTACAGAATCACATTCATTTAGTTCCTGTTTTCTTTTTTTTTTCTTTTGAACTTGTAAAAGACTATGCTGAGCTTAAACAACAAAATCAGGTTACAGGATATCTTTTAAATGTTCATATGTAAACATGCATTAGGTGGTTGCATGTTTAGTGGGTTGCATAGTTGCAATGCTTGTGAAACAAGATTTGCTGCAAGTGAGAAACATTAAACTCAGAAAAGAGAAATCACCCAAGATATGGGAAATATCTCTGATTTTGGATTTGGCCACCCAGAATTTGATTTGTCAACTTTAGAAAGTAATGTTCCTTCAGATACAAGGTTCCCTACTGTGGTTGTAATGAACTCGAGTTTTGCCAAAAGTAGTGGCTGGCTAGATACGGGACCTCCTAGGCATTAGTTTTTTTTTTATGTTCATAGATGAGGCTGGCTATTATTTTGAAGTGGATATCTGGGTGATCTTTCTGGTGTGGTTCCAGCAGATGAGCAGGGGGCTTTGAGCATCTCAGTCAATTTGGTTTTCTGGGGTTAGGGTCGGTAGCTTTTCTTGGTGTATCACGGTCAGTTGAAGTTTGTGTGTCTCTCGGAGAGAGTTAGGCCCTCAGGCTAATCTTGGCGTGCGGTTGGAATTGTGTTTTGGTTTGGTTGAGCCAAGATTTCTCATTCACCAGTCCATTGTTCTGTAGAAGAAAAATTGTAACCTCCAAAAAATTAGCGTTACTTGTTTTAAACTGGAGTTGTTATTTTATTTGAAGGGAGAATTTTACTGTTGCAGCACTGACTGACACCATACAATTGACATTGCGATCAGTGTCGGAATCGAGCAACAACTTTAGACCAGCACAACGAGCTGGCGATCATGGCCTGTGCAGTGAACACACAGACGCAGGTTCATACATTGAAATATGTAATAAATTCTTCTGCTGATGATCTAATACATAAAGTTATCCTGTTGGATTTTCATAGTCAGACCCGAATAGCATTTAAGCTGATAAATCAAAACTTGGATTTCCCTTTCCGTATTGATCTCAGGCATTTCCAGATACAATTTCTGTACTGCTTCATAGTCCAAATTGCTCCTTGAATAAATACTTACTTTGTAAGATTTTTGCTTTTTGTATTGGTGACTCATCCATTTTGACCAAAGATGAATTGAGTAACTATCATATTGTGTTAGAGATGCTGCACTGGATATCTTTTAACAATAAACAATGACAGGTTGAACAAACTTCATGTTGTGTTGTCAGATTGCAAACAGCATTGTTTCGTATTAATTCTTCAGTGATGAAACAAAGTCCTTTGGTAAGTATTTTCCTTTATCTTTGAAAAGCGTCGCAACAATTACGCCCAACGTCAAGTGAGATTAAGTCCATATTACCTGGAAAAAAAAAAAGAAAAAAGCCACATTAGTGTTAAATATATACAATATCTAGTCTTTTTTATACTAATGAATCACCACATAACTAAAGACAAAATCCACTCAAGGATACAGGTTAATTAAATCGATGAACAATACTATGAGAGGATTGAAAACGATGAATGGAATGTGCAGAATTTGATTACTTAAGAGGACGGCTCAACAAGTATTTGTTGACATTAGACTTGAAGACAACCATGTTTTAGTCTTGAGGGAAGCAGTTCGATGGTAAAGTGTTCCACAGATGAGTACTTTAGGAAAATAAACTGTTTATGGAAATTCTGATAATTACAATATACAGTACCACTCAAATACCAGAATTACATTTTTTGCTAATTTGTGCTCAGATAAAGATTTGAGTCATCATATTTGCTTTAACGTCGGTTTTACATGCTGGCCATCCACTGGACAGCCATAATGGTACGACATTGTCAAATTCGCATCTTAATTTGTTCAACTCGCAATTTCTCACATATTTCTGGTCCAATTTTCAAAATAGTTATATTGTTAGAAAGAAAAGAAAATATTTTTTCTAAATACCTTATTATGACAAACCGTCCAACACATGCCAGCATGAAAAACGGATGTTAAACCGAATATGATGATGATAGATGACCTTTTATCTATTGCATTATTTTTTTACAGGGATTTAAAATGGTATTTTGCTTCAAACAGTCGAAAATGCAAAATATGAAATTTTCTTGAGATTTTACAAACATTCAGAAGACACATTTAAGTACATCAGTTTTTTTCTGGTTTATGTTCCCATGGCTTGCTGCTACACTGGATATTCAACTTCCTGTTGAATATCCAGTGCAGCAGCAAGCCATGGGAACATATACCAGAAAAAACTGTTGAAAATAAGTCATCCACTATGACTATGCAATTCCTACAGCTACTTCCATAGAAAACGGAGCTGTTAAACCTGACATAGTGACATGGGACAAGAGGGAGAATATAGCAACCCTAGTTGAAGTATAATGATGCTGGCTTAAACAGAGCTGAGAGGAAGAAGATAAAATACCAAGGTCTTATGTACGACATGAAAACAAACTGGAAATTTAGCAAGATCTCCATCATTCCAGTAATTATAGGAGCAACCGGGCTCATGAAAATAATTTTTAAAAACTACCTGGTGAACCAAGTGCAAGAGAGATACAAACAATTGCGCTTAAACGAACGGTTAGAATCTTAAAAAGATCTCTCGGTTGACGTCTCTAAAATAGCAAGTGAATGTCTAGCACCCAGTAGGAGTCCTCATCCCCAGCAAAAACAAAAAGAAAATTGAAAAAAAAAGAAAAAAAGTGAAGTTGAGTTTTACTTCTTGAATCAGTACCAAGTGAAATACAACTGTCAGAAAACTTTGCGAAACTTTTATAATCAAAAATTATTTTATAGAATCATCAAATCTAGCACACATGCAGTTTGCAGTCGAGTGTTTGTTCGTTTTCTCTCTCTCTCACACACACACACACACACACACACACACACACACACACACACACACTCACTATATATATATATATATATAGATATATATTTTAGAGGTAAAAGATGAGAATAAAGAATTGTAAAGATACAATATTTATTAAAACATCAAAAGTTCAGAGCAAGGAGCCTCATATCCTTAATCCATGGATTTTCAAAGAAAAAATTCTTCTCATCAGAGGATGGGGAAGCCGATAATGTGGTTGTAAATATTATCGGCAACATTTAACTTTGACAATTTTATATAAAGTAAAACAAAGTAGAACTAAAGAACAAAATAGGACCAAAGGTGAATAGTCTTATGTTGAGGTGGGAGCGTAAAATCAGGGTGGATGTTATCTAAAAACACGTCAGGACAAAATAAAATTAAATTAAAAATATAAATAAAAGCATCTGTTATTTGGATGAATGCTTGAAAAAAGAAAGCAATACTTAAATTGTTCAAGAATCCAAATGTTTTTGTAAGATGCTGGTGGTCCACGGTAATTGGTAACTTCCATTTTATCCTGTATGTGCATTATTATCAGTTTGGTGCTGGAATTGTTCGTTTCGTAGGGTTCGGATTGATTTTAGTCTGTTATGGTTCGGTATATATAAAAAAACTGAGGATTTCGAACAACCATCGCTTCCTGGTTGAAACGAATATCGGCAGGTTATAGATATATATATATACAGATCCGATAGTTTAAGTCAGAGCTGAATAAAACCTTATAAACTGAGCTTTACACTATCACGATAGATTATTAAACAGTAATTCAATTATCGTTATATAATTCAACATTTAAATATTATTATATATATATATATATATATATATATATATACTAGCAAGAAGACCAGGTGTTGCTCGGAATTGAATGAGGATGACTACTATGTACTTTTTCACTATGCTCATAACACTATATTTCTTTTATTTTTACTACGCCTCCTGCTATTTCTCCCCCTAATATAGTTGAAAGAAGCTGAAATGTTTGAAAACTCTCTGAATTAGTGCCTTATACACATGGTTTAATGAACATCTATTATATAGAGGACAGTTGTGTGTGTGTGTGTGTGTGTGTGTCCAGCTAAAAGTCAAAAACTACAAAACAAACAGCCACAAAGTTGGTATATAAGAATACATATGGCTAAGAATCAATAATATCTAAATTTGCCCTGGATCAATAATATCTAAATTTAAAAAAAAAAAACACGATTCATTCTTTGAGGGTCAACTGTGCCAGTTTTCGTCAAGGAGGGGGTGGGGGAGCTATTTTTTTTGTACTACAGAGAAGTAACTGATTTTTTTTTATCAAGGAGTTACTTCCCTTATGTTGACTCATTCCTAGAGGAATCTATATAAAGGAGAGTTGGCTGTGTGTATGTATGTCCAAAGAGAGAAATGGGTTGGGCAGAGAGAAGGGGGGGGGGGGAGGAAAACAGGGGAGGAGGAAAGAAAGAAAAATAGATAGACAGATATTGAGGGGTAAAGAGATAGAAGTTTTAATAGAAATATGTTATACTTTTGCCCTGGGCAACACCGGGTAACCCTGCTGGTCTAAAATAAACAATTCTCTGTTCAAACTTAGATAATGTTTTGTTTTTTTTATATATGCCGTAACTATATATATATGTTACATTAAGAGAGAGCCCTATATTTCTGAAAAGGTGTACGTTAGCTAGTATGGATTGTGACCTGGGTGAAATTGAAAGATTGAGTACAGGTTAGGACGACATGAGATCTTGGTGGATGATTCATTCTCAAAGTCATAATACATAGATAGGATTTAGCCGAGATGAAACATTTGGGGTCAAAGGGGTTAAGTGCAAAGCGAGAGTAAATACAGTTATGTTATTGGATGACGAAACAAAGAGACTGTAACGTCACTTGTTGTCGAGACGAGAATCATGACCAGTTCGTAAATGGATCTCAGGCGGTTTGGATCATATGAAATAATATGGTCTGAAACGTTATGTTTTGGTCTCAAATGAGACAGGAATAAGCCACTTCATCACTCTCCTCCAGTCTACCATGGAACGTCGTAATGAGCGGATGTGTTGAGATATAGTCTGAAACTGTAAATTAAGTCGCTATCGACCGAAGAGGAATCTCATGCTCTTTGTCTGTCGAATATAAAACTGGCCTCCAACTTAGCAGCATAATACATAGATATTAAGTACGGACCTCTCTCTTGACTTTGTTAATACGGAGAAGATCAATAAAAGTTCCTCTGAGATATAGTCTGAAACTGTAAATTAAGTCGCTATCGACCGAAGAGGAATCTCATGCTCTTTGTCTGTCGAATATAAAACTAGCCTCCAACTTAGCAGCATAATACATAGATATTAAGTACGGACCTCTCTCTTGACTTTGTTAATACGGAGAAGATCAATAATAGTTCCTCTGAATCTCTTAAAAGTGTCTTGACTCCCCTATCGATAAATGCAAAGATCTGTTCACAGAGAAGTCCACTAGACGAGTCACAATGAAGAAACAAGGAATTGAAACGGGACGATATGCCGTCAATTTTTATTTTATGTCAAGTTTAATTAATTACCATACAACATTAGCGCAGGAAGTTTCTCAGATTAGAAACGTTTGCACCTCATGCCTGTATTATTTTCTTGTTCCTCGTGCTTTTAAAATATATCTGTCAAGTGTCAATGTTACACGAAATTTCACAATCAGTAGACGGTTGCATTTTTTGGGCAAGGAAAAAGGCCTTCTACGGAAAGCATTCTAATCCTAATTACTTAACCCTAAAACGTAGACCCCCCCACATGAAATTCCCTAACCCTAAAAGAGACAAAAAAAAAAAACAAACACAGTAAAAAAAAAAAAAAATTTCTTGTATTAGAAAAAAAACAAAAAAAAATGAAAAAAATAAAATTGCTCTTTCTGTCGTTCTAAGTCGTCTGCTTAAAAAAAAGGTAAGTTTAAAATTTATTTCATTAAAGTCGTCTGGTTCTAAAAAAAAAAAAAAAAAAAAAAAAAAGTAGAAAAAATTTGCTCTTTCTTTGGTTCTAATTACATAAAAAGGCAGTCATTTCTAATGTTAGTTTACAATCTTATATCATTAAAATCGTCTGGTTCTAAAATAAAAAAAGGTAAGTTTCAGAAGTCATTGATTTTTTTTTCTTGTGTCATCATCATCATCAACCGGTTTATTTGTTGAATCAGGCCACAATTAATCCTCTGATGAGGGTGGGGTCTGATTGTCTAGTCTCGAAATCTAAGTCTTCCTCTCCACTCCTGTCTTTGGCAAGGCTTGATGGAATCCATACCCATGGCCTTCCTATCACGTTTGACTACGTCCTCCCAAGTCAACTTGAGTCTGCTAATGGTGATGTTCTCTGCTGGCACATTCAACTGTCGGACTTTAGCAATCCAGCCATCGCTACGCTCAATGTGACCCAACCAACGCAGTCTGTTCTTTCGCATGATGTCCGCAAGGCTTTTCAAGTCGACCTGTCAGAGCAGGGATTCAAAAGAAACGCACTGTTCAGGCCTCACCAAACAGATCCATCTGACCATTGCCCTGTCATTGTGTATTTAATTGTTTCTTTTTCGGTTGGTTTTTGATTATTTGGTTATAAAAGGGAAGTTTTGGTGATTTAGTCGTTTTGCAGCCAACACGACGGACAATGAATCGTCTGCAGTTTTCTGATTTTTTTCCGACCTCACAAATATGTAAGTAAACCCAAATAAATTGTTTTGGACTAATTTCCCAACTGTATTTTCTTTAAAATAATTTATGGCCAATTTGAAATTAGTCAAAAACAATTTATTTGGGGGTTCTGTTTCGGGAAAGATGACCAAAAAGGCGTAACGTAAGCATGACGTATGTTAAACGAATTCTACGAAAACGAACGGAACTAGACGAAAGAAGGTACGTCGTTCCGAATATTTCCGAAATCCCCCCCTCCCTCCACTAATTTTTTTTTTCAAAGCAGACGACTTATAACAAAAGAAAGAGCATTTTTATTGTATTTTTTTCGAGTTTTTATTTTTGTCAATACAAGCAATTTACTTTTTTTATTTTTTTTATTACTGTGTCTTGTCTTTTTTTTCTTTTAGAGTTAGAGATTTTTTTGTGGAAGGGGGGGGGTTTAATATACAAGGAACTGTAATCACACGTGGATTGCTATTGACGGTAAAAGCGCAGAATAACGGCCAGCTGACTGACTAGTGGGCCGTGCGTAAAACCAGATTGGCTTTTTTATAGCCAAATTTCACGAATTTGGTCTTTTTTAAAACAGTTTGGCCATCGAAAATTCTGTTTGGCCTTTTTTCGTGAATATTCTGGAGTTCACTTATACGCGGCCAGGCGTATCGCAAACTTGAAATTGCTTAAAATGAAAAACACAAACACTTCTCTAAAAATGAAGAAAAAACACAAAGAAATAAAAACAAAAAGTGCCCTTTTCTCGCAAAAATCTTTTAAAATGTAACCAGGAGTTTTCTATATTCTTTATATGAATACTCATGTAACTTTGCTAAAAATGGAGAACACAAAAAAGAAAATTCGAAATCGAATAGACAGCCACCATATATATATGTGTGTGTATATATATATATGTATGTGTGTATATATATGTATGTGTGTATTATCTTTTTACACAAACTTTTTTTCACCCATCATTTTCTTAATATATTTTCAAATGTTTAATTTTGGCTTTTCTAATGCCAACTTATCTATCTGTATAATTCCTCTGATGATAAGATCTCGATCTTTGAAAAGCCTTGGCTTAAGGAAAGAATAATAAACAATTTTATTACAGAATATACCTTGCATTGAACATTCGTGCTTGTTTATCACTCTTCGTCTATCTATCTTATATACACACACACACACACACATATATATTTCAGAGGTAAACAAGTTTTACATATTCATTTCCGTATGTTACAAGAATCCAACATAAACAAAGGTTTCGTATACGATCATTTAACAATTTCAATGAAATACTACACTGTGGATTATTTATTTGTGAAAAAATGTAAAATATGTATTTTGACAAATTAGGCACTATGCCATCAAGTGTTATGCTCGCTGGTCATGTTTTGGCTTACTCTTTTTTGTATATTCTACTCTTAGAGAAGAAACATTGCAGTCACCAAAATACCAGATTTACTCTAGGGGCCATCTACTTAAAATATCCCTAAAATGTTGATAAATTTAAATTTATTCTTAACTCTAAATCTACACTTTGATTCCAGCTTGAGGGTCGAGAACAATCTATGTGTCATTATTATTATTAAGACAAGTGTGTCTATTAATCAGAGATATTTGGAAAATCTTTAAAAGATATCAGATATAATTTATCGATTTTTAATGAAACTTTAGGGACTCATCCAAAAAAAATGAATATAATTATTTTTAAATATGTAGAAGGCCTTTTTCTTTACAGAACAAAATTGTCAATTCCCTCGCTATCAAATCACAACGATGTTGTTTGCACGGCAACTGATAAGGCTGAACTACTTGCCCAGCGTTTCGCCTTCAACTCCACTTTGGACTCAGAAAACCACCCCCTCTCTAAATTCCCATTGTAGACTGAAGCCACACTTGAGAACCCAGTCATCACCACATTTCAAGTCAGAGACATCATAAAAAACCTTGACATCTTCAAAGCCTGATCTTATACCAGTAATAGTAATAAAGAAATTCTCTGCTGAGCTGGCCCTTGTCCTCTCCAAACTATACAACAAATACCTTGCTGAATCTTGTTTCCCTGATAGTTGGAAAATTGTCTCTTCAAGAATTCTGAAGATAGAACTGATTCTCTAAACTACCGATCTTTGCTAAAATCTTTGAATCATTAATCAATCTAGCGATAGTCCGGCACCTAGTTAATGCTAAACTTCTTTCTGATCATCAATACGGATTTAGACAAGCACGATCTACTGCAGATATCCTAATGGTCATCTCTGAATGCATATACCATACACTGGACAAGGCAGGTGAAGCTAGAGCGGTAGCGTTCGATATATCCAAGGCCTTTGACAAGGTCTGGCATGAAGGGCTTCTCTTAAAACTGAACTCGTATGATATTATTGGACAAATATTTAATATAATTATTCTTCCTAACAAAAAGAAAGATCCAGGTTGTCCTCGATGGCCGTTCTTCTAAGCAACATGACATAAATACTGGCGTACCCCAGGGATCCATCCTTGGACCTCTACTGTTCCTGATTTTCATAAATGACCTCCCTGATGTCATTGAGACTGAGATATGAATATTTGCTGACGACACCACGCTCTACTCTCATCATGTGGGCAAAACCGACACACACATATCTGAGGCAATGGCTGAATCCTTAGAAAATGACCTCCAATCTAGTGGAATGGGGTCAAAAATCGATGGTAACTTTTAATGCCGCAAAGACAAAGCTACTTTCCTTCAATAACTACAAGAAACCGCTTCAACCACCGATTGTCATGACAAATAGCACCCTGCCTGAGAGTTCATCATTCAAACTCTTCGGCCTAACTTACACAGATAACATGAATTGGAATAAATACATTGAAGACATTGACAGGGCTGCTGCAAAGAAGGTTGGCTCCCTCTACCGTGCTAGTAAACTTCTCACACCTGACATTATCCTATATCTCTACAAAGCCACCATCCGCCCATGCATGGAGTATTTTGCTACATCTGGGCTGGGGCATCATCCACTAGTCTCTCCCTCTTAGACAAGATCCAAAAAAAGAGTTGTCAACTTGATAGGTCCCTCACTATCCACCAAGCTCCAGCCCTATAGCTGCAATGTTGCTTCCTTGTGTCTGTTTTACAAGTACTTCAATGGAGTGTGCTCTGATGAGCTTGCTGCTCTGGTACCCCCACGACGTAAATTCACTAGATAAACCCGACAATCTGCCAAATCCTATCCATTCACTGTGGAGGTCCCCAGATGCCAAAGAGCTTTCAACTCCAAAAGCTTCTTTCCTCGTGCTGCTGGACTCTGGAACTCCCTCCCTGCTCCCTGGTACTGACATGCAGAAATTTAAAACTAATTTAAACAGACATTTTGCTGCACAGCTCCCAATTTAGGTTGACCCCCCCCCCAAAAAAAAACGGCATACCTTCTTTCGTCTAGTTCTGTTCGTTTTCGTGGCATTCGTTGTACACACGTCATGCTTACGTCACTTCAAATTTTTGATCGTATTTACCGAAACTGTACCTATTTGGGTGTACTTGCTCATTTGTGAATTTGGAAATTAGCAGACGGTTCATTGTGCACCATTTTGGTTGCGAAACGACTAAATCGCCGAAGTTTTATTTTTTAATAAAATACGATAGTAAAAGTTTACAAAAATCATTGTGGTGCTTCTGCTGTTTCACTATGGCATGTATAAAAAAAAATAGTTAAAGAAATGTATAAACTTTGTTATATACTTATGTGGTAGCTGAAAAGAAGACTGTACACCAAAAATTACGCAAATTCATCCAGTATTTATTAAATGAAAAATAAAAAACGATTTTATCTATGTTGCCATCTTGTATCTTTCAATCACCCGATTTTATCCTGGGTTGCCAAAGGACGAGAGTTTCGGAAATTTATTTCTATATTGGCCATGCGGGGTGTCAGGGTGGGGGAGGTCAACATGTTGCCACTGTACCCATGTGTGTCAAAAGTTAGCAGTCAGGTTGCGGGTCAGTTCTCCGTCTTTATTTTCAGCAGCATCAGTTGTCATGAAGTCTAGAGGTGACGGCATGGCAACAGTCCCTAGCAGGAGGAGGGAGGTTGAGTGGGGACAGGATGGAGGAAGAATGACTCCCCCAAAGGTACCGATGTGACCTCGGTCTGGATTGTTCCCTATTCGACCAAACTCTGCTATTGCCGCCCTTTTTAAGTCAGTGCCGACTTGGGTTTAGAGCAGAGCAGTTCCAACGGTCTCCGTCCGTTAACAAAACGGATGTAAAACATTTTGAAGTTTTCAACTCGTTCTTAGAGTAAGAACGTTTTATTTTGAAGTTCAGGGTCTCAGAGAGACCCTATTTTTAAAGAAATATATTTTCCCTGGAAAGGAATCTACCTTATGATAAAAGGTTTTTTTGTGGTGTAAAGACAAGCGTCTTTAAATTTAAAAGAAAATTCCCAAATACTGCCCCTTGGAAGAAGGACGTTTCAGGAGAATTTCCTTTGGGAAAAAATTTCAAGAACTTGGAGATCCTTAAAATGAAAAGTGCCGAAAGAAAGATAAAGAGGGACCTTTGAAACGGACATTTCAAGAGAAAAGGAAAAACTAGTCCAAACTAGACAGGAGACGATTCGCCAACCTGCTGCTAAGGTCCTGTATTTTTTTAGTTTTTATTTTATTGTTTTATGCCCCCTTTGTTAAATTTATAAGACTTCTTTAGTCTTTTTTTGTATATTTTTTGTAAAAAAAAAAAAAAAAAAGGAATTAATTTTGTTTCCAGTTCGTTATGCCGACGAACTTTACCCCTTTTTGTGACCTTTCAGGTCATAAGTTTTTTTATCTTGGTTATCCAGGTTAACGTAGTTAACCTAGCTTTAGGAATTAAAAGCAACCAGCCCCATTTTAATGTTAATAAAACTCTATTTTAACACAACCAAACTTCTTATTTTATCTTTTGCCCTTACCATGTTTTCTTTTAAGCTATGTTTTTAACCCCTTTTGTTACCCCCAAAATCGGATTTTGTTAACGACCGCAAAATTACGAAAAGGGAGATAACTAATTTTTTGTTTTTCAGCTAAGTTGGTAATAATTTTTTTTTTAGTTATCTCCCTTGTAACAAATGTCTAACAATACGTAAAATCGTTTTTTTCTTTCTTTCTTATAATTTAATAAATACTGGATGAATTTGCGTAATATTTTATGTACAATCTTATTTTCAGCTAACACTTACGTACATCAACTGATTTTTATTTTTAATTAAAATGCTACTCGATAATTTTTCCTAATGTATGGAGTTAAAAAACAAAATACTACTTCAAGATAAAAAAAAAAAAACTAGCCAACAATAAGTATTAGATGGACAGAAAATAGCAATGGCGAACCTTTACTTAATTCATAGCACTTTCAAAATTTAATGTTTTTGGAAAATATTTTCAGCCGAGGACTTTTGGAACCATAGTGAATCATATTCCATAAAAAAAATTAAATTTTTTTTATTTAGATTTTAGAGGGGGGATCACTATAAATCTAACGTAAATTTAGCACCCACTTCTTGGCCAAGTTCAGGGTAAAACAGCTCATAGCTCTGTCTAAAATTTATATTTTTGGAAAAAAATGTTCATATTTTCTTTTATTCGGACTACTATTCTCATCTTGATTGTTATATTCACAACTTTTCGATATATGTAACCTTCTTCATGTACATCTTTTATAATTTTGGGACCTGTACGGAATCTCTAACCGAACAGTGAACCCTTTATTTAATCAACGGGAGTGGATTGTTCTCATTCCGTCAGCATGCCCCCATGGCATAACGGTTAATAGCGTCGGTTAATCAGTAGGTCTAAGTAACCATCTTTTGAGAGGGTTGACGGTTCAATCCTTACTACAGGTGATTATTACTAATCATAACATAAATTAGCACTAGCACTTCTACCCGAGCATGGCTGGCGGAATGAAAACAATCAACCTCTATGGATTAAATGAAGGGTTCAGTTGGAAATTCTGTTTGTGTTACCAAGTTCGACTAGAAGGTTCCTAAGTTCCTGATGAAGATCGGGGGTTACATCAGCCGAAACGTTGTCCCCAATTTTTTTTTTGTTATGTCGAAAAAATCAATTTAGGAAATAAACAAAAACGTTACAATTTTTGAAAACAATTATATATGATCCATAATGGTTCGAAAAGTCCTCTCCTGAAAACATTTTACAAAAATATAAACTTTAGACAGTGCTATGAGCTTTTTTACCCTGAACTTGGCCAATTTACCTTAGAGTAAAAACCTAGTATAGTATCCATATTTTGTGAGCTCTGCACATGCGTCAGAGTTAATTCATAAACAGTCGTAGTGAGTGACTAAAACTAGCGCATGCGTATTGAGCGTAGGCAAGTAGCGCACAATTCAAATGTAAACAGATGAAAACGGTTTAGTTTTTGATTAAAATAAACACGTGTTTTTCTCGGTTGCTGTTTCTGACATTTTTTAAGTCAAAATACACGAAATATTTAACTTTCCGTTTCTACGCCTGTTTTTCACTTGTTTTCATTTTCAGCAAAAGAACAAGTGAATTGTTTTATTTTATATTTTTTACTTTCCGTTTCTACGCCTGTTTTAAAAATGTCAGAAACAACCCCCAAAAAGTATTAGAAAAACACGTGTTTACTTTAATTAAAAACTAAACCGTTTTCATCTGTTTACATTTGAATTGTGCGCTACTTGCCTACGCTCAATACGCATGCGCTAGTTTTAGTCACTCACTCACTATGACTGTTTATGAATGAACTTTGACGCATGCGCAGAGCTCACAAAATATGGATACTATACTAGGTTTTTACCTTAACCCTAAAGCGGCAGCACTTTTCCTGGCCCGCAGCGCCAAATGGTTCAATCGCAGTCATTTAAAAATAAAGAATAGTCTTCAATATTAAAGATAAACATATAATTGTCTTGGGGGGGGGGGACAATTATATGCTTATCTTTAATATTGAAGACTATTCTTTATTTTTAAATGACTGCGATCGAGTCACTTGAGCCATTTGGCGCTGCCGGCCGCTGTGGGCCAGGAAAAGTGCCACCCACCCTTAGGTAAAGGTTCGCCACAGCAATTATTCCCTCTTTGTCAGAAACATCGCTCATGGAATGTGAGGACTAAAGGACAAAATAAGGGAAGCGAGAGTTACGAGGCTGCCGAAAGTAAACCCAAGGTCCACTTTCTACAGAGAAATAATTTTCAAAAAGTAAGATCGATTACTCAAGTTTATAATTTTCTAATTAAAGGACAGGGAACCACTTTAGTTTTTTAAGGGTGAATAAAAAAAAAAGGCAAAGAAAACATTGTTTTTACCGTTTGTTGGTTGTTTGAACAAAGAAATCGTGGTATTTTTTTTTACTATCTTACTCGGCGCAGTTTACCTCCTAAAAAAATTAAAATTCTACTTTTTTTTTTACGATTACATTTAAACAGCCTGAAAAAATATTCGCAAAAAAAAAGAATTAAAAAAAAATTAAATAATTAAGATTTTTAGAGTGGGGGATCACTTTCCTTCATAAATTTAACGTAAAATGAGCACCCGATCCTGGCAAGTTAGCTTTAAACGTGACATGTAATCGACTTGAGTTTCTAATTCCGTAAACCAATATTTTTTTTGTTGTTTGTTGAAATAATTTAACCGCTAAGTTGAGAGTAATGCAGAAACTCATTTTTTTAACTTTGAATAAAAAATATAAATCAATAGGATTTACCCATATTTGTCCACGGTGTCCAAAACAGATTCGTAAGCCGTACATTCTGAAAGGAGTTTGTAAATGGTAGACGAGACGTACTTTACAAATTTTGGAGCGCAATTTCTACATGTCGATATTCCCTTTGCCGCATCTTGTGTGTGTTGTGTCCGCCACCAAGTGCTCGTCTTAACCAGTCCATCTGCAGACAATTCCATCTTGGTATAGATTATGTTGAATAAATTGTACTGAACTATCAAAAATATAATCACCACAAAATATCAACATAAACTGAACACGCACGTGTCTCAGATGTGGGTAGCCATCTTGGATGGTCAGCAGAGACGAGAACTCCTTTCGACTGTTGCCGCGGCGTGTCGTTGTACATTACCGGTACCCCCGACCCGATTAGATTGCCTCGGTAAAATCCGGTGACGAATTACGACAACAGCTGAAAAGTGATCACACAAAATTAAAGTCGGGTTTTTGAAAGAGAAAACCATTTTAAATTTTTTATTTATCTCTTTAAATTGTTGCATTGTATTTTTTTTTTTGTAAATTATTGCTTTTTAAGTTATTTCCAATATCTCCACTTTTTAGTTGCTTCCGGTTGTACTCTACAATAAATGACGCTTCATGTCATATACGATGACCAGAAATTATTTTTTTTTTTTAATGTTTTTTTTTTTAATTCATATAAATTTGAGACGTGATTTAACGTCTAAGGAATCTTTTATTATAATCAACAGAACGAAAAAAGGGTGAAAAAACAAATGTGCAACAAATAAAAGTTAGCAAAGGCAAGTTAAGTTACTCATCTACCTACCTGGATAATTTTATTTGTGTTTTAACTTATTTTAAAGGGTGGTTTTCTTGTTCAAAACAGTCGGTGTTGACTGGCCAGAACTTGAAAATCGATAAAAAATCGAAAACTAAACAATATACTGATAGAAACTGACAGAACATTACATTTCGCATGAGTGTTGACATTTATTGTATGCGTTTCTATCAGTGTATTGTTTAGTTTTCGAGTTTTTATCGATTTTCAAATCCTGGCCATGGGCGAGCCCCCATTTTGAATTTCTTTTCGAGCCGTCAACACCGACTGTTTTGAACAAGAAAATCACCCTTTAAAATAAGTTAAAACACAAATAAAATTATCCAGGCAGGTAGATGAGTAACTTAACTTGCCTTTGCTAACATTTATTTGTTGCACATTTGTTTTTTTCCACCCTTTTTTCGTTCTGTTGATTGTAGTAAAAGATTCTCAACGTCTATTTTACATGCTTTACAATAAAAAAATTTAAAAAGTAATGATTATGCGCGTTTTATTGTTTATGTTTTTTTAGTTTTGTAGGAGCGCGGACCTGAGCTTAGTATCTTAGAGAAAATGCTAAGATCCACACTTACTTAGATTGTTGAAGAAATGTTTCAAAGAGTAAAAACGTGAATGAATAAAAGAAGAAAGTTGAATGAACATAAGGCATGCATAAGTTGAAGGAAGAATAAAACGTAGTTTAAAAGTAACACAAAATATTTATATATTATACACAAAATATTTATATATAATGACATAGAAAGGCTCTCTAAATGGTCAGCAGATTGGCAGCTAAAATTTAATACCTCGAAATGCAGAGTTATACACTTTGGACATAACAACCAAAGGAATATCTATCTCATGAAGGACAATGAAGGAAATGACAAAGTAATTGATGCTTCAGATATTGAAAAAGACCTGGGTGTATACGTAGACAACAAACTGTCATTTCATCACCATGTCAATGAAACGGTAAAGAAAGCAAACCGTACACTTGGGACAATAAAACGAACGTTTGTTAGCAGAGACAAGACCGTGATCAAGAAGCTCTACACCTCAATGGTGAGGCCCATCCTTGAGTATGGAAATGCACCACGAGTCCATCAGTTTGTCGGTGATATTGACAAGGTTGAAAAAGTCCAGCGCCGAGCAACCAAATTGTGCCCTACACTTGTGGACCTGCCATACGAAGATAGGCTGAGACACATGAAACTCCCGTCCATGTACTATAGAAGGGAACGTGGAGATATGATCCAGACATTCAAGATCCTCACAGGCAAAAACAACATGGACCAGGAAGACTGCTACCCCTCAGCAAGATCACAGGAACAAGAGGTCACAACCTGAAACTGGAAAAGAAGCATAGTAGGCTAAACATCAGAAAGTATTCCTTTGGGATACGGGTTGTGAACAATTGGAATTCTCTGCCAGACTGGGTCATCGACACAACAGACATAAACGACTTTAAGTGCAAGTTGGACAAACATTGGCTTCACAGATAATATTTAGTCAGACCTGTGCACGAACTGATATAGTGGACAAGAAGGAAAGGAACGGGAGTTACAGGCAAAAGTCTTTTTCCCAAATATATGTTATGTTGTTATGTTATGTTATGTTTACAAATTACAGAGAATTAAGTGTTCATTTAAAGTGTCCGTTTAGAGAAACGATAAATGTTCAATGTTCATGCCTCTTATTTATGAGTATGTATGTGCATAGTGTAGCCATGTGTGAAGCTTGGCGTTAGTACGTCGAAGTGTGTGAATGTGCGTGTCGTATTTTGTTTGTGGTTGTACGAATGTGGGTGCGTGAGAGTTGATAATTCGTTTAGGCATTTGTATGTGTGTGTGCCTTTGTCAGCAGTGTGTGGTTGCGTGCGTTGAAGAATGATAGGAGTGTAAGCCTTTGTGTATGTGTGTGTGTTTAGTAGTCAGTCGACGCGTTGGCACCCCTCACCCAAAGGCGAACTTGTATTCTGTAAACGTCTGAGAGGAGAAAAAGAGGAGGAAAGAGCAAAAAAAGGGAAAGAGGCAGATTTTGTTGCGCGGTCTGCTTTTATATTGTTTGACTAGTAGTTTGGCTGACATAGTTAGGAGCACCCCACGTGATCAACATTTTTGGCTTTTTTTGCGCCTTTTTGTTAGACTGTCTTTGGGAGCTGGTTTTTATGGCCCCAGCTTTAGCTTTTATGGTTGAAGTGAATTTGGGTTGGTTTCTGTTTTTCTATTTACATGATAAAATATTAGGATGTCAATCCCATAGTTTTTTTGTTAGTGGTGAGGAGTAAAATGTAACTTTTCGAAAATATTTTATATTGGATACAAAAATATTTTATTTTTTTAGGGTTGTCTAGCGAATCATGCAGTGGTTAACCACATGTTATCTAACTGTGCCAGAAAAATAAAAGAATGAAAAAGGTTTTGACTGTAATTCAACTTCCAACCGATTTTCGTGCAACTCATTTTCTCTCTGCCTTTCTCTCTCCAATCCAAATCGCTTCACCCTCCTTCCCAGCTGTCCTCCTCATTTATATCAGCTGATCTCCACATATGCAAATCAGATCCCACCATAAAAACCCTGCACTTATGAAGAGAAGCCCTTCTTTTACCATGCAGACATGACATGCGAAGCACCTCATTCTTTTTCCTGACGGTGAGTGTTCCTCTTTGTCACACCACAAGTATAACTTTACAGATCCAAATGAGTCTACAATTGACACCAATCGTGTGGAAAGTAGTTGGAGTCTCCGTAAAATGAAATTTAGGGCCATGCGAGGGACTAGCAAGGGAAACTTTCAGAGTCACCAGCAAGAATTTTTTGGAAATATTATTTTATTCTCCATTAAGACGTGGTGGTGGTGGTGGTAGGGGTCAACATTTTCTTTCTAATTTTTAAGCTTGCTGTCCTTTGCACTATCATCAGTGCTATCAATCTGCCTGTCCCTTTCCGTCTCTCATTTTCAGCATCGTCATCATAGTTTTCATGTGTGTGATGCTTCGCTCGCAGCGGTGGCATTAGCAGTCCTCTGTCAGGGAGGAGGAGGAGAACTGACTGTGTTGAGAATGTATCAAGGTGACCTTTGTGATGTCAAGGTCGCCCCCCTTAGCCAAACTCTCTTGGCGCTTTTTTTCATCAGTTTCGGCCTGAAGAGCTTGAAAAAAAGGACGTTTTACCCGAGACTTCGTCGTGAAGAGATTAACGGCGTTGAATCTTCTTCATGTACACGGACAGAGTGTCTTTAAGAAAATGCATGAAATTGGGTGTCCTTAAGAAGAATTCCCCTTTTTATGTACAGAGTAAATTGGCTCTAAAAAAGGGTAGTTTTAACAGTTTTTCCCGACATACTTTTTAGACTCTGTCGTTTGAAGAGCGACAATTATCCTTTTTATTTACAGAATTTGGGCGAGAAAACCCAAAGACTTGAACCCTTTGTGGGTTTTATTTAAAAGATATCAAAAGACTGAGAAGAAGAAAGACATTTGAATCCCACCTAAGGACAGTTTTTTATTGTATTTGTTTGTATTCTTCTTTTCAGCCCTTTCAAGTAAGACATCTTGTTTTTTATGTATTTGGTGGAAAAGCAAGATCACATTTTTATCGCCATTTTTCGTTATTGCCTGAGGCACTAACCATTTATTTATAAGGATTAATTTTGGTCATATCTGTCCATTTTTCAGTATCGCTTCAGATGATAATATTTACTGGAATGACTTGGTTATTTCCTATTGTCGTCTGAAACGACCCTCCCCCCCTTTTTAAAGAAGAGTCTCTTGAGTAGAGACTCCATTTTTTATGTATATTTTGTGCTCAATCTGATTCTAATTTTATTGGGTTTTTTTTTAATTTTATTATATTTTCCATTGTTACCCTAGGTTAACCTGGTGATACCAGATCAAGCTGCCCTGTAGCTCCCTGAGACGAAATTCACCTACATTGACGTTTTTTGTTTTCTTTTTTTTTGTAAAACTTAATTATGTTCTACAAAAACAAAAACAAAAACAACAGCCCCTCTCCCTTTCTCCCTCCCCTTTTTTATTTTATTTTTCCTACCCTACTCCCGGTCCTGGATATGACCTTAAACTACATCCGATGGTGAGATCCGGCTTACGGACTTTGGGGAATGTGGAGCCTCCTCTTAATTACCATTGCTCCCAGGTCCACCCTGACCCGGAGTGGTAGTACCTGTTAGGGTCCCAACTATGGGTTAAATAGAAACAGATATTAAAAGGGGAAAGAAACAAAAAAGAGAAGAAAACAAATATACTTTAACAACCGAACCAAACACCATCAATAAATATTTGGACGTGTGAGGAACTTGAAGCATAAAGGCTTTCACCAGGATGACTGCATTCGGCATTGAGTGGCCTGAAAGGGGTTGATGTGCCGTAAAGCGGGACAACCAAACTAGGCACCATGAATAAATATTTGAAGATATAAACAACTTGAAGCATAAAAACTTTCACCAAAATGACTGCATTCGGCATTAAATAACCTGAAAAGGGTTGATATGCCGTAAAACAAAACAACCAAACAACCCTAGGTTAACATGATGAACCCTGCTTTGGGAATCAAAAGCAGGAAGTAGCTTTTTATTGTTGTCTTATTAATAAACTGTATTGAGTTACATTTCTGGGTCAGTTTCTTTATTTGCTCCTTTTTTGTCTCATTGTTGGTTCTCTCTTTTTTTTTTCATGAATAAGAATTTTGGTAACGACCCCCCAAAAATTCTGTCAACTTCTCTGGCGGCGGCGAACCAAGAACAACGTTTTGGGTAATATATTATATTGGATACAAAAATTTTATGAATATAAAAATATGCATTCGATTCATTTGAGTATTTATTTGTAAAAAAAAAATATTTTAAAGTAAAAAATTTATTTTAATTTGTTTATTAAGACATTAAACCAAAAAAACAATTTATGAAAACATTAAAAAAAAAAGTACTTATGCAGTTTACGGACCGGGCTGAAATAATAACGTTATTATTTAGAAAGTCATTCTTAACACGGGGAAGGAGGGGGCTTCATAAATATTCTGTACTTTCACCTAACAATTTAATAACAAAAGATACAGTAACAATTGAATTTAATTTGAAAATCTTATCTATAAAATAGCCTGGTCTGTAAACTGCATAAGCACCAAAAATCCTATTACGAGATTGAACAGGTGATGGTTAGAGTGCTGAACCAAGTAACAAGCCATCATGCCTTATATGGTCCATACTAAAAATTCAGATCGACGATGAGAGATATACTGAAGGCGGGTATTTCGTTTTCCGTGGTTGCGATGAAAACCTGTGCATGAGGTGGGTGGCGTATTTGCCGTCGTTGCGCCCGTGAAAACACGGATGGCCTAGTGTATAGTTTTTGCAGACGGTAGGTTGCCAATTCCGGTTGCCGTTTCTGCAGATCTGATCGCATCTTTGACTGGTATTGCGAGATGTGTTGGATTTAGTTTGTACTCCTGGATGGGAGAAGTGTCTGCCTGTATTTGGTAATTGTCGTCTTGGTCCGGCTAGCATTTTGGGTTGTTGATTTGATCGGTACAGTTTGTCTGTATATTATGCGATGGTGTCGTTTGACTTGGTACCATGATCTAGGTATTGTTGGACCTCGCTTGCTATGCCGCCGGTTGTGTAATGGTTGTCCTTTGTTTTGATGAGATGTGGGTATATATTTGGTGTTGAGGATTTGACCTTTTTGCTTATTAACATCGCACCTATGATTGAGAAGACACTGTTCACCGATATTTCTGCACCATTTTCCTCCTTATGTTTAGTATTCATATGGACGGTAGTGTCGGATTTTTCGTGGGTGTTAACGAAAAACCGCTCTAAACAAAGGTCACGTTATCTAGGACAATTATCATAAAAAAATTATAACAAGAGAGAAGGAATGGAAGAATACAAGATGTTCGTAAAAGTTAAAATAAAGTTTTATTTACAAAAAAAAGGTAGCTTGGACTGCTTTTTTTTCCAAAGCTGGAATAAATAAATTATTCCTGGATAACATACAAAAAAATAAAAATCAAAAAAATACAACATCAGGATTCCTGAACATTAAAGTTAGATACAACAAAAATTGACACAACCTAAGCAAAGGAATAAATCCTTTTAAAACATGAACTTACTATAAAGTCAGTATTCTTACAAATCAATCAAAAAGTCTCTTTTTTTCTTTACACCAAAGTTACAACCAAAAGTAATAAAATTAACAAACCGTGCTGAAGGCCGAACATAATTTCCACGATAAAAATAACTCTTTTTTTATTTTACCAAACGTCTGTCAGAAAGGTCTTTCTTTTTCTTCTTTTTCTTCAATAATTTTCTTATAGCAACTCCACGAAGAAATACGTCACAAGAACAGTACAAATTTCAAATAAACATAATACTTGCTTTTTTTTTTCTCACCGAGTGTCCCAAATAGCATCACGCGCGAATGTAAGGATTCAACTTGCAAAGTTATATCTTTCAAATCGATCTGTGTTGCAAAGACGATCACTCTCTATGATTCTTAATCTCTGATTAGAATCTTCTCGACAGCAAAGTATTTCAGTTCACTGGAGCTAAGCTCTTCAACATAGGCAATTTCGTGCCCGGAGTTATCTCGTTCAAATTCTCCATTTCTTCATTTCAAGCCTCTGACTTGAAACAACTTCCGAAGGAAAAATATTTCATACATAACAGGCAATTCTCGGCAAGAGATACTCTATCTCTTAAATCTTTCTTCATTTCAAGCCTCTGACTTGAAACCTCTTCTAAGGGAAATATTCGTTGACTGAAGGAAGAATATTTCATACAAAAAAGGCAATTCTTGCCCGGAGATAATTTTATCTCCTAAATTTCCTCAAGTAGAAATTCTTTACAAAATTTAACGTCCAAACTAGGGACGGAGAAACAGGTTTTAACATGTGTCGGCACCGGCGTCCAACCCTGTTCTGATTAAATTTCGCGCCGATATCAAATCCAGACATAACCAATGCATCATTGCTAAAAATAGAAACCACGTGACACAAAATGGCTTCCCTAGCATAACTCCCACGCAAACAATCCATATGACCTTCAACCTGCATGTAGGCCAAAACTGACAGCTTTCAAACAAAGGGAAGTAACCGATGACCTACTTAGAAAATATCTCGAAATTTCCACAGTAGCCTCTCTGATTGTTTGCGAGCCGCCCAGCAAAATCTGTTAATTTTTTGCTGGCTTACCACTGCAGGTTTCAAGCTCGGCTAAGATACTGGAAGTTAGTCATCTGATTGCCGTGGTTTTTTTTTTTAACTTAGTTCACCTCAAACAAGGCAAGTTGCTGCTGTAGACGTAAGGGGCTACTGAGAATTAGGGTGAAAGTTTTAGGGGTCATTCTAAATTGGGAGCTGTGCAGCGAGATGCTTGTTCACATTAGTTTTAAATTTCTGCATGTCGGTACAGTCGGGGGAAACAGGGAGCAGGGAGGAAGTTCCAAAGGCCGGCAGCTCGAGGAAAGAAGCTATTGGAGTAGAAGGCTCTCCGGCATCTGGAGACCTCCACAGTGAATGGATGGGATTTAGCTGATTGTCGGGTTGGTCGAGTGCATTTATGTCGAGGGAGCACATTCCATTGAAGTACTTGTAAAACAAGCACAAGGATGCAGCATTGCGGCGATGGGACAGGGACTGGAGCTTGGTGGATAGTGAGGGACCTATTAAATTAGTGCAGTTGCCAGATAGGTTATCAGCTGTTCGAAGGTGGATGTATCATTCTAGGAGTCTAACATCTGTTGGAAAATGCCTTGAGTGCGCAACTGTTTGGTGATTCTGATAAATTCCTCTTCTATCCTGGGGTAGAGGCGGCGAGGTTCAGCTGAATGTGTATCATGTAGATTTTGTTGAGGGCTCTGATGAACTGGTTTGCATCATTCCCCAGGTTAAAGGTTATTATGTCTCTCATGGCATCATTTAAGGATTATTGCCACCTCATGGCATCATTTAAGGATTATTGCCACCTCATTAGCTCATAATCAGTAAGTTTCTGGATCACAGGTGTGACCACTGGATTTCAGGATGGTTAACATATTGTCATGGTCCATTTGTATCATGCCGATTTGTGCCTCGCTTGGATATGATTCAGTTTTTAAGTTCATTAACTCTGATTTCTTCTTCTTGGCCTTTTGGCTAAGATCAAAGTGTAGTATCTGTTCCGATGGATACTGCACCCCATACTGGTGTTGTCTTGGCCTTCGTGTCTTGATTTACGCCGGTCAATGGGTCTGTCCTGTGCAGTTCTAGGAGGTCCACCCTCCCAGGCTTTGCCTCCCCTCTTGGGGGAGGAGTAAATTTATTGCTTACTGCCTGAGGCGCCCCTACCGGGGAATGCCTACGGGGCTGCCCAGGCAAACTCTGATTTCTGTACCCTGACAAGGTCGAGGAGTTTGTTGTGCACAAGACCTGAATAATCTAATTTCCTGGCTGCACAATTCTGACACCAGATGTTATTAAAAGCGTATGGTAGCAAGGAAAACAGGTACAGGAATTTAGCTTTAAACAATGTGTATTAATTATAAATTGATATAAGATATAAAGATGTGTGGGTCTTGATCTAGGATGTGGGTTCGTCAAAATAGCTTGTCCCTCAGTGTCGTCATGATGTCATAGTTGGCACTTCGCTGCTCGTCAATCCGGTATAAGGTGTGACTAGAATGTAATCAACATGGATTGGTGGTGAGCGAACAGCTGACAGGGACAGCGCAAGTTATTCTCAATTTATGGAGGTAGTTGCCATGCTGCCCTTAAAAGGACAGGTTAGTGGTTGGGAAGACCAGTTGCAATTTACAGCAGTAGTTGATCGCACGCCCTTAAAAAGGCAGGTTTGTTGTTGAAAAGACGGGTTGTCAAAGTAGCAAATATAGGTTGTCTTAATGTAATGGAGTCGGGTTGACACAAGATGCCCTTCCACTGACTAGCTTCTGGTGAGCGAAACTGAACGCAACTGTCTTCATTGACGGATTCCCGGTGTGACTGCTGCCTGTTGCTGGGGTCAGCTACTTAAAAGCAGTGTGCGGACATAGTTATAGATATCCGTCTCCAAAGGGATAGGGACAAAAAATGGGCACAGTGAGCACGGCACGCAAGTATTTTGTGGTAACGTGCATGAGTATGTTATCCAACTATGGTACGATAATGGTGATGAGAGAACAAATCCCAGTGTACCCAATTCCACTTTCAAGCAGTTTTCAACCACAGAAATAAGGCACACTTGGATGGTGTTTGCCATAATAACAACATAGAGACGTCACTGAACTAAATGAGATCTAAAAATCATAACAATTAGATGCACAAAGAAATTCTTCCTCTTTCTTCCTCCTTCGCCTCACATAAGAACATGTGGGCATAAGGCACACATAAGAATTCATGGTATGTAAGACATTTACCCTCAACTTCGGCACACAAACCTGTACACATTCTTTTCAAACTTTATTGGAGCAATGTTCCCATTTTTACAGACACAAGACACATAGTTTAAATGTTTCTTCAAACATTATCGTTTCTGTTCTGTTCCTGTGTTTCAGTGTAATGTCTTGTAGGTGAACACGTATAGAAGAAAGACACTGCTCAAGCATTTGCACACTCCTTCAAACTAATCATGAGATTTGTATCTATATTTTTTCCATATACCATTTTTCCTATTTATCCACTTGTGCCATTTTTACCTGTGCCATGTTTACTAAATTCCATTTCAGCCCTAAAACGCTATATAGTTAAACAATGGCTAAGAAATGGACGATCATTTTACAGTAAATTTATTTGCAAAACTGATACCCCTGTCTAAATTCTAAATTAATTTTTTTTCCCCATGTTTTGCAAGGTGTTCACACGCAATCGCTTAAAAAAGTAGAATCTCATTTATCTGGTAGGGAGAGGGTGATTTAACTGAGGGTCTTCATCTATAAATTTACCATTAAAAAAACAAACAAACAAAAATACTCCTGGGAAACGCCAGGTAAATATAAAGAGTTAACAATATTTTAAGTGATTTAAGTTGGGGACTTACTTGCTTCCCACTGTAATAAATCAACCTCACCCTCCTTCCAAAGGAGAAGGTAATTCCTGGGAGAATACATGACATTCACAACAAGAACTCGTCTTCTACCACAAATGCAAAGAATTGTCCTTTTTTCCTTCATATGCCTAGTGGCAGGCGTAATTTCCACGGACAAAATTACTTTCCAAGAACTTACCATCTGTGTAACACATTACCACAGCATTGCTTCCCTGTAGACTACAACATTGTCGTCTTCAAATCCAATGACCACAAATACTTGTAATAAACCTTCCTCATAATAATTAAAAGTAATCAAACTCTGTTCATTCTATTCATCATTTTTAATCCTCTCATACTATTCTTCATCATTCAACTGACAAGCCATCTATCTCATTATCATTTAATTGGAACGAGCCTATTTTAGGCGAGAGTTTAAATCGAGAAGAAAATCAGATTGACGACTTACTTGGGAGAGTAATTCGCCTGGCAAAATCTGACTGAAATATAATAAGTAAACTGGATCACCATTACTCACGAAATAAACGATGGCTTCACAACTAATAGGGATATGCAAATTTATTTACAGGAAACACAGGAACAGAACAAGGATAATACATTGGGTTGAGTAAATGTAAACAAGATGAAATAATCTTCATCCTGGAGTTTGTCGATTCTATTGCCGGGCCGACGAGAAGAAGAGAATGCAGGATCACATTTTGTCTTTTTGAAAGTCGGCTCGAACTGAAGAGTTATGTTGATCACGTGACCTGGTTGTAGTGCCAAGATCACTCATCGCGTATGAATCTCGTTACAGGCAGACATGCTATACGCGCACGTGGTGAAGAGGTGACGATTACATAATCGCCAAGCCAAATCACATGTCACTGGCTGTCACGTAGATCAGTACAAAATAGTTCATTCACTTCTATAGTAACTGCTACACCTTGTCCTCGAGTGGCTTTTGGCCTTTATAAGTGGAGCCAGATCATACCTCATTCTGACTAAGAAGGGTCTAAATGGTTCAAGTCAACTCCTAGGTTGCCAGAATGATGCCAAGGACGAACCTTGACTGGTATAAAATTCTTCCTCAGCCTTTTGACAGGGAGAAAAATGTATCCGTGAATATACATAATAGTTAACAACACCCCTCCTCATGTTAAGAATGGGTTTCTAAATAATAACGTTATTATTTTGAAACCCATTCTTAACATGAAGGGCGTTGTTAACTATTCTGTACCTTCACCATAGTATCGTCTTTTCTGATACTACACTGTAGCAGCCATCATGCAGGTCCACAGGTAAAACAAGTGAGGGTTGCGCCGTGTATTGTTCATTGCGGATTGAACCCAGGGCGTTCCGGTTAAAAAATGGAAACTTGTAACTTTAGTCACGCGACGAGAGTTCAGGTATGCAAATGTTTTGCATGGGCTAAATCTCGTTGTCATAAAATGAGTAGACACTTTGCTCCGGTGAGCGGAAGAGAAAGTTTGAGTAAGCCCCGTCTTGAAAGCGTTCATATTTTTGCATTGCATTTGTTTGTTTTTTTATAATTACCGTTGTTGCTGTTGTTATTGTTGCTGTTATTGCTGTTGCTGTTATTGCTGTTATTGTTGCTGTTATTGCTGTTGTTATTGCTGTTGTTGTTGTTGTTATTGTTGCTGTTATTGCTGTTGTTATTGCTGTTGCTGTTGTTGTTGTTACTGTTGTTGTTGTTGCTATTGTTGCTGTTATTGTTGCTGTTGTTGTTGTTATTGTTGCTGTTATTGCTGTTTTTATTGCTTTTGCTGTTGTTGTTGTTGCTGTTGTTGTTACTGTTGTTGTTATTGTTGCTGTTATTGCTGTTGTTGCTGTTGTTGCTGTTGTTGTTGTTGCTATTGTTGCTGTTGTTATTGTTGCTGTTATTGTTGTTGCTGTTGTTGTTGTTGTTGCTGTTGTTGTTGCTGTTATTGACTATGAACTTTTTTTTTTTCGTGGAGCCGCATTATTTTTTTTTATCTATTTGTTCTTTTTACCACTTTTTTTCTGTTATCAGTTTTTGATAACGTGTTATGGCGATGGCTACTAGTAGCGTGAAGTCTGTAGACAATATGGAAGTTACCGAGGAGAAGATGAAAGGGTCGGCTGAGGATGCACCTGTAGTATCTGAATGGAGCAAGCCTCCTAAAGTTATCATCAATGTAGATGAATTTATTGAAGAGGCGACAAAGTGCCTTCATTTAGCCACTGAAATGGGATTACTAATCGATATCCCAAAATTAGAGGAAATCAAGAAAAGAAGCATAATTATGTTTGTCGTAGACAAAAAAAACTAAAACAGTCATTAGAGCAACAACAGATGTAAACTTCTGGCAACAGCAGGTTACCGACAACAACGAATAATTCGTTGCAAGGGGTAAAACACATGGAATACTCTGTTCCCAAATGAATAAACTTGTCTGAAACTATCACAGACTGAAATTCTAACTCAGGACCATATACTTCGAATGGAATATATGGCAAAGAGCAGAACAGCTGTGTCCATTTTTAATGTGCCATTCCATGTGGACGGGGAGCACTTGGGTGTCTTTCTCCTAAAATATGGGGTATTATGTCCATAACCTGGGATAAACACCTAAGGATATGGAGGTTCGAGTTATTACTAGACAAGGATGGATTCACGAACATACCTTATTATATGGAAATAGGGGACGAAAGGCTCCTTATAATTATGGCAAGAAGGAAACCTTCTTGTTGAGCATGCAGTGAAATTGGTCACCTCACATTCGAATGTCTACTAAGAAAGCCAACAACAATAAAGACCAGAGTGGGTCAACACTTAGAGGTGCTGATGACCCAAAAAGTATGGATGGCCATAAATTCTCCCCCCCCCCCCCCCACCAAAATCAATAAAAGAGGATTATCCAATACTCCCTGATCTTAATAAATGAATGGGTATTGGTCCAGGGGGAAAAGACACCTGGTCGGCTAGCCCTGGATCAGATGAGAGAAGAAGAAATTGTCAAAAGATTCGGGAAAGAATAAATATGTGGAGGTGCGTGACCTAAAAAAAACTGGATTTAGAAAAAGTACCAGGATGACCAAAACCTTCACAAAACACAAGCCCGCAGTCACCTGTCAAATCCTCCTCTCAAAAAGCAAGCCCTCAGTCCTCCCCTAAAACAAAAAAGTTCACGTTCACCTCCGAAAGTCATGCCTCCACCGATCACCGCTCCCTTGAAAGAAAGGAAATACAAACTTATTCCATTAAGCCCAATCAAGAAAGTAAAAACCGCCTCCTCTCCAAAACCTTCCCCTTTCATCTCTCCACAAAACACCCTCAAAAGTACTCCCTCTGCCTCTCCTGCAAAATCGGAAATGCGCCCTCCCGCCTCATCTATTCAGCATTCCTTCACACTCCCTAATGAAAGAAGACATGCCACCTCCACCTCCCCTCCATCACAAAGCCAAAAAAAGGCAGAGAAGTCCCCCCTTAGAAAGAGGAAAGAAAAAAACAGCATTTCTTCCTGGAAAAGTCAGTGAAACCCAAGAGGAAACTGTCAAATACCACAGATTAGAGGACCTGAAAAATCTCACTCACGTTTAGGGAGGTGAATGACACTTCAATTGAAGATCCCCTTAACTTCCCTAAATCAATCAGAATATTAACAGTAATAAGAAAAAAAGAGGAAGCGAAGGGACTTTGGCAAATGCTAGAAGAGGCTAATGAAAATTTTAATTCATCACCTCCCATTGTCATTTTAAGAAACACTGAATTAAAGTGTTTAAGAAAAGATTGTGTCGAGAGGGTCCCAGTTCATTTACACCCCTCCCTTTATAGAATTGCCAAATTAACATACCCCTTTGATGTTGATGGCATCTCCCAGGAAGAGCAAATCAATACTAGATATAGAGCCGTCGGCATTCTAACCCTATCGATGTTCGTTTCTGAAACCCAACCCTAAGATATCTCAATGGCTCTCTATCTAGCTAACATAAATGTCAGAGGGCTGAGGACCAACTCTCATAAATTTCGAGTTGCTACAGATCTTCAGCACATTGGAGTGGATATATGTTGTATTCAAGAAACCCACTTAATTCCAGGCGACCATTTGGGTGCGCTGGCTAGGGGTTTTCACGTCTACTCAGTGGACTTTGATTCTCACTCAAGGGGTGTTTCCTGGCTAGTAAATAAGTCTTTAGTTGTGTCGTGTGACCCTTGCTTCATGGATCTGGAAAGAGGACTGTGCGTTCTGGATGTTACCATAAAAGATAAGGTATTTCGGCTCAATGGGGTTTATGCGCCAAATAACCATGCTGAGCTTGCTCCTTTTTTCGACGAATCAAGCAGTTCATGAATACAATTCGGATGGTTATCTTAGCGGGAGACTGGAACACAGTCCTGGATCTCGATATAGATCGTAATCGTTCTAGGGGAACTAACAATGACTGGCAGGCTAAAATATTTCGTGAATTTCTCGATAAGTTTGATCTTAGTCGACGTAGAATTATAAGAATGTCCAAGTTTTCATAATATAGTTTACTCGGATCATAGACTTGTTCAGGTTCATGTAAACTTAGATAGACCTAAACCTAGATTGGCTGGTTACTGGAAGTGCAACACTTTGTTGTTCGATGTGAAGGGCAACCGAGAACAGCTATTACTAACCTTACAGCGGGAATTGGCGGGGGCTGTAATTGGGAATAGGAAGTGGGTTCATTTTAAGAAAGTAATTAGGTCCTTTACTGCCAATTTTAGCTGACGACTCACTCTAACAACTAGGTCAGCTAAAGTGGTACTAGAATCTAGATTAAATCGGGCGATGGAGACGGGGGATAGTGCTAAAGTTACTACAATTAAGGCGAAGATGGCCTCCTTGGCTATCCAAGAATACCAAGCTTTAGTAATTAAAGCTAGGTGAAAGAGATTGCCTAAGGAAGCAACAAATATGGCCGTCATATCGCACATGTCTCATTACCGGATGGGCGTCTTGTGACCACAAACGAAGGTATTCTGGAGGTGTTTCGTTCTCATTCCTATAACCTTTTTACCAGGGAACCCGGTTTGTCTTTAGCACAATTCGACCTCTATTTAGCCAACTTTTCTCATCTCGAGGCAAATGAAGCAGCTAGGTGAAAAAGTTGCATAACAGAGGAAAAAGTTCAGGAAGCCTTAAAGAGGGTCAGCTTTAACAAGTCTCTTGGGATTGATGGTTTGCATTACGAGGTGTATTTGAGGATGTGGCATATTTTTGTTCCATTGCTGACAGTTTTATTTAACTCATGGTTTAGGAACGAGTCTATTCCAAGATCCTAGTCAATCGACTGCGGCTTGTTTTGGCTGGTCTAATTAGCCCTGAACAGACTTGTGCTTTAAAGGGTAAGACTATTCAAGATAATTTGCACTCGATATGCTTGATCATAGATAAAGTTCACACAGAAGTGGTGCTTATCAATTTAGATCAGTCCAAAGCATTCGATAGGGTGAGCCATCGTTACTTGGAAGCTTTGAGGTTCTTATTACAGGTGAAAGAAAGCCTCTCTAACACCCTGTTGTTGTCCCGAAGGGCATTATATTGGATTATGGTGAGGGAAACCGTTCGAGATGATAGGATTGAGGGGCTCGCTTTGGCGAGGGGGGATCTATGCTCAATCTGGCCTTGGATGCCTGGGGTAATGTGCTTCGATAACAATGAGGCAATTCTGGCCTGGCTGGTGATAAGAAATGCACTCTGGGTCAGTAGGAAGCTTCATTCAGCTGGCTTGATGAATTCACCGACTTGTGTTAGATGCGGTGACGAAGATAAGACCGTGAGTCACACCTTGTTTTATTGCCGCATCATTGTGCTGCTGATTAGGCTTGTTGCAGATCTCATGGTTAGCATACTTAACGTGTCGTCTTTTGACCTGGAACCTATCAATGTATGTAACAACTGGGCTCCTACAACAGATAGTCAGAAGCATTTTGCGTTTTAAGCACACTAGCCGTTATGAGAGACGTGATATTGAAAACTTGTATGAAGGCAGTCTACGGAGGTGAGACCTACACTTCTCTCGATCTTATTGCGATTTTCAAATATTACCTGAAAGCCTGCGTTAGGGCCGAGAGGGTGAGACTCTCTCCAGCAGATTTTGGTGAAAGGTGGGTGAGAGGTGCGCGACTGTGTAGAGTGACTGGAGCTAGATTGGAGTGGTATTTAGATGTACCTTAGGTACAGGATATTGGGTTACAAAAACGAACATTGATTATGACCCGGTTAGAAGTTGACTAGAAGACGTTTTTTGTTGATTTTAGTTCATAACTTAGCTAGTGTATGAATAATTTCATTATGGCCCCTCTTATTTTTGTCCCGTCAATTTAATTGGTAACTCCCCAACCTCATCCCCAGCTAGGTGACAGAGCGCTTGATTTGCTAGAGATGCAGGTCACCCTTCGATATTTTCGAAGGTGGTGTTGGTGAATAAAGCGTTGGGGCCTGCATCACACCCTTTTTTTGATGTCAACTGGCAAATCTGCATATCTGCCACAGATTAGTAATGGGGGTGGGGTCTTTTTACTAACCTAGTTTTATTCATTTTTGTACATAAAAATTTTTATTACCATATCCCCCGTTGCATATTTCACATATATGGGTTTTAAGTAGGGTTTTCATGGCGCAAATTCTTTTGGTGATTGGAGAAGGATGTATAGTATAAATGCAGTATTTTGGTGAATCATAGTCCTGAATGAAACTAGCTAAGTTAGATTAGTTAACATTTGTTAGTGAAGACCGAACCTTTTCTGCTCCCCCTTTTTGCCCTGTGCCGCATTTTTTATATGTTTTTTCATTTATGAATAAATACTCAGAAAAGAAAAGTTGACGTTGTTATCGGATTGACATCTTCTATTTCATCAACAAACAGCGTGGGCACATAAACAGAAACCAACCCGAATTCACTTCAACAACAAAAGCTCAAACTGGGGTCATAAAAAACAGCCCCCAAAGACAGTCTAACAAAAAGGTGCAAAAAAGCCAAAAATGTTGATCACGTGGGGTGCTCCCAACTACGTCAACCAAACCACTGGTGAAACAATATAAAAGCAGACTGTGCGACAAAATCTGTCTTTTTTCTCTTTCCTCTTTCTCTCGTACACTTAACAGAGAACACAAATTTGCCTACCCTCGCCTTTGGGCGAAGGGTGCCAGCATGTCGGCTGACTACTAAACACACACACAATGGTTTACACTTCTATCATTCTTCAGCGCACATAACCACACTGCTGACAAAGACACACACATACAAATGCCTAAACGAATTATCAACTCTCACGCATACACATTCGTACAACCACGAACAAAAGGCGACACACGCATTCACACACTTCGACACATGGTTACACTACGCACATGCATACACATTCATAAATCACAGGCATGAACATTTATCGTTTCTCTAACTGGACACTTGAAATGAACACTTAATGCTTTGTAATTTGTAAATATTGTGGAAATTTCTGGATGTTTTTCTAAGTAAGTCAACGGTTACTTCCCTTTGTTGAGGGGTCGGGGGGGCCCTACGTGCAGGTCGAAGGTCATATGGATATTGCGTGGGTGTTATGCCGTGAAGGCCATGGTGTGTCACGTGATTTCTATTTTTAGCAATGATGCATTGTTGTGTCTGGAGATATCGGCGCGAAATTTAGTTAGAACAGACTCGCATGCCGGATTGAAAACACCTGCGAACTGTTTCTCCGTCCACGTGGGGACGTTAAATTTGTAAAGAATTTCTACTTGAGGAAATTCAGGAGATAAAATTATCTCCGGGCAAGAATAGCCTTTTTTGTAAGAGCAGAGTTAGTCGTTGAGGCCGACACATGTTAAACCTGTTTCTCCGTCCACGTGGGGACGTTAAATTTGTAAAGAATTTCTGCTTGAAGAAATTTAAGAGATATGATATCTCTTGGCTGAATTGCATGTTGTTTATGAAATATTTCCCCTCGGTCAAGAATATTATCCTTGGGAAGTTGTTTCAAGCCAGATACTTGAAATAAGGAGATGGAGAATGTGAGCGAGACAAGATGAACTCCATGCAAGAAATTGCCTATGTTGAAGAGCTTGGCTCCCGAGAACTGAAATACTTTGCAACACAGATCGATTCGAGAGATATAACTGTGCCAGTTTTATCCTTACTTTCGCGCGTGATTGCCGTTCAAGACTTGGAATGAAGAAGTTGAACGAGATAGCTCCGGGGACGAAGTTGCCTATGTTGAAGAGCTTAGCTCCCGAGAATTGAAATACTTTGCTGTCGAGAAGATTCTAATCAGAGATTAAGAATCATAGAGATTGATCGTCTTTGCAACACCGATCGATTTGAGATATACAACTGTGCCAGTTGTATCAGTACATTCGCGCGTGATTGCCATTCAAGACGAACGATGGAAAATAGTGAGTATTATGTTTATTTGAAATGTGTACTGTTCTTGTGCCATACATATTGCGTTGGATTTGCTAAAAGAAAATATTGAAGAAAAAGGAGAAGAAAAGAACTTTCTGACAGACGTTTGATAAAATAAAAAAAGAGTTAATTTTATCGTGGAAATTATGTTGGACTTCAGAACGGTTTGTTAATTTTATTTCTTTTGATTGTAAATTTGGTGAAAAGAAAAAAAGAGACTTTTGATTGATTTGTAAGAATACGGACTTTATAGTAAGTTCATGTTTTAAAAGGATTTATTCCTTAACTTAGATTGTGTCAATTTTTGTTGTATCTAACTTTAATGTCCAGAAGTACTGATGTGTAATTTTTTTGAGTTTTATTTTTTTTGTATGTTATCCAGGAATAATTTATTTATTCCAGCTTTGGAAAAAAAGCAGTCCTGGCTACCTTTTTTTGTAAATAAAACTATATTTTAACTTTTACGAACATCTTGTATTGTCCCATTCCTTATCTCTTGTTATAATTTTTTTATGATAATTGTCCTAGATAACATAACCTTCGTTTAGAGCGGTTTTTCGTTAACGTCACGAAAATTCCGACAATATATAAATATTTTGTGTTACTTTTAAACTACGTTTTATTCTTCCTTCAACTTATGCATGCTTTCAACTTTCATACATGTTTTTCCATGTTTGTCCGTTTTCTCTGGGTTTTAAGCATCTCTCTATAACAATTAAATTGTCCCTACATTGTGACCACGTCGAGTGCTGAGAGAGAGAGAGAGAGAGAGAGAGAGAGAGAGAAAGAAAAGGAATTCAATTTTCGACTACATACACTTCACCTTTTCTGTCCTCGATCAGTGAAGGAGAAATCTTTCTAGACTGAGGCAATTTTAATTGTTGTCCCTATCAAGAGTGCTCCTTATGAGGGGAGCTTGATTTTCCTGACATTAAACACGGGATAAATGATGAGTTCAAAGGGTTAAACAGTTTCTTCAAAAATTCAAATAAAATTAGTGTTCAGGCGATAATATATATATATATATATATATATATATATATATATATATATATATATATATATATATATGAGATTATGATATTAAGAACGTTCGGGAGTTAAAATCAATTTAATATTACATAGTAATAGGCGGAAAAAAGACGTTTTAATACTTTTATTTTTGTCTTAAACGATACAAAAAAAGAACATAGCAACATGAACAATACGATAACTCTTTCGGTCCCGTAAGACTCCATTTTGTTAAACTATCGATTATTCTAGCATATTTTTCAAACGTGTTTTTCTTCAGATTACATGGGTTGTGCGAAATACATTTTAAATTGAATGGTTCCTCATTAAATATTTTTTTTTTAAACCAACATAGAACCATGTTTATCTCTTATACACAATTTTAATCGCATTATGTTTACCCCTTCCAACTATTAATTTACCAAAAACGGACCTTGTGTTTAACTGAAACTCTTGTGCTGTGGAGAGAGACAAGTAAATAGGGACAACGGACAATTGTCAAACAAGTTTAAGGAACTTCTCTCGGTCTTCACCGTAAGAGACACATTCTTGCTTTCTCTTTTCAGAGAGTTCTATTTTGAATCTTATGATTAAAACAAATAAAAAAATCCCTAAACCAATAAATAATTCTTCTCTTTCGTTCTTGAATTTATAATTAAAAATTCATTTTATGAAAGAAAAAACGGTCAGGCTTGGTAAGTAGTTCATTTTAAAATCAAGTTTTGTTCATTAATTTCTCAGATTCTAAGAAAAACAGTTAAAAGTTAAGATTTATTATGGGTTTTTTCTCGGATAATAATATATTTGACAAAATAATCAGGAAATGAAATGCGTTATTTTAGTAGTAGTTTTTGTGTTAACATTTTATTGTCAACCAAAATTTAGTTTCGTCAACCGAGATGTTCGTACTCATGTAAAAATTACTTAACTAAAATACCTGTTTGTTTTTTTTTGTATATAAAAAAATGCAATTCTTGTTTTAAAATCATAGGAATAAAAGAACGTATGCTAGTTTGTTTTTGCTTAGCTTTATTCGGGCGAAGCTTCGGAATAGAGGCCACATCGTTCTTTGGTCATTTAAACTTTGCAGATTATTTTCAATGGGTATAGCTGAGCAAAGGGACAGGGCACTACACATTTCGCCGATAGGGGAAGGAGGTTCACTGCTATTATAGCTCCATCTCAAGTAAGACACTGACTTTATAGCCTGTGTAGCTAAAATACACTCGTCACTTTAGAATATAAAAAATTGAGCAGGAATCTCCGAGGTTTTGTCTGCCGGATAGTTTTACCAAAGATAATTTTACAGAATCACTTCCGTCTTAAATCTTTTTTGGTAAAATTGTCGTTTCCCAACCAAAATGGCGGACAATAAATCGTCTGCAGTTTCCCGACCTTACAAACGAGTAAGTAAACCCAAATAAATTGTTTTTGACTAATTTAAATTGTGCCTTAAATTATTTTAAAGGAAATACAGTTGCGAAATTAGTCCCAAACAATTTATTTGTGTAAGTTACTTATTTGTGAGGTCTGAAAAAAATCAGAAAACTGCAGACGATTTATTGTTCGCCATTTTTGTTGGGAAACGACTATTTTACCTCTTTTGTATGTGTGTGGTTTTATAGGTTTTTCGAGTGCACTGAGAACGATTTTTTTTTTTTGTCATTGAAAACTGTCGCAAATCAATAGTTTGGTTGTGACGTCATATAACGGGATAGGGTAAGGACTAATAACTAACCCTAACCTATTTGGGGGTTGCACTTTTACCTCCCGCCCAGGCCGCCCACCGCCGCCCAGCCCCCGGCGCCAGCATTTTGGCTCACGTGACTCAATCGTAGTCACTTATGAACAGAATAGTCTTCCGTATTAACAATTAGCATGTATCCCACCCCCAATACATTTTTTTTGTTTATTAATTATTCACCTTACGAAATAGAATGAAGATTGATGGATTTTCCCTTCTGAGTATATCCCCACTGAAAAAAATAAAATGTTTCAAATTCTTTAAAATCAGTGCTCTGAAAGTAATTGAACCAATTTTCAATTAAACAAATTTTTAATACTGCACTTTGTTCCAAGCCAAGAAGCTAAGAAATGTTTAGACCTTTCATATTTGTTTTACGAATGTTTCAGATAAAACACACCCAAATTCAATTTTCACGAACGCGGTAAACATCGTCGTTCGAAATAACCTGCATAATTATATATATATATATATATATATATATATATATATATATATATGTCTCGGAAGTTTCTCAACCATTAAAACTATATAAGGAAAAAAAAAGCAAAAAAACAAACATTTTAGCATATATTGCTAATATACATTTTTTTTGTTTATTAATTATTTACCTTACTAAATAGAATGAAGATTGATAGATTTTCCGCAAACCGCCTCCAACCCCCGCATATATATAATGGTAAAAATCTAGAATACTGGCCGGCCAATGACCGGGTAACCTGGCTGGGCAGCGGCGGTGGGCAAAAATCCATCAATCTTCATTCTATTTCGTAAGGTAAATAATTAATAAACAAAAAAAATGTATTGGGGGGGGGGGATACATGCTAATTGTTAATACGGAAGACTATTCTGTTCATAAGTGACTACGATTGAGTCACGTGAGCCAAAATGCTGGCGCCGGGGGCTGAGCGGCCTGGGCGGGGGATAAAAGTGCTGCCGCCTATTTGAGACGGGAGTGATTCTATAAAAGTATCAATCTTTTCACCTGGTTGAGTTTGACAACTATTTTTCCAACCCCGGAAAATACCACACATCGCAAATACAAGTCTCGGCTTGGAGCTAAGCATCCACATGTTTTTATTTTTTTTTTTAAATACATGGTTTTATTATTATTGATTACTGTTTAGTTTCCTTTTAAAGAAGCAAATATTTCTTCCTCAAAGATTATGCTTCTACAGCTGAAAGCACAGGTGAAAATCACAGTTCCAAATAGATTAACAGTAAAACTCTTTGATATACTTACATATCAGCCAAAAATAGGTATATACACCAAAAATTAGGAAAAATTATCGATTAGAATTTTAATTAAAAATAAAAATCAGTTTTATCGTATTTTACCGATCCGCCATTGATACGAGCAGAACACCCCATAAAACAGGAGGAGATAAGTCAGTATGTGCTTCAAACAAGTAATAATAAATGGCGGATCGGCAAAATACGATTAAACTGATTTTTATTTTTAATTAAAATTCTACTCTAAAATTTTCAATAATTTTTGATGAGGATTCTTATTTTAGCCTGATACGTAAGTATATACAAAAGTTTTTATTTGGAAATGCGTTTTTAATATGTGCTTTCAACTGTATAAGCACCGAATATAATTACTATTTTGAAATGGAGGTGAAGGGAAATGAATTACGAATTTAGTTTTGACATTTGAAAATCGATTATAATTAAAAGAAAGATAAAATGTTAAATAAAAAGTAGGAAAGACGTGCTTGTTTATCCTATTTTTTATTTAAAAAAATTTGTCATATCTTATTTTTAATACCCTTATTTTCCCTCTTGCCCTCTTTCTGGCAACTGGTTCAATATAAATGAAAGAAAGAAAAAGAAAGTTGATTACTTAGTTTCAGTGTTATTTTTTAAACAACTACCAGTAAGAATGAAGATAAAATCGCCCCCCCGTCCCCCCCGCTCCTGCACGAATTTAGATCTTGGTGACTCCCAAGGAGAATTAATATTACAGTTTATTTTTTAAAAATCTTTTACCATAACCCGGTCGGGGTCACAATGAATAAAATAATATGTGTATACAGACAAAAATTATGACTTTTCTTTTATATAATAGATTATTTACTACACAAACCCCGGGTGTTGAAAAACTATCAAATCAAATCTCCCCCCCCCCCTCCCCCTCAAATAGTTGGGTTAGACTATCCAGCGTGAAAAGATTTTAGGTACAAATTTCCTCGGCACGTAAACCCTGGTAAAATAGCGAAGTAACCCCCCCCCCTTGACTTGCTACATGGAAATAATCGATTTTTAAAAAAAATTGGTGCTTTAATTTGTGAACTATTCAACAGTTATCAAAATATTCACAAACGTTGAATTATTGTTAAATGTTTGTATTTACTTGCTTCCCACTGCAGCAAGATGTGGACGACGGCCAGAACGTGGAGAAAACAAACCCTCACTCTGGTCTTGCATAAAAGTAATAAAAAACGGACCCGTTGGCATTCCATGGTAAAGGCGCCTAGGAAAATTGGCAATAAACCAACCCCCCACTCCCGAAGGTGAAGGTAATGTCTGAAGGACTAAACTTGATCATGCCTCATTCCGATAAATAAAGCTCTGGTGGTTCAAATCAGCCCCGAAATTGCCAGGATGATGCCAAATTGGACCGCAGCTTGTCTTGTTTAATAGTTCCTGGTAAATTTGTATCTTTGAACCAAATGATTTGGACTGAAAATGTAAAAATGAGATTCTATTTTTTATTATGTGATTGCACATTACCAGTCGGAAAAAATATTTGCAAAAAAAGTTAGTGATGAGATACACAAAGCTTCCTCCTCCTCCTCCTTCATAAAATATAGATTTTGGAGAATTAAAAACATTACTAAAAATTAAGCAATAAGCTACAAGATAAAAAAAAGAAGTTCTTTGTGCTTACAACAAGGGTTCTATTCACCATGTAAAAGTTTTGTAAAATGGTCCCCGACTATTGGTACAGTATCGAAAATGATGAGTATCAATTCCCTCATACTACAAGTTTGTAAATGAAAAATGGATACCCCAAAGAAGGATTTGACAATATATTTTAAAAAAAATTTTATCACTAAAAATTAAATAGTACATTACAAGATTAAAATACATGATAAAAAATATTTGTTCGTCATTAAGAAGCAGATTCTAGACCTCGGTTATCAGTACCAATTTTGGCAAACAGAATTCTCCTTGTAAGTATGCATGCAAAAAAAAAAAAATTTTTTAGTTAACTGATCAATCTTCAGTAATCAAAAGAAATTTTTTTTTTAAATCTCAAGCTTCCGATACTGTACTGATAGTCGGGGACCATTTTACAAAACCTTTACATGATAAACAGAATACTCCATATTCGTATATTTATCTGCCTCCCACTGCAGCAAAGTTAGACATGAGGTCAGTGTATAGTGAGAAATCCATCTCCCCCCAAAAAAGGAACAGTCTAGATAGGTACAAAATTTGACGTGATCGGCTCTTTCAACGGTAGGGCTGACTTAGCTGACAGGCAATAAACGAATCATCTTCCTGAAAGAAGAGGTAATGCCTGGGTGGCTGAACTCCTAGGACCGACCAGAACCATATTCCACTCTGATGCAAGCTCAAGGCCTTTTTTTGTACTGCACAGTATGCCCAGGGGTGAAAAAAAACATTTTTACAACTTTTACAATTTTGATTTCATACTTATTTTTTTTTTGTCTAGTGAATTAAATTTCTGATTAAACAAAAAAAAATTAGCTCAAGAGCTTAAGTGGAAGTAATTTTATGGTCATTTAAGTTTTCCCAAAATTGCGAAAACTATAAGATTTTGTAAAAGTTTAACACAAATTTAGAAAAATTTCTAAATCTGGTAAAATTAGGTAATTTTCAAATGAGAATAACTTCAGAACTACAAGTCCTAATAAGGCAAGTGAGTACTCACAAGAAAGCTTATCTTATAAACAGTTCAAGGTATTTAAAAGAAACCCTCAGGACTTAGACTTGATAGCCTCAAATTTGGTAAGAATGTTAGTGTGTTGTAATCTATAACTGAAGTGTGAAATTCTGCTAGTTCAAAATTTGAAATGCCATACTTAAGGCTTTTTGTGTTTGAAACTCAAGCATTTTTTTTTTAACTTAGTTCACCCCAAACAAGGCAAGTTGCCACTGTAAACGTAAGGGGCTACTGAGAATTAGGGTGAAAGTTAAAGGGAACAACCTAAATTGGGAGCTGTGCAGCGAGATGTCTGTTCATATTAGTTTTAAATTTCTACATGGCGGTACAATCGGGGAAGCAAGGAGCAGGGAGGGAATTCCAGAGGCTGGCCGCTCGAGGAAAGAAGCTATTGGAGTAGAAGGCATCTGGGGACCTCCACAGTGAGTGGATGGGATTTAGCTGATTGTCGGATTGGTCAAGTTTATTTATATCGAGGGTACACCAGAGTAGCAAGTTCATCGGAGCACATTCCATTGAAGTATTTGTAAAACCAACACAAGGATGCAACATTGCGGCGATGGGGCAGGGGTTGGAGCTTAGGGAATAGTGAGGGACCTATTAGATTACAAATTCTTTTTTGGACCTTGTTTAAATGGAAGAGACTAGTGGATGGTGCACCAACCCAGATGTAACAACAATACTCCATGGATGGGCAGATGGTGGCTTCGTAGAGATATAGGATAATGTCAGGTGTGAGAAGTTTTCTAGCACGGTAGAGGGAGCGCACTTTCTTGGCAATGTCTTCAATGTATTTGTTCCAATTCATGTTACCTGTGAATGTTAGGCCGAGGAGTTTGAACGTTCAACTCTCAGGTAGGATGCTATTTGCCATAGCAATCAGTGGTCGAAGCATTTAATGTACCAGAATTCATAAAAAATTCATTGCCTGGATTTGCTTTTCACCTTAAATTTCCTTGCTCAAAATTATACAAATTTTGCTTCCAGAGAGACCATTTTAACTTTTTGACGGTTATGTGCAATTTAGGTCAATTTAAAGTAAAAATAGATTTATAATTATTTACTTTATTAATTTGGAATGAAAATATTTAAGTGTCTTTATTTTGTGGCTCAAATGGATGCGATGGAGAAAAATATTAATTTATTCCAAAGACAATATTATCCAAAGATTCACAATTACACTTACAAGATTCAATAAGTGATTTCTCTTCATTTAGAACTGGTTAATAACTTTTAGGAAATTATCTAATAGTATGTCCATATTTTTCACATCTACTGCGCTGATTAAGTTTCATTTTCGTTGCGATAATAGGGTGACTTTAAACTAACATTTGAGTGAAGATATCTTGTACATTCGAGCAGATGGAACACTAGCGATTTGTAAGCCCTGATGTGTTTATTTCAGGCTTCACCAGACTGTTTAGCATAAGTGGCTTCTTATTAGTCATCTCAAAACATTACCAAGAATGACTGCACATCTGCTTTATGTTTGGTGAGATCATTGTGAAGGAAAAGCTTTGTAGTGAATCATGTGACTTTGTCCAAGCTTTTTTACAGATTCAGATTTGACAATTTCAGTTTTGTAATAGACAATATTATATTGAAATAGGAAAATAGTATTACTTTGTTGTGTAATAGACAATATTATATTGAAATAGGAAAGTAGCTTTAAAAAGGCTTCCCTCTCAGATGATTTGAGAATCACACTGCAAATGGTGTCACGATGTTAAGGACCAAAAAATTCTTTGTATTACCATCGATCTTTGTTGAATGAATCATCATCATCCGGTTTATTTTTTGAATCGGGCCACAATTAATCCTCTGATAAGAGTGGGGCCAGATTTTCTAGTCGTACTTCAATTAGACATAGTTTTTAAGACAATTTTACAGCTGGATGCTTATCCGTCACCAACTTGAACACTTTTGACAATCCAAGACCTCACTGTTCCCATCTAACTAGCGCTGATGTGGTTGCCGCATACACTACTGTCACTCAGGTTGTGACAGACCATCCAAAGATAGCATTTTCCACATGCCGTGTGGCCGGAGATTCGATTGGTGAGTGTCAGGACGTGTCCACATATCAGTGGGTCCTGCACACAGCACCTCGATCAAAGTGTAGTATCTGTTCCGATGGATACTGCACCCCATGAACTGGTACTGTCTTGGCCTTCGGGGCTTGATTTACGCCGGTCTATGGGTCTGTCCTGTGCAGTTCTAGGAGGTCCACCCTCCCAGGCTTTGCCTCCCCTCTTTGGGGAGGAGTAAATTCATTGCTTACTGCCTGAGGCGCCCCTACCGGGAAATGCCGACGGGGCTGCTCAGGCAATTTTTAAACCCCACTTTCCCGACCCTACCTTGGGTAACATCTTACTTGTGGGAGTAAGATAAAAACTGGCCTTGTACCTAACTCCTGGAGAGGAGTAAATCAATACTCCAAGATCCTTAGCTAATTAGTCTGGGGTCGCAAGGCACCCAGTATCCATGGTGTACCATGGGGAGGTTTGGCCAGAGTCTTGTCCATGGAGAGATTATATACCAGCAGGGAAGACTTACGCATTCAGTTTCTTTTTCATCCAAGGGCTAGCTGGTGGGTAAGGCTGAAAGCAGTAGGTGGGAAGCATATGCAACCACATCTACACACAGCAACACCACTTGACACATCACACACACATGTGGCATCTACCACCACACCACCACATTACAAATGAATGACTGAAGAACTAAATGAACAATGTTGCACAACAAGAAGAAAAAAACGTTTCATACAATAACAGATAAATGAGTAAAAGAAAGTCACAATAAGGAAATTTGTTACCAGACCTAAAATATTGAATTTTTTTAGATTTGTTTTAATTTCCAGATCGGTCTCATCAATACGCTTCCAACAAGCCCTCAATTGCTATCTGACAATAAAGGGAAGAAAGGTTATGGATTTTTTTCCATATTTCTTCACTCTGTGCACACTGTGTACTGATTGGTCATCGCTTATCAAGGCCTGGGGGCCACTCGAGGATGAGAGTTAAATGGATTGTTGGTTGGACGATGATTGCCGCCACGAGAGTGGTGGAATGGGTAGAAGATTACTTAAACTAAAGAGGACTTGATTTTCCAAGATGACGGTTTGACAACTATTTGTTTACATTAGATTTGCAAACGACCACGCTATAGTCGGTTGGGAAGCAGTTTTGTGGTATCTTGTTCCACAGATAGGATGTTCTAGGAAAGAAACTTTGTTCATGAAAGTTTGGTTTTTGGTAAAGAGAGAGAAAGAAAAGTTTATTGTTGTGGTTGTAGCTAGACGGGTTCTTGCTGTGAATGTCTTACATGTGGAGGGTGGACCAGGGATTAAAGCTGAGGCAAGACATGAACATAACAATACAGTAGAGAGTGGCTGTGCCAGGTCCTCCTCATAAATACAAAAAAATATTTCTTATAATTTTTTTTATCTTGTACGATATTGCTTAATCTTTAGTAATAAAAATAGATTTTATAGAGAGAGGGGGGGGCATTTTAGTGTAAGAGGATCACTTTACAATCTAAAGTCAATGTGAAACGATCAGCCATTTCCTGACTAAACAAAAGAGTTAACCAAAAGACACAAACAATTTGTTTGAAACTTGTTCATGATGACAACAAATGACACAGATCTAGGAAGTAAACATCTTGTGTACAGCATTCGTTTTGGTCTCTGCCCATACCCCTACAAGGTGTGTGGAAAGCAACTCCTTATTAGTAAGTCTCTAGTTCTCTGCTTTTTAGCAGAATTCCACCTTTTGTAAAATCCCAAAAGTTGATTTTTGCTTAAATGGCAACAGCCTTCCATGGATGTGGGTTCTACACATTTTGGTCGAAATCCACTTTTTTTTTTTTAATATGAATGCATCACCTGTAGGGGCGAAATGAGGAGGGAACTGGGAGTGGTTCTAAATATTTGCAGCAAGTAGAAGTGAAAACTTAATAGCTGATGGAAGGGTTCATTTAAGCAATACACATAAGAGAACGAAAAAAATTTTCCCTCTGTATCTCTGCTGAACTCCTTATTTTCTCATTGCTTGTTGGTTCGATTTTATTCTTTTCTCTTTCTTCCTCCCTCTCACTTTCTTCTTTCTTTTTTCCTGTTTTTCTCTCTTTCTCTTCCTCTCTCATTCTTGTCTCGCCTTCCTTTTCTCTCTGAAAACTGAAAATATTAATTTTGCCATAAAGGTTAAGACTTCAGACGATTCATAAAGTGGTAGGGGAGTTAGATGACTTGTGTTTCATCAAAGAATGACTTCCCTCCCCCCTCCCCCCACATGCACACTAGGTGTCTTTCTCTTACGTTGTTTTTAGTTGTTTTTGTTTGTGTTGCACACACTCACTCACACTCCCACATACAGGGGGTCAATGTCCCCCACCCCAAGTCGATCTCAGCTTTTTTTGGTCATTGGCTACTCACATTTTGGCCTTTTGGCTAAGATCAAAGTGTAGTATCTGTTCCGATGGATACTGCACCCCATAAACTGGTATTGTCTTGGCCTTCGGGGTTTGATTTACGCCGGTCTATGGATCTGTCCTGTGCAGTTCTAGGAGGTCCACCCTCCCAGGCTTTGCCTCCCCTCTTTGGGGAGGAGTAAGTTCATTGCTTACTGCCTGAGGGCTCCTACCGGGGAATGCCAACGGGGCTGCCCAGGCAATTTTTAATGGCCAGAGTGCTCACCTTCTCGGGCGCTGGCTTTTCAAACCCCACTTTCCCGACCCGACCTTGGGTCAGATCTTACTTGTGGGAGTAAGATAAAAACTGGCCTTGTGCCTAACTCCTGGAGAGGAGTAAATCAATACTCACATCCCTGGAAAGTGCTCATAATTTATTACTGAAATATAATTCTCACAAGGAATAAATATGATAAGAAACTATAGAATTAGAATTCAATATGGGCTCTAGCATTTTCTTCCAGCTTCTCAAGCTACCTTGGAAGTCAATTTCTTAAAGCTGTCCAACACATGTCAGCATGTAAAATGGACGTTAAACCAAATATGATGATGATGATGATGATTTCTCCTTTCCAGAAACATCACCCATGGAATGTGAGGACTGGCTGTTTTCTTGTCGGCTAGTGTTTTGAGTAGGTTGTATGTGGAAATTTTCAATCCTCTCATAGTATTCATCATCATCATTTACTAAAAAAAATTCTGAATTGTTGTATTCAGCCTTTATAGACACGATAAGTGTATGCCTCTTCATTTGCTGTGTAATTATAGGAGCTGCCATTGGTAATTCTTAAAATATAAAGTCAAATAATATCTCTATATATAAAGTTAGGTATGTGTATATGTTTATGTATTTCTATGTTCAAGATTCACTCGTAAACTAATAAACTGAAAGATGGGAATTCAGAAGTCTATGACTAAACTCCAAACGTTAAAAAAACCAAAAAAAAAAACAGTTTGGTTCAATTCCTGTAGAAGCACAAAAACCCTCTGTGTAACTTTGAGCTCCAATAAACGAAAAATAATTCTGCTCACCGCAGAATCTCACTCGACACTCGGCTCGCCTTCTCCTGATTTTTTTCTCTTTTTATTAGCAGATTTTCCTTCAGTTAATTGCGCTTAACCAATCAGAAAAAACATAATCCGCTAGCTGACTATTTGTCATTAAGGCGAATCCACGTATTATTGTGCAGCAACCAGTAGATTTGTTACTTCGAGGTTGCGAGTTCAATCCTCACTAGAAAACTAGTAATCCAAATCTTATTTTCCTTTCCATCTGCAATCTGCAAGCCAGGCAAAGGCGGACCCTCTTACTGCGGGGATGAAGTAAGTCCGGGCCATCTCCACCGCTCGATCCTGGTTCAAGATCATCAATTCCGCCACATAAACCGATCATTATAAATTATGAAATATATATTCTAGGCAAAATCATGAGTAAAGTGGGCCCATTATTTTTTTGTAAACTTTACCATTTAGGTGGCGTGTCCCTGACCCCCCCCCCCCCCCCACACACACCCAAATAAGAAAAAATAAAAGTTAAAAACTAATGCTCTACATATTACTAATACCAGTCCTGGGACGGGTATTTCTTCTAGTTCTGTTATCGTAAAAATAATGTATGTATTCAAATAGCTTACATACCCTGTATATGTACTAGGATTGATTTCGACTGCAGCAAAAGAGAAAAATTAAGCATAATAATGTTGACACACTGGTTTTTTTGTTTTTTTTAGATCATTAAAGTTAAGCAACATTTAGCCTGGTCAGTATCAGATGGGTGACTATTTGGAAAGACCAGGCGATGTATGTGGGAGGATGACGACAACTATCTGCAAACAACTAACTTTGTTAAATTATCTTGCATGAACGGGATATACATGCGACTAGGGACCACTTATGAATTTGATATTCCTTAAAACTTCCTCCAAAGGAGGAAGCCAGATGAACATGCCCAGTGATGTGTCGCATCAGAACATGGATCAGGAAAAGGGCAAAATGCTGTGGTACCTATGGCCATTGTTGCAGTGCTCTTTACCAAAGCAACCAATGTCAAAGGGAATTTTTGTGGTCATGGTTACATAATTGAGAGAGAGAGGGGTGGGGATTCACTCTTTTTTTATTTTTTATTTCAGTACAAAATTTTCTTTGAATTTTAAATCACATTCCATTACTGGAACCTGAAAATCTATATGCTTGTTTCGTTTTCTTTCCAGTTACCAAACAAAACTAGAGATATTTAGTTTTAAATTTGAAAGAAAAAAAAAATTAGTGTTTATGTGTTTTTTGTCATGAAACCATGGCCATCCCTACTACAGGCCAGACAATCGTGCAACTGGGGTCTTTTACTGGGGGCCATGTGAATTTTCTTAAATATTCGATATAGAAGTTGCAAACTATATCAACTGGTGTGGATCCTTTTTTTCTTTTTAACCACAATATGGGTCAGTCCAGCCAATTTCAGTGAGGGCTTGGAATTGATGTTCTCCAAATCTCCTGAAACTTTCAGATTCTTTTAGTACCATTGAAAGGAGTAAATCCTGAAAATTTCAGCTCAATTCCTTTTTCCGTTCAAATTTTATGGCCTTTTGAAAATATTCATGTCGCTGAAATTTTTTCGACACTGAGGATTTTCTCAATTTTGGAAGCCAATTTTCAGAAATTGTTATATTTAAAAAGGTCTGGATGAACTGCTTTCAATTATGTCCATAGAATACTATAAGAATAAGTTTAATTCATGGTTTCTAACCAAATTGGAAAAAATTTACGGAGCTAACAAAAATGACAAAAATTGAAAAAATCACCCCAAAAAGTCAAATTTTGAATTTTTAAAGAGTAAGTTCTTGCTAACAATCAACCCAAAATCCTTTTAATGCTTTAAACCTCATAGTATGCTATGAATACTTCCTCAAAAAATAAAATTTAGGTGTTGAAAACAAATAAATTTGAAATTATGGGGTACCAAATATGGCAAAAAGTCAGCAAAACTTAAATTTTACGGACTTTTTTCCATTTTAGAATGGTAATAACTCAGTAACGGTTGCTCAGAACCATATAAAACTATATATTTTCTTGAAGAACACCTTGAGCTCTATTCAAAAATGTAAAATAAACCAGTTTATAAACATCCTACTAAAATCTATGGGACATCAAAAATCACAAAATTTTAAAAATTTTAACTTTCGACGAAGTTCAGAGGCCTGGAACTTGTGGCCAAGAAAAAAAATGGATTCGATTTTTTGATTTTTTTCAAAGAATAGACTTTCAGGTTTTAGAAAATTATCATGAGGATGGCAAACAGGGCTTTTACTCTTTAAAATGGTGCTTTCTATCATGGCACCTTTCAATATCCAAATCTGGCCTTTTCTACCATCTGCTTATAGTTTCGCAATAAAAAAACAAGTTTTAATCAAAATTTTCAACACATTTTAAAGAAATGCTATATATAGTGTAGATAGAATATCTTTCATTGGACAGAGAGATATTAATATAATAAACTTTGATAAAAATAAGAGTCCTAATCAAAATAACTTTTAGCCTTTCCCATAGTTATTTTATCGAAACAGTAAAACCTTCCTGTGCTTCCAGTAGATGGTGTATCAACTTCACAGTACACATCTTTAATTGGAACCCAACAAACGTCATCACGCTTTGGCCAATAAAACTTTTCAGAAGGTCCTTTAGGATGGAGGAATTTTACATTAACATCACCATGTTCATTTGATACATCATTCGCAACACAGAAGTACCAATCTTTATCGTACTGATATACATAAAATCTACCTGGTTTGATGTCTTCAATTCTTAATTTACAATTCAATTCTCCCTTCAATTCTCCCTGATCAATTACACTTATCTGCTTCGAATGATCTGCAAAGGATGTCTTCTTCATAGTTAGACTCATGGTTGTGTTGTCAGGAATAAATTGGTGATGACTACGTGTACCTTTGAATGTACTTGATGTTGCAAATCGAGATTCAAGAAATTGAGTGTTACTAGCAACCTCCTCAGTGCTCACAAAAAAAGAGGTTATACCATCAATATCTGCTTCTGCAAACTCAAATAACTGCTTTGGTGTCAGAATTTGATTAGAGTAGGGACGTTGAAGGCTAGCATGTGCTGCTAATCTCTTGATTGTGCCACCTACGCCATCACAAGCATTCTTTCCGTGTGATGTGGCAAAGAAGTTCCATTCTGCTTGGAGATCGAAATCGGTAAAATGATACAGCAAGTTTGTCAAGTTCTTAAAGTTCTTGTATTGTGCTGCTGAACCATCGCTAAAATAGTAAACCTTGTGCAAAAATGGGAATTCCTTGGTGATGTAATTCTGGTGAAAATGTTTCAAGAAGCTGAAGACAGTATTAATGTCATGAGTTTTATGATCACTAATGCAGGCATACGATTTATGAGAATTTATTTATGCAACATCAAGTACATTCAAAGGTACACGTAGTCATCACCAATTTATTCCTGACAACACAACCATGAGTCTAACTATGAAGAAGACATCCTTTGCAGATCATTCGAAGCAGATAAGTGTAATTGATCAGGAAGAGTTGAAGGGAGAATTGAATTGTAAATTGAGAATTGAAGACATCAAACCAGGTAGATTTTATGTATGTCAGTACGATAAAGATTGGTACTTCTGTGTTGCGAATGATGTATCAAATGAACATGGTGATGTTAATGTAAAATTCCTCCATCCTAAAGGACCTTCTGAAAAGTTTTATTGGCCAAAGCGTGATGACGTTTGTTGGGTTCCAATTAAAGATGTGTACTGTGAAGTTGATACACCATCTACTGGAAGCACAGGAAGGTTTTACTGTTTCGATAAAATAACTATGGGAAAGGCTAAAAGTTATTTTGATTAGGACTCTTATTTTTATCAAAGTTTATTATATTAATATCTCTCTGTCCAATGAAAGATATTCTATCTACACTATATATAGCATTTCTTTAAAATGTGTTGAAAATTTTGATTAAAACTTGTTTTTTTATTGCGAAACTATAAGCAGATGGTAGAAAAGGCCAGATTTGGATATTGAAAGGTGCCATGATAGAAAGCACCATTTTAAAGAGTAAAAGCCCTGTTTGCCATCCTCATGATAATTTTCTAAAACCTGAAAGTCTATTCTTTGAAAAAATCAAAAAATCGAATCCATTTTTTTTCTTGGCCACAAGTTCCAGGCCTCTGAACTTCGTCGAAAGTTAAAATTTTTAAAATTTTGTGATTTTTGATGTCCCATAGATTTTAGTAGGATGTTTATAAACTGGTTTATTTTACATTTTTGAATAGAGCTCAAGGTGTTCTTCAAGAAAATATATAGTTTTATATGGTTCTGAGCAACCGTTACTGAGTTATTACCATTCTAAAATGGAAAAAAGTCCGTAAAATTTAAGTTTTGCGGACTTTTTGCCATATTTGGTACCCCATAATTTCAAATTTATTTGTTTTCAACACCTAAATTTTATTTTTTGAGGAAGTATTCATAGCATACTATGAGGTTTAAAGCATTAAAAGGATTTTGGGTTGATTGTTAGCAAGAACTTACTCTTTAAAAATTCAAAATTTGACTTTTTGGGGTGATTTTTTCAATTTTTGTCATTTTTGTTAGCTCCGTAAATTTTTTCCAATTTGGTTAGAAACCATGAATTAAACTTATTCTTATAGTATTCTATGGACATAATTGAAAGCAGTTCATCCAGACCTTTTTAAATATAACAATTTCTGAAAATTGGCTTCCAAAATTGAGAAAATCCTCAGTGTCGAAAAAATTTCAGCGACATGAATATTTTCAAAAGGCCATAAAATTTGAACGGAAAAAGGAATTGAGCTGAAATTTTCAGGATTTACTCCTTTCAATGGTACTAAAAGAATCTGAAAGTTTCAGGAGATTTGGAGAACATCAATTCCAAGCCCTCACTGAGATTGGCTGGACTGACCCATATACAAGTAATGATCTTTTGACATAAGTACAAAATCTCTAAAAAAAAAATCCAACATTGAAATAAAAATTCTTCATTGAAATATGCATTTGCCTTTGTTCATTCAAAATTATCTGTCTCTTCATTTATAGGAATTTATCAATAATTGTAAAATTTATCAATTAGCTCATTGTGGTTCTTATTATTTGGTATGTAAAACACATAAAAACATCAAACTAATCTCACAGAGAAATTTTACCTTTGTTTGCAACTTCTATATCGAATATTTAAGAAAATTCACATGGCCCCCAGTAAAAGACCCCAGTTGCACGATTGCCTGGCCTGTGGTAGGGATGGCCATGCATGAAACACATTTATTTGAGAATTTACAGAAAATCGAATTTGTATTGGTTCTTCATAAATACTAATTTCATTTTAAAACATTTTTATTTTTATTTTTTTTTCTAAAATTTAATGTTAATATATTTTTACAAATTTTAAAAAAAAATGCGTTTCACCCTTCGTTCGCGCATCTTTAGGTGATCGAAGAGGGAAATTTCTGCCCCCATCTTTCTCAGAGCTAAATCTATTCTTGTATGTAGAAATAAAATCAAAAAGATTGAATTAGATTCACTTCATCTGTGATGCTGATAGCTTTTCTTTTTAATTTAGTGAATCCTTGGACCCATGAATTTAATTATTTAATATTTTGTCCCTGGAAAATTTTATGAGCCCATAGAAAAATTTATATTAATGATTCCCGGAACTGTCATCATCATCTAGTCATGGTAGTGTCATGGATCCTCCTGACTCTCTCACGTCATCTCACTCTATCCTCCATCACCTCAGGTAGCTCTTGATGGATGCATTGTGAGTCTTCCACTAGTTGCTTGACATAGGTTCTGTGCGGTTTCCCTACTGAACCACATCCTTGTTTTGGCCTCCACAAAAATCCTTAGCCTTCTAGCAATGACCAGCAAATCTGGTTCTTCTCTCTTCGATCAGAGCTGAGATCCAAGGAAGGTGTCTATAGAGTTACTCTCTCGCGAGGTGCTGCCTCCAGAAAATGTTAAGAGCAGCTCTCAGCATTCTGGTGTACACACCATCATTTTCCTCTAATCTTTTGGTAAAAGTCCAAGTGCTACTTCCATATACAAGAACTGATGGTTTCAAAGAAGTCATGTTTCATCTTGGTAGGAAGATTAGAAAAAAACAAATATTTAAAATCTAATAAGAAAATAGTCCTTATATTTTTGTTTTCTCGTACATAAATCAAATAACAGTATAAATGTCCATTATTCACTCCTCCACCCCAACCCTCGCGGAATGTATCATGTAACCAGAATTCAAGAACATACATTTCAAAGAACGGTTAACCTTAAGAAGCTGCTCGTGATGTTGTAGATGACAGCCTGTTCTGGTGAGGGATGACAATAATGTTCTGAGCTGAGAATCCTTGTTCACAGCCAGCTGTATGTACGGCCAAGAAATGTATTTCCCTGATCCTGGTCACAAAATTAAATTGTTCAGTTACACAGAAAATGGTGGATAGATCGAGTCGACTGTTTTTATAGTTAGCTTTAAATGGTGAAGGAATTAAAAAAAAGAAAAAAAAAGAGAACCCACAGTCCTGACCAATTACTTAGAAAATAGTCTGTATATTTGTTGTTTTCTACTACTTAAATCAAATAACAGTGTAAATGTGACTTACCCCTCACCCCCTGCTGGAAGGGATCACGTAACCAGAATTCAAGAATGGTTGAGCCTAAGAAGCTGCTCTTGATGTTTCGATGACAGCCTGTTACGATGAGGGATGAGAATAAGGTTCTGAGCTGAGAATCCTGTATGTACAGCCAAGAAATGTATTTCCCTGATCCTTATCACAAAACTAAATTGTTTAGTTACAAAGAAAATGGTGGGTAGATAGGGTTGACTGCCCTTATCGTTAGCTTGAAATGGTGGGGGGATAAAAATGAAAGAAAATAACGAAAACGAACCCACACCCCTGGCAGGTTTTCTGTGTGCATTACAATGTATTGTTTCTTCATGAAAAAAATTGAATCGCATCCTTGGGACGCATGGGTAAGATTTTACTTTGTCCGTTTAGATTTTTTTCGTCTCTGACGCTTTCAGCATCACTGTTTCATGGTATTTCATGTATTTTTACAGATGGAGTTTGACATGTTCTTTTCTGTGTAAAAGAAAAATTGATATTCATTGCAGAACTGTTCATTCAAGTATCATTGTCACTGTTTCACTAATTCTTTTGTTTTTATTTAATTTTTTTCAGACGTCTGAATTACCGAAACTGTTGATTGCCTACCTTCTCACTCTTTTGCAAAAGGAATCTTTAGAATCACACTGGCAGCAGATGTTATTCTTTTGAAAACATGGAGAGCACCTCAAGCCAGTCAAATGTTCCCGAGCAAGACGATATGTCTGAAGAAGCCGTTGAACAAGAACCGGAGTCAGTCTCTGACAATGACAGTGATGACGCCTCGGATCTCACTGAAATACTTTCTGAAGATGATTTAGAAAAAGAACTCTTTAAGTGCGAGAAATGCGAAAAGGCATTTCACAGCGAAAATCTGCTGGATGCGCACCTCGAGTTGCATGAATCAAAAAAAATTTTTAAGTGCAAGGTCTGCTCGAAAAACTTTACCAAACGTTCTCGTTTGGAAATCCATCTTCGAACTCACACTGGTGAGAGACCATTCAACTGCGACATCTGTGGAAAAGACTTTTCTGAAAAGGGCAGCGTAAAGAGACACCGAAAGATGCACACTGGAGAGAAACCCTATCACTGCAAAGTGTGTGGTCGGAACTTTGCAGAAAACGACAGCTTGGTAAAACACTCTAGGACACACACTGACGAGAAACCGTTTGCCTGTGATATTTGTGGTGAAAAATTTTCTCGCCGTGATCACTTACCGCATCATAGAAGAACTCATACAGGAGAAAAACCATATCACTGTAGTATTTGTGGTAAAAACTTCACTGTCGACAGCAGCTTGAAAAGGCATTTACGGAGGCACACAGGTGTGAAACCATACCTTTGCAAAATATGTTATATGGAATTAGCTACACAGAGTAGTTATAAACGTCACTTACAGATGCACACCAGGGGAAAGCCCTTCTGCTGTAAAGTGTGTGGTAAAAGGTTTCCAACTGAAAAAACACTGAATAGACATTCAGTGGTTCACACAAGAGAACCGTTTAGTTGCAAATTCTGTGGTCAGACCTACTTACGCAAGCACAGTCTTCAGATACACTTACGGACACACACAGGAGAGAGACCATTTCAGTGTGAGGTGTGCAGCAAGGCTTTTGCCTTGCGTTCCACTCTTTTGTTTCACATGAAGACACACACTGGAGAGAAGCCTTTTCCATGTGAAGTATGTGGCAAGAGGTTCCCGCTAAACAAACGCTTAAAAGTCCACATGCGCATTCACACGGGGGACATGTTTGAATGCGAAATTTGCAAGAAGCAATTCTGTCAAAATAGTTACCTCCGCATCCACCTGAAAAGACACGAGAAAGAGAAACAGACAGAGCAGAGAAGCCAACATCTAATAATGCCCGTCTTCACTTCGCTTTAGAGTGTGTCTTAACAAATAGTTTGGTTCCATGAATATGTGGCCTAGTGGATAAATACATTTGTTAAAAAAAAGTGAACTATATCTGAACGTTGTTTGGTCAATCCATTGGGAAGGAAGTACTGAAAGACGAAATGAACTGATACAACATATCCTATATAATGGAACGAAGAAATGAAACAGTCTATCCGTGTGGACTAAAGAAAGGATTAAGTTTGAAATTTACGGAAGGTTACTGACTACGGCAAAAAGCACCTGAAGAAGGCTTGAGAGTACAGCAGCCGAAATGTGAATGCATCAATGTGGTTAATATAGTAACTGTGATGAGGATAACTATCTGCAATATGCAAATAACATCATCTTTTTTTTTATTTTTTAATGTAGTTCACCCCCAAACAAGGCAGGCCGCCACTGTAGACGTAAGGGGCTACAATATTAGAAATAAGTACTTTTTCACATTTAAATTGACTGATATAATATAACCAAAAACATGGAACCCAAAATTGGAACGTTTACCCTTTCAGATAAAATAAAGGATTCAATTCGGCACGAAGCACCTAAAGAATAACAAGTGGTTAGGGTTTCAGTTTGTCGCCAAAGAACCCATAGTCCGATTCATCACTCAGAAAAAAAAACGTAATTGCAGAATATCTTTCTTATGCTACGGAAATATATATACATTGTTATTATTTCTGTTTACATACTTATCCACTATTCCACATCCTAAACATATAAATATATATATAAGTAGTAAGTTTGTTGGCACAGTGGTTCTTGGGGCTTGACTGGTCAGTCGGGTTTTGCTATGTTTAACCACACTGATGAGTCGTAGACGACAAACCAGCTGTCTGTGGATAACTGTATTTTATGTATATGCATGTATAACAGGTGATTTATGGGGAACTAACTTGGAATACTCGCTTACAGTGCAAACCACGTAAATGATTCAAAGATTGTCTCAAAGATGATTTGAAGTGCTTTGGAATTGATGTTGGAAGATGGGAGGGGATGGCTGTAGGTAGGTTAAGGTAGAGAAAAGTGATTTTTGAAGGCAGCAAGCTTTTTGAAAAGACTAGAATCAAACACCAGCAGCAGAAGAGAGCAGTGAGGAAGAGACGGGACGTGACACCTCCAGCACATGGAGGAAATATAGAACACCTAAAATGCCAAGCGTGCAATTTGGTAACTATGTCACGTGCAGGTTTGTTGAATCACTAACGAGTGCATGTTTTGCAAAATCAAGCACGGACAAGAGGTGGCTTCATTTATCGCATCCTCTCAAATCATCACAACACCTGCCACCTCTGTGGTATGGTCTGTAAAAGTCTGGCAGGCCTAAAGAGTCATATCCACGCCTCTCACTGGAAAGTTTTACACTAATATCACATCGATACGCCAAAAGTTGTCACATTCGAAATCGAATAGACAGCCGCCATATATATATATTAGTGGTAAAAAAGTCTGGTTCCATAGATAAGCTACTACAGGTGTTCATTTTATTTTTAAGATAATTTAAATCATGTTAGTATCATTTATAATTTTATTTACTATCTTGCCTAGATGACAAACCATTAGTAATTCTGTGAGATATGTCGTTTTAACGGGATTGAGGCTCCATCACATTTTGCAAATGATGTGTGCAGATATTTGGATAACACATTTCCAGGGAAATCGACTGAACGTCGAAAGACTGTTGAATGGCGATCATAATCTCTGGATTTAAGTCCTTTGGATTTTTTTCTTATTGGGACATTTTAAATCAGTAAATTTTGCTTGCAAACTATGAAGTTTACAAACACTAGAAGATAGCATCACATAAGAAACTAAACCTACAAGAAAGTAATAAAATAAATTAAAACCATAAGAAACTAACACTGCAAGAAATTAAAACCGCAAGAAACTAAAACCACGAGAAATTAAAACCATAAGAAACTAAAACCACAAGAAATTAAAACTCTATGCTCGAAAATGTGCAAAGATAATGTGTCTCCAGAGTCAGAAAGTGGAAGAAAGTTTATATGAATTCAAACACTTATCGTAAATGGTATATTGTTATATAGTAAATTGTAAATGGGTTCAGACTTTTGCACACCCTGTGTGTGTGTGTGTGTGTGTGTATATATATATATATATTTCAAGGATTAAAAATAGCATTTAAATCAAGTTTCAGAATAAAAAGCCAATCATTTTACATACTTTCAAGAGGATTTAATAGCAATAATAAACTAGTCTGCAATTAACTCACAATGCAGGAAAAATCCACCATAATCAGGAAATAATTTTTCAAAATTAAGTTGGTTCTTCATACCAGTACAAGGAAAAAAATCTTCCCTTGAATAAAAGAATGTATATTATAAGTTGAAGGTTTAAGGAATCCAATATATGTATTGTTCAACAAGAAACGCCTAAAGAAGGACAAGGAATATATATTACTAAGCTCTATTTACTATATATTGTATATTGAGCTTCCACACAACAATTTGGAATTGATTTGTGTAGTTAACCATAAATGATTTCTTATATGAATTTAATTTTATTTTAAATTTGTTTTAGATTATCATTATTTCTTTATATATATATATATATATATATATATAATAGAAAGTTAGATTCCAGTAACCATGTCTTTATTCATTTTTTATAAAGATCCAAATCTTGACGGACCGTTTCGTTGACACTTAGACAACCAAAATACAGAAATCTTGGCTTTTCTTTAAATGCACCTCATATGAAGGAAAGTCAAATAAAAAAACGTGTCCAAAAACATCAGAAAATAAAAATAATAAAAAAATAATAAAACTAACATTATTAAAGCATTTTGTTGTGACTCTGAATGGCTGATAATAATTAAGACAACATGGTGGTATATTTACAAGAGTATATTTACAGAAGTACATAAATAGTACGTTACAGAAAGTCTGGGTCCGATACTGTGGCTAAGGCTGCCACCAATGAATTGCCACAACACTTGGTCGTAACTCTATTCATAGTGTCTGGAAGAGTCCATCTATTCCCGAAATAGGGTAGATAAGCATCACACCATAACACATTTATATATATATATATATATATATATATATATATATTATATATATATAGGTTCAATTAGGAGCATAAGTTTCTGTTTACTCTATGGACACCATATTTAATACTGACAAAGCTAGCAAAAATATGTATACTTTACCTAAACATTGCAATTCTAAATTAGATAGTAAAAAAGAAACCTAATAGAATTAAAAGAATTAAAAAAGGAAAATTAAAATAGAAGTAAAATAAAATGAATGAATTAAAAATAGAAAATGAAGTAAAGAAGAAAAAAGAAAAAAAAATTTTTTTTAAATACGAAAAAAATTGGTAGTATTACTTGTAAATAAATAAATATATATATATATATATATATATATATATATATATATATATATATATATATATATATATATATATATATATAATTATTATTATATACCATGCCGCTTTTTTTTGCATAAATAATATGCTTAAGTAAATGGTTATTTTAACCCACTGAGCGGGAACAAGCAAAAAAATTGTGAAGAAAAAAAATAAAACTGGTACAGGATTCGAACCTGGGTTTCCAAATAGGTAAATATCCCCTTAATAGCTTAGCTAACAAGCCAATGTTCAGTGAAGTCTTTTCTCTTTGTGATTTTATGCTTGCTTCAGCCTAGTGGATTAAAATAACTGTTTATTCAAGGGTATTTTTTAATGGAAATCGCTCTAGACAAGGCATGAAGCATATTTCATGTAAGGAGCTAAAGAAAAAATACTACTTCAAGGTAAAAAACTAGCCAACGATAAGTGTTAGATTCCGACCCAGAAAACAGCAATTCTTCCCCCTTTGTCAGAAAAATAGCTCAAAATATATATATTATTATTATTATTATTATTATTATTATTATTATTATTATTATATACCATGCTGCTTTTTTGCTTGCATAAGTAATATGTTTAAGTAAATAAAGGAAGCAAAAGTTATGAGGCTGCCGAAAGTACTCATAGAAACACGTGTTTAAAAAAAGCGACATGGTACAATATATATTGTTGGAAAAAAATTATGATCTTGACATGTATGTATATGAGTTCAAGTTTGTTTTATATATATTGGAAAACTCGTTTAATATCAAATATAGAGCTATAAATATATATCCCATGTCATATTTCCGATTTGAGAGCTAATATATATAAGTACAAAGCAAATATTTAACAATAAAAAATAACAAAATCTTATCGCATAACAGACAATTTATTTCGACCATAACTGGTGTCTTTCAGGTCTTGGAATAAAGATAGAATTTTCACATTCTCTCTTTTATTATAAACATAGCCAAATTTTCCAAACAGATATAATACTGGATTTAACCCTTTCACCATTTTCTGAACTCCTTACCGGAGATTGAATCAGGCGGCCAGGAAATCTGTTACAGAGTTTTACGATGTTTGTAATAAAAGAGAGAATATGAAAATTGTGTCTTTATTCTCAGACCTGAAAGAGACTAGTTATGGTCAAAATAAATTATTGTCTGGTATATGTTAAGTTTTTTTGTTATCATTTATTCTTATATATATATATACATGGACGGCTGCACCGGGGGGGGGGGGGGGGACTCAAGCCCCCTCACTTTCTGACTTGCCCCCCACCCCCACTTTACGGTCATCAATAATTAAGTTGATCTGCATGTGTTTAACCGGGCCCCCCACTTTTTAGGAGAACCCCCCCCCACTTTTATAACTGTCCCGCTGACCCTGTATATATATATATATATATATATATATATATATATAGCACTCATTATTACTAGCGGGACCCTGTGGAAATTCCACAGTGTTTTCTACATCAATCTGTATAATTTACTGTTAATAATATTATCCGGTGTCTTTTTTTTTACTCACCAAAATTTTGCGAGACAGGATGGAAGTATATATATTTATTTATATTACTCGGTTGCCAGGGCAAAAGCTGTCTCTTCAGCAGTCACCATCGGTCGCGACTCCTCTCTAACTCGCACCCTCCCTCCTCTCTCTCTCTACCCCCCCCCCCCGTTGTCAAGGGCAAATCTTAAATAGGAGTGTCAGATCGTGACACACAAAATAAATAACACACACTCTATCGTATTAATATATAAATAATAATAATAAGAAGAAGAAATTTTAAATATTAAAAAAAATAAATAATAAATACCGGCCCATTTGATAAGCGTTACCGCGTCTCCTCCGCCTTCCACAATGCCCTCCTCCTTCCACGCTGAAGCGACAGAGCAGGGTCAGTTAATAGTTTAATTAAGTAAATTTTGATCTATTTAACAACTCCATTTAGTTAGGTCAGTGGTAAAGTCACTGCTTTTCAGCTAGATGTTACGGTTTCGATTCCAAGTCTCTCCATCCAATTTATTTGTTGTTTATTTATTGCATTTCTTTAGGAGCGTGACACATGAACACACACGCTATCATATTAATATATAGATAATAGATTCTATAAGGAGTTTATATATCTTGTAGTTGTACTAATTACATCTTGTAAACTGCTGTTCTGTCATGTTTAAGTATGACATATTGAAGATGTTGTGATTGTCTGATCCTTCACTGTTACATATTTTACATATTAACTATAATGTGTTTTTAAAGTTAAGTGTATAATGATTTGCCCAGTGAAAATTTTAATATTCCTCCTCTACCAATGTCTTGAAGAAAACTGTTGCTTCTGGTTGTAGGGGGAAAATCCTTAAAAATCCATGAATTTGAAAAACAAAAGATATTGGGATGGGAATGTTACATATTATTAGCTGTTTTGATCCTAAAAATTTGTTGCTGACAGTATGTCATATATTAAGCTGCTTATTTTGTTGTTATTGTTTGCGCAGATAATATTACTAAACACGCGATTTATTTAGTCTGCAGAGCTGGATATAAGCAAAGAATACCACAAAGTGAAAAATGAGACTTGCACAGAATTTGAACCTGCGCCTCAGAAGAGGAATTGCCTAACATGGGTGTCGTCTTGTACAATTTCGTTTTTCTCTGCACATATGGATTGTTAGTCAAGTGGTCTAAGACGGCACAGCTTCAAATTCTGTAAGAGTCTCAATTTTCACTGTTGTATTCTTTGTTTATATCCAGCCCTGCAGACTAAATAATTGCTTGTGTAGTAATATTATCCATGCAAACAATGGCATAAAAAAGCGCTTAATGCATAACATAATGCTATTGGCTGTAATTATAATTGAAGTTAAGTATAAAATTATCTTCCTTGTGTATAAGGTAACTCGGGTGTGAGTGAAAATGCCACCCATGGACCCATTAACAAAATTCACAATCGTTTTTGCAATCCAACCACAAACTTCAGTCTATGCCTAACTTGCCCACCAAGTTTCAATCGTAAATCTTCAACTGTCTTTGTTTTATCTCCATTTAATGATATGTGGGGACACTTTGGTGATCGTCTCATCAGTAGAAGGTGTGATTCTAAATTGGCTTCACACTCACCAGATGTTAACGCCCTAGATTTTTATCTGTGGGATTGTCTCAAAGATAATGTTCCTATTAGATCACCGAAGTTAAGCGACTTTGATCCTGGCCAGTACTAAAATGGGTGACCATTTGGGAATACCAGGTGCTGTATGTGCTCTCCGCTTATCTCGGCATTGTTTCCAGTCGTCCTGGATTTCTCTTTGTTACTGGAATCAAGCAGCGCCGATTCAGGAGAGGCATGGTTAGGGATTGCGTAACTCTTGCTTCACAATTACACACGCAGACAGCCTTACAGGGAGTATCCATTGTCTCTCGATACTGAACGGAGGCCATGGCATGAATGTTTATCTAAACAATCCCCAGACTGGTCGTATCCAGGTGTGCTTGCAATGCAGAGGTGCACATTTGGAGCATGGATCATCGAATGGCGATAAAACGAAGACTTTTGGACTGAAACTTGGAGAAGTCAAGAATAGACTGCATATCCGAAGTTAAAATGAGTGTCATAATCTTCCTATCTGAATATGTCCAGTTACTTGACTGAGAAAAAGGAATCCAGGCCACAACATTACGTACCCCCTCGACGTTCCAACAAATATTATTTGGTGCTGTCAACTTAATTGAATTCAGTATGAAAACCTGGGATACCATTTACACCATGTCAAAGAAAAGTTGAGTCCGAGCTAATCATTAGGCAAAACGATTGGCCAACCAAAATTAAATAATAAAAAACGAATGACAAAACAAATACAAAAAAACCAAAGACAATGAAAGAAGAAAATAAAAGGAAATGTGCCAGAGTAAAAACTGATAAAAAGTAGAAAAATGAAAATAATCAGAACGTGAACGAAGAAATGTGAAAAACAAAAAGCCGACAGAACCGGCAGGCAATCTGTGACAAATGGTGAAAAAAAAAATCTTTTTAATCTTTACCGATAAGTGACTTTCTTGTTCTCTCTTCTCTCCTAATTAATATTTTGCTTGTTGTAGTGTACATGTATGCATGTTTAATATTGAGATTTTTTCATGACAAATGGTTTAGTTCAAAAAAAAAAATAATCATTTGCATTTTTTTAAATAATGAAATTTTTCACACACACACTAAATAGGCAGTTGAAAAGAAGAAAAAAAGAATTTCTGTTTCAACAGTCAAATGGTTCAGTGAAAAAAGAAAAGAAAAGAAAAACCATTATTATTTTTTTAAATTTTCGTCTTGTCTCATGCTTGAGATTAGACGTGTCGTGAATGACTTCCAACTTTTCCTGTCTGTTGCCATTTCGCTTGTGCTGCCCACCAGGATCAGGTCGTCATCAACTGATCTCCTTCATGTCTTGAACGGCCTACCACGTGGCTTTGGGCCATCAACGTCAATGTGGGACACACTTTGGAGCATTTCGGATGACTGACGGCGGGCGACGTGGCCATACCAATCCAGATGTCGTTGTGCAACATGCTTTCTCATGAAGGCTGGTACAGTGAGATCGATAATTTTCCATCCGATTCGCTGCAGCTAGGATCGTGTCATTCTGACGTTTCATGAATAATAAAAATAAAAAAATGATGTCTATCACTCTCTATAGATAGATATGGGGGGGGGGGTACAAAGAAGAGAACCATGGCATCATAGAAGCTAATCGTCCGGACGCAAACTGGCTGGGTCACCTGGAGTATCGTGTATGATGGTGAAACTCCCGAAACACCTGATGATTCCAGGAACATCACTGTTCCTATTTACTTGCCTCTCCATGATGACAGAGTTAGACACAAGGTCGGTTTTTAATGTGGGGAAAATCCAGCTCCCCAAAAAGGGGGCACTCTTGATTGGAACAAAAATTAAATTACCTCAGTCTAGGAGGACTTCTCCTTCCTTGACCGAGGACAGAACAGAGTCATCAGAAAGTGTGTGTGTTCGCAACATGCAAGACAACTAGGAAAAAGAAAGAAATGAAGAGAAAAAATAGACAGTTTTCTGTAATACACATACTACTACTACAAGAATGGAAAATAATGAAATAACTTTAGTTACAAATGAACTCAAGGATTGGCTAACATTTTTATTTTCACGAACATTTCAGTAATTCAGAATTTTTTCTTTATTGACTTCATCAATCTTAATTATGTTTACGCCATTTTTTTTTTACATTTTATTCACCGTGAAATTTCTCCTTTTTGTTTTTGCATGCATGTAACTACCCTCTATCTAACGACCATATCCTTTTTTTTTTTTTTTTTTTACATCGCAAATTTGAAAGCATTTATACTGTTGAATAGAAATCCATTTTAACTGGCTTCAAATTTTTTAGCAAATTCTCATGTATTAAAAGATGGAAAGTTTTGGAAGCTGTTTATAATGGCTATGACTATAGGTTGTAGTCTCACTATAAGTATAAGCACGATACTTTATTGGGTATCCTATACCATTGGGGTATAGCATAGAAAAAGGTAGGACTGGTGTCCGGTGGATAGAAACAAAGTTCTTTTACTGCCCGGGGAGCGGTGTTCGGAAATCCAGTGGATGAGGGGGCAGGAGAGAGGAAAAGAAGAGTTCCTTCTAGGTTGACGGCCAGGGTCTCTCTAACGATCCGTTCCACCGTTCAACAGGGGTGCAAATAGTACGCAAGGGACTAGCTGAAATCAATACGCCCTGTGAGCCGATTGGTTAGTTTAAAACCAACTTGCCCACAGTGGACGCATAAGAAATAGGTCCTATTTCAGACTGCTACATGTTTACATCTAATAATTTTATAGAAATTAAAGCAACATTGCATTAGCAAAATTAGTTACAGTTTTTTAAGAATTTGGTTTAATTAATAATTTAATGACCAAATGATACCGTTATAATTAAATTTAACTTTCAAAATATTATTTAAAAAAATACTAATCATTTGGTATTTTTTATTTTATTTTACTAAACAAATGGCATTGTTAAAAAAAGTGTAAAAAGTCTTCTAAGCATTACTGGATAGTTAGAACTAGTTACAAGTAATACCCCTCCCCCTCCTTTCCAAGTACTCATCTTTTTTTCCGTATGAATCAGCATAGTATGAAGTTTTAACAAGCTCGATTCTGTTGTTGCCATTAGTTTCACAATTCTTTATAGAATCGGGTACTCACAGGAAGGACCACGTAAAGGTTGCAAACATCCATAGTGAAAGTGGTGCTATGCTAGATTTCGTGGGATTAAAAACCGGGACGCCAATGATAGGCGTCCAGTGCTCTATCAACTGAACCCCCGAATCTGCGAGTTAAAAGTGGAGAGAAATTATATTGTATTTAAACAAAATTGTTCATTTGTTTACATTTTTTTTTATGATACTACTGATAACCTAAAGGACTCAGTCAATTCTTTTTTATGGAAGAGTATTTTTTAATGCTAAATGAAAATTATTATTTCCTTCATTATTGTGCTCCACCCATAAGTGAGCATATGTATGAATGAACCGATTTACTCTGCATCATGTGTCAAAGGTTATTTGGTGAAGGTATCTTTCAAAGTATGGAATAAGGTGTAATTGTCATCGAAAGGTCAAAGGTAAACACGCCTCCAGTGGAATGAGGATCGATGATATTGTACGATCCTGAAGTTGAGTTTAATAATTAGTTAGGTTGTGTTGTGAGGTTCGTGGAATGTATTTCCGAGAATATATTGCTGTAAGGTGAGGCAACCTGTTATAAGTAAAGAACTTTATATGATAGAAAATAAAGTTTTAAAAAAAGACGAGTTAGTAATTTTCCGATGTGATTAGTTGGAACCTGATTTATTTCTCGGTGAAGGTCACTAAAAGAGGAAACAGGACAGGGAGAGGATGTATTTTTATTGTCCACCCCCACCCAGCATAATAGTCGATCATCTAAGATTAGAAATTTGTTTATTATGAAAAGTAACATTTTTTTCTCAAGATAAAATTTCACAATCAAATCATAATTGTTACAGTTTGGTTGTGTACAAAGAATCGATTTTCATGGTGAAATTGAGGTGCGTCCACGTCGCTGGCACTTGCCTCTGTCTCCTGAAATTTTTAAAGATCCAACTCCAACCTAAGAAATCTTATTCAACTAATAATAATCAATATATCTACAGGGTGATTCATAAGTCACTTAGCTATTTATTTTTGAAATTCTAAAGTTAAAAAATACAGTAATACAAAACAGAAAGTTTATTCAACAAATTCATTTATGGGAGTTTAAAATTACAGCAAATTTTCAAAATTTTCGACCCTCGTTCTGCATGCATAGCTCCATTCTTTTTTGCAATGAAATTTACGACTCTTTGTAGCATATTTGATTGATTAATTTTAACAAACTCGGCAGTGATTTTTGATTTGAGGTTGTCATTGCCTTTCAACAAGTGTGGGAGATTCATCAAATTTGGCCATATGAATAACAATAAAAATTCGCTCTTCAATTGTAAATGACATACTGCCTGAAAAAAAAGCACATATGATGATTTACACAAATTTAAATAAATAAAAATAAATATATATAGAAAAAATATATAAACGAACAAATTTAAAATAACAAATAGCAGTGATTAGAGAGTAAGATAACAATCATCAAAAGTTCATAGTATGTTTGTGCTTCATATGGTAATCATTTTAAATAGCTAAGTGACTTATGAATCACCCTGTATGTTTCTGAATTTTTGAGATGAGGATTGATAATTTGGATTATTCAGACTACTGTTCTCATCTTGGATGCTATTCTCACAACATTTCGGCCGATGTTACCTCCGACTTCTTCAGGTGCATCTTATCGAACTCGAGAATCTGTACGGAATTTCGAATGGAATCCTTTATTTAATTATTTATTTATTTATCTATTGGAAGCTGAAGGTTCAATCCTCAGTGTGGGCGATACTAAGAATACAATTATGAATTACTTAAGACTTCTACTCGACCATGGCTGACAAAATGAGAGCCGTCTACTCCCGTGGAATAAATAAAGGGTTCCGTTCATAATTCCATACAGATTCCAGAGTTTGACAACAAACCTGAAGAAGGTTAGAGGTAACATCGGCCGAAACGTTGTGAGAATAACATCTAAGATGAGAACAGTAGTTCAAATAATACAAACTAATGTTTTATGTTGTGAATTTTTGACATTGAAGGCACTGTTTACTAAAATCTCCATTTTTTTTATTTCACCTATTTTTTTTTTTTTATATTATATGTGGTGGCTCTGGAATTTTGTCCTTTCTGTTTTTGTATGCGCATGCCCAAAAACCAAATAATGTAGAAAACTGTAGTATTGTTGTACCATTGCCTTTAAGAAAAAAAGTGTTGCTTCTGGTTATATAGTAGAGAAAAGTTATTTAATTTGAAAAAAAAAAAAAAAAAAAAAAAATCTGAGGAGTTAACATCCAGTAAACGTGAAGCCCATTCAGGATCACACCTCTTACTGATGAGACGATCACCAAAGTGTCCCTGCATATTAATGAACGGTGATAAAACAAAGACTATTTAATATTCATGATTGAAACTTGGGGGAAAGTCAAGCATTGAATGAAGTTTGTTTGTACCAAATATGGTTGGATTGTAGAAAGGATTGTGGATTTTATTAACGATTCCATGGGTGGTATTTTTGGAGGGGTAATCCTGTATTATCAGCTGTAATACCACTAACCCCTCCCTCTTAGACAAGGTGCAATAAAGAATTTCTGACCTAATAGATCCTGCATTGTCAATCATGCTCCAACCCTTGTCTCATCGCCGCAATGTTGCATCCCTGTGCTTGTTTTGCAAGTACTTCGACAGAATGTACTCAGATGAACTTACTGCACTCGCACCCCTTTCCACATAAAATACCCCTGGTCCACCCGACTAGCAGCAAAGTCACACTCCTTCTTTGTAGAGGTCCCTAGATGCTGGAAGATTTTCCACTATAATAGCTTTTTTTCTTGAATTGCTTGCCTTTGGAGTTCCCTCCCTGCTCCCTGTTCCCCCCCCCCCCCCGATCTTACCAAGAAATTTAAATGTAATGTGAACAAGCAACTTATTGCCCAACTCCCCACCCAGGTCTTCACCTATAAATCTGACCCCTATCACAATAGCCTCTTACGCTTCTGTGGCAATATGGTTTGTTTGGGGTAAACAAAAGAAAAAAGATATATACATATATATATATATATTAGATCTTTTTAAGTTCAGTGTAGAATGCTTTTCCCAATGCATAAGGTTACTTGATTGATAAGGTCTGACCACGGATTCACTTGTGGAATTGATAGAAAAGCAAACGGTTGATTGATTGATTTAATCATGTGACATAAGATAAATTTGAAGACATATTCAGTGGCTGAAGACACTTTAGTGATAATATAAAATCCTAAACAAGATCGCTCATCCTTATGTTGTAAACGATTCTACCAGAAGCAACTTCTAGTTAAGGCAGTGGATATTCAAAAATTAAGTTAATAAAAAATATATATCTTAAATTTAAATGATTCTTGTCTTTTTTTATTCTGGATGAACATGTCCAGCAACCTGGCCGAGAGAAAGGAATCCTAACCCCGAACAGTCTACTAACATTGTTTGAGAAACTGATTACATTGAGTATATGTTAATGTGTAGAGAGGAATGGAGAAGAATGTCGAGGTCGCTATTTTGTAGTAGGGTCGCTGCATCAGTATCCATCCTATTGGCCTTGTTTGATATAAAGAAAAGGGTCACCAAGTTTTGGCTAAAAGGACAAACTTTTTCTCTACAATTTAAATCAATTTTATTCAACGAACTTCATCAACACAAAGAATCGTCCAGAAAGAGTTATGAAAACAGAAATAGAAAATAGGTTGAGTCCGCCGATATATATCTACTATAGAAGTAAAATTTAGTTCAGGTTTTTTTTTTATCTTGCCTCTCACCTAAATCCTGGTGAGAGGAAAGAAAAAAATATGGCGTATTGTAAACACGACGCTTTAAGTTTTACTTCATAAAGGGTGCAAAATGGTTTTGGCAGAAGTACTATCCCGCACAAAAGTGTTTTCGGCCAAACAACTCATTAGTCGCTCTGCAAGTGAAAACATGCAAGCGCAAAAGAAAATCGATCATAATGATGTAATTGCTACAAATATGTCCAGCAACCTGGCAGAGAAAAAAACATGGACCACATCATAAATACTAACACCAACAGTCTACTGACGTTGATCATGGAGATAAAGCTGATATAGGGTATTTAATGTAAATTTCGTTGATGTTTGAGAAACTGATTATTTTGGTTTGATGTTAATATGGAAGCTTGTTTATAGGAAGTTTGTTTAAAGGAAATAGAGAAATTGTGTTGGTGTGAGGCACTCAGCCTAAAATAATATGCAAAGAAAAGTTCTCTCCCTTGTACCCAAAAAGGAGAGAGTTATCTGCCCTTGGTGTGAGGTCAGCCATGACAGTCAGAGGTTAAGGAAGATTGCCTCACAAAAACACAAACATCATCATTTTGAATTAGCGGCTTCTAAATTATCATTCATCATCATGTTCGGTTTTATGTCCGTTTTAAATGCTGGCATGCGTAGGACGGCTTTAAGAAATTGACTTCCAAACTAACTTATTTCTAACCAGGTCTTTATTGATCCTTCTTTCTCTCAAGTCCGTTTTTATTACTTATTTCCATGTTTTCCTTGGTCTTCTCCTGTGAAGTGAACATGCTACATCTACTAACCCAAGGACTTTCTTTCAACATGGCCATATCATCAGAATCTCATGTTCTATACACATCTCCCTCTAGTGTCCAGATTTAATTTTCCTTTGAGGTCGTCAGATCTAAGCCTGTCTTTAAGACTCACATTACACATCCATCGTATCATTCTCATATCATTTCTCTCTACACAACGCATGTCCTAAACCCTTGCTGGCAAGGTTTAACTACCATACATCAACCTGTAAATTGGTTTAATAAATGTGCTAAATCTCATATTTCATCCATTGATCATTTTGGGTCTGTTATTAAACCGATAACAGTGGTTATTAACAGCCGTAACAGTTTGTGTATATAGGAATAAGGTAATAAGCAAAGAACAGGAAAAAAATAACACAAAAACGTGCTTACTTTAATTCAATATTTTGTTTCAATTATGAATCGTCAGCGAAATTGAGCTTTTTTTTTTTTTTCTCCACTCAACGATCTTGCTTGTTTTCGGCTTTTGAAACCCCCCGGAACAGTGAGCAGCTCATACCTAGATAGATTTGAGGGGGTCCTACTAACCACCATACTTAGCATTTTATTTGGTTATATCCACTTAGAAACTGTTTTGCTTATTTTTGGCTCTTGAAACAACCCGGAAAACAGTGAGCAGCTCATACCTAGATAGATTTGGGAGGGGTCTTACTAACCACCACACTTAGCATTTTATTTTTCAGCAATTTCTGTTGTCTTTTAGCACCCCCCCCCCCACTCCTCAACCGATGAATTTGTACATATATTTTTCGTAAATAAAAAATGTCAAACCATTGGGGATAATATTTAGTAGGTTATACCCATAGAGTGAATGTGGTATTTTGGTGACTGAAACTAGTTTCTTTGGTGAGGCCTGACGGAATCCATACCCAAACACGAAAGGAAGGCCATGGGTATGGATTTCGTCAGCCATCACCAAAGACAAGAATGAAGAGGAAAACTTAGATCAAGACTAGACAATCAGGCTCCACTCTCATCAGAGGATTAATTGTGGCCTGATTCAACAAATAAACCAGTTGTTGTTGATGATGATGATTGATGCATACACATCTAGATACACATCTATACATATGAAATATATTTATTTTGCTGAAATCAGTTTAAATATACGAAAATTTGGAGGGGTGGAGGTAAGTCGTTGCGGAGAGGTAAGTAAAATGAAAGTGAATGTGTTCGCTAGTAGTGAATGTTGGGGCAGATTTTAAGTGTAGTGGTGGGGATGTTGGAATAGGATTGGTCAAAGCTTAAATTGTGACTGTTAAGGCAGGGGTGATTAATTCTATTTTCTGTCAATATTGTAACATACATATTTCATATGCTCTGAACCACATTGTTGAGGTCATCATGTGTTTCGGGTCTTGCTACATCAGTTTCCTTCATGCAGTGGACCAGGCTAACATTGATCAAATACCAGCTTGTGAACTGGTGGCAATCTATGAAATCATATGATTTCTTTTTTTTTTTTATACTATTTGGATCATCACTTATCAAGGCCAAGAGCCACTCAAGGATAAGAGTTAATAGGACGGAAATGATTGCCAGCTGAAAGATAAGGAACACTATGGGAGTATTAACATTGATCAATGGTATGAACTGTATTTTGATTATTTACGGGGTAGTTTATGACGAGAATTTGTTGACATTGAATTTGAAGACAACCAAGTTGTAATCAGAAGGGAAGCAGTCCCGCAGTAATATATTCTTCAGTTGGAACGCCCTTGCAACCAATCTCTATTCATGGAAATTCTGCATGATGCTAATAGAGACATTTTAACAGTGTTTTTAAAAAGTTGATAAAAATTTATATATATCTTATCCAAGCAAGCTGTTCGTCCAATCTAAATCAGGGTAGATATAATACATCAATCCTCCCAGGTATTAAGTCCTCCTTGAGGACAATGATTTATTGACGATCGCCTGAAGCGCTCTTGCTGGGGAATGCTGACGGATCTGATCCAGGCTATTTTTGTGACAGGTAAATACCTACATATGTAGCAGTAACGAACTATGCTGTGACTGTTTGCAGAGAGTTTTTATGCTGAACTAATTTGAGTCATGTGTGGACCAATCAGGCAGCTTGGCATAGTGACCTTCTCGCAAACTTTCTACAATTTTTTGTCAACAACAACAAGAAGAGCATATATATCCAATTGTCAGCAATGAGACACCACCGTCCTTCTTTCGCTCCCTGACATCAGGCCAGGTGTCTGTCGGTAGCCTACACACACATATTCTCACAGCAAAACTATTATAATACCATGTCATGCACCCACATGGCTCACAGAAAAACTAACTCTCCTATTTTTCACAAAAGAACAATTTACGCTCTGGACATTCCTGTATGTAACATGAACTTTCAAATATTTGTAAATAATATATATTTATATGAATGTTTTTGTTCTGTGAAGTCTCACTTCTTTTCTATCAATATTTGATTATAGGACGGGTCTTGTAATTTTTTTATTTTTTTAAATTTCTCCAGACAAAGCATGAAGACACTTGATGTAAGGAGCTAAAAAAAAAAGAAATTACTACTTCAAGGTCAAAACCTAGACAACGATAAGTGTTAGATTGATAGATTCCGACCTAGAAAACAGCAATTTTTCCCTCTTTGTCAGAAACATTGCTCATGAAATGTGAGGACTAAAGGACAAAATAAGAGAAGCAAGAGTTACGAGGCTGCCGAAAGTAAACCCAAGGTCAACTTTCTACCTTCCTTGAATTAATTAATTCGTTCTTATTATAATATACAGCATAGTTACGTTGACACACCTGTTCTCAGTAGATCACCGAAGTTAAACAACGTTAAGCCTGTCCAGTACCAAATGTTTAACAATTAGGAAATACCAAGCGCTGTATATGTGAGGATGGCGAAATCTCCCATCCCCAAAAGTACAGCCCTGAAGATACCTTCAGCAAATACTTCATGTTGACACAACGGAAGAACCACCCTCTGAACGAAAGTTCTGTTCTCAATCATGTGGTGAAGCATCCAGGAGAGAGTATACAATTTGTTTTGTTCCTTCATTCCTATACATACACCCTATCCCCGGTTATCTAATATAACAAATAGCCTGTTGTTTTTATATTCAAAATTATTTGAAAATTTTTAGATTACCTTGAGGCAGGAAATGAATTACATAAGATCCTTCTTTTCCGTTATTCCATGTTATTTCTCATGTCAAACGATCATTTTGTATTTTTTTTTATATAACATCAGGTTATTTGATCTCTTTTCTTTTCCTTTTTACTAATGAATCACCACTTATCAAGGTGAAAAACCACTCGAGGATAAGGGTTAATGAGATGGATAGATTGACAGTTGTATGATGATGAATACTATGAGAGAATGGATACTAAGCCTGAAAACAGCAATTCTTCCCCTTTTCTCAGAATTATTGTTCATAGAATGTGAGGACTAAAGGACAAAATAGAAGGGAAATGAGAGTTACGAGGCTGCCGAAATAGAACTCACGGTCAACTTTCTACTAGTGTTGGGACGATTAATCGGAATCGAGAATCTGCAAAATCGGAACATTTTTGGGTATCGGAATCGATATCAAAATCAAAACTTGTTGCTATTTTCCGATGCCAAAAGCGATATTTTTAATTGTTATTTTTTGTTTGTTTTTGTTTAAAATTTAAATTTCCACTGATGGTACTAATGATAAAATGATAAATATTTATTGATTTTAAATTACCAGTAAAATAAAAATCTATAGATCACCTCTCTCCCACAAGTGTATTTTTTAAGTTTGCAAAAATATATGCACATATTACATGGGTTTTTATGGTAATTCGAAAATTTAAAAAAAGAAATCAACAGCTCTATAGCTGAATATTTAGAAATTTAAAAAGAATCGGAATCAGTAGTTGTATCGGAATCAAGAATTTAGAAAATAATCGGTAACTGTATCGGAATCGGGAATTTAGAAAAGAATCACTACTTTCTACTTTCCATCTGTATGGGTGGCCGTTGGCTCTCATCGAGCTCATCCGCTTTGTTACCACTTTTGTTTTAGTGCTGCTGGGTGCCCACGCACCCACCTCGTTAGACAAGCCAAGACCTGTTTGATTGAGGTGCCAGTTTAATTTCCGACAGCCCAACCATGAAACAGGTAGTAGAAGCTTATATGGTATGAGTAACAGGTAAGAAAGCAGACCAGATCTGGTAACGATCAGACAAGACCTTTGATATTTCAATCTTATTTTCATAAGAATTATTTACATTTTTTAACGGCGATAAATGAGATTCCACTTTTTTTTCTAATGGTATTCACAAATCTATTCCGATATTTTTTTGTGTTATTTCCACGAACAGAGAATTTATGTGTTAAATTTAAATTCAATTGCATGTAATTTCATAAATCTTATACGTCAGAGTTTTTTTTGTCTTTTTTAATAATAAAAAACAATAAAAATAATGTTTTTATCTCTCTCTCTCTCTATATATATATATATATATATATATATATATATATATAAACAGTTACATGGTAAACAGCTGATGATCCCTGTTTTAATATTTCACGCTCAAGTTAAAGTCCCCCGTTTTTGTTTCACTGTTAGATTCTTGAATCCTCTTTTTTATTTGTGAATTTTCCAGCGGTAAGTCAGCTTATGCAAGTGCTAAATCTGCGATATCTTGGATTTCGTTAGTATCCCTGGGAATTTAAATGGCATTTTCTTTCTTTGTTTAAAATGACTCAAAGCTTCTTTAGACTATATATATATATATATATATATATATATTTTTTTTAAATTATTTTTTAATGCAACTTTAATTCCTATATAATTTTATTGCTAGCTACTATATTGCAGAATGGTTCTTAAGTGTAGTGTTTAGATAGTATTATTTTTTTTATTATTATTGTTATTGTTAAAATTAATGTTATTTGATATGCAAATTATCATATCATACGGTAGTCTTAAGGGTAATATATTATTATTATTATTTTATTATTATTATTATTTATTTATGTATATATTAGTGACATTTTAAGCTGAATTATTTCGACACTTGATTATTGGGGAAATGGTAGTATAATCAGTACCATTGGAGAGCCATGAATATTATAACTGTCCTGTTTTTAAATCTCCGAAACAGTTACATGGTAAACAGCTGATGATCCCCGTGTTAATATTAGACGCTTTAGGTCTCCTGTTTTTGTTTCACTCTTAGATAATTAACCCCCCCCCCTTTTTATTTATTTTTATTTTTTTTATTTACTTATATTTTTTCATTTATTAATTTTCCAACGAATGTTAAGTTAGCAATATCTTGGATTTAGTTAGTTTTTCTGGGAATTTAAACTGCATTTTACATTTTTTTTTTTTTTTTTAAATGACTCAGCTTCTTTAGACTATATATATATATATATATATATATATATATATATATATATATATTGCTTGATTTTCAAATTTAGATTTAAAAAAAAGATGCTACTAGGAACTTACCCATTCTATTATACTTATTAGCATGTACCGTGCTCAAGTTCTGATTAAGGATGTTCAAACACTGTTTCATTATATCAAGGAAACACAAGAATAAGAAGTGTGTTAACGGGTGTTACTAAAAAAAAGAAGAGTAACTTTCACTAATATATGGCAGAAACACACAGCATGTCTCTGGGGAAAGGTTTTTTAGCCGAAAAATTCAAGACAAAGGTAAAAAGAAAAGAAAAATATTTGCATCTTTACAGTGGCTTTCACCGACTTTTTGCTTGATTTTCAAATTAAAAAAAAAAAAAGCATGCTTCTATGAATTTGCCCGTTCTATTATATATATAATTTAGCTTGACGATTTCCCTTGAGAATGAAACAGAAACGTTTCTGTATAGCTCCGTTACCAATAATCCTTAAAATATATTAGTGAGGCTATCTTCACTCCAGATATATCTGTTTTTGTTTTAGATTCTGCAATGCATTTTTTTATTGTGTATTAATTATAAATTATAATGGTTAAAGGTTATTTCATTTTTTTAATGGAAATCGCTCCAGACAAGGCATGAAGCCACTTAAAAAATACTACTTCAAGATCAAAAACTAGCCAACGATAAGTGTTATATTTTTTTTTTTTTTTTTTTTTTTTTGTCTGGTGCTTCGAACAGGCGTGTTCAGGCTTGCTGGTTGTTCAACTCGCCCTGGCTGATGTGAGGATCCTGTGAGACAAAGGAACCGCACCAGCATGTGCTTGCATGTGCACGATAGAATTGGTGTCGGCTTGCCTGCACGCCGTGTATCCGACAATTTGGGGTTGGTCCGGGATATTAGCGAGGTAGGCATCAAGAGAGCGCTTAAATTGTTCCACAGCAGCATTTTTTATATCCCGAATACACCTAGGCATGGCATTGAAGAGTTGTGACCCCTGTACAGGTAAGCTCGTTTCAAAAATGGTTCGTATTTTCCCACCAGTTTTTAGCGAGGGAACAATACAGTGCCTCCCGCGGCGTTCATTGTCTCGGGCTTGAATGTGGCCATTAATGTTCGGTACCTTTCCTTCCAATATCTTCCAGATGTAAATTATCCGGTACCTTTCACGTCGTCTTTGCAGCGAGAACATTTTTGTCTTCTTCAGACATGACCAGTAGTTCCGATCAGCTTGAATTTTCCGTAGAAAGGACCACTGAATGGCTTCAAGCTTTTGGATGAGCTTAGGGCTACTTGGGTTCCACAAGACAGAACAGTATTCCAAAACTGGAATGACCAAGGATTTATACAGCGTGACCATTGCACGATATTCTCTGGTTTTAAATGTCCTCAGGATCCAGGCAATGAGGTTCTTGGCTTTTTCCACAACTTTGTTTATTTGATTGCTAAAAAGACAATCACTAGACATAGATACACCGAGGTCCTTCACTTCTTGCTTTATGTTTATCATTTTTCCTGACGGAGTGTGGTATGATATCTCGCTTTTTAGCTGGTCGTTATTACCATAGCGGAGAAGCTCAAATTTCACGTCATTTAGCTCCATGTTATTGTCCTCCGTCCATTTGTAGATCTGATCGAGATCCTTTTGAAACAACACAGCATCCTCGGGAGACCGAACGGATTTTGTGGCCCTTGTATCATCGGCGAATGACCTGACTATTGACATGGCGATATCTTCATCAATGTCCCCAATAAGGATTAGGAAGATTATGGGTCCCAATACACTTCCCTGGGGAACTCCAGAAATGACAGGTTGTGGCTTCGAGGTTGCACCATCAACCATAACTGTTTGGAGGCGGTTACTCAGGAAGGATTCGATCCATTTGAAAATGCTTCCACGAATGCCAAGATCAAATATTTTCTGCAGAACTATTTTGTGGTCAACTTTGTCAAAAGCTTTGGCAAAATCTAAGTAGACAACATCTGCATTAGCGCCATCATCAAGAATTGATAGAATGGTGTCAAACTGCTCAAGGAGTTGACTTAAACAAGATCTTCCAGATCTCATCCCATGCTGACTGTCATTGAACAGGTTATTTTCATTCATGTGTCTAACTATGTGTTTCCGTATGACTTTCTCAAAAAGTTTAATGAGGTGGGAGGTCAAAGCTATTGGTCTATAATTGGCAGCCACCGACTTGCTTCCACCTTTGTGAATGGGTGTAATAAGAGAATTCTTTAGTTTGCTTGGAACGACCTCTTCTTCAAGACTTTTCGTCCATAGAAATACGAGAGCATGGACCAAATGAGCCCTGCAGTTTTTCAGTAGTAATGCAGGAAAGCCGTCAGGACCCGCAGCAGCTGACGGAGAGAGTTCATCAATTGCAAGCTCAAAATCGGCTGCAGTTAGAGTAACAGTTGACAGTATAGAACTTATATCAAAAGTGCGATTATGTGAAGCTTGACTGCTTTGCATTGGTTTGCTAAAAACGTCTGTGTATTGTTTTGACAAAATTTCTGCCATCTCAGTACTGTTACCAGTAAGAACACCATTCTGGTCCACCAATGGACCAACTTTTGTCTTGACTTTGGACTTTTTCTTGACATATGAAAAGAAATATTTTGAATTACTTTTAATGGAGTTGACAGCCTTTCCCTCCATAAAAGCGTTAGAGTCAGCAAAAGACTTCTGCAGTTTCCTTTCAATATCCAAACATTCCTTGGACAGTTTGGAAATAACAGCAGGCGATGACACTTTCAAAAGACGCTTTTTTATCTTCCGTCTTCTTTTAGAAAGTGAGTGACGGTATCTTACCACCTTGGGCGTTCTTTTCTCACATTCTGATTTACGCAATGGCACATGCTTGCAGCAGGCAGTGTAGACAATTAAATAAAAAGTGTCCAGCATTGCAGATGCACCCATGTCTCTTAATGAGTCTTCCCAATCAGCATGGCTTAGTTCCTCTGAAAGAGCAGTCCAATCGACTTCCTCGCTGAAAAAGTTTAGTGCATTGAACATTGTTCTTGGTGCACGATTATTCAATACCTCACTTTTATATTTAACTTTATATGTTGTTTGAAGCTGGATGAGACTGTGGTGAGATGTGCTTTGCAGTAAGGGTACATTGATGCTCTCATGAATCAAATCAGAATTATTGGTGAAAACAAGATCAAGGATATTCCCATCTTTGTGCGTGGGAGACAGCACATGCTGTGACAAAAAAAGCTCATTGCAGAATTCGTTTAGTGAATTTATCATCAATCGCTCAGCATTTGATGCTCCTGGAATAGCCTGTCCATCAGGCCAAGATACGTGAGGGAGATTAAAATCTCCACCGACAATGATATCTGGAGCAGGGTTTATTGTTGATAATATATGTTTGACTTTATTAAGAGGAGAACTAAAATCATTTGGTGTGGATGGGTGTCCATGGTAGCTGTCATCAGGTTGTCTATAAGTAACAAGAATGGCTAAATCTTCATAGGAGGAGTAAAGGCATAACATCTGCACACATTCAGACGCATGAGAAAAAATTACATTACAGGAACATCCAATATCATTACGGACATAAAGAGCAACACCGCCGGTGTGCCTTCCACGTGTTTTGGCTTTTCTTGATGTGTCGCATCGGAAGAGTGTAAAACTTTCTATTTCAAGTTCAGCATCTCTGTGCGAATTTAACCAAGTTTCCGATAAGCCAATAAAAAGAGAATTGTCACTGTTAAGTTCATTTTTGATAAACGGTACTTTGCTTGGAACGGTCTGAGGACAAAGACCTTGAATATTTACAAAAGCAAAGTTATTTAAGAGTGGTGAACTGGATTCACCAAATTCATTCTGGGTCGAGGGAATTCTTGATAGTCCACCAGATTTATTCTGGGCCGAGTGAGTTGTTGGTTCGGAATCATAAACATTGGTTGATGGATTTGATTGGGAACTTCGGCTGGCTGTTGCCACGTGAATTGCATTGGCATTCGAGGAGTTGGCACATCTTGTTGTTGGTTGTGTAGTGCGTTGATTTGATTCGACACCAACAACATCCTCTGGTCCAAAGTGTGCAGGATTTCCGCCTTCAATAGGCGGATCACTTCTAAAAAATTGCACGTATCTCTTCCATTCTCTCGAGGTGTGGATATAACTGGGGACGAATATGGATAGATTCTGATCCAGAAAACAGCAATTCTTCCCCCTTTGTCGGAAACATCGCTCATGGAATGTGAGGACAAAAGAACAAAATAAGGAATGTGGCTCGTGTCAGACAAAAATATTTGCCCTGTCGCCGGGGCTTAGAATTCGCTGACTGCAACCCCATGCAGAGGGGTAAGAACCCCCCTCCTCGAAAACGGGGCCACTTTTTATCTGTGGGTGGAGACACATGATGCCGTAGGACAGGATCCTTGTATATAGGATTTCGTCCACTTCGGCCCTAACTTTGGCTAGATGGGAGGTCGGAGAGGCCCGATCCGATCAATCGGCTGGTCATATCATTCACTAGTATCTAAGTTTATTCCCAACCATATTATTCAATCTGATTCTTTAAAAAAATCAAAACCTTATTTCTCTTTTTTCTTCTCCCCAAATAGATACTAAAAGGCGGTGGCTCAAGGTCAATCACGTTGAGAGCAAAGAAGATTATTAGTGCCAAACAGTAATGTTTTCAAAGAGTAACGTTTCTAAAGAAGTAATGTGTTTCTGGGAGTAATGTTTTTCTTGGAATGGTGGTTTCTGGGAGTAATGATGATCTCCCTCAGTAAAGTTCCCTTCTAAGTGTAATATGTCCGCTTTCACTGTAACATATCCTTCTGAGAGCAATGTATTCTGAGAGCAATGTATTCTAAGATCAATGTATTCTAGGAATATAAATGATTACCCTACTTATGGAATTATATCTGACAACTATATTTCAAACAAAATAAAGCTAGTGGTATAGGTCTGTCGCTTGTGGAATTGTCAGAGTCTTTTCCAGATTGGGGGTGGTTATTGTCAAAGAGTAATGTCTTCAAAGAGTAATATATTCTAAGAATTTTAAAGATAATTATCCTACCTATAGAATTATATTTGACAACTTTATTCAGCATTAAATAACCCACGGATGGTTGATATGCTGTAAAACAAACCAGACAGAAATTTCCATGAAAATAGTTTCTTTTCAAACACATTACGACAGAACTGCTTCCCTGTTTTGTTGAGACCTTATTGTTCTACAAAGGATTTTTTAGTTTCTTATTTTGGTCTGAATTGGATAGCCGGTTCAACCTGAATATCATTCTCAAATGTGATGGAACTGGAGCTGAGGTTAAGTGGATCAAGAAACTCAAATTGATGTGCGATCTATTTGGAGAGAAGTGGCTTGAATGTGTCATTTCTTTTCACTTAACTGGAGAAGCATTCGTGGTTTATCAATAACTGACTCAGGAGGAGAAATCTGACATGGCTCAAATTAAGGAAGCACTACTCACAGCCTTTGCCAATGACAGATTTGCAGCATATAAGAAGTTTGAGACACGTATGTTGCATTCCTTATTGGATGAATACCAGACAACATGATAGCATACATGTTTGTGGAGGCTTCAAACCCCTGTGAAAAGGTTCTTACAGTCCCATTCGATGGTATGTCCATGTTGAAAGAGTGAATGAGAGTTCTTGGGTTAGTAGATGCTGAACAATTGTGGCTGCAGGTTCAGTTCACAGGGGAAGGTCAAAAAAATACGTGAGAAAGTGATAAGAATGGACTTGACAGTGATGATTGGCGAGAACCAGACTCCAGTGCAAGTAGCAGTCGCACCCTGTCTTAGAGCAAGAGGAAGATGGAACAACCTTTGTCGAGCTTCCTCATTCCACAACATGTAATGGAGAGTTAATAAACTGAAATGAAATGTATTTGGTTCATTACTCAGAGTTGAAAGAATGCTCTACCACTGAGTTCAAACGAGACGCTGAATTATTCTTTCTGTTCTTTTCACCAACAACAGTCCAACACGCATCGTTCACAATCAAACTTCTAATCGAAAATTGAATTCCTTTTCTTTTTCTCTTTCTTTTTTTTTCTCTCTCTCTCTCTCTGCACTCAACACGATCATAACTTCAAACTTTCTTTTCCGCTCGCCAGAGCAAAGTGTCTACTCTTTTTATGAAAACGAGAATTAGCCCATGCAAAACAAGGCTATTTTGCATACGTGAACTCTCGTCGCGTGACAAAAGTTACAAGTTTCCATTTTGTAACCGGAACACTCTGGGTTCAATCCCTGATGGACAATACACAGCACAACCCTCACTCGTTTTCCCTGTGGACCTGCATGATGACTGCTACACAACATCTGATTCAGATCTCAGTATATCTGATAATTCAGCCAAGGAGGAGGAAGTGACTGTTCTGCTGCGGAGAAGTGCTAGAGTAAAATAACCGACCCATCACTTTCATCTGTGTGATAATACAATCAGAGAAGAGTGCGATGATAGCGATGTGCATTTATCGAATTCAAAGCGACTGTTTGTCGAAAAGCCATTTACAAATCGGGGAAAAAGTGCAAGCTCAGAGTTGTGGGTTTATGTAGGTGTTAGTAAATTGCATGCATGAACATCGATTTGTTTCAAATAACGAGATACGACGACAGTGAGGCGGATGGAAAACGCGATGGATGTGAGCAGATGAGAAAGAGATTCGTTTAGTTCGTGCGTAATATTGAGGTTGTGTAAAAACATGAAATAATTTTTCAACAAAACAAAGAAAAGTCATTTTTGGTCGTTTTGTTAGTGTTGTTCCAATGTTCTCTGAAGACTGTCATGGAAACCTTATTGTACGACGCAGGAGTTTTCAGTTTGTTACAACTGACTTGAAATTAAATGAAAGCTATAAATACTGAAATAAGATTATGCTATCATCTTCAAAATTGATTTGAAATGCAATTTTGAAAGAGATTAGATTCATTTTTATTAGAAAAATTATAGTGTTTTTTTCGGAAGGGGGATTATTATTATTTAGTTAGGTAACATTTGGCATTTTATTTATTAAAGTTAGTATTTCAGACTACTGGTTAGTAGAAAATAATCACAATTATTAGGCAAACTGAGAAAATGGTAATTTTTTTTTTTTTCAAAATAGCTTAGATGAATTATGTCCCTTTATGTTGTCTACAACTTCCGGTGTTTTGCCGGAAGTTGCTGTTTCTTATCACCATGCGTTTGAGGTAGATTCAAAATGGCGTCCTCTCTACTATTCCACCATTCGCCTTCAGCAGCAAAAACATTTTTACCGTTATTTAAGGTGAATATATTTCGTATTAGTATTATTTTAAATCGTAAAAGAATATTCTTCGTTGTTTGGCATGCAGCTTCTTAATATTTTTGCATGTGAAAATGCAGACATATGTTAAAAAGCACAACTCATCTGACAAGTTCAGAACGAAACGAAACGTGTTTATCAACTTCCGTAATTAATCACGAATAGCTTCTTTTAATTGTTATATATGTTACTTTATTATCATTTAAAACTAGTATTACATTTGTTGGATCTACGTAATAAAAAGAAAATGAACAATAAGAAATTACTGATTTTTAATTTGGTTTTACTTCATCCGTTGATATTTCTCGAACATGCTTAACATCAATTCATAAAATACACGAAATTGACTTTTAATGGTCACTTTGACTATAAAATGACTTTTCACGGTCCATACTTTCATATTGCTACCCGGATTTAGGGTTAGGGTTCATGAAGTGCAAGTGTGTGTGTTTTTTTCTCTCCCGTTCAGTCCCTGACACTACTATTCACAGCAACATGTTGATTGATTATGATGGCATCGTAAACCCTCCCAATGTACATTAGCGGGTGAACCGTAGCCAAAACTTCCTTGATACTCACACAATATATTATTTACCCCCTTGACCGGTCAAGTGTGGTTTTGAGAAGCCAGCGCACTTTAGCCGACAAAATTATGCCTGAGCAGCCTTGTCGGCATTTCCCTGTAGGAGCGACACAGGCGATTAGTAATAAACTAGCCCTTTTTCAGAGAGAAGGTAAACTTTGAGAGGGTGGACCTCCTATGACTGAACAGAACCATACCCCAGTCCGACAGCAACAAATTCACTCTCGAAATGATCCTCACACAACATTGTGACACATTTCTACGTATTTTGGGACATCTTTTTGTACTCTTATAGATGACGCACCATGTTTCCGTGACTTCGCGTTGTCAACGTTCGGGCAGGTTACGGAAGCGGCCGAGAGTTGACGAGGCGAAAACTGCCAAACGCTAAAATTAAGACTGCCAGACGAAAATCAAACTAAAATACATATATAAAAATAAAGAACGAACAAACCATAGGTAAACAACTGTTATTAATTTGATGTTTTTTTGTTTTTTTTTTGTCAAAGGAACCATTGTTAATCAAATGTTTTTAAATAATGTTGTTGTTTTTTTTTTGTACAACTATAGCTGACGCGCCAGATTTCCGTGACTTCGCGTCGACAACGATTGAGCAGGTCGCGGAAGCGCCCAAGCGCTGACGAAATATAATTTTTTTCTTTCTTTTATCTTATCAAAACATTGACAAAATTTTACCCCCCCCCCCCCCCCAAAAAAAAATTATTTTCACAAAAGTTTTTTAATTTTAATCTATGTATCTTTTCTTTGAATTTATTCGTCTTACATTAGCGTCTGCCAGTTAGAACTTGGCAGTTTGAATGCAGGGCTTGGCTATCACTAAGAACGGGAGCACTAACCCTAAACCTAACCCATTTTTCTTTCTTTGTTTTATGTTGATGTTAGCAAGAATAAAAAGAAAACAGCGAAACAAACGAAAAAGAAAACATTGACAAAATTCCCCCCCCCCCCCAAAAAAAAATTTTTTCCTTCTACACATTTGATTGAAAATGGTTCAGTTGACCCGTGGCCACCGAGAGTTACTACAGGCCGGTTAGCTAGAAAATGACGTCACTGCATTGCGTGTCAAAACAAGGACCGTCGTAATGACAATAAGAAGGCATTTCGACTTCTCTATTCACTAAATAATCCATCAAAATTCAGGAAATCAACCAATTTTAATGAAATTTTCAGGATTTATTAATTAATGATCACAGAATATAATAAATCTATTACTTTATTGTAAAGCTTGGTGCAAATGTATTATTTCTTGTAAACAAAAAACACCTTTACTAAAGTTATTCAAAATATCAAAACATGTTGAACATACGATATTGTAAATATTTAAAACAAAGCATTAGAAAACTTTAAAAATTGCATGTAAAAAAAGAAAAGAAAAGAACACGATTCGATTCATCTTGAAACTGATCTTTATCCAATATAAATTTAAAGAAAATAATAATTCACGATCAAATACTAAAAAAAACTGAATTATGAATTACCATTATTTAAACTTCTAACCCAATCAACCGTAAGTAATTCAGACTTTGAAATTTGTTTAAAAATTATACAAAAAAAAGTTCAATGTTAACTGTCTGTTTAATAATGGAATCACCAACTCCTATCTTGCTATTAAGAGATAGGTACGTGCAAAATCAAAGGCCGATCCCCAAAATGTCAAAATATTTTGACCCTCCCTTCACTTAAAAATTCACCAAAATTCAGGAAATCAACCAATTTTAATGAAATTTTCAATATTTATTAATAAACAAGCACAGGAGATATAGTGAAACATTTAAAAAAAATCTTAGTGAAAATGTATTATTTTTTTTAAAACAAAATACACCTTTACTAAACGTATATTTTTATATATATAAAAAAAATCCATGATTTTTTTAAATGAAAATAAGATCTGTATATGTTTAAAATATTTTTTTTTTTAAACTATTTCGTATATATTACGGAAAATGCCCCTACACTCTTGTTAATAAAATCATTATAACTCGAAGAATTAACGATATTATCATTGAATAAAGCATTGTTTAATTAATATTTTTTGTGAAAATTTTGATTAAATATGATGTTATTTCATTTATTTAATCTACAAAAGTAGAGAAAAGATAAACTATGCTACACTTAAGACATCGAAAAAAAGTAATAAAAAAAAAAAATGGAACACTACTTTTTTATCAAATAATGAATAAGTAATTCAGACTTGATTTTTTATATAATTAAAAAAAATTCAAACTTACTACACTATATTTAGTCGGTGTAAACATTATTACGTGTATCCATATTTGCAGTAATTATTTCTCTTTTGGAAATCCAAACATATGCAGTAGGCATTTTAACTTTGTGAATTATGAAATGAAATTTTTAAAAGCGCGAAATTATTTTAAAATTTGGTTGATTTCCTGAATTTTGATTCTATTATTAAACAAACAGTTAACATTGAAATTTTTTTTTGTATAATTTTTAAGCAAATTTCAAAGTCTGAATTACTTACGGTTGATTGGGTTAGAAGTTTAAATAATGGTAATTCATAATTCAGTTTTTTGCAGTATTTGATCGTGAATTATTATTTTCTTTAAATTTATATTGGATAAAGATCAGTTTCAAGATGAATCGAATCGTGTTCTTTTCTTTTCTTTTTTTACATGCAATTTTTAAAGTTTTCTAATGCTTTGTTTTAAATATTTACAATATCGTATGTTCAACATGTTTTGATATTTTGAATAACTTTAGTAAAGGTGTTTTTTGTTTACAAGAAATAATACATTTGCACCAAGCTTTATAATAAAGTAATGGATTTATTATATTCCGTGATCATTAATTAATAAATCCTGAAAATTTCATTAAAATTGGTTGATTTCCTGAATTTTGATGGATTATTTAGTGAATGGAGAAGTCGAAATGCCTTCTTATTGTTATTACTACGGTCCTTGTTTTGACACGGAAGTCAGTGACGTCAGAGGGGGGCAGGAAGTTAGTTGCTTGGCCTGTAGTAACTCTCGGTGGCCACGGTTGACCCCCCCCTCCTACAAAAATAAAAAATCTATGGGTATTTTTAACAATAGCCCTACAACGAAAACGCTGAAAAAACAAATATACAACAAATAAAAGTTACCGTAGCATATAAAAGTTGATTTCAAAGTTACCTGTGACATTTATTAATGATTATAATCTGTTAAAAGTGCTGTTTTTTTTATAAAAATCACACGCAGACTGGAAAGTAAAATGGCCGCCGCTTCTTCACATTTTCGCAGCCCCGTGTTTTTTTTACTCGGACTCATATTCAAAGCGCAATTTCATTTTTCAGCCAAGCAAAAGAAAAAAACAAAACTACATTTTAAGCAAAAGAAATAAAATCATTTTCTTTTTATGTACACATCATTGTGCTTTTATTTACATATTATTTTCATTCGTCACACTGTAATGTTTTTTGTTTCCTGTTGTTTCTGTAAAAAATTCCATACCCTAACCTTAAACCTAAATCTAAACCAAACCCCAATTTTTCATATTTCAGTCAAGCAAAAGAACAAAACCAAAAAAAACCCCAAAAACGCCGCTTTGATTAGGAGTCCCGGTAAAAAAAAAACACACCACGTGACAACGAAACACGAAGCAAACAAAGCTGTTGATGCCATCTTCTTTTGTGAACAGAAATTTTTTTTTTTTTCATGTCTAATAAAAAGCCATTTATCCTACGTAAACATACAAACAAATGGAATAGATAACTAGGAAAATCTCCAGTCTCTACGTACGTCGCATTTATTTGTTGCATATTCATTTTTTTGACCACGTTCTACAACTTTTACTTAACCCGACTAAAGGGCAATTGTAAAACATTCCAAAATCTATTTATTTATAGTTCTTTAGCTACGGGTTGTTCGTTTTTATCTTTTTATCTATGTATTTTTTCTTTGAATATATTCGTTTTATATTATCGCCTGCAAGTCTTCCATTAACGCTTAACGTTTTCGTCTTGGCAACGATCGGGCAGATCGCGGAAACGCCCAAGAGTTGCCGACGCAAAGTCACGGAAATCTGGCGCGTCATCTATAACAGCACCTTTTTTTTGTTTGTGCACCAGAAAGTTTCAAAAGATGCTTTTGTTTGATTTGTTTTTTTACATTTTTTACATTTTTTTCAATGTTTTGTTTTTCATTATTTGTAAAAAAAATTTTCTTGTTAACAACAATAAGCAAGTTATTTTTGTTTGTGACACATACGTTGACATTTATCGCATTTTTCTTTGTTGTGCGAAAAGAGACCGTTGCTGACTAAACTCGATTAGTCCTTTGGGAGATTCAACGAGCTGACAGATTGGTTAATAGTTTCATCAACTCTCGCGCGTTTCCGAGACCTGCCCGAATGTTGACGACGCGAAGTCACGGAAACATAGTGCGTCATCTATAAGAATACCCATATTTTATTATGAATTTTCATCAGGAAGAACGTTAACTTTGCAATGTTATTTTTAGGGACTGTTAAAAGTCAATGGAGTTATTTTATTTAGAAGATCATTGGATCGGATTGGTACTTCTACAGAATTTGAACCGAAATTGGTTTGTTTTTTTAAGTTTAACACTAAACTAACCTAACTAAGTTTTAGGTTTAGTTCGGGTCAAATTCTGTAGAAGCACTGAAACATTACTTGTTCAATTTTAGCAGAGGTGCAATACCGGACATCTACGACACAGTTTCCTCCTTTAAAATTTGGGTATTTTTATAGAATCATTTCCTATCCAAACCGGCTGTTAAACACGAATAAGGTGGAGTGGGGTATAATGGGTCGATTTTGAAGGAAAAAGGAAAATCTTATATTAATACTTATGAAAAGCAAATGTTTTTTTAGTAAATGTGCAACACATGTATAATGAGTCCGTTTTGGGGTTCTTTTCTGAAATCTTATCACATCGTGTAAAAATATGATAGGTTCCAGCCAATGGTATGAAAATTGGTAAAATTCTTTAGGTAATGGGGCATAATGTGTCACTATTGTGTCTCTTCAATAAAGAAACCTTTTTGTCAAAACAAAAGGTGGTAAGCAGTTCCAACATGCAACATAACTACAATAGGTACTTGGAGAGGTTTAAAATAATGACTAGACGAAATATAGAATAGCACGCAAATGTCATAAACACAAGCTCTCTAAAGCAGCATGTATTTTCATCTAGACAATCCTTTCTATCATTCCATATCTTATGAATGTAGCACACAAATGTCATAAACACAAGCTTCTTAGTACAAACCTATTCAAATTACTGACTATTCTTGTCAACAGGGAGCCAAGTCAGTGATCACCACCACTAAAAATCTAAGGTAACCTGCTTATTCCCCACCTTGGAAGTGAAACCTGGCTAGTGAGGGTTGAGGACATGCGTTGCATGGAGAGAAATGATATGAGAATGATAAAATGTATTTGTAATGTGAGACTTAAATACAGGCTTAGTACTGATAACCTCAGAGGGAGAAGATTAAATCTGGACAGTATTGGAAGATCTCTGCAGAAGAGGAGACTTTGATGGTTTGGTCACATTGAGAGAATGGATGAGAGTTCTTGGGTTAGTAGATGTAGAACAGTTGTTATAGCAGGGTCAGTTCACAGGGAAAGGTCAAGAAAAACATGGGAGGAAGTGATAAAAATGAACCTGAGTAAAAAAGAGACAAATAAAGACCTGGCCAGAGATAGGTTAATTTCTTAAAGCTGTCCAACACATGCCAACATGTAAAACGGTAGTCAAACCGAATATGATGATGGTGATTCCTCCCTCTTCTCTCTCTTTCTTTTTTTCATTGTATGTATATCATGTATCCGACTGTACACACACACATCTCGGGTACCTTTGATAACTAGTTGATGACTTGAAATATTCGGTTGCACCGATCAAAACTATGTAAATTGAGGAAAACATAAAAATGATAAAAGAAAATTATTACCCATAGGTTCTAAAACACTAAATATTGTTTTACTTTTGTTTTCTTTAGTTTTATCCGCGCCCACACGTTTCCGCATTGTCCCAGCCTTCTAAACCATAAAAATCTCTTCATACAGTATGCACAATATGTAAAAAAAACAAACTATAGCATTCTCTTATATCAAGTATATATGTACATCTATGTGTGAGTACCTGCGTGCTTGTTTTTTTCTTTTTTTTGGTGCGTATTTGTTGATATATGGCAGAGTGTACATTTATGTGCTAGGGCTCTTTCACTTTCTTTTCATTTTAGTTCAGTTAGCTCTCAGAAATCAAGGGGTCCCTTTATGGGGCTAAAACTTGATTTCTTTGAGATACATAGATATCCGAGTGTTCATTTAAGGATCTTTTCTATTTTTCCAACCTTGATTGAGTAAAACACTGAAAAATATTGATAAATTTTCCTCTTCCCAATGAACCACTTAACTATGTTATAGTTTTTTTTTTCTTCTTGTGGTCTTCACTTGGTGTTGCTAGATTCCAGGATCAGAATTCATCTGGTCTGGTGGAGTATACAACTTAGTGTTGTTACTTAGCATCACTAAGAAAAGGTGCACCATTCCTCATATGAGCCGGTGTGTAGACATTCTGACGGAATCTTATTTGAACTTTGAATATTTGATCAGGGTTTACTTGCAGGGTGGAGCATCCTCATGTCAGATTATCTTAACAAACTCCTGTACAAAAAGACTAAAGACACTCGAGGATGGTGTCTAGTAGGCATTCAAACTCTCTCCTATATGCCTGTGTATGATTGTCTGTGCATATACATGTGCTTATGGGGGTCATGAGGTATGGATGCCCTAGTGGTCATAGAATAGTAGGGAGAGCATGGGAGTGATGCGATTTTGTATTGTGCCAATTAAAAAGTGTATGCACTTACTGAACGCTGGGATGACCACCCTGTCTTTGAAGGTCCTCATCCTCACCTGTATTTGCTTAATATCTGCTCTCGCGACCGACAAGTCAGCACGATCTATGCTATACAAACACATGAAGATGAAAATCATGTCTGTTCGCTTTTCACACTTTCCCCATTCAATGCTGACCTAAAACACACACCAATAATAGATCCTTATACCCTGAGAAATGTTTGTAGAAAAAAACAAAAAAACATTGGGGGTTAATGTGCCCCATATTGTGACATTGGGTGATTTTCAATCTAAACACTGGACCCTGAATTGAAGACCAATCTAAGGTGTGGGAAATAATGATCCCTTTTAAACCACAATTAGTTCTGGAACACTTTTCTGTTTCGATGATATTCCTTTGAGGGTAAAATCCTGAAGCCAATCCCCAAATCACAACTGGGCAGAGATGTTTTAAAAAATAATTTTTTTTAAAATTGAGCGAACAATTTTTTTGTTAATTAAAAAAATTCAAAACAAAAACAGTATTAACCCTTAATCGCATTTCAATTAAGAAATTGTATTATTTTAAAGTGACGGAACTGTTTTCTTTTATAATTTAATTGATACTTGACAATATCATTTAAAAATACGGCGATAAACTGAAAATATTTAGTTGAGTCAATCTGTTCTACACTCTGTATCGTAGAATTATAATACAAATCAGTCCGATATGGCTTTGCTGCTGTTATACTGAGGTATGGTTCTGTACAGTACTGTAACAACATTGGTTTGCTTTCCGGGGTACATCTTGGGACCGGCACCAATGTGGTAAAGTTGGTTTGGGATGTTGGTTAATCTGGGTCGCGGAACCAATGTGATACCATCGTTTGCCTGGACAGCTGGGGACCGTAACCAATGTGGCAATATTATCTGCTTTGGGACGTTAGGGTGATCTGTTGCAACATGTGCACGTATGTGCAATGTCTTGTCTTGTCATCGCCAGTGAGCAATCATCGTCTTGACGATAGTAACTGCTGTCTACTTCTGGGACTGGCTAGGGACCATCGTGCTGCAAAAGAACCGTACGTAAAAATAATGGAATAAACCATGTTTACTTTTTAATATGAAAATATATTTATTTTCTTCCGGAGCACATTTTTATAACTTTACAGAGAGCGCAACAAAACGCGTCCATCTCTGTCAGAATTCAAACACCAGTCTCTGGTTTGAGAGAGAAAGAGAAGGGGGGAAAGTGAGAGAGACAGAGGGAGAGAGAAAGAGGGAATAGTGGTGTCATCAATGTACGCCTTGTCAAATGTTTATTTTTGAGTTTCATAACTGATTTTCTCGAACGACGACTGCCTGACCTGTGACTCCATTACATGTACCTGTCATTGAATTGTTTTGACACCGACCCTCAGTCCTCCAAACATGACCGAGGCACAGTGCACTCAGTGATCTAAAAACACAGAGAATCACTGTTCTTGAAACAAGTCTGGCATAAGGATTACGAATATTACGCATTGTGCCATACTACTAGGAGGTCAACCCTCCTAGACTTTACCTTCTTTCCGAGAAGGAGTTTGTTTATTCCTAATTGCCTGAGGCACCCATGCCGGAAATGTCGATGGGTCTTTTCTGAAAGTAAAAAAACAAACAAAATTATATTGTTTTAACTCCCTTTTAGATTTTTATGCGTTCAGACTCCGGGAAAATTGTTGTAATGCAAAAAACACTTTATTCTGTCTTTCAGAATGATGACCAAATAAATATTTTATTTTTTATTTTCAGTCTGTGAGATTAGCACAAACAGCAATTTCTGTCAAACCACTAAACCGTACCAAGAAATTTACAATCTACAGATGGGTAAGAGAACTTTTGTCATTTCAATTAAAAAAAAAAAAAAAAATAGAAGTAGTAAAAAAATTATTACGGAAAACATTCCGCATACATGGTGACCCTCCAAAAATGCCACCCAGGGAATCATTAATAAAATTTGCAGTCCTTTCTATAATCCAACCATATTTAGTACAAATAAACTTCAGTCTATATCTGACTTGTTCACCAAGTGTCAGTCCTGAATGTCCAAACGTTTTTTGTTTTATTGCTGTTGAAAGATATTCGGTGGCACTTTGGTGATTATCTCATCAGTAAGAGGTGTGATCCTGAAAGGATTTCACACTCACCAGACCATAAACCCCCTCTTACCTATGAGGTTATCTCAAACATAATGTCTATCAAAACAATCCTTATTCCTGAACTGAAGAGGGCCACTACAGCCCAAATCAGGGCATTGTTAAGAGAGGAGTTTGTCAGAGTTATTGACAATTTTGCATGTCATATCTAGGTGTGCTTATCATTGAACAGCAATAAAACAAAGACTGTTGGACATTCATGACTGAAATTTGGTGGACAAGTCAGGCATTGCTTCAGGTTTATTTATACCAAACATGGCTGGATTATAAAAGGATTGTAGATTTTATTAATTCCATGGAAGCATTTATGTACTAATACCATTGTAGAAGGTATGAACCCCTAATTTCTGCTCAGCTGTGGGTAAAATAGCAATTTGTGTTCGATTAATCCTACACAATGGTACCTATACAATAGGTTTTTGGCATTAAATGACCCAAAATGTAGTGGATATGCTATAGTGTAGAAAGTAGACGTTGGGTTTAATTTCGGCAGCCTCGTAACTCACAGACCCCCTCCCCCATTTTATACTTTTGTCTTCACATTCCATGAACAATGTTACCGACAAAGGGGGAATAATTGGCATTTTATGAGTCAGCTGTTGTTTTAAGTGGGTGGTATATGCAGAGATTTTTAATCCTCTCATAATATCAAGCTCATTAACCTTGAGTGGATTTTTAGTCTTGATAAGTGGCGATTTATTAGTAAAAAGAGATGGGATGTTTTTTGTTTGACATTAAATAACCTTAAAAGGGATTTTTTTTTTAAATTTACTAGTCACCATTTATCAAGGCTAAAAGCCACTCGAGGATATTGGTTAATGAGATAGATTTCCAGTTAAATGATGATGGATATTATGAGAGGATTAAAAATAATGAAGTGACTGAATAAGACTTGATGACTTATGCGGACAGTTTATCACAAGTGTTTATTGATATTGGATGTGAACATGTTGTAGATCTCAGGGAAGCAGTCTTGTGGCAATGTGTTTCACAGGTGGGAAGTGTTTGGCGAAGATCTTTGTTCATGGAAATTCCATTTGATGTTAGGCCCATGGAGGAAGTAAAGGAAAGTTCTTTACAGGAAGACGTATGATATGCCATAAAACAGACGAAACAAAAGCAGAAATTTAAATTAAAAAAATCGGTAATGATGATATTGCAGTAAAATGTTTGTCTTTTTGATCGGTGATTCTTCCATGCGCAAATGCATTCATTTTATCTTGAGTCTCCCTATAAGTAATCGTTTGCATGAATAAAAGTTCTGTCATATTTGATTGATATTTCCTCTTTTTTTGAATTCAATTTTGTTTTCTTTTTGTTTTTTGCTGGGGATGTTGAAATCCTACTGGATGCCATCCATTCTCCTGCTTTTTCAGAGACTCCAACCGAAAGATCTTTTTAAGATTCTAACCGTCCTTCTAAGTGCAATTGTTTGTATCTCTCTTGCACTTGGCTCACTGAGTATATTCGTCTCAAGTAGCTTTTTAAGTTCTTATGGCTCCTATAATTACTGGAATGATTGAAATCTTCCTAAGGTTCCAGTTTATTTTCATGTCATACATAAGACCTTGGTATTTAGTTCTCTTCTCCCTCTCAGCTCTGTTTAGGCTGACATCATTAGAGACGCTGATTTCAACTAGGGTTGCTATTCTCTCCCTCTTGTCCCATATCACTATGTTAGGTTTAACAGCCCTGTTTCTAAATATGTAGCTGTAGGGATTGCATAGTTATAATGGGTGATGTATGATTTATTTTTTACAATTTACTCTCCTTTTCTTTTCAATTTTCTTTTCAATTTTACTAGGGGATAGGGCATCCTACTGGATGATAGATATTTACCGGCTGTTTCAGAGACTCCAACTGAAATCTCTTTAAGATTCTAACACGCCATTTAAGCACACTGGGCCCAGAGGTGGAAATTAGCCAAAAATTATGATCTTCCCAGCTCTTATTTGATTTGATTTTTGGAATCTCCATAAAATTTCTGATCAAACAAAAAAAAAATTAAGTCTCTAGCCCTTCAGGAAGTCATTTTATGATAAATTAAAGATGCTGGAATATCCGTTTTTCGTCGTCCATCCGCGATACGCGTATTTTGAGGGGTCAAAAAACTGCTTTTTATTTGAAGGAGTTGATACTTGAATAAAAAATTATAAAATATGCTATGACAGGTAATTTTATGTTTTAATATATCAGTATATTGGAATTATAGATGAAAAAATCTCTTTAATATAAAAAAAACCCTTTATTTTTACCTAAATTTTAGCTTTCGAAATCAACTGAGAACAGAAAATAAGTTAAAATTTTAGCATTTTTGCCCGAAAAATACCGTCATTTTTCGAGCTTGATCGGCAATTATTGAAAAAAACGCTAAGAATCACATATTAAAGTATATATGTTCTGAAAAATTCAGGATGAGGTGGTTTCAAAAATGTCAAAAATATTTTGTGACTCTTAGCGGTTTGAAAACTGTTCATTGCTAAAAATCTGCTCTCACAATTCAATTTACGCTATTTGGAGCCAAATTGAGGAAACGGGAGTTTTTCGCGATCTTCAAAAACACACAGTTTGAGAACAAAACAAGCTTTTTGAATTCTGTAAAAAGTGTTTTCTTCTCCTCAATGAGCTTTTTCATGTGAATTTAATAAGAAAGTTCACATATTCACCTTTTCCCTCTATTATTATCATCAAAAAACATGAAAAAAGCAATTTAAGGAAAATTCGATGTCCTCATAGAGCATCCTTCAAATCATGATTGCATCATCCTATTATTTTCAAAGTATGGACGACGTCGACACTGTCAGAATTTTTGAGCATCAGATTTTCCAGTGCATCATTGATGAGGCTTCTCAAGGCAGTCGAACGAAACCTCCAGAGTATGCCAAATGTCTGCGTCTTTTCATTGACATTCAGGTGTCAAAGAATGTCAGGAAGTGGAAACATTCTTCAAAGCAGCGTGGACCCACTACAAGCGATTGAAGAGTTTGAAATTTGGACACAATAAAATCCTTGAGCAGTCCTCGAAAGAGACTACAGAATTCCAAAGGAAGTGTCCACCTCCAGCTGAACCATCAAAGAAACGTCGTAAAAGTGTCTTGAGTTTGGGATCAAGGATGCAGAAGGAAACAACTGAGTCTCTTCTCCAACACATCAACGAGTTTGTCATCAGAGAATGCCCTGAACTCACTGTCACCCAGCTGCTTGGATACCTCATCCATCGTGTCAATATCCAATCGCAGAAGAAGATTGCAAGAGTTGGTCATGAAATCTACACTTCCCACATCACAGACACACGCTCCTTTGAGGTGGATGAGGCTATTGCATTCACTAACACTAAGCAGAGACCAAATGAGGAAGATGAGAAACATCTTGGCAGCCAAAGGAATCTACTTCCCAACTAGTAATGAATTGCTCGAGGGAAGAAAGAAACTCCGACACATCATTTATCCTGTGCTCAATAACCGAGGGGTCGAGGTCCAGTACAAGGATGTCGTGAAGATGACAATCTCGTCGATTATCAGTTTGGTTTCAGCTGAGAAAAGGGAGCAGAAAGATGGTGTCCTTGAAATGGTATTCAAGGATGGTGGTGATGGTGCTGGTCAGCAGGTTGTGTGGAATTCAACAAGTATGCTCGATGCTGTCGAAGAAAACATGTTCCAGTATGGCATCACTTCATTGAAGCTACTACGTCGGTTTAATGATGAAACCACTGAACTTCTCTGGCAGAACCACACCCCAAATAACTGCAGGTCATTGCGCCCTCTCTTCCTCATCAGAGAGAAAGAAACAGATGAGGATCTTCTCAGTTTGGTCATTCCAACAACAGACAAAGCTCGCGCTGAATTGTCGTCAGAAGGAGTGTGTGTCACTGTTGGTGATCAAGGATATGATGATGTCAAAGTCATCATTCACGACTCCATTAGAGACCTGAAGTTCAAGAAACTCATATCAGGCCTGGGAGGAGCTGACTGTATTCTCTGCAAGTCAAAACAGGCTGATTGGACGAACAGAGAGAAAGTTTCAGAAGGTTTCCCAATCAACAGGTCAGCTGAAAATACTCTGAAGTTGTACAACGAACTTGTTGATGAGGATGATGGTACCATCAAAACGAAGAGTGGAGATTTCGAGACACGTGAAGGATTCACCAAACAGCCACTGACAACATCGGATCAAACAAGTATCACTGTCACACATTCGTACATCAATGGAACAACATGGTTTCTAAAGGTTCTGTATCGTTGTCACGCTGATTACCAACACTGGGTTGAGCATGCTGATCCACGAAGAGAACCAATTCGTAGTGCCAAATTCGTGTTACCTGTGAATGTTAGGCTGAAGAGTTTGAATGTTGGACTCTCGGGTAGAGTATTATTTGCCATGGCAATCGGTGGTTGAAGAGGTTTCTTGTAGTTATTGAAGGAAAGGAGCTTTGTCTTAGCAGCATTAAATGTTACCATCCATTTATGACCCCATTCCACTACAGACTGGAGGTAACTTTCTAAGGATTCAGTCATTGCCTCAGATATGTGTGCATCCATTTTGCTCATATGATAAGAGTAGAGCGTGGTGTTGTCAGCAAATATATCCATATCAGATAAAATGACATCAGAGAGGTCGTTTATGAAAATCAGGAACAATAAAGGTCTAAGGCTCGATCCCTGGGATACACCTGCATTTATGTCATGTTGTTTGGATGAACAGGCATCAAGGACAACCTGGATCTTTCTTTTGGTTAGGAAGGATCTAATTATATTAAATATTTGTCCAGTAATACCATATGAATTAATTTTTATGAAAAGCCTTTTATGCCAGACCTTGTCAAAGGCTTTGGATATATGAAACGCTACCACCCTAGCTTCACCTGCCTTGTCCAGTGTATGGTATATGTGTTCGGAGATGACCGTTAGGATATCCGCTGTAGATCGTGCTTGCCTAAATCCATACTGATGGTCAGAAAAAAGTTTAGCATTAACAAGGTGCCAGACTATCGCTAGATTGATTAAGGATTCAAAGATTTCAGCAAAAAGCGAGAGTAGACTGATGGGGCGATAATTCTGAGGGTCAGTTCTATCTCCAGAATTCTTGAAGACTGGTACCACCAAGATATTTTCAAGCTATCAGGGAAGCAAAATTCAGCAAGACATTTGTTGTAGAGTTTGGAGAGGACTGGGGCCAGTTCAGCAGAGCATTTCTTTATTATCATTACTGGTATAAGATCACGCCCACATGCTTTGGAGGTATCAAGGTTTTTTATGATGTCCAGGACATGAGATGAGGTGATGACTAGGTCATCAAGTGTGGCTTCAGTCCGGCTACGAGCATTCGTCATACGAGCCTTAGGCAGTGATGTCAAGAACAGGTCGAATTATTTACCGCAAAGAGGTTACAGGTCGAGAAGTGAGGCTTGCTGGACCACACGAGCAGGGAAACGGGTCGGTAAAGTGACAGTCGTTTTGAGGGATTGCACTATGGAGAAACTATATGTGGAGTTACCAGCTGTGTCTGTATAGCTGGAGAATCCAAGCCAGTCACGGTGATGTGCATTAAAATCCCCAAATACATTTATTTGGGCACTCGAGTCCAGTGAGAGTGCTGTATCTCTGCTTTCAGAGACAAAGTTAAGCAGGGTACTGTCCTGGGTCAGATGAGGACGGTCTAAGAAATAACTACGTTCTACACTATTGCTGTTCTTAATCTGATCTGGCGACCTATTCCAAAAAATATATTACTTTGTCGGGATCAGAATCATCTCCCTTGGTGAGAAATTGGTTTCCAGGCTAGAGTTATTCCCCTTCAGGGGAAAAAAGGTTTAGACTCCCAAATCTTGTGACGCAAGGTTTCGGTTGGGAACTCTTGTGCTATACATAGTCGCAGAATAAGGCCAGATTTCATCCTCATTTTCTCGCTAGATGCGCTACAGGCAGCAAAGACGCTGCAAGAAAATGTAAGTCTTCACATTACCTTTTACATGAATAATTTATAATATATATATTCTTCTGTTTATGGGACTGTATGTATTATGTTTTACAAGTCTCATTCACCCCAAACAAGGCGCATTGCCACAGGGATGTAAGGGCCTACTATTAGGGACCATGTCTATAGAGACACTCTAAGTAGGGAGTTGAGCAGCGAGATGTCTGTTTAAATTTCTGCATGTTAGTACAGGGAGGGAATTCGAAAGTCTAGCAGTTCAAAGGAAGAAAGTATTAGAGTAGAAAGCTTTCCAGCATCTGGGGACCTCTACAATGAAGGCGTGGGATTTTGCTTGTCGGGTTAGTCGGGGGTATTTACGTCGAGGGGGCACAATTGTTGTGAGTTCATCAGAGCACATTCCATTAAAGTATTTGTAAAACAAACACAAGGATGCAACATTGCAGTGATGGGACAGGGCTTGGAGTTTGGTTGACAGTGCGGGACCTTTTTGATTGGAAAGTCTTTTTTGGACTCTCTCTAATAGGAAGAGACTAGTGGCAGATACACCATCCCAGAGTACCGTGCATGGTGGCTTTTTAGAGATATAGGATACTGGCAGGTGTGATTAGTTTTCTAGCGTGACTGTTTTTATAGTTTGTCGTAGAACACAAGACTGAGAATGAAAGTAAAAAAACAATATGCATAAAATTAGCGGTTGAAAATTGCAATATTGTCTGCACTTTGTATATGTCCCCCAAACTATAATAATCTTGTTTAGGTGTTTACTACATGCACGTTCAGGTTGTTCAGTCACTGTGCATTGTAGAGATTTTAATGGCAGTTTGAACTGCATAATTGTTGGCCATTTTTATCCTTTTTAATAAATTTAGTCTTGAAAAGATTAAAGGGTATTGCAACTTTAGAGTTTTTAATTAAGGGAGGGAGACAACTTCTTAGACAAACGATATTAACAAGCCGCGCATGCGTGTTCCCCCTCTGTATGTGACTCGATGTGGCGAGTGTAAAATGCAATAAATTTGGGCAATTTGGGGCATTTTTGACCCTTTGGGGGCACGAACCAGAAGTTTTCTGAGGTCAAGGATGCTCATTTTATATCCAGAACAATTGCCTCCACATTTTGGCCAAGTTTCAGAAAAATTGAATGGATGGATCAAACGTTATGGGAGAAAAGGGTCATTTTTTGCCATTTTGGGGGCTTTTGACCCCCTGGGGGCGCGAACCAGATGTTTTCCAAGGTCAACGATACTTATTTTCTATTAGGAACAATTGCCTCCACATTTTGGCCAAGTTTCAGAGAAATTGAATGGATGGATGAAAAGTTATGGGGCAAAAAATGTCATTTTTTGCCATTTCGAGGCCTTTTGACCCCCTGGGGGCCTAACCAGATTTTTTTTCAAAAATCGGAGAATGTCACTTTCTAACCTGACCAAAGTTACAACTTCATGCAAAATTTCAGAGAAATTCAATGGATGGTTGCGGAGAAAAATCCGGACGGACGGACATGCCTCAAAACAAAAGTCCCCCGATTTTATAAATCGGGGGACCAATTATGTATATACTTTTTTTTAAATACATAAAGTGTGACATTATGTGTACTCTATTCCTTATTTTCCCAAATTTTATATTTTTTTAATTACTTTTCGCTTTGTTCCTCTATTTTGTCTAGGATCCAGACAAGCCTGGAGACAAACCACATATGAAAACATACGAAGTGGATCTCAATGCGTGAGTATTCTTAAAATCAAATACATTTTTTTTCCTCCAGCAAAACTGAAAATCTTACAAATAAAATTTATACCTGTTTTATATATTTTTTTCCAAGACAAGAAAGTGATAAAAATGATAACCCCCCTATCAAAATTGTTTAACAAAATCTATATAATGCGACTAAAACTCTGATATTGTTACCGTGCACACTTTTCATCTGTACATGAATGTTTTATGATGGAGGAAGGGCGAATAATGTAAATAAAGGTGAAGGATAAGAGAAGTAGTGGGAGGAGATGAATGGTGCAAATAATTAAAAGAGAAAGGAGAGAAGAGGGGAAGAGAGAGCGGCGGCGGGGGGGGGGGGGGTGTTGAGTCTATGATGACATCACAAGAGTTTCATAAATATTTTGTTTGAAAACAGCAGCAGCCATAACTTGAAATTTCCAAATATTTATGAAAAGATTTTGTAATTTTCAAAAATTTATATATATATATAACAAAAATATGATCTAGTACTTGTTAAAATTTTATTTTCCTGTTATTTCTACCATTTTGATAAAAAAAGTAAATTTGTATGATACGCCTTTTTGATTGGCTTGATTCTGTTGTTCGCATTGGTTTCCTCGATTCTTTCTAAAATCAGGTACTTACGAGACGGACAACGTGAAGGTTGCCAACATCCGTTCTATGGAACCGACTGGATTTGATCTTGGCACTCCCAGGTCGTCAGTCCACATCATTATCCACTTCTCACCAGTTTGATAATATGCACAAATTTAATGGCCTTTTCTTGTTAATTGTTATCAATTTTGTCTTTTCTCTCAAGAATAACCTTCCTTGCATCAAATAAAGTATTTTTTATTTATAAAGGGAACATGGTCAAATTATATAGGGTGACCACTCCTCCCCCTCAAAAAAAAAAAGTCACCCATGGAATCATAATAAAATTCACAATCTTTTCTGTTATCTTGCCATATTTGGTGCAAATAAACTTCAGTCTATGCTTGATTTGCCAATCAAATTTCAGTCGTGAATGTCCAACAGTCTTTGTTTTATCACTGTTCAGTGATATGTGGGGATACTTTGGTGATCGTTTCATCAGTATGAGGTATTATCCTGAATGGGCTTCACACTCACCGGACCATATATCCAGATATCTGTGGGATTATCTCAAAGATAGTTTCTATCAAAACAACTTTAAGACTATTCCTGAACTAAAGTGGGCAATCACAGCCAAAATCAGAGCATTGGCAAGAGATGAGTGTGTCGGAGTTACTGACAATTGCGTATGTCATATCCAGGTGTGCTTATCATTGAATGGCGATAAAGCAAAGACTGTTGGACATTTATGACTGAAACTTGGTGGAAAAGTCAGGCATATACTAAAGTTTATTTTTTACCAAATATGATTTCCATGGGCAGCATTTGGGGGTGGAGGGTGATCACCCTCTACAGTGAACCGTTTCTTATAGGAGTTGTGTGTTCGGCATTAAATAATTCACAAAGGTTTGATATTCCATAAAACAGACAAGCCAATTGTTATTATCAGGGATGTGAGATCTCCGTGTTTTTTTTTAGCTGTTTTTTGTAAATAGGAAAAAGCACAATTCCGCCTACATCTGCCTTTTTTTATAAGTAAAGACTGATTTCTGCAGAATTGCTACAGCTTTACGGCTTTATTTTTTCGTCATTTACTCGATTTTCTTTTTCCTTCTTTTTTCCTTTTTTTGTTTCTTCCTCTTGGCTTGATTGGTCTCATGCCATACTTCAAATGATTCATGAAGTGGGTAAGGGGGGGGTAGAAGACTTTTGTTTCATCAATGAATGACTTCCTGTCTTTTTCCTGTTTATTTTTTCAAAATAAACTTTGAACATTCTATTTTCACAAAAGTCTAATGTTAACAAGAGTTTAACTAATTTAAAAGCAAAAATTAAGTTAAAACATATCAGTCGATACTTTTGGTATGAAAAAAAAGAAGGTATTGTAGATTAACGCTCTTTGCTAAAAAAAAAAATGAGATTGTACTTCAGGTAGGGTTTTATTTCCTCTCTCCACCAGTTGGGAAATTGGAGGAGGTGGGCATGGGCCCTTAGGTTGGGAGATTGGTGGGGATGCAAGTTGGAAAATTCATCTCAATTTCAGATATTTTTGACATTGCTCACTCACATCCTTATATTATGCTAATTATAAGTAAAATGAAAAGATTTGAATTGTATTCATTTTCTTGCACGTTTTGACAACAATTAGATGACTTTGTATAAATTTGTAAAATGTAAGCCTGTATATCCCACATTGTTGAATCACATCATCTTAGAAATATCAATAAATTAGTTACAATAGCATTCATCATGAATGTCTCCAGTGAATAAGTTTATGCATTTTTTAACTGCTTTGTCAAAAAACAGAATGCGTTTTTGATTCAGTATTTTCAGAAATATTCCTACTAAATGAAAGAAATATTCAAAGTGATTAAGCTAAAATGAATGCAAATAAAAAGCTATCTTAGCTACCAGATGTAAACATTTAAGCAAAGCTTGTTTGTGAATGAAACAAACATTATTATTGTTCGGATCTCTTTTTTTTTTCAGCAAGCAGATGAGAACAACTTTTGATGAAAAATTAAACTTCAATGTTTCATAAATAAAAGAAAATGTCAGTATTCTTGGAACAGTTAAAGGATAAACTAAAAATATGGAAAAATAATCTCAAGGGTGTGAGGGTGAACTTACCTAAAACTATACAACGCCTAAGCGACTCTGGTCGATGTCCTTGTTCTGTGTGTCAGGAGGTTAGGGTTAGATGCAATGCGATACAATGTAACCTGTGCCTATTGTCGGTCCATTAAAAGTGAAGTGACCTAAAAAGTAGTGTAGGAGATGCATGGGACAGGCACATCTCCACAAAGAGATGACACGAGATGAAAATACCCCGAAGGTAGTAGACTCTTTCTGCTAGCTAGGAGATATGCTGAGTGCAGATAGTGAATGTGAACTCAGTACGGCCACAAGGTTGAAGGCAGCATGGGTAAAATTTTGTGATCTGTTGACTCCGATAGCATAGCGAGCTATCCCTCTCCACATTCGAGTTAAGTAGTATAGCAGCTGTGTCAAGAGCGTCATGTTATATGCCAGTAAATGCTGAGCCCTCCACCTAGCTCTTTCTCACCCGACTGCAGCACAATGACCGATCCATGATTAGATCGATCTGCGATGTTAAATCTGATCAAAGCCAACACAAAAGATCGGAGGATTTGCTGAAAGCACTACATTTGCCCAGCATAGAGGTTATCCTTAGGACGAATCGATTACACTGGTATGGTATGTTGAGCGCTCATCCGCCTGGATAAAACCGTTGCAGAAGCATGGATTCGAAACCCCGGAACAAGTCATGTTTATAACTCAAATTTTGACGTCTTAACCCTCACGGCTATCATGAACAATTACATAAACGGTGAAAGTTTTAAACCTATTGTAGGCAGCCAAAGTAAACAGTATTAAACTTATGAAGGAACATGCATTAAAGCTATGATTTTGACGGCTGTATTAATACTACTCACTACAATGCCCAGCCTAGATTGGATTTTTGTCTACCTGTCAATAGGCCAAGTATTTCATTTTATACCAAAAAATAAAGGTAATCCATATTTGTAATTGTTTTTTCTTTTGTTTGTCAGCTGTGGTCCTATGGTACTCGATGCCTTGATTAAAATCAAAAATGAAATGGATCCTACGCTGACTTTTAGACGTTCGTGCCGTGAAGGTATCTGTGGGTCATGTGCTATGAATATAGGAGGAATCAACACATTAGCCTGCATTTGGTAAGAGCATTTTTACAATTGAATTTAAGTGTGTTTGTGTGTGTTATTCATGCATCGATTTGATTTCTTATTTTGTGTGTTACTGTAAGTTTGATTTTAATAGAATGATTTCTGTATTGTGGTTAGGTAAATTGTAGTGCCATGTTGACCTCTGTCCTTGGTCGCTTTTTTATGATTATTAAATCTTAGGCAGAATTGGATGCTTGTTCTCCCATGAGCTATGTTTTCTTTCAAAATACTTTACCACCCTCATATTTCTTCCCTCTCTCTCCATGTATCTTTTGTTTCTGTAATTGTATCTCTATTCATGAATAAGCATCCAATAAAAATGGAAGCAAAAGATCTACTCTTTCTATATGACTTGTATGCTGTGATCTTTGTCTTGTATTTGAACTTTGTTTATCCTTTATTTGGTAACAGTTTTGGTATCTAAGACAGTACTGCCACCCCTGGCGCAACCAGCAGTTTTTGCCACCTGACGAGGTATATAAACGTGTGTTTCATCTTTGCAAATTCGTAATTTCATATTAAAATTCATTTACTTTCGACTGTTGACATAATGACCCAACTAAGCATAATGCGTGTCTAGCTGTGCTTTGAAGACGATGTGAAGCGCTTTTAAAACTGCCTATTTTTAAGTGGAAGGAAATTAACAAGTGTCCTAAAAACCCATAGCATTTGACATCAATGGCTATCAGAAGGCATGTCCATCCCTTTTTCATGCAGTCTGCATACAACTTGTATCAGTTTTTTTTTTTTACTCGGATGCCTCCTCCGTGTTCTACCAAGGTACAGTAAACTCTATTACAAAGACAAGCTAAAAATGAAAGTTCCTTTCTACATGATTTGTTGAACACTGTTAAGATAGCTGACTGTTTGTCTGCCTGATATAACATAAATAGGGTTTATTTCTCCACTCGTATAACAGTTGGAATTGGCCTCATCAGTTAGAGCGCTCGGAATCGAGTGCGACCGGTTTGAACAGTTATCTCCACACTGAAGATTCTGCAAAGATGAAACGTATACGTATGTGGATAATAATTATTTATATATATATATATATATATATATATATACACATCGTTGGAAACAGTTATTAGGAGTGATGAATATGATAACGTTTCGGTATTTCACAAGTTGATGAGTGATGACGAGAAAAAAAAAAAGAAGGTCCGTAAGAAGAAGTTGAAGAACACCATTTAATTTTGAAATTTCGATCACTGAACTGTCCATATTTTACGTTCTACGCCTGATCCCTTACTTCCTGACTACATATAAACTATTTTGAACTGTTGGATGGATCATATTATCTAGTAGTCTTATATAAAATGGCGGTCCTGAGTAGTACCTTAAAAGACATCCAATGGTGAGGCCTCAATTTGGGAGTTGTGGGGAATGTGGAGTTGCCCCTTAATTGCCATTGCTCCCAAATCCACTCTGGCCTGGAGTGGTAGTACCTGTAAGGGCCCCATCTATGGGTCAAATAGAACTTACTGGCGCTACCAAATCAGGCTGTCTAAAGTTATTGACTTCCTGACTCAAAATACACCAAGCATTGATGTTTTATTGTTTTGTTTTCCTTTGCAAAACTCAATCATGTTCTGCAAAATCCAAAACAAACAACAACAATTTCCCTCCCTCTCCTCTTCTTCCCTATTGTCCCCCCCCCTTCACTCAACCAAACACCATGAATAAATACGTAAACATGTAAAGAACTTGAAGCATAAAAACCATCACCAAAATGACCAGATTCGGCATTAAATAACCCGAAATGTGTCAGTATGTCGGAAAATAAAACAACCAAATCAAAAACCATGATTAAACATTTGAAAATATAAAGAACTTGAAGCATAAAAACCTTCACCAAAATGACAACAATTCAAAATACCAAAGCTCTTAACTAATGACTATTAATGACCCACTGACTTAAGACTCAAATGAAGGATATTTCCTTCTACATTCATGGCATGAAATGACCTTTAGGGTTGATGTGCCATTAAGCAATATCTTACCTTACCATACAAAATGGCATAAAGTAATTTCTTATTATTATTTATATGTATTCTTTCTCTTTATATATATATATATATATATATATAAGTATAAATTTTTATTTATACAAACATTATTGGTTACATATGTGCATACATGTTTCGGTTCCACTTTTTCAAGAAAGTCAACCTCATCAGACCAAGAATTTTTCAGGAATGGACCGAAACATGTATGCACATATGTAACCAATAATGTTTGTATAAATAAAAATTTATACTTATAAACAGCTCTACTTGGTATTGAGCACTTTTTATAAACACTTGAGTTTCTACGGATTTACATTTACAGAAACTAATACAATACATGTACGATATATATATATATAATGTATATTTTTTTTTCTTTAAGCACACCTTAATGTTTAATGTTATAATTTTTTTATAGTGTATTCTGTTTTCAAACTTTTATCCGCTATTCCAAAGGCCATTCGCTTCATATTTCTACTCGCAACTAAAAATGAAAAATTTTTTTTTTCTTTTAATCAGTGGAGGTGTAGAAATACCTGATATAGTAACCAGGTGCGATGCTACCCTACTCGGTGAGATGCACCCGTAGATTTTGTTTGATAATCTATTTAGGAGACGTCAACTCTGATATAAAACCTGCGCTCTACATCCTTTTTCAGTCATTTTGCCATGGCTTGTTACTAAAACTAGACTTTGTAGAAGGAGAGCGTGCCGTATAGGTGCACAGCATGGTCATCTACATGTACAGATATTCTTATATGAGATTAAATGGTAGAAGCCAACTAATCAAGTATCAAATAGTGTATATAGCTATGTACAAACTAGTATCCTTGTATGCCATATCTGTAGCAATACTTGTAAAAATATGTCGGGTCTGCTGAGTTGTCCGCATGCCCACAAGCGGAGATTGTAATCTTGTAGGGATGGCCTTCTTCTGTAAAGAAGTGGTAATCACCATATATATATATATATATATATATATAACTCGCGGCAGCTACACGTTGCAAGTGTGCCTGGAAAAAGTTTAGAGAGCTGCTACCAATCCTGACAAACAAACACCTGCCAACAACTACGAGAGGGCGTGTATACTCCTCATGTGTCAGAAATGTGCTGTTGTATGGCTCAGAAACTTGGGCTGTCTCTGCTGGCATACTAAGGAAGCTGCTCCTGAACAACTGCATCAAAGAAAACCTGCCTGTCCCCTTCCTCTCATTCACCAATTGTCTTTCTGTGTTTGACCATTGTGTAGTGCCTGGAATTTTACGGCCCCCACAGAAATTCAAAGTAATTAAAATGAGATCACCTACTAAAATATTTAGCAGGAAACTACTTAGCAAAGTCCTAGCACCCATACCTCCACTCACCCCCACTCACCCCCACTCACCCACATTGCCCACCAATTCTAAAATACCAACCTCCACCTACACACACCACACACTGCAAAATAGTAAATGCTTTATCAGATTAATAGTTTTAGCTGTTCTGAGAAGGTCACAAAGAAACTGAAACATATAATTTTTCAATGGTGGTTGTGTTCTTCATTGCTATTGTTTTCACTTCAAATGATTTTTAGATAGCTTTGTTACATAGTAAGCATTTGCTTATTAAATAGTTTTAAAAACAACAGTTTAAATCATATCTTGTTTTCTGACCTGTTCCATACATGCATGTGTGCTGTGCCTCCAAGGACTGAGGTAATTTCGAGAGCTGCAACAAAACCATATCATGCTTATAACATTATTTAATTAATCAATTAATACATCACAAGATCTTTTCAAAGAAGAATGATTTATTCATATCAGTCAATTAATCATCTTGTGCTGAAAGATTGAAGATAATCAGTCATTAAAAATGAACAGTTCAAATCATCTTAAATCATACTTTGTTTGCCGGTCAATGTTCCGTGCATGTGTGTGCGTTGTAGTGATTAAGCCGAACTGTGAACAAGTAGTTTTAATCAAAGCCATCTCATGCTTATAACATTATTTATTTACTTTAATAATTTGACACAAGCTCTTTTCAAAGAGGAATGGTTTACTCATCAGCTGTTGATCATCCATTTGAGCTGCAAGTCAAAGGAAGGGGACAGACAGGAAGAGAATCACTTATTTTAAGCGTACGACTTCGCCTAAGTTCTATCATTTCCTATATTCATGAAAAACATGCTTCTTTCCTGAAAGGTCACCCCCTTAATCTATCGGTGACCTCTTGTCTAGTTTATATCCTGTTTACAACTCTATGCTAGATCCACTTGCACAAAACATATTTAGTTAATATTTGTACTAGCAAACGTACCGACTAATATTAACAGCTGTTTCATCAAAGACAGCTTGCCTGTCCCGTTCCCTCCCATTCATCTCTTAAGAAGTATTGTTTGAAAGTGATGACAATGCGTTGGTTAAGTAATACTGACGGTACGTGAAATGGTAAACAGGAATGACAATATTGAGAAGTCAATAATTTTCAAATAATTTTTTTTATTATATTTACCAATGTGTTATTATCGAAGCTTAATGGTAAGAGTGGTGTGTGTTCCATTTAAATTTTCAAGGGAAGCCCTCATCTTCAGAAAATAAAATCTGTAGCATCTGAATAATGTGAGAAGTATTAACTGGAATCGCAACCGAATAAACTGTTACGTGACGCACGGAAATGATATTTCACTAATCAAACACATTTCCTGGTATTTCGATTATTTCATGCACAAATTTTCACTCACAACATATGAGTAAATCAACAGGTTTATTGTTGTTTTTTTTGTGCTAATTTAATCTATTTTATCCTTTTTTTAGCAAAATTGATGACAATCTCTCAAAACAAACAAAGATCTACCCTCTGCCGCACATGTATGTCATAAAAGACTTGGTTCCGGTAAGTACGTTAATTTTTTTTTATTTGCTTCAAAATTTATTCTAATACAAGATAGTTGCCCTTGGTAGCGCAATAGGAAAACTGTTTGATAACTACGGGTATATATACTAGAAGAATACACGTTCCAGGATGGGTAAAATGAATTCCTCAAACAGAAAAGTTTTACAACACTTTTATGCCTCCTTATGAAGATTAAAATCATGCTAAACCTTATGTCTAGAATCCTTATTCGAATTTTGACTGAAAGCTATTACATGATTTTCAGTCAAGAAAATGCCCAAAATCTAAGGCTTAAGCTTAAGAGTTCTTAAGAATAAAATGAAATTTGGGGAGACTTTCTTAGTTTCAAATGACTATGGATTAAATTAAATATAAATCTGAAGTATTTGTATTTTCAAATGGGAGTTTTTCCCCTATATTATGCCCCCTAAAAAACCTTTAAAAAAAAAAATTAAAGAAACTGAAATGTGGGTAATATTTATTAATTGATGTCTAATGCTTATTGTTAAACTTTCACAAAAGTCAGAGATATCTGAATTTTACAAAGGGTTTCCACCCCTTTTTTATCCCATTAAATTAAATATAACCCACATTACGACATTTTATGCCTAGTGGCTGTGTTCCAAATTCATAATGATCGGTATTTAGGTTAGGAGTGAATATTCTTTTACTTAAATTCTTAAATACCACTTAATTAGTAATTGCTAATCCTACATTCAATAGAACTAGGGATGTTTTATAATTGATGGTGGTTGGACTTAGGATGCATAATGCATTAGGTTAGCATTATCTTTTAAATACGAGTCATGTATTTTTTTTTCATTTAAGTTGAAAGTGATATCTAAAGTTTATTTTTATGTTTGCTAATATTTCGATACTCAAGCCTAATTTTTTTCATTTCAGATACGTCATTTTTTTATGTTTTCACCCGTAACCTTCTTCGAATCCCTTATAGCTAATCCATCATTTCTACACAGGCCAATATCACTGTTTTCAAATGTATTTCTCAGGGTGTACAAATATATAGACCTACAAGCTTTGATAGTTTTGTTTTGTGAAAAGTGTTCAATCACTTTAATGCCAAACTTTCCAGATGCTGGAACTTTTAAATTTTTCTCCCAAACATTTCCTCCCATGGTGCAAATACTGGTACACGTCAACCTAACTGCCAACTTGACTTCTAATGGAAAATTCCATTTTCTTGCTTAACTAACTTTGCGTGGCATTTTCCATTTTTAACCTTATTTTTATACACCCAACATCTTGCTACAATATATTTGAATAAAACTGACTCTTGCTTTTGTTTCTCTTTCTTTCTCTCTCTCTTTAGGATATGAATAATTTTTATGCTCAGTATGCATCCATTGAACCTTATCTGAAGCGGAAAGATTTAAAAGAGGAAGACATTGGCAAAGAGCAGATTTATCAGTCAGTTGAAGATCGTTCCAAATTGGTAAGAAAATAATTTGGTCTCATTCTTTTCTTTTTCTTCCCTTAAATACAATAAAGTTTATTCAGGGTTGAGGAATTTGAGTCAGGAGTCAGGAATCTTTGCAGGACACGGAAGAGGGGCAGTTGTTTTTTTAATCTTTTTTAAAAAAACTGATTGCATAAATTAGTTTGTTTTCTCTCTGTCTCTTTGTTTATTTATCTATGTTGATTCCTCTTGCTTACATAACGATTGACATCCGTAAACATTCCCATCTTTCATACCAATTCTTCATTGTTTATGAATTATATTTCTGGACAGAATCTAAATACGTCTTGTGTTGTTACACTTTTTAATTTTATTTAAATTATTCTATCTCTCTCTCTCTGTTGAGTGACATCATCTAAAATTCCTAACATAAAATTATGTAAATCAGTCTGACAGTAGCTTTTTTGCTGTCGTGCTGGTGTATGGTTTTGTTCATTCCTAGGAGGTCCACCCGCCAAGGCTTTACCTTCTCTCTGAGAAGGGGTTAGTTTATTACTAATCGTCTGACCTGGCGCAACATCTGGGGAATGTAAACGGGGCTGCTCAGGTATTTTTGTAGGTCAGAGTGTGCTTATCCAAGTGTGCTGGCTTCTCAAAATCACCACTGACTTTGTGTCAAGGAGATAAATAATATATATTTTTAACAAAAAGATTCGTCCGGACTTCTTTCTTTGATTTTTTTTTTTTCAATGTTGTGTGGTTTGAACTTTCTCCATAATTTTATTGTTAAACGTCTTCTCTTTTTGGTTAGAAAACCGTATGACGATATTACGTCTACTGCCACATCGTGTTAGATACAGATTTATAAAATTTGCGCACATTTCATTAATATTTAAATATCTGAATAAGGCCTTTACTACAGAAAAGTTGGGCTGCGAAGGCAAAAGATAGAAAGTCTTACTCTGATGCTTAGGATTCCAAAATATCCAACTCTGACTCATTATTTGAAAGTCTTCCAATATTTGAAAGTCTTCCAATATTTGAAAGTCTTCCAATATTTGAAAGTCTTCCAATATTTGAAAGTCTTCCAATATTTGAAAGTCTTCCAATATTTTAAAGTCTTCCAATATTTTAAAGTCTTCCAATATTTTAAAGTCTTCCAATATTTTAAAGTCTTCTTGTCTATTGATTCTTCGGAGATTAAAACTCCCGACTCCAGCACCATTCCAAAACCTCCAACCGCGAAGAAAAGGAAACATTTCTAAACCCATAACTTCAGTTACGTAAGCTCTATTTTCACAATGTTTTCACCATAGCGGTCTATTTTTGATTGCTCTGAAGTTTCTTGTGTTCGCCCTCTCACCCAAATTATTAAAAGGTCCAAAGGAGTGTCTTAGTATTATGAATTGGGTAATCCTGCTGTTGATAGTATAAAAAGTCCGTTATAAAAGAGATAACCTATCATAGTCTACTTGTTTCAATAGATAAAGGATGGTGCTTGATATCCCTACTCGTTATTTGATAATAGACAATGGGGAAGAAGAAGGCTTATAGACAAGAACCAACAAGATTTTCTCTTTGATTCCACACATAAATTTCCTCTCTCTCCTGAACATTAGTTCGGTCTAATCTTAAAGAGACTCAATAGGTATAGTATATAAATTTAAATAAACTAGAATTAATGAACCCTACAGGCTGAAATTCTAGAGGGCCTGCTATCATACGCAAGCAAAGGATCACTTTAAATATTAAATTGTTTTTAACGCCAATACAGAGTTAAAGCAAAATCAATTGTTTTGGACTATTAAAATAATTTCCAATGCTATTGATTAACTCTTCATTTATTTATTTTTTCATTATTGCTTATTTTTGAATTCATGTTTTGAAACATGACGTAAATCATAAATCTATGACGTCATGTCAAAGCTATATGGTAATGTTTTAAGCTCTATTTATAAGAAGGTCCAAATAGGTCAGTTGGTAGAATCTCATATTTCGAATATGATACAAATTTCGCAATGTATTTATTACGTTTAAAAAAATTGCGACAGACGGACAAAATCTCTATTTATATAAGATGATGCTTATGTGATAAAACAGGTACCCATAAATGCCTGAAATGAAAGATGTTCTTGAAAAAAAACAGCAGTAGACTGGGATATGGATTAAGTGTTAATATTTGCTATTTATATTATATTCTGCACCTATATCTCCATTCTCACTGCTTGTTATTAGACTGGGCCAGTGTTCAGAAGAGCTGGAGAAACATAAGATAATAGGTTATTAAACCCTTTCATAAGATTTTGAAAAAAATTATTTCATAAATAATTGCTTGTCAAAACCAGATAAGTTGAGATGACTGTTTAGTGGACTCTGAGAAAGGGGAGACAATTCTGCAAAATTTTTAAGAATTTAATTTTTAATAAAAAATATTTGGTAGTTATTAGACATATTTAGGATTTCGACCGCCACCTCTATACCACGAGGCAAAGCCAAATTTAGGCTCTCAACCCTGATTCCACCATTCTTGACCGCCATCACCTGAATTTTGAGGTGGAGCTAAATTTAGTGTATTGACCGTTATCCTGGACTTAGGATTAGAGTTGGGATTAATGGCGAGTATGTTTTCGTCATCATCATCATCATCATCAAGTAAATTCCAGTATTTTAAATATTTTTTCTTAATAATTTTTGCAGAATTATCTCTTAAGTTTTATTTTTTCATTTTGGATCCGTTAAACAATCATCACACACCAGATGAACTATTAAACAAAAAAAATCGCGTGCAAAATGTATTTTTCTTTCTTGCAATCTTTGCTTATTTCTTTTTTTTTTTCATTCCAGGATGGCCTCTATGAATGTATTTTGTGTGCGTGTTGCAGTACTTCATGCCCGAGTTATTGGTGGAACTCTGACAAATACCTTGGCCCTGCTGTTCTCATGCAAGCTTACAGGTTAATCATGTCACCTTTCATTTTTCTTTTTTATCTCCATGCAACAAAAATAATCTTAAAAAATAGAGTGCATATCAACATGAACTGCAATGTACACACACACACACACACACACACACACACTTGTTTTAATAAACTTAGTTTGCGTATAATACTAGATATATACCATTAAAAACCGTTGATTATTAAAAATAACTCCCCCGCTCCCTCATGTCTGTTTGTGTTTGTAGATGTTGAAAAAAGAAATTCTTTCTGATGAAGTCTTTTTGAATTATAAAGACAAAATAATACATCTCACTGTGATTTAATTTATATATTTTCTAAATCAAACAAAACACTAAGAGCTTTTATGTGGATAATAATATAGATTTTAATTTGATTGGATTGTGTATATATTTTCTAAATCAAACAAAACACTAAGAGCTTTTATGTGGATAATAATATAGATTTTAATTTGATTGGATTGTGTATATATTTTCTAAATCAAACAAAACACTAAGAGCTTTTATGTGGATAATAATATAGATTTTAATTTGATTGGATTGTGTATATATTTTCTAAATCAAACAAAACACTAAGAGCTTTTATGTGGATAATAATATAGATTTTAATTTGATTGGATTGTGTATATATTTTCTAAATCAAACAAAACACTAAGAGCTTTTATGTGGATAATAATATAGATTTTAATTTGATTGGATTGTGTATATATTTTCTAAATCAAACAAAACACTAAGAGCTTTTATGTGGATAATAATATAGATTTTGATTGGATTGTGTATATATTTTCTAAATCAAACAAAACACTAAGAGCTTTTATGTGGATAATAATATAGATTTTGATTGGATTGTGTATATATTTTCTAAATCAAACAAAACACTAAGAGCTTTTATGTGGATAATAATATAGATTTTAATTTGATTGGATTGTGTATATATTTTCTAAATCAAACAAAACACTAAGCTTTTATGTGGATAATAATATAGATTTTAATTTGATTGGATTGTGTATATATTTTCTAAATCAAACAAAACACTAAGAGCTTTTATGTGGATAATAATATAGATTTTAATTTGATTGGATTGTGTATATATTTTCTAAATCAAACAAAACACTAAGAGCTTTTATGTGGATAATAATATAGATTTTAATTTGATTGGATTGTGTATATATTTTCTAAATCAAACAAAACACTAAGAGCTTTTATGTGGATAATAATATAGATTTTAATTTGATTGGATTGTGTATATATTTTCTAAATCAAACAAAACACTAAGAGCTTTTATGTGGATAATAATATAGATTTTAATTTGATTGGATTGTGTATATATTTTCTAAATCAAACAAAACACTAAGAGCTTTTATGTGGATAATAATATAGATTTTAATTTGATTAGATTGTGTATATATTTTCTAAATCAAACAAAACACTAATAGCTTTTATGTGGATAATAATATAGATTTTAAGTATCATTAATTATTAAAGTAAGGTAAAAAATAAGACAAGGCTATAGTTAACAAATAGATCCACATGATTGTGCTGCTGAGTCAATTTTAACTAAAGTTGGCTTTTGTTTGTTTGACCCATTTAAAACTAAAAGGGTTCAAACTTAAAAAATAAAAAGTTAGGGAAAATTTATTGGTTGATGGGGTTGGTGTGTATACTTCGTGCTTATAAAACACTTTTATAAGCACGAAGTATACACCCCGACCTGTTTATAGTAAAAAAAAAAAATACTGTAATATTTATTCCCTTGGGGTCACCAGGGACCAAATTAGAGAAGTGGGGGAGTCAGAAAAAATAGTTTAAAAAAAAATTTCACTGGTACTTTTTTCAAAAACACTAAAACTAGGCCAAACAGTCAGTCAGTTTTCTGTTTCTTTTTTTTCTCTCTTTATATCATATTGAAACAATTGCCAGAGAGAGAGAGAAAGAAAGCGGTCATCAGGAATGTGAATTCTAAATCCAGAAAAAACGGTTTTCCACTTAAATCGCTAGAGCCTCTCATAGATGTGACTTCTCGGTTTTTCATTGAAATCAGCTTCTTTTTTTTTTCTTAAATAAAAAGCTGATTTCCCCTCTTATGACAGTTCTCTCTGAAAACTGAAAATGTTAATTTTGCCCTGAAGACTTCGACTTCAAGCAATTCATGAAGGGGGTATGGGAGTTAAATGACTTTGGTTCCATCAAAGAAGGACTGCCTGTCTCCTTCCCCCACATATGCACTTTCTCTTAATTTTGACTTTCTTAGTTTAAACTCATTGGAGTTGTTCAGGAAAAAAGTTTTTTTTTTTTTCTTGCTCTCTCTCCAAACACACAGGGTTGAGAAATTCATCTTGATTTCAGCTTTTTTTTTTGCCATTGTCTACATCCCTGGTTTATGCACACTTTTTTTTAACTCTTCTAATTTGTTATCTGTTCCCCAGCGTAACGCTGAATAGTCCTGCTAGACTGAGATAAACATTGGGTTGGCCAAAAAGTTTGTTCATTTTTTTAAAGTGAATATTAATGCAATTCATTTTCCACACTCGATTTGGAACTCTTTAGAATGTCTGTGAATTGTCTGGTTGTCAAATGACAATTTTGTTCAACTACAGCTTTCACTTAGTCACCATCAATCATCTTTGGCCGGCCAGAGCGAGGAGCAGCTGTCACTGAAAAATTTCCTTTTTGGAATCGAGCAAACCATTTTTTGCACACCCATTCTGCAACAGCATTCTCCCCATACACAGCATATCTTTATGCAGGTTTCTGTACTTTTTTTTCCTTTTCTGTATTAAAAAAAAAGCATCAGATATCGGTAGTGCTCTGTTTGATCTTCCATTTCAAAGCCTGAAATACAAGCAAAAATGTAAGAACACCTCTGTTCGGAGGCTTATTACACACTGACGTCAACATACTCGCTACACAAAATACAGGATTTGAAGAATCAGAAATATAAAACGATCTTTAGTAGGCCGGAAAGATGACATTCAAAAATGAACAAACTGTTTAGTCAACCCAATAGATTAGTTGAAATATTAAACCAAAGGGCAGGATGGCGTTGTTGAGAAAAAAAAAATCACATTCTATGAGAAACTTTGTTTTTACATAAATGAGCAAACATCCTTTCGGTACATCTCTCCCTATTTTTTCTTTTCTCTTTCCATATTTTATTTTGTATAACATTAGATTAATGTAATCCTGAAATATATTTTTTACTTTCTCTGACAGATGGATGATTGATTCTCGGGATGATTTCACAACCGAACGGCTGAGCATGATGGAAGATAAGTTCTCTGTGTACCGATGCCACACAATTATGAATTGTACAAAGACGTGCCCCAAGGTGAATCACCAAAGTTCTTTTGTTTCTACACATCTCTTCTTAACTCCATATACGAGCACAAAATACAACTATGATAACATAAATATATGGGTAAAATGTTCATATGTCTCCCTTGTCTTACACTTCTTGCACACAAATTGATTATCATCTCTCAAACTAACTGTAATTCTACTGCACTTCCTGTGTTCCCAATGTTTACAAGTACCACAAAAAATTGAGTTGCTCTCAACTCCATTTCTACAAACTGAGCAGGGAAACTTTCCTCTTTCTGGGGCCTTTCCAACGCAACCACTAATCAACTCTTTGGTCTTGGTAACATTCATTCTCAGACCTTTACTTTCCGTAGCTTAACTCTAAGTTGTCGACTTAGTAAGTAAACTATACATCATTTCACAACCAAGTACTACATTATAAGCATACAACATCTCTTCCGAACAATCCGTACAAAACTCTGTGGACAATGCTTCTAAGACACAAATGAAAAAGCAACAGACTCAATACAGAACCCTGATGTACTCCTACTTTAACATTAAAGCTGCCGCTAAATGTGTTGTTTATCTTAACACATCTCTGAGAATTTCTGTACATTGCTTGAACAACCTTAACATACCACTCGATATTAATAGATTGTCAGGATCTGCAACAACGTCGAAGGAAATACTACAATTTGAAAAATCGAAAGGACCTGTTTAAAGACACAAACATGACCAAAATCTTAGACTTCCTCAAAGAAGTTGGAAACTTTAATTAAAAAATTTTTTTCAAAATAATATAAAAAATGATCCTACCTATAAGATTCCATTTGACAATTTTATTCGGCATTAAATAACCCATAGCTGGTTGATATGCCGTAAAACAAACCAAACCAAACCAACCATTTGCAAAGCGCACCAAACAACATCTCTTCGCACTCTGTTAAAAGCTTTCTCCAACATACTTCTCTTGCATTTCTCTCAGGATAAATATAGTATCAGTGGTACCTTGCCCCGGCATAAAACCAAATTGCTATGCTTATCTGACTTATTTTCTGTGCAGTTATTCTCTCAACCACTTTGAGGACCTGATCCAGCAACTTTAGAATGTCCTCCTTTACCTTTGTAAAAGTTCACAATTTTACTAAGATCCTAGTCTTTCGGAAAAACTTCTTTTATGATCTGATTTGTCAAGTCTGGTCATTTCAATGCCTTTCTTTCTTAATTCTTATAGCTGGTTCAGAGACTGCTTCTGCAACTTTGAGATTTTCTTGGTTCCATGAAAACTTGGTATTCAACAATCTCTCATAATAGTATTTTCAAATGTCCCTCTTGTTCTGTTCATTTGCTGCTAACACTCTATTGTCATTTCGAATGTACTTCTCTCCAACAATATCCATATTTGTTTTTGCCATCTGTTTAGTTATCCTGAATACGTCATTCTTCTGGTGATCTCTTTATAATATATTTAAAACCCTATCTTGCTCAGACCCCTCACTTTGTCTTTGTTGGTTTTCTCTTCTTGCCGTTTGCTTTGCCACCAGATACATATCCTTTTTCGCTAAACATTTTCTTCACTCCCAAGAATATAAATTAGGTCTATAGTATAAATAATGACATTATTTCTCGATTAAAATTTAAAAAAATAAAATCACCTGAAATAAGAGTTAAAAAATATAGAGGTTACCAGCATAGACACATAATCCCCATTATAGTAAAATATATTTTATTTTTTTATAATTGAAAATTGAAATGGGATTATTTATTAAAATAAGAGATGCCGAAAGAGACAAAATAGATAGATACTGTTTGTAGAACCGGTATTTAGCTTTTAAAAAATTTGAAATGGCTACTTTTATATTTTGTGTAAATGTTTCTATTTTATTGTTTATTGTTTTAACAGCACCTGAACCCCGGCTTGGCAATTGGTGAAATCAAGAAGATGTTGGCTTTATACAAGAAAGAACCCAAAGCAGAAGCAGCCCGTGCTTGATGCAAGTCGACCGTTTAGAATCGTGCGGAGAACTGATTTGAGGGACATGTATACCTTTTTTTTTTTGAAAATAAAAAGAAATCGAGGGGAAAAATATTTCTGTAATTCTTATTCTCTTCTAGAATCTGCGTATATGTGTGCATGTTTAGGGTTGAATAATTAGTGTCGGCATCCTGTTTTGAGACAATCCAACCTTCGGGCTTAGATCAAAGTGTAGTATATGTATAATAGATATCCTCAAAGATGCCCACTTCGCACTTTTATTTTTGCTTTTGGCCTCCCCAAATATTTTTTTTTTATCATAGAAGGACAATATAAATTCTTTAACTCTATTCCTATGTCTTTTTCTCCCACTCAAGTCCCACTTCCCTGTAGAGATTGACATGCTTGTTTTTGGTTCTAAACAAACTGGAAAACAGTTAGCAGTTTGGCTAAGATCAAAGTGTAGTATCTGTTCCGATGGATACTGCACCCCATAGACTGGTATTGTCTTGGCCTTCGGGGCTTGATTTACACATGTCTATGGGTCTGTCCTGTGCAGTTCTAGGAGGTGCACCCTCCCAGGCTTCGCCTCCCCTCTTTGGGGAAGAGTAAGTTTATTGCTTACTGCCTGAGGCGCCCCTACCAGGGAATGCCGACGGGGCTGCCCAGGCAATTTTTAATGGCCAGAGTGCTCACCTCTCGGGCGCTGGCTTTTCAAACCCCACTTTCCCGACCCGACCTTGGGTCACATCTTACTTGTGGAAGTAAAATAAAACTGGCCTTGTGCCTAACTCCTGGAGAGGAGTAAATAAATACTCTTAGAAAAGGTTGGGAGAGTCTTACTCACCTGCCCCTGATTTTATTTGGTTTCTTTTGTTTTTTCTTTCTTTTGGAGTTCCTCCCCTCTTCCCCATAATTTTTCATGAAATTTTCCCCACTTTAAAAACTGACCTTGTATCTAACTTCTCCTTTGTGGGTAGGAAAGTAAATAGAGATAATGGATACTATCTGAAAGCATGTTTGCACGACAAGCAAGCGTTGCACAATCTCTAACCTCACTTCTGACTCAAAATCTAGTGCTCAGGTGAACTACAGCTCATCGGAAGTGCATGTACATGTGTGCATGTTTATGGAATGGCTTGTCAGATTGTTTTGTCGAATTTTGAAGGTTTAAAAGGATGCAGTGTCTCGGCAGCCAACAACTGATGCAAGCAGTTTGTTCCAGGCTTCAGCAGTTCTGAGTATGAAAAAAAAAATGTTTCTGAAAGTCACGGGCTATTTTTTGACTCTGTAGGCATTCTCATGCATGTTAGAAACGTCGAGATCAAAACAGTACTCAAGATTATGATTGGTGAAATGCTTAATAATTTTGTAGCTGTTTGCCAAGTCGGTTGCTAGATTTCAGAGCTTTGATAAATCCAAGCCCAGGGAATGGTTGATGGAGGATGTTCGCTTGGTTGCAGAACAGATTCCAGGCGGGTCAATGTTCAGAGCAAGGTAGGGTTTCCAAACTGATGATGCGAATTCTAAGTGTGGTCGCACCATGGTTTGGAAGTCCAGTCTATTCTACTATTTCACTCGGGATAGAGAGGGTCACAATGGATTCATATTTTTGTCTGTGTATTAGTAAAACTGACTGTTCCTATTTACTTGCCTCCCCACGAGGGAAAAGTATGTTTTTAATGTGGGGAAAATCCAGCTCTCCAAAAAGGGGAACTCTGGATTGTAACAAAAATAAGAATTGACTTAGTCTAGAAGAATTACTCTTTCACTGACCGAGGGCAGAATAGACTAACTGTAGCATCAGAACACTTTGTTCCTGGCTAAAAGGCCAAGAACTGACTGTTATACCTCTGATGGAACATGGTATGCTAAGCCCACAATCTGTGCCATTACACCACTTCCCTTTCAATATATAATGACAACAACCGAAGAAAAATAATTTGAAGTTTTTTATTGTTTTACTAACTGTACCAATCCGGCTTTGCCTGATAGTGTGTTATTTAATTTGTTTTGCTTTTCTTTTTTAAACTATGCCGGTTTATTTTTTAATTTTACTTTTTGTTTCAAACTCTGTCTGGATAAATACAGAGTTACCTCCCTTTTTTTGGAAAATCATTCCGACTCAGAAAAAGTATTTTCTGGGCGAAATTAAATAAAATTACATTTTATTATTCATAACATGCTGCAACGATTCACAAGAGAAACTGACAAACCAGAATCAAATATTGATTTTATAAGAAGAAAGCTATCGATGACAAAGAAACGATAAAGAGACTGACTTCACTTTATATATAACAAGTGCCCTTTATATAATAGATAACGAGCTGTATCTACCATGCGGGAACGTCATTTTAGTTTTGAAGTTGTATTTGTTTATACATTTTCTAAACTCACAGTAAAATTCTAATTGTAAGGGAGACAATATTTTTTTATATTCTGCAAGTTTCAGATTTTATGGTGATTAGATAAAAAAAAAAAAACGTTAATAATATAGATAATCTGTTCCAGGCACAGTCATTTTAAAAATAAATTGTAGCAAAGTACTTATTATATTGCCAATAACATAGTACAAGAATAACAAATGAAAATTGGCTACTCAGAATCAAAGTTTGATATATCAGTTTAAATGCTATTTGGGTCTGGCTTTGGAAATTCAACAAGATATATATAGAATAGATAATTGCAAGAAAGGTAAATATTTTCACCCTATTGCTTATTTAGGATGTGTACTTCAATATTGACAATGTAAAATGTGTGTGGAAATAGATAACATAACTGAAGTTATGGGTTAAGAAATGTTTTAATTTTGTAGAGTTAAACTCCGGTTGGAGCGAAATTTTTTTCAAAGTTTTTAAATCGATTTAAGTTTGTATCTCCTATTTGAATATTAAAATCAGCGATATAAAATGCAGTTGAAGCAGGCATTTATGCTTCCTAAAAGGAGAGTAGAAAGTGAAATTTCGATTTACTTTCGGCAGCCTCGTAACTCTTGCTTCACTTATTTTGTTCTTTAGTCCTCATATTCCATGAGCGATGTTTCTGCCAAAGGGGAAAGAATTGCTGTTTTCTGGGTCAGAATCTATACACCTAACAGTTATCGTTGGCTAGTTTTTAACCTTGAAGTAGTATTTCTTTTGTTTGTTCCTCACATCAAGTGGTTTCATGCCTTGTCTGGAGCGATTTCAATAAAAAAAAAAATTAAAAATATGCAAATGCTTCAACTTAATTAAAATCATCGATGGTGAAAACTGTGAAAATAGAGCACCACACAACTAAAGTTATGGTCTTAGCGTGTGTATTTTGCGGATTATTCAGACTATTATTCTCACCTTGGTTGTTATCTTTTCACAACGTTTTGGCCGATGTAACCTCCAGTCCTCTTCAGAGGCATCTTTTCAAACTCTGGAATCTATACGGAATTTCTAATAGAAAAGTTTTATTTAATCCACAAGGGTAGATTGTTCTTCTTCCGTCAGCCATGACCGGGTAAAAATGTTAATTATATTTTTGTTAGTTATTATTGCCTGTACTAAATATTAGACATTCATAGTAATCATCCTCATCCTCATCATCATCCTCATCCATCTTATTTCCCTTCGTCAGGAGTCTGACGTTTTCTGACAGCCTGCAATCTCAGCCTCCAAGCTTGTCGGTCTTGAGGATTGATTTCATTCAAATTCCACTGTCTAAGATTCTTGTGTATGGTTTGCATTCAAGTTTTCTTGGGTCGTTCAACTTTCCTACGGCCTATCACCTGTCATCCCGAGATCTCTGCATTTTCTTATCCAAGAGTTGCAGACTATAATAGTCTGAATAATACTAATTATCAATCTTCATTTCAAAAATTTCCGAAACAAGGTCTTAGAATGGTTTTAATTTTGCGTATTGCAATTATCCGAATTTGTTACAGTTTAAGAGTCTATTTCATTTTGTGTAATTAACTTTTGTTTAAATCTCATTTAGTATAAGACATTGACATAGTTTGACCCCCTCCCAATGTGCCAGGATTTTCAATACCTCCTGACAGTCATTGACCGTTTCTCAAGGTGGCTGGTGGCAGTACCAATTAGTGATACTTCAGCGAATATAGTTGCCAAGTTCTCCAGTATCTCCAGACATTTTTTGTTATTCTTGTACTTTTTTGGTGCAATAAAACGACTTTTATTTTTTTTACACTGTTCACCTGCGTTTGTCATTTCTTCTTCATATCTTTGTCCGTGTCTCTTTCTTAATTATAAGACCGATCACCTGCGACACACTTTCAGGGACCTATTTAGAAAAAAAAAGAAAATATCTACTCTTATGACAATCTGCATAAAAAGGGAATCATTCTCACCAGTTCTTGTGTCTTATAGCCTAAGGTAGTCAGCAGACGCATATTTGTTTGGCCTTTTAGCTAGAATCAAAGTGTAGTACCTGTTCTGATACTACACTTCATCATTTCTGTCCTCTGTCAGTGAAGAAGAAATCCTTCTAGACTGAGGCAATTTAAATTTTTGTCACAATCCAGAGTGCCCTTTTTGGGGGAGTTGGATTTTCCTCACATTAAAACACAACCTTGTGTCTAACTCTGCCCTCATGGGGAGGCAAGTAAATAGGGACACGCGCCATAATTGCATCCAAACAAGTTTGATCGAACAAAATAAGCAACTTTTGTCATTTATTCTGTTTTTCGTTTTAACATCCGAGTTGAAGTTATTAATCAAATAACCATAATTAAAAAAAAGACTACTTTCGATTCCACTTAGAATCATTTTTAAGGTATTCAACATGAATTAAAGTGGTGAAAAATGTCAAGCAGTTTGAAAATATATTTTCCACTTTCCTTTATTTTGATAAGCTTTTGAATATTTGATATAAGAACTTGTCATCTGTGGAACACGTTGCCACACGATTGTTTCCTGGGGGCCTACAACATGTTTATTTTCAAATTCAATGTCAGTAAAACACTTCTCATAAACTGTCCTAATAAATCATCAAATTTTATTAATTCCAATCATTATTTTCAATCCTCTCATAATATTATTCATCATTCAACTGACAATCTATCCATTGCATTAATCCTTATCTTATGACTAATTAGTTAGCAAAAAATAAAAATAGAATCTCAAGATTCATTTTTTTTTATGTTTAAAGCATTTTTTGAAAATGTAATCAATATTTATTTCTGTTTTAACCAAGATTATTTATTTTTATTTATTTTTAAATTACCTTGCAGCCTAGATATTTTTTTGGGGGAAAGCACAAAATGGAGCAGGTGCTAGTGTGATTGCAGGAATTAGAAATCGTAAGTTCAGGGAACTTTAGCCATCACTAACCAACAGAGCGTTACCAATGTTGACCAAGAGAAGAGTCTATCAGGCATGTGTATGCGGAGTGATGGTATGAGAATGATACAATTGATGTGTAATGTGAGTCTTAAAGACAGGCTTAGATCTGATGAACTTAGAGTGAGATTAAATCTGGACAGTATAGGGAGATGTGTCCAGAACAGGAGACTTCGATGATGTGACTATGTTGAAAAAATGGATGAGAGTTCTTGGATTAGTAGATGTAGAAAAGTTGAGGTAGCAGGTTCAGTTGACAGGGAAAGGCAAAGGAAAACATTGAAGGAAGTGATAAAAATGGACTTGAGAGAAAGGGATAAATAAAGAACTGGTCAGAGATAGGTTACTTTGGAATTTTTAAAAACCGTCCACCACACGTCAGCATGTAAAACGGACGTTAACTCAAATATGATGATAATAATGATTCTTTTTTTTCTTTATTATATAAAGAGTGTATGTACTCTTTGTCGGGAAAAAAATATGTTTCGTTAGTGTTTACACTAATATTAATATTCAAACAAAATAATGTTTCAGTCTCTGAAGTTAAAAAAAAGAAATCAGAAAACGTCTCAAACTGGAAAGTTAAAAAGAAAGAAAAAAACAGCTTTCTTCGAACTGCTTTTACTTTTGGAATTCCCTCCTTGCTCCCCCGATTGTACCATAATGCAGACATTTAAATGTAATGCGAACAAACATTTTGCTGCACAACTTCTTACTTAGGATGTCCTCTGTAAATCATAGTAGCCCCTTTACATTTTTGTGACAATATGCCTTGTTTGGAGTGAAATGAAGTTTAGAAAAAAAAGAAAGGAAAAGCAAGATAGAAAATGTCTCATTATGGAAATAGAATAAAGGATTTCGTTCCGAATTCATTGTAGACGACACTAGGGGGTGTCAAACTTGCTATTTGCTTTCTCCATTGCTCTAAACACTTGAACTGGTTAATTTTTGTGTGACGGGATGCATATATATTTATTTATATACAAATGAATACACATTGGTCTTTATTATAGAGTTGAAAATCCTTGGAATTTTGAGTCGGATGCTATCGAGACAGGTGCACTTAATTTATGCAACATTTATTTTGTTTTTTTCCACGTCTAGTGATACTGACAAGAGATGTAATTTTTAATAAATTATTTCTATGGCAGCAAATTATTGATTGTTCTTGTTTTAAGAACAAAAAGAAGGGACGCGGAAAATACGTCAATTTATATGCTCTGTTCTTTTCTTCTTTATTTTAAACATTGGAACCACTATATTGAGTGAAAACGTTTTACACTCAAAGTGATGACGTCATTCATTTGCTGAGGAATGTTTTTTTTGGAAAAAAAAAGGGAGAGAATTCTGTCATGACTTTTCTGTCTTCTATTAAAATTCCTCTTTGCGACTTTGTTTAATTAATTTTTCTTTTTTTTTGGCTTTCATGGCCCCGAAACAAAGTTTTAACTAACATCACGTTTGTCGTGTAGGAAAAAAAAGGTAACACAAAAATACTACTATATAACGTGTAAAATTTATGCTTTTTTTTTTTGTTGTGGTCGAAATTGTGTGTGTATGTTTTTTTTTTTGGTTTCACATAAACGGAAGTACTAAGTACTCAAAGTTAAGTAGATGCAAAAAAGAAATCAACAATAGAATGTTTGGTAAGATTTATTTATTTACATTTTTTTTTTATTTATTTACATAAGTAAATAATATCCGCAAAAGATATTTACGCCTTATGTAATTGTTTCATTGTAGCTCTTAATTTTACTGTGAAGTGTGTTTTTATTCGGAGTTTTCTACTACAGGAGAGAGACCCCCCCCCACCCCTCTCTACTGATTTTCTTCATCCGAATGTTTTTTTTGTTTTTTTAAATAGTTAAGCTCTTTTAACCATAAATCTAAATCTAAACAAATATTGTGCATATATTTAGAAATGTACGTACACTACAGGTAATAAGATTCGGACAGTCAAGAATTTTGAGCCGTGAGACGATTTCGTTAAAGATGGACAATCTGTTTTTATTTTTGTTTTTTTTCCCCGTTCTTATTCATTCATCGTTTTCACAAAGAAGACATTATTAAAGCCTCTGATTTGTTACATCAGAGTAGAGTACAGTGCTGTTCGGTCTAAGAGGGCCATCCTCTCAGGCATTACCTCCTTCTCTAGGAGGGTGGGTATTGGTTTATCGCCGGTCACTTACGGGGGATGCAGACGGGCCCCGGTCATGGCAAATTTTGAGTACCCCCTTTTTGAGCAAAACTGGATTCCCCACTATAGGATTGATTTGTGTTGGATTATTCGGACTACTATTCTCATCTTGGTTGCTATATACACAACGTTTCGGCCGATGTAATCCACTGATCTTCTTCAGGTGCGAAAAAATAAAATAAAGAGACTAACTTCTACAGAATTTGAACCGAACTTTTTTTTTTTTAAAGCCTAACCCTAAACAAAGTTTTATGTTTGGTTCGGCAAAAGTCGGTTTGGTTCGGTTCAAATTCTGTAGAAGCACCAAGAATAAATAATAATAGTAATTAATAATACTACACACGTAGACAATATTGGGTTTAAGACTCTCAAAATTCATACTAGAATTGTCCACATCAACCATGGCCTAACGATTAAGAGCATTGGTTCTTAGTTGTAAGTGTCAGTCTTCTGGGGGTTGAAGGTTCAATCCTTGCTACAGTCGATAATAACTAAACATAACATAAAATTAACATTTATACCCCTGTGCATTAAATAAAGGGTTCAGTTCTAAATTCCATAAATATTCTCAAGTTCGAAAAGAAGCGCCTAAAGAAGATCGGAGATACATCGGCCGAAACGTTGTGAAAATAACAACCAAGAGTAGAATAGTAATCCGAATAATATCAAGTAAGATTGTTTAAATCAAGTATTGAATCAGTTATTTCAACCAATGAAAATTGCAAAATATTGTTTTGTCTTTCGAAAAGTTAATTAGCTAATAATAGATTTTTTTTAGCAATTGTATTTTTTTATGTAATTATATTTAAAAAATGTTTTAATTTACCTCAATTTTTGTTTTTAATAATTAAAGTAAAAAAAAAATTCTGTAAAATTTAATGAAAAATCTTACTTATCAAAAATAAATGTTTTTTTTTTTTTAAATCTAGTGTTTTGGGTTTTTATATAGATCAGCCCCCATGGCTGTCAACATTAGCTCGATAAAATAAGGTAACGACCACAGCTGAAAGGCGATCACACAAAATGAAATCTGGGTTCTTAGAACGGAAAACGAAAAACATAAAATGAAAAAAAAAACCCTGATTAATTTAGGGTGGGTGGGGCATAATGGGTCGATTTTGAAGGAAAAAGGAACATTTTATATTAATATTTATGAAAAGCAAGTGTTTTAAAAAGAAAATTTTTTTTTTAGTAAATGTTCAACATGTATAATGAGTCTATTTTTGGATTGTTTCCTGAAATCCTATCACATCGTGTAAAAATATAATAGGTTCTAGCCAACTGTATTAAAATTGGTAAAATTCTTCAAGTGGTGAGGCATAATTGGTAACCATTGTGTCTCTTCAATAAAAGACCCATTTTTGTTCAAAACAAAAGGTGATAAGCAGTTCCAACATGCAACATAACAGCAATAGTTACTTGGAGAGCTTTATATTTAAAGCTATCACTACTATAACAAGTCTTTAACAAGAAAAATACAGAACATCCCATAAAATAATAACTCGGCGAAATATAGAATTGCACACAAATGTCATAAACACAAGCTCTTCACATATATTTTTACCTTGACAATCCTTCCTATCATTTTATATACTCTTTTGGCTAAGATCAAAGTGTAGTATCTGTTCCGATGGATACTGCACCCCATAGACTGGTATTGTCTTGGCCTTCACGGGCTTGATTTACGCCGGTCTATGGGTTTGTTCTGTGCAGTTCTAGGAGGTCCACCCTCCCAGGCTTCGCCTCCCCTCTTTGGGGAGGAGTAAGTTTATTGCTTACTGCCTGAGGCGCCCCTACCGGGGAATGCCGACGGGGCTGCCCAGGCAATTTTTAATGGCCAGAATTCTCACCTCTCGGGTGCTGGCTTTTCAAACTTCACTTTCCTGACCCGACCTTGGGTCACATCTTACTTGTGGGAGTAAGATAAAAACTGGCCTTGTGCCTAATTCCTGGAGAGGAGTAAATAAATACTCTGAATATAGCACACAAATGTCATAAACACAAGCTTATTGCTACAAACCTATTCAAATTACTGACTATTCTTGTCAATAGGGAGCAGCCGAATCAGTGATCCCTACCGCTAAAAATCTGCGGTAACCTGTTTATTCTCCACCTTGGAAAGTAATTGATTTTTTGTAACTCTGTCAGTAATGTCTCAAATCCAACTTTATAACATTTAAGTAGAGTCTACTATTTTACTTTTTGTTGGTGCCTTCCAAGTCAAAGTTCTTTTCTTCAGAAATCGGAGATGAGACAACTTTATCAACAAACATTCAGCAAGTCAACCAGTAGCACTTTCCAAAGCTGATAACTCCAGGAAAGAGAGCATAGGAAGAGTTATTGACAGTTTTAGACATTGCTAAGGATGATGCAACTTAAAGTCGGTATCACATCAGCCATTAATACTTTGGGTTGGGAGAAAATAAAAGAAATCTGCAAGTTGACCCAGTATGCCCCGTCCCACCCTACATTGTATTTTTTAGCTGGGTGAAATGCAACAGTTTACAAAAACAAATAAAAAATAACATCAGAAAGAAATAATTACAACAAAAACAAAATAATATAAAAAAACATTGATTTTCAAAATATACAATGCAACATTATAAATATATCAGTAAAAAAAAAAACAGTACGTGTTTTTTTGTTTTCTGTTTCAGGAACTTGAGGTTAATTTTACGTGGTTACCTTTAGACTGTTGTAACTCGTCGCCATACATGGACACCCAGTGGCGGGTTCTGATCTATATAAGCACCTTGTTTTGTAAACAAAATATACCGTGAATTTCTTTGTTTTTTTTGTTAATTAAAAACAAATCTTACTTTTGTATTTAGATTCAATGTTTTAAAAATTCCAAGTATTTTAATTAATTTTTTTTTTATCCCTAACCCAATAAAGACATATAATATGCTATTGTCCAGAATAGGATCCAATTTCTTTTTAAATAAGGCAGATAACTGTAAGCTTTCAACTATTTTTCTTAGCACATAGGCAATCCATATTCACAGCATCACAGAGAATTGATTCTCATGCTGTTTCATTTGCACAATCGGTTTGAGAAATAATTAAATGCTGACTAAATATAATTAACTAAATATAATAGTTAAATTGTTTGGTTATCATTATCTGTTCTACATCTACTAACCCAAGAACTCTTATCCATTCCTTCAACATGACCATACCAACAAAGTCTCCTGTTCTGAACACATCTCCTTATACTGTCCAGATTTAATCTTTCTCTGAAGTCATCAGATCTAAGCATGTCTTTAAACTCACATTACACATCTGAATCAATGCATCTGGAGCAAGGCTTTTGTCCATCACTGGAATAAGTGTGTCCCCTTCCACCTCCACTCCGATGGCACCTAAGTGGATGACACAGTGGACGACATGGCTCAAACTATTCTCTAGTGCTCGGACATCCGACTCCTCCATGTGAGCCCACCTTGGCTTTTGAGTGAGCGCATTAGTGTTTGCTCGATGACAAGATCGGAGCCAAGTCTAGCCCAGTATTGGCTACTGCGTCTGATTATGTGAAACCCAAACTGGAACTTTAATTTGGATGACCAGCGGCTGCGAATATTGGCAGGCAAGCAGAGATGGCACTGAGATGCAGTTTCCAAGACCCTATTTGATCAGCTGCACCAAGTGCCCTAGCAATTTCTAGCATGTGCTGATAGTTTATCCATAGTTTTCTAGTTTTGGAGGCCCTTGCCAGTTCATCCCTTTTCACTGTTGTAAATTCTACCAATGGAATATGATTCCAACAATGACTTCAAGTCACATTCACCAGTCTCCATCAGCATCTACAGTCACTCAAGTTCTTCTACTTGGTCCTGAAAACCAGGTTCATCCTCCAAGATTTTGGCAACAATCTGATGTGTGAGACACTGATCTACCAGCAGGTGGAAGCGAAACACTCGTTGCACTGCCTTTCCGCTCATCATGTGTACAACAGCATTTTCACCATATAGTCTCCATGATCTTGAGTTCACTGCCATCCATCAATGTCCAATAGCGCCCAACACATTCATGAAGGTATGGAATATGCCAAGCAATAGTATCACATTCCTAGTTGGAGTACCATCTGGAACAACGTTAACAATTTCAGAAGTCTTCCAAAACAACGGTTGATCAAAGGTAATGATAGTCGGCATGTTGTGTTTTGACGAAAGACCGCATAGGTAATCTAGGGTTGACAGGATACAGGTTTTATCTCCTATATTCATGTCTATCATGGGGAGAAACTGTACCAATGATTTTCCCAGATATTAGCACTCCTAATGCCGCAGGTGCATCATACCTTGCCAGCTGGGAGTAGTCTGGTTGAAGCGAAAGGACCTTTCCCAGAAAATGCCCACTCTGCAATCACATACATCAGCTGTTGGGAGGGACTGAAATTCAATGCCACGGTTGACATGCTTTGAAAACCAGTAATCTATGATATCAATCTTTGTCATTTCAACAAGTTTCGAATCCGCCGTTTTTTGCCTTGGTATGCCATGACTCACTTGCTTCCCTGGTGTGATAGCTGCAATCATGCCCATCGCATAGAACGTACTCTTTCCATCCAACGTTATAATGTGATCCACGTCGTCTCCGGCAAATAACAGGGACTGATCAAAAATATCCATGTCACCATCTAATGCATCTGGGTCAAGGGAAACCTTTGTACCTCTGGGTATGATGGTTGAGAGACTATCGATCAAGAATAGTGACCTGTACAAGTGGTGCATTTGCACCGAGAGACCCAGTTGTAAGGGTGCAATTACAGCTCTTGCACACACAGCTGGATCAACAACATGTCCTATGTCAGCAACCTTTGTGGATGTATCCTTCCCAACAAACAGAGGCTGCAACAAGAACTGCAAACTTGCAGGAATGAAGTCTAATGCTGCCACTAGTTTCAGTTCAGTTGTTGTTGGATACGTATCCTCCACTGGCACCACTATCGTCTTGGTGTCAGCTTTGATGAGTTTCGCTGCGATTTTAAGAATTGCTGGTTTTGTTGCTTCCTCATTGTCTGTCGGAGGTGAATTTTAGTATTCACGAAGAATGTCACAGGTTCTTTCCCTAAATGTCACAATGTTTGCGTCACTACAACGGCCTTTGGTCACAAATAAAAAGTTTCCATATTGACTTATCAGCTTTTCCTTGACGTACTGATTTCCATATGCCATTGATACACTACCTCGTAAGTATTCTTCCATTTTAGCGACAAGATCCGATATCGTTATCTGTTCCTCATCGTTTTCCTCCAAGAATACACCCACCCTTTTGAATTCTTCATCCTGATCGCTGTCTTTTTGTCTTTCACTTTTTCGTCATTTGGTTCATTCAACTGACATTCAACTGACATAAACTGTCTTGGAATGCTTCACATTGTATGGAAGTTGACGTTACATGACTGGTGGTACACACAGTCTGCAGCACGAAGATCACCACCAAAATATTCGATCCGACCTTGAACAGCAGTGGCCCACTCATCCTCTCTTATTTTGCAATGAACCAGGATTGTTTGAGCAAATGCATCAGTCTTCACATAGCAAATCTTTCCCTCACCTTTTCGTTTGTAGTCTTTTTTCGTAGTATCAGTTCCACAGAAAAAGTGATGCGTTTTACTGTTATATCGTCCCAGAGAAACACAAGCACTCCTTTTTACTGGTCAAGCAGAATCATCTTTTTTTTAGGTTAAAGCAATGTCATTATTGTTTATGTGGTTAACTCAACACGTTTTGTGAACACTAGTTCTGGCTTCAACAATTACTTGGACACCTCTTTTGATACTTGCACGGTTGACACCTGCAGCACTCTTTTCTTTGAAGCACAATGGTCTCCTCACAGTCCAAATCCCATTTGCATAAAATACAGGTTTCTCTCCTGCCGGCTGAACTCATGTTTGACCCTGAAAATATGTGAAAATATATGTGTATAAGTATATTGTGATTAGTATGGAGATAGTGAATTGTTTGTGAGGGCAGTTTTAGGTTGGGTAAAACGTGGTCTCTTTGGGTTTTCCAGTCGTTTTTGCAGGAATCCTATACCCTATAAAACAATTTCGTTTGTATATGGAGGTAAGGGGCCTGATTAATTGAGGAAAGTACTAATTCACCACTTGTACCCATATAAAAATAATCACCCATATGCCTGTTTGTGAATCAGGGTGGGTGCAATAAGGAGTTTAGGGGTAGGGTACCCCTAGATATGGTATAAAGGGTGATTTAGCATCATTGGTAACCATTTCATGTGAAAGATTGATCCTGAAAACCTGCGTAAAAATCCGAGATTTATTGATTTATCATGAAAACTGACTGAGTTAGTGCTTCACATGTAAATGGAAAATGACTTGTAAACCAAAAAAGTCATCTTCGAAATTTGACATTTTCCCATACTCCGATTTTGTCCAACTTTTAGCATGTTGTAGACTAGACTCAGCCTAAAAAACAAAATTTCGCAATTTTTTTTTAGGTAAGGGTACTCTCACTGGCCAGGTTTCACTTCCATACATAATTACACTGCATACATATGCCTGATAAACTCTTCCCTTGGTCAACAATAGTAACGCTCTGCTAGTTAGTAATGGCAGAAGTTTCCTGAACTTACCCCATCTACTCCTAATTCTTATAATCACACTAGCACTTGCTCCAGTGGTATCACTAAGAGAAGAAAACTTCTAGACAACCTCAATAGCTTTGCCATCCAAATATACTTTCTCATCAAAGCTAAATATTCTTTAACTAAATAAAACGAATATGCCTCTTCTTTATTTATTTATTTATTAATTTATTTATTTAAAATTGTAGCAATTATTTATTTATTTAAAATTGTAACAATTATTTATTTGTTTATTTATTTATTTAAAATTGTAACAATTATTTATTTATTTAAAATTGTAGCAATTATTTATTAATTTATTTATTTAAAATTGTAACAATTATTTGTTTGTTTATTTATTTGTTTATTTAAAATTGTAACATTTATTTATTTATTTGTTTATTTAAAATTGTAGCAATTATTTATTTATTTATTTAAAATTGTAACAATTATTTATTTATTTATTTAAAATTGTAACAATTATTTGTTTATTTAAAATTGTAACAATTATTTGTTTATTTAAAATTGTAGCAATTATTTATTTATTTATTTATTTATTTAAAATTGTAGCAATTATTTATTTATTTAAAATTGTAGCAATTATTTATTTATTTAAAATTGTAACAATTATTTATTTATTTATTTAAAATTGTAACAATTATTTGTTTATTTAAAATTGTAGCAATTATTTATTTATTTATTTATTTATTTAAAATTGTAGCAATTATTTATTTATTTATTTATTTAAAATTGTAACAATTATTTATTTGTTTATTTATTTGCTTATTTAAAATTGTAACAATTATTTATTTAATAAAGATATTTTTTTATTATTGCCACCCACTCAACGCTTCAAATTGTTTGACTTTTCAAAGTAATTATTTATTTATTTATTTATTTATTTGTTTATTTAAAATTGTAGCAATTATTTATTTATTTATTTAAAATTGTAGCAATTATTTATTTATTTATTTATTTAAAATTGTAACAATTATTTATTTATTTATTTAAAATTGTAGCAATTATTTATTTGTTTATTTAAAATTGTAACAATTATTTATTTATTTATTTATTTAAAATTGTAACAATTATTTATTTGTTTATTTAAAATTGTAACAATTATTTATTTATTTATTTATTTATCTATTTAAAATTGTAACAATTATTTATTTGTTTATTTAAAATTGTAACAATTATTTATTTATTTATTTATTTAAAATTGTAACAATTATTTATTTGTTTATTTAAAATTGTAACAATTATTTATTTGTTTATTTAAAATTGTAACAATTATTTATTTATTTATTTATTTAAAATTGTAACAATTATTTATTTGTTTATTTAAAATTGTAACAATTATTTTTTTATTTATTTATTTAAAATTGTAACAATTATTTATTTGTTTATTTAAAATTGTAGCAATTATTTATTTATTTATTTATTTAAAATTGTAACAATTATTTATTTGTTTATTTAAAATTGTAACAATTATTTATTTATTTATTTAAAATTGTAACAATTATTTATTTAATTATTTAAAATTGTAGCAATTTGATTCTTTTTAGAACAATATTCTCTGTCTTCTTATTATAAAAATAATTGTCAGTTAAATATTCTTCAAATCAATAAAACGAATGTCGCTTTTTGAAATGTATTTTATTTAAAATTGTACTTTTTTAGTCAACGGGACGACATAATTTGATTTTGGAACAATTCATTTTAAAATGGGTAAAGTCGGAATTGTTTACCATTGACGGTATGAGGTTAATCACCAATTATCACCTTTGTTGATAGGACAATCCCATTTTTTTAAATGTGTGTATGAACGTATGTATGAACATGAAATGCCTTAGCGTATTTTTATATAGATATCTACTTACTTGTTTTTTGTCAAAACAAAATTTTAACAAAGATTTTACTTTGTTATTTTTCTCTATATATTCTGTATGTTTTTCTATTTACCATAGTATTGTTATAGCCTTCTACAAGAATACTTTATACACTGTACACAATGCTTCAAGCAAACTATACAATTCTCTTGTATTTTTCTTCTTTATGTTTTCATGTGTGGTAGAAGTTGCGAACGGCAGCAAAGGGGTGATTTGCTGTATTCCCGACAAAGAATGGACTTCCACAATAGAACATCCCAGTCTGTTTATATACCAACTTTTTGGCTTCTGATCTCTATCTATTTAGTTCTAGCTCAACTGAGCACTGGTTACTAAATTCAATAACATAAAGATATTTAGCGGACAGACAGACAGTTAGTTATCATCTGTTAATATATAGAAATGACAAACTCAATGTTTTTGTTTGGCATGCAGGACATCGGTGTGAGAGAAAGCATGATTTGCCTACTGCAAAAAAAAATGTGCTAATATTTCCCATATAGAATATTAAAAAAAAACAGTTTTTTCATTCGTTTTACTGCATATCAACCACTTATTTTTGTTATGTAATACAATACAATAAATAATTGTCTTGTCTATTTGATAGCATATCAACCACTTATTTTTGTTATGTAATACAATACAATAAAGACTTGTCTCAAATGTTATGCAGCATATCAACCCCTTTTGAGTTATTTTATATTGAAATAATAAAAGGGGCGTCTTATTTGACCAACAGTATATCAGCCTTTGGTGCATTATTCAGTGCTAAAACACAATATTTATAGAGAATTCAGTGAATTTGCGCTGCTATTTTATCCCAGGAAGGGTTGATATGCCGTAAAATAGACAAGCCTTTTATTGTCCTTCTGGGCATTATATATAAAATAGGGGGTGATATGCTGTAAAACAGATAAGCCGGCGATTGTGCAGTATTATAACAAGAAAAAAGGGGTAAAATGAAACAAATAAACAACAAATAACTTTTACCAAACACAAGAAAATTTACTTTTTATATTTACCTCTATATATAGTGGTTATAAGATTTGTTATTGTCACTTCTAATTTATCGTTAGAGTCATATTCCAAGATGGCGGGCTCTTTGTTTGAAAGCTGCTTGCTAATTTCAAGCTTAAAATATAATAAAAAAGGGCTAGTGAAACCGTAAGCCTACGTCCGGGGGTGGTTGGCAGTTGGATTAGGGTAAGCTTTTTTTAAGCCTGAAATCAGCAAGCAGCTTCCAAACAAATTGGGCGCCATCTTGGAATATAACTCGAATGATAGATTAAAAGTAATAACAAATTCATAGATAATAAATCTTATAATCAGTATCCACATGTGAAACTTATATAGGGAGATAGGAAAGTAAATTTTCTTGCGTTTGGTAAAAGTTATTTGTTGTCTATTTGTTGTTTTCACCCCATTTTTCTTGTTAATTATACTGCATAATTGCTGACAAGCCTTTTATTGTGTTTTTGCATTTAAAAAAATGTTATTCACCCCAAACAAGGCATATTGCTACTGAGACATAAGGGGCCAGATTTATAAGGGGCATCCTAACTCGTCAGTTGTACAGCAAGATATTTGTTCACATTACATTTAAATTTCTGAATGTTGGTACAGTCAGGGAAACAAGGAGCAGGGTGGGAATTCCAAAAGCCAGTGGTTCGAGAAAAGAAGCTATTAGAGTAGAAAGTTTTCCAGCATCTTGGGACCTCTACAGTGAAGGGGTGTTCACCTTGGTCGGAATGAGCCGGCTTCTTGCCTGGTCTACACCACGTCTCCAACCATGGCGGCCCGCACACAGTAGTCCTAAGCAAGGTCGCATGAGATGGTTAACCAATCAGGATTCCACATCTGAAGGTTGTCACCCACATCCTCAAGGTGTCCATCGATACATTATCAGGGATGTAAGTTCTTTGCTTTTTTTTTAATTTAGAAAAAGTGGATTTCCGTTTTAATCGCTAGAGCCTTGCGTGATTTCTCTGCTTTTTGGGGCGAAATCTACTTCTTTTTATTTTAATAAGAAAAAGTCGATTTCTGCCAAATTGGTAGAGCCTTATTTGGCTGGAATTTCTTTTTCTTTCTCTTTCTTCCTCTCTCTTTTCCTGTTTTTCTCTCTTCCTCTTCCGCTGTTTATCATGTCTTAACTTGCCTCCGTTTTCCTTATTATGATTGTTCTCTCTTGAAAACTGACAAAGTTAATTTTGCCGTGAAGGCTAAAACTTCAACCGATTCAGGATGATTGATGGGTAGATGACTTTTGTTTCATCAAAGAATAACTTCTTGTCTTCTTTCCCCCACAAGCGCACTCAATGTCTTCTCCTAAGTTGTTTCTAGTTGTTGTCTTTTGCGCTAACCTCTTTTCACACAAAAACACACTCACACAGAAGGCCGTGGCCTCCCAGGTTGGGAAATTCATTTTGATTTCCTCTTGGTAACATTCATTCTCAGACCTTTACTTTCCGTAGCTTAACTCCAAGTTTTCAACTTAATAAGTAGACCATACATTATTTCACAACCAAGTACTACATTATAAGCATACAACATCTCTTCCGAACAACCCGTACAAAACTCCATGGACAATGCTTCTAAGACACAAATAAAAAAGCAACAGACTCAATACAGAACCCTGATGTACTCCTACTTTAACATTAAAATTGTCACTAAATGTGTTGTTAATCTTGATTTCAGCTTTTTTTGGCCATTTGTTACTTATATCCGTGACATTTGCACCACACAGGCAGAGAGGTAGCGAAGATTACACCGCAAATTAGGGTCTATATGATGTGAAACAGACACGACTACCCTTTTATTCTCTGTAGGCATTAGTTACTGACTTTATGTGTTGATATGTCATAAAACCAACATATTCAGTTTATTGTAAATTTATTTTTCCTTTTTCTTTTCTTTTTTATAGGGCCAGTTGACTGAGAAAGAATCACAGATATTCTAATTTCCAGGTTTCTCGATAAAGTACGTCATCTCACAATGCATAATGGAGAATTTTGGGATAAAACAGTAATTGCTGAAGATTGACGTTAAATTTATAGATAATTTCCATCAAATGCAACCTTTTTGTTTTCGGCCAAGTGTATGAAAACCATTCTCCACAGATACTGATTGGAAGCTAAAAATGGACAAGGAAAACATTTAAAATGATTCCATTAAGATATATAATGGTTGCGGCATGAGCAGTGAGCTCAGATAACCAGATGGAATCGGTGCTGCAATCTGTCAAAAGGATTTGTAAATTTGACCAACTATCGAGTCATTTTGACTAATTTACGTTTATTTTAAAAATACACACTTGAAAAAGATTTTTTATAAACCAAGCATATACAACTATAATAAATTTGATATTTCATAGGTTACTCATTAATACATATGATTGTATTAAAAGTACAATTGATAGGTCAGTCGGGTTATCAGCCTACTGACTTAAGAACCAGCCCACAAACTCACCGATCCACTGGAATTTTTACCTAGTGTCCTAATCTGCTCTCGATACTATGCAAGCTGATATATCTTCCCTGATGTGTTAAGAGATTTCTAAGCAGGTTTTTTTTTCATACAAGGCTTTTTTCTGATAAAAGAGAACAGAAAACGATAAAAAATGGAGGCGGAAATAAAATTTATTGAATGCGTCATTTGTGACGAGACTTTTACTTCGAGCGACGACTTTGAATTGCACATCAAATCCCACATCAAGGACGAACCGTTTAAATGTGATGAGTGTTCCGAGACGTTCGATAATGAAGAACTGCTTACGGCTCACCTTGAATCGCACACGGAAGAGCCTTCCTTGCGCTGCAAAGTCTGCAGTGAGGAGTTTACCCAAATTAACGAGTTGGTGACCCACGTGAAGACGCATATAAACAAGAAACCGCTCTGCTGTGATATCTGTGGAAAGTGCTTCCTATCCCGTGGAAAAATGAGACTGCACATACGTACCCACACGGGAGAGAAACCCTTCCGTTGTGAAGTTTGTGGGATTGGTTTTGCGGAGAACAGCAGCTTAATAAAACACAGCCGGATACACACACAGGAGAAGCCGTATTGCTGCGAAGTATGCAATCAGCATTTTTCAAGAAAGGATAAAATAACGATTCACATGAGAACACACACAGGAGAGAAACCTTTCCAGTGTGATGACTGTGGGAAAAGCTTTACACACAGGAGCAGTTACAAATACCATATAAAGACACATAATGAGGAGAAGCCGTATCATTGTGAAATCTGCGGTAATAGCTTTGTGGATAGCAGTTATTTCAAAAAACATTTGAAGAAACATGCGGAAGGAAGAACTATGCATGACCCAAAAAGGGCACTTCTTAGAGGAAGCACAAACAACTCTTCTCGTAGGAATCCGCTAAAATGCTATGTGTGTGAGAAAGTATTCTTTGGTGAATACAATCTTATAAGGCACACAAAGACACATGAAAATGAGAAGCCGTTTGAATGCAGTATATGTGGCAAACGCTTCACGCAGACAAGCCAGATGTATGTGCATAAACGAATACACACTGGAGAGAAACCCTTCCAGTGCAAAATCTGCGGCCATAATTTCTCCCAACGGGGTAGCTTAAAAATACACACGAGAGTACACACGGGGGAGCGTCCATACCTCTGTGAAGTTTGCGGCCGAGCCTTTTCCCAGGTATCCAGTTTCAAGTCACATGCTAATCTGCACAAGGATGAGAAACCTTTCCGTTGTGAGGTGTGTGGGAAGGGCATCTCCCAGAGATCATACTTGGATATTCATATGCGGGTCCACACAGGGGATCTTTATCCCTGCAGCGTTTGTGGGAACCGTTTCTCACAGAAGAGCTCCCTAAACGTTCATATGAAAATGCACTTGAGAAATAAACCATGACAGTTACAGGTCGGGTGGGGGGCGAGGGAGGGGCAAGAATAGGTACTCATTTACTTTACAAGATAGTCCTGCCAAAACAGCTGGAATGTTGTCGCTTGACTATATTCATTTGAGAATGACAGTAACAATTACCAGACTTTGAGAAAACGACCAAAGCTATCCAATAGTAAAAAGTCAATTTATTTTTCATAAAAATGGATACCTGTTTTTACTATAATTTAACAGAGATAATATAGTTGTATTATTTGGATTATTCAGTATACTGTTCTCATCTTGGATACTAATCTCACATTTCAGCCGATATAACCTCTGAACGGATAACCTCTGTACGGAATATCGAACCAAATCTTTTATTTAATCCATGGGGGAAGGTTCTTCTCGTTCTGTCAGTCATGATCGTGTAAAAGTCTTAAGTAACTCTTAATGATATTTTTAGTATCACCTGTATTCAAGATTGAACCTTCAACTCCAGAAGACTATGAGTTAGAATTGATTATTCGTGGACCAGTCGCGCAATGGATAAAGTGCTAAGTAATAATCAGTTCTAAGTGAATGTCTTCTAGAGGTTGAATGAGAGCAATCTACCCCTGTGGATTAAATAAAGGGTTTGGTTCAAAATTCTGTACATATTGCAGAGTTTGACAAAATGTATCTGAAAAACGTTGGAGGTTACATTGGCCGAAATGTTGTGAAAATAACATCCAGGAAGAGAATAGTAACCAGAATCATGAAAATAATCCAAATTATCATTCCTCATCTCAAAAATTCCAAAACAGAGAAAATATAATCAGTAAAGCTACCTTTAGCTTTGAGGAGTGCCTCCTCAATGTAACTAATATATATATATATATATATATATATATATATATATATATATATGTATGTAATTACAGAAGATTAAGACAACACTGGTACCGTCGGTTTCAAATCCAAACAAAGGAGACCTATAGCTGGTCTCCTATACTGGACTCTCTTCAGCCTCTGTTTATGGCTGTCTCTTCAGAAAATGGCATCTCACCGCGTGCGAGACGCCATTTTTCGAGGAGACAGACGGTACAAGTGTTGTCTTAATCTTTTGTAATTATATATATGAATAAATATTACGCTCTTATTTTTTAATTTTTCTTAATAATCGAGCACTCTGCTGGGGTTCTTTCCCACTAACCTTACATACATATATATATATATGTGTGTGTGTGTGCGTGTGTGTGTGTGAAATGTGTCTCTCGACTAAAAATGTTTACTTCACAAGTAGGCAATCACCACACTGGGTTGGGGTCAGAAAGGGCATCTGGCTTATAAAAATGTTGACTTAACATAGGAAATGACTTCCAAAGAAAATCTGTCACATTTCAGGTTATGTAGTTAAAATAATGACCTGGCCAGAGATAGGTTAGTTTAAAAGGACAATTATCGTAATACAATTATCTGCCTGCAGACATCTGCAGATGTTTCAGGATAATTTGCACATCTTTTTCTTCATCCGGTACAGGGTAACACCCATACCTTACATACTTTTATGTTTTCCATTTTTTATTTTTCAAATGTGAAGAAATTCAGCATTTATAGACACGTTTGAAATTTCAACAAAAGCATACATGGATGAATCATCATCATCATCATCATCATCATCATCATCATAACCACCACCACCACCACCACCATTATAATCATCATCATCACCATCATCATCATCATCACCATTATAATCATCATTATATATACAGGCTAGTGCGAAAGTCTGGACCCATAGAAAATTTACCATATCTGTGTTATCTCTATTTACATAAAGTTAGATATGTATATATTGGGTTGGCCAAAAAGTTTGTTCATTTTTTTAAAGTAGATATTAAGGCAATTCATTTTCCATGCTCGACTTGGAAATCTTGAGAATGTCTGCGATTTATCTGGTTGTCAAACGGCAATCTTGTTCAACTACGGCTTTCACTTGGTCGTTGTCGATCATTTTTGGTCGGCCAGAGTGAGGAGCATCTCTCACTGAAAGATTTCCTTTTCGGAATCGAGCAAACCATTTTTTGCACACCCATTCTGCAACAGCATTCTCCCCATACACATGGCATATCTTTATGCAGGTTTCTGTAGATTATTTTTCCTTTTCTGTAGTAAAAAAAGCATCAGATATCGGTAGTGTTCTGCTTGATTTTCCATTTCAAGACCTGAAATACAAGCAAAAGTGTAAGAACTCCTCTAATCGGAGGCTTATTATTCACTGACGTTAACATACTCGCTACACCAAATACAGGATTTGAAGAATAGGAATATACAATGATCTTTAGTAGGTCGGAAAGATGACATTAAAAAAAAAACGAACAAACTTTTTGTCCAACCCAATATGCTTATATATTTCTATGTATAGGATTCACTCCTAAACTAAATAACTGGTCTTTATTAATTTTGGAACACTGCTGCTAGATATAAGAGTGCGTAATGTGGGTTGTATTTAGTTTAATTTAGTTTTATGCAATAGGGGCAAAGAGGGAGTGAAGCCCTCTGTGAAAATTTGGATATCTCTGATTTTTATAAAGTTTTAATAATAGGTGTGAGACATCAATTACTAAATATTCCTCAAATTTCAGTTTCTTTTGAGTATTTTAAAGGGTTTTTAGGGGGGCATATACGGGCACAACTTTTTATTTAACAATTCAAATTTGTATTGAATTTGATCCATAGCTTAAATTTCAGACATTCTAGAAGAATCAAAATCATGTAATGGATTTTGATCAAAATTGGAATAAGGATTCTAGACATAAGGTTTAATAGCATTATATTTTGATTCTATTTATCTTCCTCCCACAAGGTAAGATATGACACAAGGTCGGGAAAGTGGGATTTGAAAAACCAGCGCTCAAGAATTTGAGCACTTTGGTCATTTAAAAATTGCCTGGGTAACCCTATCGGCATTCCCCTGTAGGCCGCCTCAGGCGATTAGCAATAAACTAACCCCTCCTCAAAGGGAGAGAAGGCAAAGCCTGGGAGGGTGCACCTCCTAGAACTGCACAGGACGGACAACCGATAGACCGGCGTATTTTGATTTTAATCTTAGTAAGGGGACATAAAAGTGGTGCAAAACCGTTCTGTTCGAGAATTAATTTTATCATTCCTGGGACAAGTATTTTAGTTACTATATACAGTTTACGATGCGTTTGAATTAATATCCACCTTCTTCAAAACACTTTCTTACTCCGGATACACATGATCTTTGCAATACAAAATATCACAAATAGAACGCCTTGATACACCCGTTTACTAATTACCCGGGTTACCTTCCACATCATGTGTACGCAGTGATGACGTATGGAAGTGATATCTGCCCAGTGAGGGTTGAGGAAATGTATTGCATTGGGAGAAATGATATGAGAATGATACGATGGATGTGTAATATGAGTCTTAAAGACAGGCTTAGATCTGATGTCCTCAGATGAAGATAATATCTGGACAGCATAGGGAGATGTGTGCAAAAGAGGAGACTTCAATGGTCTGACCACTTTTAAAGAATGGGTGAGAGTTCTTGGATTAGTAGATGTAGAACAATTAAGGTAAACGGTTCAGTCCACGGGGGAAGGCCAAGGAAAACATGGAAGGAAGTGATAAGGGTAGACTTTGAGAGAAAGAGGGATAAATAAAGGCCTGGCCAGAGATAGGTTACTTTGGAAGTCAATTACTTAAAGTCGTCCAACGCATGCCAGCATGTAAAACGGACATTTTACCGAATATGAGTTATGCATATACATTGTAAAAATATATGTAACCACTAAAAAAGCAGTATACAATCTATTTTAATAATATGCATTGCATATGTCTTTACTTATATTTTGTCTGTAACATTTCATGAAAACATCGGAAGAACCTTCGGTGCTTATGCTGATGAGCGGCCGTATTAAAAAATATATTTTTATAAAAACAATATTATATACTTATTAAGCATTATATTCTTACTCACTGTACAAAAAAGTAGAAAAAATTATCCACTAAAACTTTAATTACAAGTATTTTTCCATTCTTCGTATCATAACAGCGATTCGTTCACTGAGACTCCATCTTGTTTTGTAACAAGATTTCGCAAGGGCAGATAATTCGCCAGGGAAATAATCATGAAATTTAAAAAAACAAAAAACTACATATATAAAAATTAAACAAGATGGAGTCTCAGTGAACCAGTCGCTGTTATGATATGCAGAATGGAAAAATACTTGTAATTAAAGTTCTAGGGGATAATTTTTTCTACTTTTTTGTACAGTGAGTAAGAATATAATGCTGAATAAGTATATAATATTGTTTTTATAAAAAAATATTTTTTAATACGGCCGCTCATCAGCATAAGCACCGAACCTTCTGTTCCAAAATGTGAAGAGAACATTCACCTGGTTGAAAAGTCAGAAACGTAATCACTTAGACAAATTACTTGGTGAAAATTAACTTAACCCTTTCATGCATGATTTTTTTATGTACCTGATCTAACTTATTCTTGGTCCACGTGCCTTCAAGTTGAGCTGACTTCCGAAAAGGCCCGTAAAGACTGATAATTGAGGCAAAACGTATTCCTCGATGTCCCTGACTCTCACAAAAACAAATATAATTTGTCAAATCAAAGTTTATGATAACTTTTCTATTTGTTGTTGTGGAACAAGAGTATGCGTGAAACGGTTAAATAGTATTTGAACTCGTATAAATTCACTGTTTTTATTTTATTACTTTTATTTTTAGTAGGTTTACTGACAATAAAAAATATATTTGGTTAGTAAGATAATAATGTCGGTTTTTGATCTCTAACTTCAAATTCTTATAAATTCAATTTTATTAATAGAAATAAAGTCCAATAAGTTTCGGAAGTTTTGAGATGACGATTGATAAATTGTATTATCTGTATTATTCGGACTACTCTTCTCATCTTGGTTGTTGTTTTCACATTTCGACCGATGTAACCTCCAGCCTCCTTCAGGTGGATCTTTTAAAACTTAGGAATCTTTATATCATACTTGGGAACCTATACAGAATTTGAAACCTCTGACAGAGTAAGAACAATCTACCCCTGTGGATTAAATAAAGGGTCCAATTCGAAATTCAATATGAGTTACCAGGTTCAGCATAAAGATTTCTCAAGTTCGAAAAGATGCACCTGAAGAAGGTCAGAGGTTACATCGTCCAAAACGTGAAAATAAAAAACAAGATGAGAATAGTAGTCAGGATAATACAAAGTTATACATCCTCATGAAAAAAGTAATTTTTGTTGTCACGCACTAGTGCGGACCTGTCAATTAAATGAGCATCCAAGAAATCATACTGGAAAAGAAGGGGGAAAAAATGCCTTTAAAAAAAACATAGATCCAAATTTCAATCATCAATCAAAAAAAAAAAATGCTTTTTTTTCATTTTTTTTTTCTAACATTTACATAATTTATCTTCGTGAACTTATAAATAATAATAATAATATTTACTTCGCTAAATACAAAACACAAAAGTCCAAATATGGTTTGAAAGATTTTTTTTTCTCTTTTTAACTGGGGGACAAATTGCCAGTCTTAAAAAACACGATTTTTATAAAAGACAGATATGTTTTTAGATTGGCAGGATTTTCTCACTCGGAAGATTGGTACAACAATATAAATCATATCGCACTTCGGAATTCACACTTATTCGTCCTTGTGCCAGACTATATAGTGGACTTAGTAAAAGTATGAGCAACAGACATAATCAAACATTTTCCAGACCCAAATCTTTGTCAAACGATTAATAAAGAGCAACAAACCAAAAAAACAGTGTTTTTATTTTTTATCGTATAATCATTTTTATACAGGCGATATTTGTTCACAAGATTGCTGTATAGGAAAAAATAACAGAGCAGTTTCATTTTTTGCCAGTACATGTATATAAATACACAAACGTGTATAAATACACAACTAGAACAAATAGTGTGTAGAAAAGATTATGTGATATTATGTTCTTTTTCTTTCAGGAAGTGTAAAACAAAAATGAAATTGATTTGGCCACAAAAAAACAAAAATCTGATCATAAGAAACATTAGCAAACCTGTTGTTGTTGTATTCGTTGTTGTTGTTGTTGTTGTTGATGTTTTATGTTTCAGAATTTTTCAGACAAGGATTGATAATTTGGATTATTTGAATTTCTGTTCTCATCTTGCATGTTATTCTCACAACGTTTTGGCCGATGTAACCTCCGACCTTCAGGTGCATCTTGTTGAACTCAAGAATCTGTACATTATTTTGAACGGAAACCTTAATTTAATCCAGCTTGCTCTCGTTCTGTAAACCGTGACTGAGTAGAAGCCTTAAGTATTACGTAAAGATTCCCGAGTTTGACAAGATGCACCCGAAGAAGGTCAGAGGTTACATCGGCCGAAACGTTGTGAGAATAACATCCAAGATGAGAACAGTAGTCTGAATAATACAAATTGTTATTTTTTGTTTTCTTAACCACTTCTCTTACCACGTTTATATACACTGAAGTGCTTAAAATCTAAAAACAATCAGGGGAGATAATCAGCATCAACAACTGTTATCCACATTACAGGGTGCAAACGATATTTGTTTGCAAGATTACTGTCTAGGCAAACATGACAGTATTTTCATTTTTTTGAGATTTATTCAGTAAACTTGGATCAGTTTATCTTTATAACTTGCTCTGTTGATTTCATTCGATGAACTTTGACTTTGTGATGACCTCGCAACCAGCCACAGATATTCGTTACTGTCTCCCAACTTAGGTCCCCAAAGGCTCTCATAATACTGGCCTTTAGCTTGTCCTTCATATTGCAGCTGGATCTATTCATGTTTCATTCCACCACACCTCAGACAAAGAAGTCTGTGAATGTCAGATGAAGTGTGGTCGACAATGTTCTCTGAGAAGCCAGGTTTCGGTCTTCCGGTTGGTATAGCAGGGTACTAAAACTTGCTGTCACACGTACGATGTACCTACCGCAACCTTGTTGATACGGGTTTTCAGCTATCGGTGTTCAGCCTGAGACCCCCGCGAAAGAAGTGTAGTGGCATGACATCACCTTCACTTCTGCCAACACTATTCTGATGGTGTCAGATCAACGATCGTACATTTTTCCCTCTGATGCCGCCGCCTCGTAGTCGAATCCTGAATCTTCCAATTCTTTTCTTCCAGCATGGGTTCCAAGAAGAACTCTGTGTCTCTCCAACAAATATGAAGGTCCGAAATTGTCCATAATCATTTTTATCTGCAAACAAAAAGAAGGGAAATATAGTCACTATTTTCACGAAGACATTACTAACACGAAAAGTATAAAAAGTAGAAAATTCTGAACAAATTTCGTCTGCAGCATGTACATGGTGAGTTAGAAGTAACGAAGTAGTTAAATGATTTTTAGTTCAAAGAATAACAATTTATTGATATTTAGGTAATACATTATTAAATTAACAATTCTACCTGTTACGGTTATGGTTGATAGAATGAGAACAATGTACCTCCCGTGGAATAAATAAAGGGTTCAGTTTGAAATTCCATATAGGTTCCTGAGTTCGAAAAGACGCATTTGAAGAATGTCTGAGGTTACATCGATTGAAATATTGTGAAAATAACAACCAAGATGAGAATAGTAGCCCGAATAATCCATATAATAAGCCACATCTAAAAATTCTGAAACTTAAAAAAATGTTGCTTCAAACCATTTATGACTAAAAAATGTAACCTAATCAGTTTCTAGTGTAAAACACTATTTTTGAAGTATTATATATTAATGCCTCTTTTTTGAATAGGCGAGACATAAAATTGTTTTCATTTATATATAATTTTGATCTTTTAAAGATTAAAATGAGGTTAGTCAATTTAACCTTCTTACAAAGTAAAGCTTGAAATTTTGAAGCTGTCTTCTTCTTATTTAACTGACATTACTATAAACTGTAAAAACTTAAGCTTTAAACTTTTAAAAAGTCTAAGCATGTGAACTTAGTACGACCACGAGAGTGAAGGCAGCTTGGGCGCAATTTTATGAGTTGTTGTCTTTAATAACATCGCGGACTGTCCATCTCTACATCCGGGGTAAGTTGTATAGCAGCTGTGCCAGGAGCGTCATGATATATGGCAGTGAATGCTGAGTCCTCGCCGAGTCCTCTTGCCTGTCTGCAGCACAGTGACAGATCCATGATCTGATGGATTTGCAATGTGAAATCTGACAACACCAAACACATAAGCTCAGAGGATTTGCTGAAAGCACTACACTCAGGACCGGCGGGACAGTTATAAAAGTGGAGGGGCTTTCCTAAAAAGTGGAGGGGCCCGGTTAAACACATGCATATATAACTTCATTATTGATGACCGTAAAGACCCCCCCCCCCCGTGCCGCCGTCCATGACACTTGCCCAGCATGGAGGTTATTCTAAGGATAAGTCGATTGTGCTGGTATGGTCATATGGAACGTTCGTCCTTCTGGATAAACCGTTGCAGAAGCATGAATGTCCTAAATCGCAGGAAGATTGGCCGGCCAAGGAAAACTTGGAAGCAAGTGATTGGATAAGACTGCACAGAGTGGAATTTGGAGACTGCTGACCTGCTGAACCGTGAGAAGTAGAGAGTGAGCTTGTGTAATACCAGAAAACGTCTGACCCCAAACAAAGGAAAAGTGATGTTAAATGAATAGAAGAAGAAATAAGAAGACCGAATATTTTACCTT
>OY744525.1:56481445-56606445 GCA_963556195.1 Sepiola atlantica
CCAAAATGTGGAGGCAATAGTTCCTAATAGAAAATAAGTATCGCTGACCTTGGAAAAAATCTGGTTCGCGCCCCCAGGGGGGTCAAAAGCCCCCAAAATAGCAAAAAATGACCCTTTTCTGTCATAACGTTTGATCCATCCATTCAATTTTTCTGAAACTTGGCCAAAATGTAGAAGCAATTGTACTGGATATAAAATGAGCATCCTTGACCTCAGAAAAATTCTGGTTCGCGCCCTCAGGGGGTCAAAGGGGGGTCAAAAATGCCCCAAATTGCCTAAATTTATTGCATTTTACACTCGCCACACCGAGTCACATACAGAGGGGGACCACGCACGCGCAGCTTGTATTTCTGAATTAATTTATTGATAAATATAGCGTTGTTATAGGTCATTTTAAGGCGCGTTTTTCGCTCTATCAAATCGTGTTATTCGTTTCCATTTTTAATCTCTTCATTTATTGTTTTTACAGGCTTTTCGACAGCATGGGCAAAATTGAAATCCGCACGATATTCTTGTTCCAGTTCAAACTAGGCCGAAAAGCTGCCGAGACAACTCGTGACATCAATGATGCGTTTGGCCCAGGAACCACTAACGAACGTACAGCACAAAGGTGGTTCAAGAAATTTCGCAATGGTGACGAGAGCCTCGAAGATGAAGACGGTCAAGGCCGGCCGACTGCGGTTGATAACGAAGATCTGAAAGCCTTAATTGAAGCCGATCCTCGCAAAACCACACGAGAAGTTGCTGATGAACTCGAGGTCGACCACTCAACAGTCGTTCGCCATTTGAAGCAAATAGAGTAGTCAAAAAAGCTGGATAAATGGGTGCCGCACGAATTGAACGATAATCAAAAAAATCCTCATTTTGAGGTGTCTTCTACGCTCTTGCTGCGCAACAGAAACTGCCCATTTCTCAAGCAAATTGTGACGTGTGATGAGAAGTGGATCCTCTATGACAATCGGCGACGTTCAGCACAGTAGTTGGATGCCTGCGAAGCTCCAAAACACTTCCCGAAGCCGAAATTGCACCAAAAAAGATTATGGTGACTGTTTGGTGGTCTGCGACCGGTCTCATCCATCACAGTTTCTTGAATCCGGGCAAATGATTACGGCGGAGAAGTACTGCCAACAAATTGACTAAATGCACCAGAAGCTCCAACGTATGCGCCCGAGATTGGTCAATATGCAGGGACCAATTCTCCTCCATGACAACGCTCGCCCACATGTTGCACAACTGACCCTGCAGAAGCTGAACGAATTGGGCTACAAGATTATGCCTCATCCGCCATATTCACCGGACCTCTCGCCCACCGATTATCATTTTTTCAAGCATCTTGACAACTTCCTGCATGAGAAACGCTTCAAAAGCCGAGATGATGTCGAATCGGCCTTCAATGACTTCATTGCTTCCAGAACTCCAGATTTTTATGATAATGGAATAAGTAAACTTTTTTCCCATTTGCAAAAATGTGTTGATTCTAATGGTTCTTATTTTGATGAATAAAGTTTGGTATAAAATAAGTTATGGTCTTTTGAAGTTGAACGTCAAAAACGCCATTGTCTTTGCACCAACCCAATAAAATGGCATTATACATACATTAAAAAAACTAAAATGGCATTATACATACATTCAAATAAATAAAATGGCATTATACGTACATTCAAAAAAATAAAATGGCATTATACGTACATTCAAATAAATAAAATGGCATTATACGTACATTCAAAAAAATAAAATGGCATTATACGTACATTCAAAAAAATAAAATGGCATTATACGTACATTCAAAAAAATAAAATGGCATTATATGTACATTCAAAAAAATAAAATGGCATTATATGTACATTAAAAAAAATAAAATGGCATTATACGTACATTCAAAAAATAAAATGGCATTATACCTACATTCAAAAAATGAAATGGCATTATATGTACATTCAAAAAAATAAAATGACATTATACGTACATTCAAAAAACTAAAATGGCATTATACCTACATTCAAAAAATAAAATGGCATTATACGTACATTCAAAAAATAAAATGACATTATACGTACATTAAAAAAAATAAAATGGCTTTATACGTACATTAAAAAAAATAAAATGGCATTATACGTACATTCAAAAAATAAAATGGCATTATACGTACATTCAAAAAATGAAATGGCATTATACGTACATTCAAAAAAATAAAATGACATTATACGTACATTCAAAAAAATAAAATGACATTATACGTACATTCAAAAAAATAAAATGGCATTATACGTACATTCAGAAAATAGAATTTTTCTTTTCATTATTTCTTATTTTGTGCTTTTATCAAGCCTCCAAATATGTCAGATCAGTTTGGTCCATCCTGTATAAGTACTTAATTCACACAAATATAGTTTTGTTACAAAATAAATGTATTTTTCCAATTAGAATTTTTTGTAAACTTTGAAGCTCAGATATCACCAGTGCCCACCACAGCCTACTATTTTATGTCAAATACCCCCTCCTATAATCATCACTTTAATATCACTACAAAATATGTTCAGGATTTGTTGAAAATTGGCACTTTCATCTATGTGTAATAAATGATGGAGACAAGTGTTACATTCTTCAAAGAAATAAATTAAGCATTAAAAACAAAAAAATAGTTAAGCTTTTTGTCTCACAATAAAATGTATTTCTCTTTATATAATACATGTATTCATCCTCATCAAAATTAGTTTCATCCCAATGGGCGGTAAATACTTTACACCGAGCAACCAGAAAATATTTGCATTTTTAATGTAGTACTTTGAATCAGATAAACTACCTGTTTCGGTATTGTACACTACACACACTTATATATTGTGTTTAGAAAATCGATGGCATAACTTCGAGATGATGTTCTATAGGTGTAAAAAAAATGAAAAGATTTCCTATAAACATAGGCCCAGAAACGCTTGTTTTCTGAGTTATAGGCCATTGAAACAAATACTGATCAACATTTTTTATTCCCAACAGATGGCATCCTTGTAACTCTTTCTTATTGGTTTATTGAGCTCTAATAAGTGGTGCATGCTAACATGTCTACATAAATTAGGAGAGTGCAGATATGCACTTCGTTTATTGTTTGGCAGATGGTAATGCTGCAGAAGCTCATCGTCCATACCAGGAAAAGTTTTCAAAGCTAAGATGCCTTGATAGAAAAAATATTCATCGCCTCCTGTATGAATACGGGAACTTCAAACCTCGTGGTCGCAACAGAGGAAAACCAAGGTCAACAAGCAGAAGAGATACTGTTATTATTTGAGATAGATATTTAAAAAAAAGTTTTTAATTAAAGCCTAATCTTGATCAGGTATACTAAAGTCAACTTAATCTCATAGTATTAAAATTAAAACAATGCTATATAAGGACATGGTCAGACTTCGGTAACACAAATAAACTATATAATTCAAGGCCAAGCAAAATTATTTAGCCTATTCTAAGTTCATAAAGCTCAGATTGTAATTCCGCAAATCAGATGAAGTTTTAGCTTGTACTCCATCTGTTTTGTTTGAGGTACCCAGGCTGAAGTTTTCTGTTGTGCAAATGACAAATGATCAACTTTTGCAATTAACATCAACTAATACAAATGATTCTTTTTTGAGGATTTTTATCTAATAGATCGTATCTTGTCGCATATTTGCATAACTTCTTCTTGGTTATTCCTCATTCGATTGTTTGGAAAGTGTTCCAGGAATCTTTATCACCTACGACGTGTAAACAGGGTTATTACAAGCAGGTTTCTTGACACGAGTTTCGTTTTGCCAGTAGATCTAGGAGCAGTGCATTGGAAATCCAGACTTTCCGGGTGCATTTTGTACACTGATAAAGTGCAGTTTACACGAGATGGAATAATAAACTTCCACAATCAGCATATATTGACAGTTGTATAAGTTTACTTATCACATAAATCCAATGATAGACACACATCCGTTTGTCCCAACGGCCATCTTGGTTTTCCCAGTCAATAATCAACAACAACAAGCAAGGCAGATCACTCTAAGAACCTGTCTCAAAGGAACATAACTCTTTTTATCTTAATACAAAGGGAGATAACTTAACATTGCTGGTATTTTCTTGTGAAAACTACAGTACAAAAATAAAACAACGAAAGTAAAACTAGTCCTCATTGCAATGAGTCTCTCAGAATTTCAGAAGAGGCTCCCATCTTCGTCAGACAATCTGCGACCTGTTCTCGGCCCATGATCCATTCAGTTGTTCTATTACACAACCAACAGCGATTCTCGTTCGATATCTGGGCAGGTATTCTTTGTGATACGATACGTTAGTGGAGTACAACAACATACTTCCAAACAGATTAACAGCTAAGGCATGCCATCACTTCTTGGATATCATCATGCCTAATGTCATGGACGACATTCAACTTGTCTCTTGATGACTGTATTTCATGCAGGATTGTTCCCCCCCCCCCCCTATTTCACTCGCATAGTTCGCAAGTACATTGACAAGCATTTTTCTAGTTGAAGGATATAAAGAGGTGGACCAGTTACATGGCCTCCAAGCTCACTTGATCTTAATACTTTGTATTTCTACCTTTTTGACCATTTGAAATCAATTGTTTATTCAACTCCAATACTGGTGCTACCAGATCAGGCTGTCTGAAGATACCGGCTTCCTGACCAAACATTGATTTTATTGGTTTTTTTTTCCTTTCCCTTTGCAAAATAAAAAAACAAACAATTTTCCTCTACAAAACAACTAAACTAAGCGTCATGAATATATATTTGAAGATATAAAGAACTTGAAGCATAAAAACATTTAGCCAAATGACCGAATTCGGCATTAAATAACCCCCCCCCCCAAAAAAAAAGGTTGATATACCGTAAAACAAAACAACAAATCAACAAATCAACTCCAGTACATGGTGAGGAGGATCTCTACAATAGAATTGTAGCAGAGTGTGAGACCATATGAAGAATGCAAAGACTTCGGAAGCATATCTGTGCTTTCATGGGGCTTTTTGTAAGGTCTGCATTACTGCAAAGGGTTCCTATTTTGAACAGTTGCTTTAGTGCATGCGAAAATATTGTATGTGTTACATGTTGACAATAAAGAATGTTGATCAGTATTTTGTTCAGTCGTCTATAACTTGGAAACTAAACGCTTCTGGACCTTTGTGTATGGGAACTTTTAAAAATTATTTACACATATACGATATAATCATGAAGTTATGTCATCGATTTTCCAAACACCCTGTAATATATATATATATATATATATATATATATATATATATATATATATATATATATATATATATATATAGTAAGTTATTAAAATATATTTATGGCAATTAAGCTACACAAAAGCTTCTGCATATCATCCCTGTAGGGAATCGTCAGGCTAAAATGCATTTTAGTCTGACGATTCCCTATGGGGATGAAACGTGGAAGTATCTGTGTAGCTTAATTGCCATAAATATATTTTCTTACTTCCTAGCTCTACTCACCTATTGAGCACTGTTGAAGTAAATACTGAAAATCGATACATAAAAGATTATATATACATTTTATGTGGATACATGAAATAATATATATATATATATATATATATATATATATATATATATATATATATATATATATATATATATGTATTTCTGTTTACATTTAAAAAAATTATATTTTAAATGTAAAGTTTTAATAACATAAAGTAGTTTTATAGCTCAATAGTGCGAGGCTAGAGCTATTTTTATTTAAACCACAACAAAATGTGAGAAATGGCAAATCCACATCTTTTCAGAAAATTGTTTTTATTATTTTCAGCATACAATTGTTTTGGATGATACCAGGAATTATAAAATATTCATTAAATACTATATATTACAGGGTGTTTGGAAAATCGATGACATAACTTCAGGATTATGTTCTATATGTGTAAATAATTAGCTATCGCTCCAAACACTTTCTTACACCTGTGGCTATTCTCCACCTCTACAAATCTACTGTCAGACTTTGTATGGAGTACTGTTGTCATATTTGGACCGATGAATCTCTGTCCCATTTGAGAGTTCTTAATAAGGTTCAGAAACGTATGTAATTTGATTGGTCCACCCCCTTTCTTCTTCTCTGCACTCCCTTTCTCTCACATATATAATGTTGCTAGTCTCAGTCTTTTCTATAAGTACTATTTTGGCATGTATTCTTCAGAATTGTCTGATCTATTTCTTGCTCCCTTTGTTCAAGATCGTTGATCTAATGGCCTCCATCAATTCGCTGTTTTGATATCTCATTATAATACAGCTTCCTATTCCAGTAGCTTCTTTCCAAGAACTGCAGGCTTGTGGAACTCTCTTCCTGCTTACTGTTTTCCTTCAACCTATAGCCTTGACTTTTTCAAGACTAAGGTCAATAGGCATCTCCTGTCTTTGCAATAATCATCTTTCGTTCTTGTTAGTTCCTTACACCAAGTGGCTTCATGCCTTGTCTGGAGCGATTTTCATAAAAAAATTAAAAAAATGAGTAGGTAAAACAAAATAAATTGTTTTTGATAAATTTCCCAATTGTATTTCCATTTAAAATAATTTAATGATTACCCATCAAAAGTTTGTTTAATAATTTATTAAATATTTTTATTCTTAAATATTAAGTATGACAAATAGATATTTAACCCCGCTCTCTTTTGAAATGTTTACGAATAATCAACATTAAACATTATTACTTCTACACCCGCTCTAAAATATAAACAAAGCTTAAACGAAAGTAACTTTTTCAATTTAAAATGGAAGTTTGTGGTCACACGCAAAGAGGAATATACGGAAACTGTTAGGAATCCGACAAGACATGTTTCTGTTACATTTGGTCGAATTCATGTGGAGTCGAAGAGAAAAGGGCCCAGTATTTCCTCGTATCATTCTATGTATTCGAGAGCAATATTTGGTGCTTATCCGTAGTAAATATACTACTTAAAAATAAAATAACTGGAAAATTTGAGTAAATACTTACTTGTGATGGTAAAAAGTTAGCGTTCACCCCCCCCCCCCATAATAAATTGAAAAAAAAAGGAAGATTTTTTCCATTTATCTCTCTTGAAATAGAAAAAAAACATAAAAGCTACGATTGAAAATTAAATTTCTTAAATAATCAAAAAAACTACTGGATTATTTTCCGTAAATTTTGTTGAACGCTCATTTTTTTATCATCACAAGTAAGTATTTCCTAAAATTTACCAGTTATTTTATTTTTAACTCGCATATTTACTACGCGTGATTATCTATAAAAGTACCGCATATTTTTGTAAATAAAAATCAATTGTTGAAAAAGAAAAACCTTTGTTAAAATAAAGTTTGCATAAATCTAAAACTCTTTCTTAAATCATATATTAAAAAAAGAAAAATAACTAAAAATAAGTCGAGATATGTTACTTTCCTGACTTCGTCAGCATGCGTCAACGTAAACTAAAAACAAAACAGGACAGATGGAGCTTTGACAAGCCAGCACACTAGGTGAAGTGCACTCTGGCCTGAGCAACCCCGTCGGCATTCCTCGGTAGGCGATTAGAAAGTAAAGCCTGGGAGGCTGGACTGAACAGAACCATACCTCAGCCCAACAACAACAAAGCCACTGTTGGGTTTTATTTACTCCTCCCCAGGAGTTAGGCACAAGGCCAGTTTTATCTTACTCCCACAAGTAAGATGTGACCCAAGATCGGGTCGAGAAAGTGGGGGTTGAAAAACCAGCGCTCGAGAGGTGAGCACTCTGGCCATTTAAAAATTGCCTGGGCAGCCCCGTCGGCATTCCCCGGTAGGGACGCCTCAGACAGTAAGCAATAAACTTACTCCTCCCCAAAGAGGGGAGGCAAAGCCTGGGAGGGTGGACCTCCTAGAACTGCACAGGACAGGCGTGCAGTATCCATCGGAACAGATACTACACTTTGATCTTAGCCAAAAGGCCGTGACTGGTACACACAACACCTAGGTATTTACTCCTCCCCAGGAGTTAGGCACAAGGCCAGTTTTATCTTACTCCCACAAGTAAGATGTGACCCAAGATCGGGTCGAGAAAGTGGGGGTTGAAAAGCCAGCGCTCGAGAGGTGAGCACTCTGGCCATTTAAAAATTGCCTGGGCAGCCCCGTCGGCATTCCCCGGTAGGGACGCCTCAGACAGTAAGCAATAAACTTACTCCGCCCCAAAGAGGGGAGGCAAAGCCTGGGAGGGTGGACCTCCTAGAACTGCACAGGACAGGCGTGCAGTATCCATCGGAACAGATACTACACTTTGATCTTAGCCAAAAGGCCGTGACTGGTACACACAACACCTAGGTATTTACTCCTCCCCAGGAGTTAGGCACAAGGCCAGTTTTATCTTACTCCCACAAGTAAGATGTGACCCAAGATCGGGTCGAGCAAGTGGGGTTAAAAGCCAGCGCTCGAGAGGTGAGCACTCTGGCCATTTAAAAATTGCCTGGGCAGCCCCGTCGGCATTCCCCGGTAGGGGCGCCTCAGACAGTAAGCAATAAACTTACTCCTCCCCAAAGAGGGGAGGCGAAGCCTGGGAGGGTGGACCTCCTAGAACTGCACAGGACAGGCGTGCAGTATCCATCGGAACAGAACACCTACTGAAGCTGTGCTAGGTATCTCTATATGTAATACACTCAAATGGTCTCTGTCTCTCTTGTTACAATACATAACTTCAAGTGATATACAAATTATAAACCATGTGTTACTGGGATAGTGTTTAAACGCGCTAAATTAAGACTGCTAAATCTTAGTACTTTCAATGGAATCATTTTGTTGATATTAATTAAATTTTGTTTACAATCGGAATTAAAAGAAAAACACAAATAAAATCATTTATTTATTAATTACAGAGAAATAAAGGGGACATAATCTATAATCGCGAAAAACAAGAGTTACTTCCCTTACATCGAAACAAAAATGCTATTTTTCAAATTTAACATTTATTTATTTATTTATCTCCCTCCCACCGTGGGAGGCTGTAACACAAGGTCAGAAGGTGGGGATTGAAAAGCAAGCGCCCAAAAATGCCCGAGCAGCACCGTCGGCATTCGCCGGTAGGTGCGCATCAGCCAATTAGCAATAAACACCCCTCTTCTCAAAGCGCGAGAAAGTAAAGCCTGGGAGAGTAGGGTGGAGGTGCGGGGGCACTGACCTCAGCTCGAAAGAGCAGGGCCAGAAGATGACATAACAGCCCACCCTCTGTTGGACTGATTGTCAGGGACGTATCCTCGACTGGTGTGAATAAAACATACTCCGGAAACCAGAATGAGGATTGTTAATTTGGATTATTCGGACTACTATTCTCATCTTGGATGCTATATTTACACGGTTTCGGCCGATATAGCGCCAGCACTTGTGCAGGTGCAGGTGCAGGTGCAGGTGCAGGTGCAGATGCAGGTGCAGCTGTTCAAACTTGGGAACCTTCTATTATTTTTTTAATTAAAACTGTGTTCTGCGGCTACGGTAGTCAAATGACATCCCGTAGCTGCAATCAGTCCTCCATGCTAGTCCCAGGCCATCTGGCCTTGTCATGCACAAGTTGTCGTAGGCAATGAAGTTGTTTCGCTGTACGTAGTGGTCCTAGTCCTGCCTGCTTGATGTCAGCACGTAGTGTGCCCAGCAGATTTGTGCAGTGCCGTCCTAGTCACGGTTGGTAGGCTTGCGAGCCAGTAACGGCAAAGTTTAGTGCCCTCTGTGCGGGAGTGTCAGGGTCCATTCGTAGGACATGGCCTAACATAGACCATCTTTGTTCAGCGACCTTTGTGGAGAGATATTTTTCGTTGCACAGCTCGTATAGTGCCTTGTTGCTGATAAGTTTTTTCGTCCAGCAGTGACCTGTGATGGAACGGAGGTGTCTGAGGTGGCACGCATCCATCTTGTCAAGCATGGCTTTTGTTATTGCCCAGCTGTTGCTGTTGTAGAGCATGATGGACACGCAGTACGCGTTATAGAGACAGAGTCTAGTCTTCAACGGGATCTTGGTTCGTCGGCTCCATAGTTTATGTAATGAATGAAACGCTACATTGCCATGTATACAGTGGGCTGTGACGTCTGTAGTGCTGCACAGCAGGGAGCTCAGGGTCTTGTTCTTGCGCCAGCTCTCATTGCGACGGAAGGTCTTGCTTTGTGGGTCCAACTCTGTGACTTCTGCAAAGTATACATGGTTAAACTCTGTTTTCATCTCGTTCATGAAGAGATTGTCCGTTTTCAGTTTCTCTGCCGCTATTGGCTGGAGCTGATCCAAAGGCTTCTTTTCTACGTCCAGGAAATCAATGTCGTCTGCATATTCCATTTCTAATGGCAGACCCAGGCTGGAGACTGGTGGGTTGGGCCTGTTAGAGCTTTCTCGGATGGATGAGAGTGCTGCAGCGAGGTAGCATGTGAAGAGCACCGGTGAGAGGCTGTCGCCCTGGGGGGAGCTTATGGTGGTCTCAAATGAGTCAGACAGCTCGTTTTTCACTCGGACTCTTAGCTTCGTCCCTGCTAACAGAGATCTTACAAGTCTTAGTTCGTAATCATTGCAGCCTGCTTGCAGTAGGACATCTAGGATGCATTGTCACTTGATGGTATCGAAGGCTCTCGACATATGAATGGCCATCTTGTGGAAGCCCCATTTCCTTGTCATCACTACTGAGGTCAGCATACGTTGTGCCCATACAATGTCTGCGCAGCTTCTGCCTCTTTTGACACCACTTTGGTAGGGTCCCGTGAAGCAGTCGATTTTGTCTCTGATGCGGCACAGGGTAATGATAGACAGGATCTTTCTTATACTGTTCAGCAGGGCTATTGGCCGGAGGTTGGCTGGTGGCCCAGGGGGCTTCTTTGGCTTGGGTAAGGTGATAAGTGTGCCTTCTCCTAGTGTCTCTATGGGTGTGTGGTGTTCGAAAGATGAGTTGATGGTTTTAGCCAATGGGCGAGAAACAATGTTCTTTGGGTGCTTAAACAGCTCGCTGTTCACACCATCTGGACCGGTGACACGGCCATTTTGAAGTGCAGTGATGGCAGTCTTTACTTCCTCTTCTGTTATGGTGGGTCTGGAGTGGCCTTGGGGTGCCCTCAAATAGCTGCAGTGGTTCGTCCTGTTGGTCGGTGAACTGCTGCTGGAACCAGTCTTTGATGATTCTTGCTTTGCTTTCATCAGTTCCCATGAGGAAACAAAGCAAGAAAAAAATGAACAACTGCACCTTCGCCACTAATGAAATTGGCGACAAACCCTTGATATTTAACAGTGTCAGTGGTGAACCGCAAGCAATCAAAATATGTTGGTCTTCTCGACAGTTTTGTACTCTGACCGATAATTATTATTATTTGAAGGAACGCCCTTAGCCTGCTCTCGATCTGCAAAGCCAGCAGGACATTCGGATTCAAATGGATTGCAGGCACCCAAGAATGCGCAACGACCAAAAGGAAACATTTCGCCTTAACACCGATTTTATTTTTTTATTTCCGGTCGAAAAAAAATACGGCACATCTAAAAAAGGATTTAAAAAAGGATTAACAAAAAGTTTTTAGCCTAAAAAAATAAATAGTTTTATGTACAAGCACATTTTGGGCTCTTGTATAGATTGAATACACGAGCGAAATTTATTTTAGAAGAGTTACAATGGTGTAAGGGGCATATAACTCTCTTTTTTTGTATGCAATATGCAAATTAGTGAAATTTTACAATTTACTTTGATAGTCTTACTTATATGCTACAAATGTCATATACATGTTTGGACATATAATGAAAGGTTAAGCTTACAAAGTCATTTTAAAAATAGATGTCAAAATCATTTTTCTACAAAAATAAATTCAGCTCTCATGGAATTAATTATTATTTTTCAATGCATATGTTGTATTTAACAGTGCTGTTTTCAATTTGAAACAAACAAAAAAATAGCATGTGTGCCTTGGTGGTAGTTGTGAAGACCAAATAAAATTGCTTATTGATTTAATAATTATTTTTTAAATAGATATTATGTGTTTATATTGCTGTTTTTACTTTGACCCCCCCCCCCGAAAAAACTCAAACAAAACCCATGTGTATATGAGAATAGGGCCCGCTAGGAATCTATCTGAGAGTCAAGAAGACGCCGACCGTAAATGTTTGGGAAAATTTGGTCTAAATGAATGATTCATGTTTTTGACAAGATTTTTTTTCTTGTTCATTGAAAATAATGGTTTTGGTTTTGCGAATAGCAATAGTTAGTCCTAGATGCTTGAAAATGTTGTAGATTTTAATAGGGCCCTGAACCTCTTGCATTCTGACAAAATAAACCGATGCCATCGGCACATACAAGCATTCGTAATCGATCTTTACTTCACGACCAACTGACCCTCTTTTGCTTTTCGTTGATGATTCTTGTTTTATGTGGTTAGGGTTAGCAATATTAGATGCCGGTGTTGTGACAGACCGGCTATGACATGTTACACAAGATAACCCGGTGACAGAAGGCATAAACAATACATTTTCTGGATTCAAATGGTAATAAAAGAAAGACGAAAAAGTGGTTATCTGTTCTCGAACTACGTTTTGGATCCCAGAGAAGATATCAATAAACACAGTTTGCTGAATGAACAGCAGTGACACAAGAAATTGTATAAAATATATGGTTTATTGAAAATGAATAGGAATAAAATAAGCGCAATAAAACAAGAGAGAACAAACAAGATAATGTCAGGGGAAAAGAAATAATGTTGGTTTAAGGTAAATATGTTTACATACTATTATATAGATACTTTATACGGCATGATCATGTTGACGCACTGGTTATTATTAGATCATCAAAGTTAAGCAACACTGAGACAGTCAGTTCTGGGTGGGTTACAATTTAGGAATGTCTGGGGCTGTATAAATAAAGGGAAAATTTTTTAGTTTTGGTGTAAATGTGGGTTTTAGGAGCAAAGCCAGTTTACAAGGCCATAACGTGCGTATGAGAAGTAATAATGTCTCGATATGGATGGGGCAAAGTCTTTGGGAATTAAGAACAACTCAAAAAGGAACTTAGCTTTTGGAGAATACGTGTGCCGGTTGATTTGAGAATTGATATTTCTTCAATCAAGGAGAAGATGGAAAAGTTCGGTTGTGTTTTCAAGACGATCGCCGACAGAGTTCAACGGTCGGAGACCAATATCTTTGTTCATATATGCGTCTGTCGGGAGGAGGACAGTTTTTTTTACCAGAAATATATATTTCTCAGATTTTGTTTACAGTTTTTTACTTGGACGATATGCAGTTTGTTTGAGGTGATGGTGTTGGGGAAATTGATTAAAGATTGGATTTTGAAAAGTCAGGGGGTTCTTTGCAAGACAACTGTTTACTTGTCGGGCGAATATAACGGCACTATCATCTTAGACCCTACAAATGTTGTGTCACGTGAATAGTCATGTCACACTTGTTATGTAACACTTGTAATTCCATATTCCAGTTTTCCTGTGATGATTTTTGGCTTCAGCGAGAAGTGTTGGGACAAGCCCTTTTTAGGTAGGAGGTTCATTTCCCTTCAACTATGGCAGATAGGCGGGGGAAGATCCACGGAGTAGTATGTATGTCCTAGTACGACCTTTCGAAATTCCACAATTGTACCCTTCATCTGTTGTATATTGCTGCCGCGCTTTAAAATATTTTCATTCTACGGACGTCCGGTTCGAACGCAGACCCCACGATATCATTGTACCATCTTTGTTCAAAATGAAACATACTTATCTAAGTACTCTGGTTAATATAGTTTCAACATATATTTGGTTATGGGAGTCTTTCTCCAAAACCATCATATGAGTTTGTCACATATTTCTATTCTATTGAGGCCCGGAACGGACGCAGACCCCACGATATTATTATACCATCTTTGGACAAAACAGATACTACACTTTGATCATAGCCAGAAGCTCAAGAAAATCTATTTTAGTTCGAGTTTTGCGTTCGAGACAATAGCGACATCAGATGAAATTTAAAAAGTGACTTTTTTTGCATTACATCTTCGGCTATCGAGCGATCCCATCTCTTAAATAAGAGGTGGAGTGTGATAACGTACATACAAACATTACATTTTCTTTATCGTACTAATATATAGATACTTGATACGCCATGATCATGTTGACGCACCGGTTCTCATTAGATGATCAAAGTTAAGCGACACTGAGACGGGTCAGTTCTTGATGAGTGACAATTTAGGAATATCTGGGGCTGTATGTGGATTGTGGAAGGACGGCGTCACCTCACTGCCAAAACTAACGGCGTTAAAACAGATTGCCGACTGACAACCACAGATAGAAGTATTATTTACTCCTCTCCAGGAGTTAGGCACAAGGCCAGTTTTATCCTACTCCCACAAGTAAGATGTGACCCAAGGTCGGGTCGGGAAAGTGGGGGTTGAAAAGCCAGCGCCCGAGAGGTGAGCACTCTGACCATCAAAAATTGCCTGGGCAGCCCCGTCGGCATTCCCCGGTAGGGGCGCCTCAGGCAGTAAGCAATAAACTTACTTCTCCCCAAAGAGGGGAGGCGAAGCCTGGGAGGGTGGACCTCCTAGAACTGCACAGGACAGACCCATAGACCGGCGTAAATCAAGCCCCGAAGGCCAAGACAATACCAGTCCATGGGGTGAAGTATCCATCGGAACAGATACTACACTTTGATCTCGACCAAAAGGCCGAGCCAATAATGTCTATTGTATTATGCAAGATAACGTGGCGCAGTAGATAAAAGTGCTAGCTAATAATCCGTTCAAAGTGACAGTCTTCTGGAGGCTGAAGGTTCAATCCTTAGTACGTAAGAATACAATTACAGATTACTTAAGACTTCTATGCGGCCAGAAAGAGAGCAACCTACCCCCTGGGTTGAATAAAGAGTTATTTTCTAAATTCCATCGAAGTTACATCGACCGCAGCGTTGTGAGAATATCATCCAAGATGAGAATAGTAGTCATAATAATTCAAATAACACAATGTTCATTGTTAACATATTCTAAACAGGATGATATTAACCAGGTTAACGAGTATGAAGTGAAGAAGAAGAAATTTATATTGTAAAAGGCAATAAGAAAAAAAAAACCCCGAAGCATTCTTATACCTAAATGATTTTTATTAATATCTTTTAGGTACTTATCCAGATTAGAACCCAAGTTAAAATCGGTAGTTTCCGGATGTTAACGCAGACGGCCGGAATAAGCCGAATTAAAAGTCGATTGCCTGTGTCCAAAGAATCCAAAAGGAGGCTGTGCGTACAACTGGAAAAAATGTTTATTTTTACATGTACATTTTATTTTGAAGAAGAATATCACTGAACAAGTGTTAAAACGGTGTTAGGGTTAAGGTTTAAGGTTAGGGGTATAAATTTGTTTTTCTGCATGAACAGTTTGTTTTTTCACTGAACAGTGTTAAAACGGTGTTACGGTTAGCGTTATGGTTCGTTAAAATTCATTATCACTTTGATCAGTTTTATTTCCAATTAGTGAATTTCGCGATTCAATCAATTAAAATGTTAACTTGTCTATTTATTTTCTTGTATTCTGATTGGATAAGCGCTTCGGCATTTTCGGCCGTCTACGTAAACATCCGGAAACTATCGATGTTAAGTCGATTTTAGCTTGGGTCCTAATCTTGACAAGTACCAACGTTGTTATTAAAAAGAATAAGATGAAGACTGTAACAAGAAGAAAGTGAAAAAGAAAGAAAGCAACATTAAAAAAAAACCAACTTTTATTCGCCCCAAACAAGGCATATTGCCACTGAGGTATAAGGGGCTATTGTGACTAGGGAGCCACATCTATAGGGGGAATCCTGAATGGAGAGTTGTTCAGCAAAATATTTGTTCAGATTAAATTTAAATTTCTGCATGTTGGTACAGTTGGAGAAACAGAGAGCAGGGAGGGAATTCCAAAGGCAAATGGTTCGACCAAAATGATTTCCAGAATCTGAGGACTTCTACAATGAAGGGTGTGATTTTGCTGTTAGTCAGGTTTATGGGAGGTATTAACGTTGATAGGGTACACGTGTAGTAACTTCGTTGAAGCACATTCTGTGGAATTACTTGTAAAACAAACACAAGGATGCAACATTGCGGCGATGGGACAGAGGCTTTAGCTTGGCAGACAGTGCAGGACCGATTAGAAGAGACTCTGTTTTTGCACGTCGTTCAAGAGGGAGGGACTAATGGTTGGTGTACCAGCCCATTTGTGGTAACAATATTCCATGCATGGGCGAATGATCACTTTATAGAGATATAGGATACTGGCAGGTGTGAGAAGTTTTTAAGCCTGGTCTCTTTGCAGTCGACTCGGCAGTGTCTAACCATGTCAGCACCCTCGATCGACCGCTGCCCCTCATGTGCTGTGGTTTTCTTCTTCATTATCTTATTTTTGTCCATTTCGATTCTAGTTTCGGTGGTCGCCGTGCACGGAGCATTAATTTACAATTTATATACCTTATAAAAAACAGCAAACACAGCCATATACAAGACTTGTTAAACATGAATGTGTGTGTGTGTGTAGTTGCCGTTGGAGTCCCGTCACTAGTGTCTATATCTGAGCTAAATTCCCATCTTTCACGTTCAGGATCTCAGCTTAGACTAACTCCGTCTCGACACTTCTCACATTCTGAGCAGTCTCAGTCAAGCTCTGTGCCGATCTCCTCAACAGCTAGTGCCCCCCGAATATATTTACTCTTTACCGGAAATCATATACTTCCAGTTTTTTTTCACCTCACGTCGAAACTAGATATTTCTTTCTCAACTAACTACCGGAACTGGCACAATCGCTTTTTCTTCACCTCACTGCCCACCCAGAAAGTTAACAAATAATTGTCATGGCGTCATTCGTCTGTGGAGTTCAATCGATCAGACTGTATTTTTATTGTCGTTCATTACCCTAGTTAGTCTTTCATGGTGGTCCCGGCCGTGTAGGGTGGGGCAGTCTATAGTATTACAGCAGTATCTTATATGTAGTTATTCCAATTCATGTTTTCTGTGAATGTTAGGCCAAGGCATTTCTGCGACACCTACCACTGCTACATGTCATCTACCCTTCAAGATTCCAGCCGTTTATATAATCAGCTGCCATGCTGATAATCTGCTGAAATTGACAAAGTGGTCTACCATAGTGATACAGTATGAATAACTCAAACCAAACTTAGACCCATTTACTTTGAATTTCATGTTCTGCTCCACCTAATATACTGTCCAAGTAGATGTTAAATATCACTGGGGACTCTGGGAAGTGACGGTGCTAATGTGGGTACGGACATAAATTGACTATGCGGTTGTGTGTTCTAGACGTGTCCGTTTAATAACACCATTTTCATTATAGATATTGGCAGCCTTTATGTGGGTCCTTCCGTGAGTAGCGCATAAAAAACAATGAGGAAACCAAAATCAAGCAGGTGAAAAAAAAATGGTAAAATGCTTATTCATTGGAATTATGTTTTTATCAAAAACTCTCAGGCTGGGATCACTCTCTTGGCTTTCGGGCTAAGATCAAAGTGTAGTATCTGTACTGTCTTCATTCAGTGAAGGAGACTAGACTGAGGGAATTTTAATTTTTATCCCAAGCCAGAGTGCACCTTCTTGGGGAGCCGGATTATCCCCATATTAAAAACCGACCTTGTGTCTAACTCTACCTCCGTTGGGAGGCAAGTAAATAGATACTTTCAGATTGGTCTTAAAGTATCTTTCGTCTCTCCGATCAGAAGAGAGAGACAGATGAACTTCTGAGTACTCTTACAGAATTTGAACAAAGCAAAACCGACTTTTGCCAAAGCAGATTTACGTAAACAGCCGGAAAAAGCCGAATCAAACCGAGCTGTTGTAAAACAGTCACAATTAACAATATAAAACAACAAAAGAAAACACTCACTGTATTTTTCTTGTCAATGAAACAACTTTTATCTTTTTTTTCGCCGAAAATTTTTGTGACGAAATGAAAAATGAAACAACTTTTCAAAATTTTTTTCCCGTTATTTTTTTTAGTAATTTACAAAAACACACAGGTCTCAGTCGTCGACAGCAAATTTTCCCATCCCCTCTCCAAATCTTTTACTCCTTAAAAACTTCACAAGGATCACAGTCGTCTAACAGTCAATTAGTACATTGCTTAAGTTTAGGGTTAGGTTAGAGTTAGGGTAAAAAATAAGAGTCAACCAGTCCTCCTCTGTACACCACGGCGTAAAATTCATTTTCGGTTTAATCAATTTACTTTTGACGTTGTTTTTATTTGTCGTCTGCCAGGATTTTTTCTCAACTTCCGATTGAATAAACGCTACCTAAATCTGCTTCGGCAAAAGTAAGCTTTGTTTGGTTCAAAGTCTGCTGCTATATCTCGACTATGACGAACACCACTGCCATTACCCATTGAACTGACTACCCACATCGTGTCAATGAGACGACAGCGGGCAGCTGTTTACAATGGCGAAAAGAATAGATAGATAGATGGATGTATATATATATACATATATATATATATTTATATATATATATATATATATATATATATATATATATATATATATATATATATATAGATAGATAGATAGATAGATAGATAGATATGCAGAGAGAAAGATAGATAGATATGCAGATAGATAGATAGATAGAGAGAGAAATAGAGAGAAAAAGAGAGAGAAAGAGAGAGAGAGAGAGAGAGAGAGAGAGAGAGAGGGGAGGGCAGTAAGATTATCGTTATTATTTATGTCCAATGTGTTGTTTTGATTTGTAGAGATTGTTTCATATTTTTCCTTCTCGAAACATCTAAAATTATCTTTATTCTGATGTTTTTAAAATCATGTTTTGCAAGCGACATTTTCTTTTTGAAAATTTTTCCCGGTTTTATAAATACATCATATTTATTTTATTTTGAATCGCGCGATGTTTCCTTTTTGTTTACTCGATTTTCACGCTGCATGATATTTCCAAGATCTATCTACAACCGTTTCACACGATTGGTGTTATTGTGTAACGTTACGCGGCAGCCGAGTAATCCTGTGAAAAGGAGTGACTTTCTCCCCTACATCTCGGTGTAGTATTGATTTACTCCTCTCCAGGAGTTAGACACACGGCCAGTTGTATCTTACTCCCACAAGTAAGATGTGATGTGGGTCGGGAAAGTGGGGTTTAAAAATTGCCTGGGCAGCCCCGTCGGCATTCCCCTGTAGGGGCGCCTCAGACAGTAAGCAATAAACTTACTCCTCCCCAAAGAGGGAAGGCGAAGCCTGGGAGGGTGGACCTCCTAGAACTGCACAGGACAGACCCATAGACCGGCGTAAATCAAGCCCCGAAGGCCAAGACAATACCAGTCTATGGGGTGCAGTATCCATCGGAACAGATACTACACTTTGATCTTAGCCAAAAGGCCAAGAAGATATCTCGGTGTAGTAGCTAAATAAAAATGGGAGCCTTCAGGTCGCCATCGACTACGGTCGACAACTTTATTTTTAATTTATGGGGCACTGATAAACCGTTTGTAACGTTTGATAGGTGAATCATTTTTGCTCCCACTATCATTGTCGACAGAAAACAGCAGTTGTCTCTTATTGACCCATTCTTAGTAGTTGTCTCAATTGATCGTAACGCCTAGTCGTAAACCTGTTTACAATGGCGAAAAGAATTGGTCGACTGTAATGCTACAGACTAAGGCAAATTTAATGTTTTCTTTCAATTCAGAGTGTTCTTTTGTTGTCTTTATTTTCCCCAGCTTCCCAGATTAAAAACCGATATTTTGTCTATTTTTTTCTCAGGTTGGGTAATCGAATAAGGAACTCCATCCTCTTTGTCTGCACCCCGTAAACACTTGGAACTGATCGTCTGCATTCTTTATTGCAGCAGCTGTTTCACTGTACAAGGCTTTCAGGATGGTGATGCGTTTCGGTGCTTTGGTGTTTCGGAGCTCTATCCGACAAAAGATACTAAGAACGATGCACTTTGAAATTTTGAGAATACGTCAATTATTGGTTAAGATATGATGCTTTTTCTTACTTATATATAAGAAGTATTGTTTGAAGGCGATGACAATGCGTTGGTTAGGTAACATCGACGGTACGTGAAATTGTAAACAGGAATGACAATATGGACAATATTGAGAAATTAATAATGTTCAAATAATTTTTATTATATTTACTAATGTGTTATTATCGCACCGTAATGGTAGGGGTGGTATTATCAATTCGATAACACCAAAAAACGAGATGAAAAAAAGGTATTTAAATATATCTTTATTTGAAATTCTTATGATGACGTATATCTTCGAAAATTAAATTGAAAAAAAAGTTAATAAAACTAAAATGCATTGTATGACGTTCTAATTGCTCATTATTAGTTTTAATAATTCATATTAACATATAAACAATGCTTTCTAGACGAGGAACAATATTTCTTGATACATATATATATATATATATATATATATATATATATATATTTATATGTATTAAGAAATATATATATATATATATATTTATATATATGTATTAAGAAATGGCTTCTTTAATCTATCACCCTTAATAAGCAAGATCATCCTTACTGAACAAAAACTCATGCCAGATCATAGATAACATTTATTTTTATCTCTAACCTTAATGACACTCTCCCATTTACTCACACCCATCCTCTTTCTCCATGAATCTTTACTTTTTCTAACTCATTCCTTTTTCCCCTCACATTTTTAACACAGCAAGCCGATGAAACTTTCTCATTTTCCAAATATTTCAAATATTTCATACCCTATCACAACAAATCTCCCCTCCCCTCACCCATTCCCCCTCTCAACCATTCTTTCGTACCCTCACTCTTCCATATCTCCCATTCTCAAATCCCCTCATTTTCTCAAAATCCTCTCTAAGACCGTAACTTTCGCCCATCCATCGAAATCACAGCCCCCTTCTTCTCTACACACCCTCCATTTCTCTGCATACACCCCCACACAAACATTCCAACTTACTTTTTCACCTTCAGTCTTGACCGCAGCCACCTGTTCAAATACCTTCTTCCTCCCTCTCCTCCACCACTCCACTCCCTCACTCATTGCCATCCACATTATTCCAGCTCATCCCCCACCTCTTTCTCTTACTACCAGCCACAGTATCCTTGCTCACCCCCATCTTTCCACTTCTTCCCCACTCATTTTCATAAACATTCATTTTTCATTTCTCACCAAGCACGGACGTCCACCCTACTGTTTTCTCCAGTAGTGGCTACTATTTTCTTCCTTTTTCCCAATATATCAACCCTATATGTGTTTGTACTTGCATGACATTTTTCTTTATATTATCATCCTGATGAAGTCTTATAAATAAAGACGAAACATTGATGTACACATAAAAAACATCCATTTTTTTGATTTTCCTTTTTCATTTTCCCATATATATATATATATATATATATATATATATATATATATATATATATATATATATATACTATTAATATTTTTTTAAATTTTAAAGTTTTCTTCACTTACAGACGACGTCGTTTAGGGCTCTCTCACCCTCATCAGTGTAGGAGTGGCGGTTGCAAGCGGTCGCACAGGCTAGAATCACGAGACAAACGCTTAGGACCACGCGGCCGCGAGAAATCGACACAGACAGTAATTGAAATTAAGATACACTTACCCAGGAGGAAGCGTCATTGCTGTCAACAGTGTTCAACGCTCGTGCGGAACTAGCTTATCGCAGATGACAACAAACATTTCAATTTCAAACAGTGCTCTACTTTTAAGACTATTACACACACACACACACACACACACACACACACACACACACACACACATATATATATATATATATATATATATTATGATAATTACTAGCGGAACCCATGTAAATGCTGCAGTTGTGTCCTTAATCTGCTGTATATCGCTGCGTAATACTATTTCCATTCTATGGACGTCCGGTGTCGACGCAGAACCCACCATTATTCAAATTGACACAAACTTTACTCTGATTCATGCAACCATGGCCTCCGTTCAGTCTTGAGAGACAATGGATACTGAGGGTGCTTGCACGTGTAATTGTGAAGCAAGGGTTGCGCAATCACAATCACACCTCTCCTAAGTCCGCACTGCTTGATTCCAGTGGCAAGGACCAATCCAGAACGACTGGAAACAATACCGAGATAAGCGGAGAGCACATACAGACCTGGAATTACCAAATGGTCACCCATTTTAGTACTGACCAGGCTCAACGTCGCTTAACTTCGGTGATCTCAAGGAAACGGATGTGTCAACGTGATTATGCCGTATCTGATTAATGTAGTTTCAGAATATATCTGGTTATGGGTGTCTATCTCCAAAACCCTTGTAGAAGTTTTTGACATATTTCCATTCTATGGACTTCCGGCGCGAATACAGACACCGCAATGTTATTGTACCATCTTTGGACAGAACAGATGCTACACTTTGATCGAACGCTAAGAAAGTGTATTTTAGTTCGAGTTTCACACTTGGCACAACAGCGACATCAGATAAAATAAAAATGAAAATAAAAATTAAAAAAAACTTTTTTGCATTGTATCTTCGCCGATCGGGTGATCTCTATTTAAAAAAAAAAGTGGTGGAAGGTATGTATGCACGAACATGAAATTGCCTCAGACTAAAAGTACCTTAAATAAGGAAAATATAATTGAGGGTTGCATGTCTGTAACCAACACTACGTCACAATTTTCAAAGATTTTACTGCAGATTTACACACTTTTTTATTTTCTGGATATTGAGCCGAATTTAATACGAGCAGATATATGTGTGTTCCGGGCGAAAAAATTTGCAACTTTATCTATCTATCTATCTATCTATCTATCTATCTATCTATCTATCTATCTATCTATCTATCTATCTATCTATCTATCTACTTCTTTCTGTCCCTTTCCTATCTATCTATCTATCTATCTATCTATCTATCTATCTATCTATCTATCTATCTATCTATCTATCTATCTACTTCTTTCTGTCCCTTTCCTATCTATCTATCTATCTATGTAGATAAATCAAATATTTATAATTATATATATATATATATATATATATATATATATATATATATATATATATATACATGGACGGCGGCACCGGGGGGGGCAGGGGGCTGGGGCTCACCCCCCACTTTTTGACTTGGCCCCCCTCCCCACTTTACGGTCATCAATGAAGTTATATATGCATGTGTTTAACCGCCCCCCCACTTTTTAGGAGAGCCCCCCCACCCCCACTTTTATAACTGTCCCGCCGGTCCTGATATATATATATATATATATATATATATATATATATATTTATTAATAAAGTTCAAATGTGTTAATAAATTAACATAAAACCAAGTGTTTCAAGAGTGCTCAATACCAAGTAGATCATCGCCACACCTCTCTCTCTATCTATTTCTTTATATCCCGCTCTCCCCCTATCTATATATTTGTTTATGTCAATATCTATCTATCTATCTATCTATCTATCTATCTATCTATCTATCTATCTATCTATCTATTTCTGTCCCACCCATCTCTCTATCTATTTTGTATGTAACTTTTCTATCTATCTATCTATCTATCTATCTATCTATCTATCTATCTATCTATCTATCTATCTATCTATCTATCCTTTCTCTATCTATTCTTTATGCCTCCGGCCTCTCAATCTCTTTATATCCCTTTTCTATCCACCCTATCTATATATCTATTCTATGTTGTTTGCAAACAACTGTCACAGACCAATAATCAACGAGATTACTAGAAAAAGTCACTTATCTGACTTTCAATGCCGACTGGATTCCGTATGGTTCGGAACATCTAACCTTCAGACAGATTATCCCAAGCTTAGCAAATACAAAATCCTCAACATTCTTCATATCTTTGACAGTCTTTCTACATTAATCTCTTTAGTCCTGTTTTGGTTTTCTTTTGTTACCTATCCAAAGGATTGTCTTCTTAGAATACGTAAAAATAGCGATTACTCTCTTTGTAGACAAATCTCACGTTTTTATTGTTATTGGCCGTCGCCATCTTAAAGAAGAACTCTTTTATATTTTTTTACGAGGTCAAATATGAACTCTCCGGTTCATCGTTCATGCCAAAGACATAGCCGTAATTTTAAAGATGAATAGTTTTGTTTGGTTTTTCTTCTTAATATGTTGTACCACAGATCACGTGACTCTTCCCCGTTTCTCTCTCTCTCTTTTGCTCTATTTATGAACAGTTGAAGATAATAAAAAAGGAAAGAATAAAAAGATTGGAACAGTCCATTATAAACAAAATGGGAATATCAGCAGAAGTAGTAATATCATTGTTATGGGGGACCTACCCTATTACGTCACTACATTGACTCTTCCTGACATCATGGATAGTGGTGGTTACAGAGATGTGTTTCATCCTTTTCCGGGAATCATCAGAGAGGAGGATTGTTCTGCCTGTCACACGATTCGAAATCCTTAGACCCAAGTCAACATTATTACTTTGTCTGAATGCCTAGGACCACGCAACTAACACAACAATCACGGTGAAAAGAAGGGCTATAATATCTATTTATGTCTATGCAAGCGGACACGTCTAGAAGGCTTTTATAAACAGTGTTCAACGACCCGATAGGACAGAACTTTGTGCATATTTTATTTTTATAGACAAACCTTTTCAAGGTAAAAGCTCGATGATTGCTAACATTTAACAAAAGAGCATATAAAAATGAACAGTAAAATGAATAAAATCTTGTTCACTGGAATTTAGCTTAATATTGTGTTCATATATATATATATATATATATATATATATATATATATATATATATATATATAGACAGAGAGAGAGAGAGAAAGAGAGAGAGAGAGAGAGAGAGAGAGAATGAGGACAGAAAGAGAAAATTTTTATTTTTTTGTTTTATTAAAAAACATTTAACTGGCTTTGTTTCATGGTAATAGTCGTGTTGCAGTTGAATGGAATAGTTCAGGGGTCAAAGGGGCCAGAGAGTGACACCGGGCGGAATTTATGCAAATAACGAGACTTCCGGTGGGACCCCTCTCATTCTCTTAGTCGGCGGGATTTGAAGGAAAGAAGACGTGTTTTGGTCTCGCTGCCCAAAGGGGATAGCGCGCGTGGAGCGACTAGTGTAATGAAACATATAAATAAGCATATCATCTATCCTCTCCTCCTCTCCCTCCCTCTCTCTCTCCCTCTCTCTCCTTCTCTCTCTCCCTCTCTCTCTCTCTCTTACGCACGCAACTTATGTGCTTCCTTTTAATAACTTATTGTTTATAAACTAGCCAATAATTGTCGGCGTGTTGTGTATAAAACTTTATTTTTAGCGAGAATACCCCCCCCCACTATTGTGACGAACGGGAACAAAGGACCCCAGTCACGGGGAGCAAACAGTCACGGGGAGCGAACAGTCACGAACAAGGAGTTAATTGTGCTGTTATGATTCCTGATTGTATTGATAACAACCCATGTATTTTATTTTGTCGCGACTTGTGAGACATTTAGACCCCCCTCCCCGGAAGGGAGATGGCGTAACAGCTTTGTAAACTTACTTTTTCCAGATTCAAAAAATCTGACCGGAGCTATATAGCTGACCAAAACAGGTCAGATCTTTTCTAGTATTAACTAAAAATTGCGGTTAATTACATTAGATTTTGACAAAATTAGATTTGAAGAATTCAAAACACTTCCTATTTACTCGCTGATTCTCCAAAATCGGAGACGCTGATTTCTATTTCGGAGGCGAAGAAAAGTAAGAAAATTGATAATTAAGTTGATTGATTTTTATTCTTGATACAGATACATAAATAATAAGAAATATAGGCATGAGTGAAGGACACTTTTCAAAGTTTTTTCATACTCACTGATAGAGAGGAACAGCAGCAGACCTTGCTAGTCTTTCTCTGCTCTATAATTATTTTCATTGTAGATGCTCGATTGAGCTCCATTTGTAAAATATTCACAGAAAACACTTGCCGAGCTAAAACCGCCGCAAAGAACCTTCCTTTCTTCTTTCGTGTACTTAAAATCAAACGGAACTTCCATGAACAGAGTTTCTTTCCAAGAATTCCCATCTGTGAAACACAAAATCGCGGGGCTGTTTCTCAGCTAATTGTAGCATGTTTGGCCATCATGTTCAATGTCGTCCCCTGAAGTAATCACATTCGTCCCATCCCATTCATCGTTTCCAATCTTCTCATAGTATTGTTCATCATTCAACTGACAATCTCATTAACCCTTATCCTCGAGCAGCTTTTGGCTTTAGTAAGTGCCGACTCATTAATATATATAAAAAAATGAATATAAAAAAAAATTCTCGAAAATCAGAGACGCTGGTTTCTATTTCAGATCGCTGCCAAATATAATCAGTGCTTCTAATCTTTAAACTGATAGTTTTTTTTCTTTTCTCATAGGAAATAACTGAAATAACTACGTTTACTATTTTGATGTCTTATATTTTTATGTCTTATATTTTTATGTCTTATATTTAGCTTTGAAACAAACAAACAAAACTTACATTCTCCGGCATATCAAGATGAGCTGGAGTTTTCTATGTACTTTATTGGTCTAGTTTTTTGAATATTAAGTTTCCAGCCACTTGCAATCCGTGATAGATCGACCATAAACGGCGGGTGAATGGCGAGAGTCTAGTTTGAGTCTTATCAACTCTTTGCTGCTTGACTAAAAAAGATGTCATATCTTATTGTAGCATAGCTCTGTATTAATAGAAGGCTGATCGGAACCAGGTAGAATGTCGTAGCTTCGACAAGCTGTCGTTTCTTTTCACATTTATCACTTTCTTGCTACTGCTACCTGTGATTGTTGTAGTTTCTGGGTAGTTGTTGCTCCTATTTACTTGCCTCCCCACGAGGGCTGAATTAGACAAAGGTTGGTTTTAATGTGAGGAAATTCAGATCCCCCAAAAGAGGCGATCTGGATTCGGACAAAAAATTAAAATTGCCCCAGTCTAGAAGGATTTCTCATTCACTGACCGAGGACAGAAAAGATAAAGCGTAGTATCAAAACAGATACTACACGTTGCTCCTAAGTTCACACAAGACACAATAAGAGAAAACTCGTACAATTTTCTTTTTTTCACTCGTTCGTTGGCTCGAGATTTTCATTGTCTTTCGCATTCTTTCTTGCTGTCTTTCTAGAAGAATGCTTACGTCATGATTTACGTACATACACATTCTTTGCATTTCTCAAATAATTCTACTTAGGATATCTTTGCAAATTCCATTTGTTTATCAAATTCTAATAAACTATACGATCTACTTTGAAACCTCACTCGTTTTCTAATAACTATTTTATTGTTGTCCGTTGACTGAGGTCATAAAAATCGGTACGTATACTACACTTTGCTCTTAGCCAAAAGGCCAGGAATTCAACACAGTTTGATGCAATTCATCTAGCCAATCACATTTTTTTCAAATAGACAGCCTTTCTAAATTTTTTCTAAGTTCAATTTTGATAGTAAGATAGACATGGTTGATTGAGTCAATATTGAGTTTTAATATTATGGCATACATGACACACATACTTTTCTTTGACATTAATGGCAGAGAATACACACAGGCTCTCTGTATTCGAAAATAACTATTTGGACCGCTGTCGGATAACCCAAATTAAAAAAAAACTCATCGGTTTCAAAATGATACCATCAATATTATTAAGTAAAGAAAAATGATCTGATTTAGTAACGTCGTCATAAAAGGTCTTGAAAGCAATGTATACCGGAAATTCAAGGAAACATTGCCCGGTAGCAGACCTCGTGGTAGCATTCCAAAGCGCTGGACTGATCATGTCTGAATTAATATTTCTGTACGCGTGTGAGTTGTGAACCCTAACTGCTGAAGCTAGAGAGAATGATACAGGCCACAGAGATGAGATGCTTTCGAAAGATCCTCAACATCTCATACAGGGATCACATTACTAATGAGGAAGTGAAGAACAGACATGGACAAGCAGTCATTTCATGTGAGGATAAGCTGATCACTATTAAAGGAGGAAAAATGATGCGGTACATGTTACATGATCACCAGGTCTTGCAAAGACAATCCTGCAAGGAATTGTACATGGGGGAAGAAGGAAGGTCGGGCCAAGATGGGAGGATAACAACCGAGAGTGGACAGAGCTGGAAGACAGAAAATCGGGAGGGCTGGGGAAATTTGGTTGCTAGGTGATCTTTGGCACCCCAACGTTCATCCTGACAAAGAGACGGATGAGATGGGAGAGATTCCCTTACTAATAATGAAAAGATCGGCAAAGTACCGCACAGTATGAAAGGATTGGGTATCTAGAAAGTTTGACAAAATCCTCTGAGAAATATGCAATAAAGCAAAACAAAAACAAAGCGAACAAACAAAATTTTAAAATGTTTTGGTGATCTACCCTATTGCGTCATTACATGGATTATTCCCAACAGTATAAATAGTGGTTACACACACATACATACAGAGAGAGAGAGAGAGAGAGAGAGAGAGAGAGAGAGAGAGAGAGAGAGAGAGAGAGAGAGAGAGAGAGAGAGAGAGAGAGAGAGAGAGGGGGATCGCTATTACCAAATCCAGAAGCAATCTCTGGGAACCCATTGCTTCTGTAATTTCTCTAAATACATACTTTTTTTAAACTACCTTTTTGTTGTCTTATTTCTTTTCGGCCATTTAAGGCCACACAACGAAGTGATTTTATTTACAAAACAAGGTCATACTACTAATAAAATAGGCCCTATTGAAAGTTTATGAAAAATCTGATTTAAAAATATCAAGAAATTATAAATTTAATCTTAATACTTACTAATACTAGAAGTAATCTTTTTAGCTCCTTACATCAAGTGGCTTTATACCTTGTCCGAAGCAATTTTTATTAAAAAAATACCAGTACTCATCTTCATCAAGAAAAGTAATTCTATTAATTAAAGCGACGAAACGGATAGTTAGCGTTAATGAACACTATTTGTTTTGACAGCAAAGCTAACTGAAATATTTTATTTTAATCACGTAATTGTTTTTAGTTTGTTTTCACATTTTATTTTACTAATGAGTCACCACTTAGCTACCCCCCCCCCGAACACACAAGAATAAAAGTTAATAAGATGGAGAGATTGACGGTAGAATGATAATGAATACCATGAGAGGATTGAAAATCTTTACATACCAACCTCGCAAAACAACAGCCGAGTAAAAAAACAGCAATTCTTCCTCATTTGTCAGAAAAATCACTCATGGAATGTGAGGACTAAAGAACAATATACCTTTCCAACCATCGAGTGTAATGGCTGATAGAACCCTTCCCGAGAGTTCAATGTTTAAACTCCTTGGCCGAACATTCACAAGTAACATGAATTGGAATAAATGCATAGAAGATACTGCCAAATCTGCTGCAAAGAATGTGGGATCCCTTTAATAGGCTAGAAAACTTCTCACACCTGCCAGTATCCTATATCTCCATAAAGCCACTATTCGCCCATACATGGAGTATTGTTGCCACATATGGACTGGTGCACCAACCACTAACCTCTCTCTCTCTCTCTCTCTCTCTTGGATAGCATACAAAAAATAGTCGGTATCTTAATAGGTCCTACTCTGTCTACCGAGCTCCAACCCCTGTCTCATCACCGCAATGTTGCATCATTGTGCTTGTTTTACAAGTACTTCCACGGAATGTGCTCCGATGAACCAGAACGCTTTCTACTCTAATAGCTTATTTCCTCGAACTGCTTATCTTTGGAATTGCCTCTTTGCTTCCTGTTTCCTCGACTGTATCAACATGCAAAACAATTAAATGTAATAAGAACGAACATGTTGCTGCACAACTCCGCACTTGGGACGCCCCCTATAAATCTGTATCCTATTCACAGTAACCCCTTTACCTCTCAGTGTCAATTTGCCTTGTTTGGGTTGAATTGAAGTAAAAAAAGATGAGTTATGAGGCTGTCGAAAGTAAACACAAGGTCCACATTCTACTATCAATGTTTTCTTTATAATTATTATAAAAAAAATAAGATTTACGGAAACAAAATTCTCCTTCAAAAAGTAAACCAAAATAACTCTTTTCTAAATCCAGTCAGACTCGTTCATAACTCTACAAAACAAATAGAAGGTCAAGATTAAAGGCAAAATTAAGGCCAAGGTTAAGTGGGACAAACCGCGGGACTTAGTCACTTATGGTGATGCGATGCCCGTATGTAAAAATGTAGGGCATCTTTTACAATAATCCGCAGAGTGAAAACGCTCAAAAAACAAATATACAACAAATAAAAGTAACTGTAGCCGATAAAAGTTATTTTCCAACTTATCTGTGCTATTTGTTTGTATTTTTAAGCCGTTTCAACTGCTATTTATTAGAAATCAATATTTTTGTCACACGAACATTGGACAAGCGATGGGGGTATCGTAACGATTTGTTTTAGTAAAAATACGTGCCAAAAAAACAAAAAAATTTTTTTTACATCTAATAAAAACCCATTTATAGTACGTAAAAATACAAACAAATTTCATAGGTAAGTAGGAAAATATCTATTCTCGACGTAGGTCACCGTCACTTGTTGCATATTTATTTTTTTACCCCGTTCTCGTTCGTTTTTTGGACCCCGTTGGCGACTCTGCGGATTATTGTAAAAGATACCCAAAATATAATTTGAAGGTGAAGATGCATCGCTTTCGTTTAGCATTGTAACGTATTCGTCCCTACTGTACACTGGGGGAGCCACACACAAAAGTCTGAAAAGTTCTGAAAATTGTTATTATGCATTACGTGGCATCTAATGGTTATATGTCATGAAGCCAGTATCTTCATTGAGGATTCAACGTTATATAAAACTGAAACATTGTTTTTTCTTCAGTTGGTGAATTCTTCAAACATTTCCTGAAGCATCTTCTTCCGCAGGTTTGTTCGCAAATGAAGACTCGAAACACAAAAAGATTTTTCATTGCTTACTTTTATTGTTCGTATATATTAAGATTACGTTACTCTCACACTCGTCTCTTTATGTACTTAGGAGTGAACGTACAGGACGTGCTCGCAATCTTTGCTCTCATGTTTTTTATATCGCTGATAGTATTTCTCGAAATTGTTTTTTTGCACGTATTCTTCTTCGAACAGCAAATATTTATTATTTTTCAATTCAGCTCCTACTCATGACTTGTCAAAAAACCCTGGATTCCAAAGGCGCATTCCGAATCACATTCCAATCTTAACCTAGATTCTATCAGCCAACTTTTGTAAATCCAGCTCCCAGCATTATCATTATCTATATAATGATAAGCTAGGGCAATTTGATGCTCGTACGCACGTTATCAGCCTCCACCCCTTTTAAAAAGATAGGATCATCCGATCAACGCAAATGCAATGGCAAAAAAGTATATTTTAATTTTTTTATCTGATGTTGCTGTTGTGTCAAACGTAACACTCGAACTAAAAGACACTTTCTTGGTCTTCGGGCTAGGATCAAAGTGTTATGATACGAATATCGTGGGGTCTGCGTTCGCGCCTTCCGTCCATAGAATGAAAATATGTCAAAAACTCCTATAGGGATATAAATTAGTGATGGGACGATTCCAATATATTCCCCGATTCCGATACAATTACCGATTTTGCTCTAAATTCCCGATTCCGATACAATTACAGATTCAGATTCTTTTAAAATCTCTAAATATTTAGCTATAGAGTTGTTGTTTTTTTCATTTTCGGATCACTGTAAAAACCCATGTAATATGTGCATATATTTTCGCAAACGTAAAAATACATTTGTGGGGGTTGATCTATAGATTTTAGTTTTACTGGTAGATTTAAAATCAATAAATAGTTATCATTTTATCATTAGTACCAGCAATGGAAAATGAAATTTTTAACAGAAACAAAGAAAAAAACAATTAAAAGAATCGTTTTCGATATCGGAAAATAGGCACACATTTTTCCGATTCCGATACCCCTAAAAGTTCCGATTTTTCCAATTCCCGATTTCGATTCCGATTAATCGTCCCAACACTAATACAAATGTGGAATTTGCACGTGTCCCAATAGTTATTATAATTAATATAATTAGTATTATTATTTTCTCTTACTCCCCAGGGGGTAATCTCGTTACACTATTACGATGTGGCCGAACAATGTTGACTCTATGGCGAACGACATTAGAGCTTCTTCTACTGTGAACATATAAACAACCACGATTCAAGCAATTAGGAGGTTATCAAGTACACAGACAGATCTCATTAGCTATGGGTTGGAAAGTAATCCCCCGATGACGATCGATCGGCGATTCGAATATGGAACAAATATACTTATCGAAATACGAGAACGACAAGTTATCATCGTCTATAACAACAATCGGCAACCCTTTTGAACTTTATGGATCACTGCATGTATAATTTGGAATTTGGTCCCGGCCACTAATATGAATGTAGAAAAAGAAAAAAAGGAAATATATCCCGCGCTTTATAATAAAGATCAATGTTTATTTATTTGTGTATACATCTACACATTTCTTTCTATATAAATGTGTTGGTGCTACCAGATCAGGCTGTCTGAAGAGTCCAGCTTCCTGACTTAAAATGCACCAAACATTGATCTTATTGTTTCTTTTCCTTTCCCTTTGTACAATTTAATCATGTTCTGCAAAGCTAAAAATAAAGACAACATTTTTCCTCTGCAATTAACCAAACCAAACACCATGAATAAATATTTGAAGATATAAAGAACTTGAAGCATAAAAACTTTGACCAAAATGACCTGATTCGGCATTAAATAATCCGAAAAGGGTTGATATGCCGTAAAACAAAACAACCAACCCAAATACCATGAATAAGTATTTGAACATATAAAGAACTTGAAGCATAAAACCTTTTACCAAAATGACCTGATTCGGCATTAAATAACCCGAAAAGGGTTGATATGCCGTAAGACAAAACAACAAACCTAAACACCATAAATAAATATTTGAAGATATAAAGAACTTGAAGCATAAAAACTGTGACCAAAATGACCTGATTCTGCATTAAATAACCCGAAAAGGGTTGATATGCCGTAAAACAAAACAAGCAAAACAAACTATATATGAATATAAATAAATGCACTTCTCTTCCATCAGGCGAGTAAGAAACCGTACTGGACGAAACCATTTCAAGTGTTATGGGGAAGAGAGAAAGCAAAGTACAAGTGAGACAACCTTCGCCGTCTGAAAGAAATTCGGAAAGAAATCCTTCACTGTATTTCCATAATTAGACGTTTTCTTTCTTTTTTTCCCTTCTTCCTTAAAAAGGGAACGTTTTCTTTCTTTCGTTTTGAACACTTTCCATCTTGAGACGTTTTCTTTCTTTCTTCTTTGTTTTTTTAAAACTTTACCGATTGAGACGTTATTTTATATCAATATTAGTGCAAACACTTGCGAAGCATAATTTCTTTCCCGTCATTTTTTATGCAAGGTGTACCATCGTCTAATCGGAATACTTTTATTTTATTAATATGAAATGCACCCGTATAAGGTAACAAAGTAATTATTTTAATTAAAAAAAATTGAACAGTTGAAGTTCATTCAAGGACTAGCAGGAAAACCCGACGTTGCTCGGGATTGAAGTAGGATCACTACTATGTACTTTTGAACTATGCTCATAACAGTATATTACTTTCTTTGTTTTTACTGCCCCCTCCTCCCGTTTCCCCCCCTAAGATAGTCGGAAGAAGCTGAAATGTTGAAAACTCTCTGAATTAATGTCTTATACATATCTTTAACATGTGATATACCTATTTAAGGTTTTAAGGGGCTCCTGTTCCCATGGGTCACATAGAGGTGGGGGCACGTAGATATTCAGCACATAGAGGGTGACGTAGATATTCGGGACCATTTTCACTGTCTTCTCTGGAGAATTTTATGCATGTGATATAAATTTTATCAAAAGAGGATATATTTGATATTTTAAATGGGGTTCGGCTCCCATAGAGATTCGGGATCACTTCCATTGTCTTCCCCAGAAAATTTTATACATATGATTTAAATTTCATAAAAATGAGATATATTTGAAGTTTTAGTCATAGACCCCTCAGGGATGAACTTAGAGATTTAAGAACACTTCCATTGTCTTCCCCGGTAAATTTTACATAAGAGTACACCTTTAGATTTTATGTAGATTTTTAAACTTTTCTTTCTATAGGGAACACAGAAACACACACAGAAACACACCCACACATGGAGTTATATATATATATATATATATATATATATATATATATATATATATATATTTAGTGTGATATTTGTTCATGTTTTTGCGAACCTCCAAAAAAGTTTACACAGACTACCAGTGGTCCGTAGAACACCGGTTGGCAACCCCTGTTCTATAGTATGGCTTCAGTTTGTAATTTTGTATGTATCTAGCTGTGTCAACAAATCGTGGCCCAAGATTTTTTTACTGTCATTTTTGTTTAGTTTATTTACCCCCTCTCTCAACACACATTTTCCCTTGGTACTTACCTCCCTTCCACCGCGAGAAGACATGGCACAAGGCCAAGGAAGGTGGGGAGAATGAGCCAGCGCAAAACAGATAGTGCACTCTGGCCCCTTAAAAAATTGCTTGAGAAGCCCTGTCGACCTTTCGCAGTGAGGACGCCCCATGCAGTTAGCTATAAACTAACTCCTTCTCAAAGCGAGAAGGTAAGGCCTGGGAGGGTGGACCTCCTGGAGCTCAACAGAATTAACATCAGAGCCTGGCAGAAATAAAAGATCACTGCCGTCACAATTACCCAGTCTCTGTCGAACTGATTGTCGAAGACGTATCCTCAACTGGTCATTAACTAATTTCGTATGAATCAGATGATTCTGCTGTTGGCATTGGTTTTCCCGATATCTTTCTAGTTAGAATCCTGTCTAGAAAGACATCGGGTACTTACAGGAGGGATCACGTAAAGGTTGCCAACATCAGCTAAATCCCATCCATTCACTGTGAAGGTCCCCAGATGCCGGGGAACCTTCTACTCCAATAGCTTATTTTCTCGAGCTGCTGGCCTTTGGAACTCCCCCCTGCTCCCTGTTCCTCCCGACTGTACCGACATCCAGAAATTTAAAACTAAATTGAACAAGCATCTCATTGCACAGCTCCCAATTTAGGATGACCCCCAAAACTTTCATCTGACTCTCAGTAGCCTCTTACGTCTACAGTGGCAGCTTGCCTTGTTTGGGGTGAACTAAGTTATATATAAAAATATCCTATATCAAAGTGTTTCTGTGGAACGAACTGGATTCGAACTTGGCACATTCGGGTTGTCAGTCCGTGTCATTAACCATTTAGCCACCGTCAACTCCCCCCCAACTGGTATGATTCGTATAAAAAAGGAGGCGGCTTTCTTTCGCATTTTGTCTTAAATAATTTATTTAAAAAATTTCCATTTTTTGGAAAGATAAAAAACAATAAATCAATAAACGAGTATATATCATTATAAAAACGCTTTTGCAATTAAATTTATAGGACGTTAGACCAAATGTGAAATTAAAATCCCATAAATACTTTCGAGTGTTTTTCCCCCTTTAATGACGAAATAGACACAGTACGAAATAATGTATGTATCATTATAAAACATGTACTTCCCTCAATTTGAAAAATGGTATTTTGTGAAATTCAGTTGGATTACCACGGTATCTTTTGATCATTACATTAATTGAATAAAATAGTCTTAAATTATAACATTCCTTCCAAAAAAGTTAATTTGAAAAGTAACGTTTGAACGTGAATTGTCAGACAAAGACGATATGTTATATTGTATAGATGTCTAGGAATGTATACATGCAAAAATGCGTGCAAAGAGATTTCAATCAATTTCTCTGTCGCCCATTCAGTTTCTCTGTTTGTCTGCCTATCTGTCTGTCTGTATCCCCCCTCTCTCTCTTTAATAACACACATATATAAATATGTGCATATCTATCTATCTATCTATCTATCTATCTATCTATCTATCTATCTATCTATCTATCTATCTATCTATCTATGCCAGGACCAAAACAACTGCCCCTTAGAAGGGAACTGCAAAATTGATTCCCTAGTGTATGAGGCAATTGTCACCAGCCAGCTCAGCGACAGAACCGCAAAATACATTAGCGTGACGCAGGGAAGCTTTAAGCAAGTACTGTACACACACAAGTATACCTTTAAATACAAAGACAAGACCAACACAACACTTGCGACCCGGATATAACAACTAAAAGATGAGGGGGCACCCATCACAATCAAATGGAAAGTAATAGCGAGAAGACCATCATACTCTATTTAACGCAGAAAAATATTACGTATTAAGGACAATTATTGACCAAAATACAAACTGTTTAAGCATTAGGGACGAAATTTTAAAAGGAGACAATCACTTCTTATAAACTGGACTGACCGATACACATAAAGGATCTTCGACAATAACCCTCCGCCAAAAACATAACCTCAAAATAGCCTTATTCAATACCAGACTTGCTTTTAATATTCGCGCTTAAAATTCCCCCTGCTCTTCTTCCCTGGAACATTATTTTTTTTCCAATTATCACCTTTCCTTTCAAGTAGTCAACTTAGTATGTTCCATCTCAATACCAAAACTTAAAACCAGTAAATTAAATCACGAAGATATAAAATATTTTTTCCGGTTGTCCACCGTTTCATGGTTCTAAATCTGAATGGGATTTAATTATATAATATTATATATATATATATATATATATATATATATATATATATATATATATATAGGATCAAATATAAACCAAAGTAAAAACTTTTAGTAGATGGAACCTATTGTGAAGAGGATTAGCTCAATATACGAGATAGACCAATTGTAGAAATAGAAGAAAAAAGAGTGATAAATATGAGACGATAGTCCAAATTTATTTCAAATTTCAATTGTTCAATGCAAGGTGTATTCAGTAATAAACTAGTGTTTATTATTCTTTCCTTAAGCCAAGGCTTTTCAAAGATCGAAATCTTATCATCAGAGGAGAAATACAGATGGATAAGTTGGCTTTTTTAACAAAAATTCTTTTAATAATAATTTTCATATTTTTCAAATATTTGAACTTTGTTTTTTTCGAAAGCCAACTTATCCATCTGTATTTCTCCTCTGATGATAAGATTTCGATCTTTGAAAAGCCTTGGCTTAAGGAAAGAATAATAAACACTACTTTATTACTGAATACACCTTGCATTGAACAATTGAAATTTGAAATAAATTTGGACAATCGTCTCATATTTATCACTCTTTTTTCTTCTATTTCTATATATATATATATAAATAGAAAAAATACCGATGACCACAGCATAATCTTAAATTAGATTTCATTGTTTTATAATAAACCCTTGAAAGCCCCTATTTTCGCCCCCCCCCATTTTCATACACCTTTGAATATCATTAACATTAGAGCACCTCTCAGTCATCATGAATTAATTTCATAATGAATTGATACTCCATTATAAATTTATATTTTAAATTTTCATATTATATCTTCAAAATTAAATTTAATAACGATTTGTACAGAGTTGTCCCCGTTAGATCGTTTTTATCGTTAGCAATAAATGTGACTTAAGGGTTTTTAAATTATATTTTTTTGAGAATAAAATATTTTTTATTTTTTAAATTTAAAATTAAAAATTCTAAATTTTTACCCTACAGATATAAACAAGCCAGCTTTCGGCACAATAGGCCCTAGTCAAGCAATTTTTTCTTATTAATCATTTTCTTTGTTCGTCGGAGATATAACATAACGTGAATAGTAGTCTAGTAGTCCGTTGGGATGTTGTTGATACGGATGGTCTGAAAATCTTTTCAAGCCTCCCTCTCTCTCTTTCTCTCTCTCATATATATATATATATATATATATATATATATATATATATATATATATATATATACGCTTTTTGGTAGATACACGTTTTCGTAAGTAGTGTCATTATTAAATGAAGCGGTTAATTATCTACGGAGCTGGGAAAATAGAAAATCATCAAGAAAACTGTTACACAAGCAAGATTCGAACCTGTATCAGCCAAGAAGGATTACCTACAATCGGTGCCAATTTTACCGCTTGCCTCCGGGGTCTAACGGTTAAATAAAATCGAATTCATACATAGAATTCAAATACCTTGCTTTTCAGACAATACATGTTTTGTTTATTCATTTTTGTTGAGGAGGGGATGAGGGTGATGAAAGGGAAAGAGGGGCGGGGGAGGAGAGCTTATGATGTTTCTTGCAATTTTTGTTTTTTGATTCATTTTTGTGTGGTGTCAGCTGAGACCAGTGTAGTTTATTGGGGGATGGAGCTTATGAAGTGATGTTCCTTGCATTTTTTGCTCCTTGGTTTGTTCTTCGTGTGGTTTTGTTTTCTTCCTGTTGTAAATTCCATGTGACTGGTTACTCTTCGTAGCTTATGCGAGTTAGTTTCCGCATTCCAGGATTTTCCTTAAGATTGCACCTGTTTTGATCATTGCCGGCTTTTGTATGGTTTCAATGATCCCTTTGATTTAATTTTCTTTTTTCCAGTTTTTTTTTATTGTTCCTAGTGCTCCTACAATTATTGGTATTATACTGACTTTTTTCATGCTACATATTCCTTTCAGTCTCTGACTAATTCCCCGTATTTGCTTGGTTTTTCCGTCTCTTTGATCTTCACTCCGTGGTCTGCTGGAACGGCGAAGTCTACGATTTTGCAAGATTTTTCCTTCTTGTCGTTTATTATAACATCCGGTCTCCTTGCTTGTATGAATTTTTTTGTATCTCCATATCCCAGAGGATTTTGTGTTTCTGGTTTATGTTTGTAGCATTTGCCTTACTATTCGAAATTCAGTTGTTTGTACAGTTCCTAGTGTACTGATATCCTCACACAGTCATGTCTGTTCTTGTATTCTTTTTGAGTTAGTTTGCTATATTCACTTATTATAGGATTTACTGTTTCGTCTCTTTGTCCACACAGTCTGCATTTACTGTTTTCCTGTGTTTTATCTACTTTAGCTTTAATGTAGTTTGTCCTGATCGCATTTTTCTGTGCAGCCATCAGTAAAGATTCCGTTTTTCTGTTCAAGTTTCCTTTTCTTAGCCATGCCCAGCTATTTTCGTTGGTTTTTTTCTCTTGTCAGTCTTCTGAAGCGTCCATGTATTTTTTTCTTCCCACTTTTCTTTTATTGTCGTTTTTTTCTTCTGGTTTCGGTGCTTCTTGAGTTGCTCGTTGGAACTGTGTCTCTTGCTGCGGTGATTAGCCTTTCCGTGTTCTGAGTTATGTATTTCTTCAGCTCTTTTTTTTGTGTCGTCCACACAATCTTCTTTACTTACCAGTCCTCTTCCCCCATCGTTTATTTTCATGTAGAGTCTGCCCGTATCGTCTTTTAGGTGTAGTGCGTTGTGCATAGTCAGTATAATTATTATTATGTACTCACTAGGAGTTCTCACACAGGTCATCAGTGATTGCTCACCGACAACCGGTGGTATTCCCTGGAGTCTGAGTGACAACAAGTCTTCCCAAATTTCCAGTATTCTCCACCTCTTTTCGATAGCCACCGCAAATAAACTTGCAGTATCACAACAGCCGTTTACCATTGATTTCTCGCTGGTAAAGACCATTGGTCTTCTCTGGGATTTGGGTGGCAATAAGCCTCCCCAAGGTTCCAGCAGTCTGTGCACTTCTAGTGGAGGTCTGGTTTATGCTGTCCCTCTTCGGTCTTCTCATCCTCCTTGACCCTTTGCAAATATTTTGTGTGGTGTCAGCCTAGGCTGGTACCATTTTTTATTTTTTATTTATTTATTTTTAGTTTTGTTTTGGTGGGGGAGAGCGGGGGAGCTTATGGTGTTTCTTGCTATTTCTGATCATTGGTTCATTTTTGTGTCGTGTCAGCTGAGGCCGGTGTAATCTATTGGGGGGGGGGAGCTTATAAAGTGATGTTTCTTGCATTTTCTGTTCCCTTGTTTGTGATGTGTTCTTTCTGTGGTTTTGTTTTCTTCCTGTAGTAGATTCCATGTGACCCTTCGTAGCTTATGCGGGTTGGTTTCCGCATTCAATGATTTTTCTGAAGATTGCAGCTGTTTTGATCATTGCCGTCCTTTGTATAGTTCCAATGATCCGTTTGATTCCAATTTCTCCCAGTCTTTTTTGCAGGTTTTTTAGGATTGTTCCTAGTGCTCCTATTATTATTATTATTATTATTATTATTATTATTATTATTATTATTATTATTATTATTATTATTATTATTATTATTATTATTATTATTATAATGATGATAATAATAATAATAATAATAAATATCCAAACACACACTCGCATATCTATCTATCTATCTATCTATCTATCTATCTCTATCTATCTATCTATCTATCTATCTATCTATCTATCTATCTATCTATCTATCTATCTATCTATTGCTAAAATTACTTTTTGTCCGCATTGTCAGTCTCTCCTCCACATTCTCATTTTCAAACACCGTCATCACAGTCTCTCTCTAAACATCGATTGATTTCCCCCTAAAAGTTCGTCGATTGATTGAAATCGAAAAATTTGAAAATCAATAATTCTACCTTCATTGACAAACAACTTTTATCGCCGTTCTAGACGGGTCTGCATAATAAAACGGCCGATCTCACACAATCGGCGACTATTAACGGCCAACGTCTTTCTTTCAGGAGAGAAAAATCTGATTGTTTACGTTCAGATGAAAGAAAAACACTTGTTGGCACATCTCAATTGTTAAGGTCGTGGTCGAAGAAGATCCAAGGCTTAGACCAACCACCGGCAAAGAGCGACCAATGGTGCTTTCCTAATGTCACATACCCCCCACCCTCAAAGAAGAGGTCTAATGTCTTACAACTCACAACCAAGTAAAATACGCAGACGTCCAAACACATGCCTCGTGTCTTCCACGTTCAACTACAGGAATCCCCCGTAACCGAGGCAGCCATTTCATGATCGTCTCCAGTAATGGATTCTCGCTGGAATTAAAGTTGGACCCTACAACACGCCGACACTCATTGGTTAGTTTATAAACAAAGGTTTATTAAAAGTAAGCACCTCAACTTGCATGTGTGTGTGTGTGTGTGTGTGTGTGAGAGAGAGAGAGAGAGAGAGAGAGAGAGAGAGATAGAGAGAGATAGAGATAGAGATAGAGATAGAGATAGAGATAGAGATAGAGATAGAGATAGAGATAGATTACTATTTATCGGTCTCGCAACGCGCTCTTTCCCCGACTTAAGGTAGTCTGCAAAACACGTCCCTTCTCGTTCAAGTCTCGTATGAGAGAGAGAGAGAGAGAGAGAGAGAGAGAGAGAGAGAGAGAGAGAGAGAGAGAGAGAGAAGAGAGGGAGGAAAAGAGCCTCGACCGGAAATCACGTGGTTTGCGTAATTTCCGTTCAGCACAGCCTTCCAAAGCACGTCTCTAATTAACACGACTGCTACTATCTAACACTAAAAGGCGTTTAATATAACGAGGAAAATAACGTTCATTAAAAGTTTCAAATCAATCGCACGAATCAAATCAGATTTATTTGCCAAAAATAACAAAGTGCAACAAGCCATTTAAAGAGACAGGTAGAAGCTATTTACATCTTCATACATTGTGAATGTTTGTCCAATACCACTTTATACCTGCATATGGTAGTCATTGACACAACCTTCTCTGGCAGGTTGTTTTACAGAGCAGAAATACGGACAGAGAAGGCTGCCCTTCTTCTATTGAGCCGAAAGCGGCAATGTCATATATTTTGAAGGTGCCCACGAAAACCACGACTTGACACGGGAGTAAAAAAAAACTCCTCGAAATTTAGATTTAAATTCCCGTTGATGATGTTGTACGCAAGAATCAAGTCTCCTCGCATCCTCTGCTGCTCAAGTGTTTCATTTCGGTCTTAAAGAACTATGCCCATCTCGTCAAATAAATTAATTCAAACTATGCAATAACAGTGCACGACGAAACAATAAGAGTTATATGCCCTTTATTCCTTTTTTGCCGGTAGGTGATGTCATAATTTGTGTTGAATTTCAAATAAATAAATTAGCAAAACAATTTTACTATTTTTATTAAAATTTTTATGTATCTTATATTAATTTTCTATTTCAATTTGAAAGTGACAAATGGAATTATTTAATTGTCAGATTGTTAAATGCGCAATTTAAAGAGAATAGAATTAAAAAAATTAAAACGGGATTCACGGATGGAAAAATATTCAACTTATTTTCGATACATTAATGATGGTACTAAACCTTATGTCTAGAATCCTGATTTCAATTTTGATTATAATTCGTTACATGATTTTGATTCTAGAAAATGTCTAAAATTTAAGGCTTAAACTTAAAGGGTCTTAAGAAGAAATTTAATTTCAGGGAATCTTGTTTAATTAGTGTCTAATGACTATTGATCAAATTCAATACAAATCATATATCTTAATTTACATACATTACTTTACATACCTTACTTTACATACACGCATAACCTAACTTTACAAAAATAATGTACCCACGTTTCTCCCTGAGATTCCGAGAATATATATCTCATGGGTACATTCTAGAGGATAGAGCGGAAACGTTCGGAGTCAAAGGTGACTCCCCGAACCGGGTTCGCATCTTGTGACCGTCTGAAATTATCACACCCTACACTGATGAGAGTAAAAGCTCGAAATGACGTTGTCTGTAGGTAAATATATATATATATATATATATATATATATATATATATATATATATATATATACCTAACTTTATATACAGGCACACTTAAATATTAAAGTTTACAAAAAATAATGTGCCTATGTTACTCACCGTGTTGCCTTGAATAGATATTTAAAAATTCATAATGACCTGTTTATTAGTTTTGGAGGTTATGCCGTACATAAAAATCTATAAATCTATACACATACCTTACTAATATATTGAGAGATACATTGATTTTTTTTCAAGTAGTTCTATTTATTCTTTTAATTATTCTGCAATGCACCCAGGCAAACGTGTTAATTACATTTAAATTTTTTTAGAAATTATATTTTTACCGAAGAGAAAAAAATCAAGGTTTTCATATTTCTTAAATAGATGATTATGTGTATTATCTTCTGTTGCACAAATGTTTAAAGTACATTTTTAGCAACATTGTACGTGGGAAATTGGATTATGTATGGAGAGAACTTTCTGCTTCGAAGTAAAGCGTAAAAATTAAGCTAACGTGTCAAAAGAAGTAACACAAAAGCAGGAAGTCAAGATAAGATACGTGGCAGTTGGGAAGCTATTGTGCTCTCGGGTTATTGGTATAGAAGTATGCAGACGTGTTTCGGAGTTTTCCTCCTCATCATGGGAAAGAACAACTTCGTATTATGTGTTGTATACACCCTCCTATGCACGCGAGTTGATTGTCTCGTTGCCGTCGTCGTCGCCATAATGATACTGTTTTTAGTTTGTTGATACAAAAACATACCGACAATTGTTGGTTAGTTTATAAACATAGGTTTATTCAAAGGCATCACATAAACTTGAGAGAGAGAGAGAGAGAGAGAGAGAGAGAGAGAGAGAGAGAGAGATGCTATGCTTATAAATAGAGTTCTCACTATCGTCGGCCTTCCCTTGCTGTCGACAGTTTTGTGGACGACGCACAAACACGTATTCTCTCGTTCAAGTCTCGCCGGCTTAGACAGAGAAAAAGGGGGAGTGCCCCGCCTGGAAAGCACGAGTTTTGCATAACTTTCGTTCGGTGCACCACCCCCCCCCCCCCGACGCCTAAAACTTCCATTAACACCACTGCTACTCTCTCACATATGTAATATTAATGTATACCGTAAAGAAAAAAGTAATGAGCTTTTGTTAGGATATGTTTGTGGTCAACCGCATAAGCGAATAGGCAAGAATACAACTATTACAACCGCTGCTATAAGATTCGCGAGAAGATTCACGACTGTAATCTTACACCGTAGACGGAAAAATTATCTGGAATCTTTTCAGTAGAACGGTTCGTTTGATGAAAACTGAATTAATATGTGTATGCATTAAGGAGTACATGCCGAGGTTTGTTAAAGTCACATACATAAGTCTGCAATAATACATTGATATGTTCGCATATAAGGATAGGAAATAAAGTTATAAAATAACAACACCAAAACGATGAGTAATATTGATTACTTAGGGAGTAAATATTAGCATTTTAAGAAACTACTACATGTATTGGTGAATAATATACACACATAAATACGTATATATTTAAATAAATAACCGCGAAAGTTTTTATTTATTTATCACTCCTATATTACCATCAAAACGTGATAATGTTATTTTAATCAACAATACAACAGTATACTTTCAAATACGGTATATATTGTACTAAAGAAACACATATAGACATTCAAATATCTGCCTAATTTGCATAACTTCTTTTTTTAGCCGTCTATAATTAATTAATGTTTGCTGTTATTCATTTATGATTGTATAATTTTATTTTCCATGTGTATCTACAATAGTTTTCTTTAAATTAACAGTTATTAATGTAAGCAATTTAATAAAAAAAATGAATAAATTACGAAAAAAAATTCTTAAAAAAATCAAGGAAGATAACTTAGATGAAACTAAGATGTCTTAGCTACCTAAAAAGATATACCGAGTTCACAGAAAAGAGGAGTTGATTGGTCTCTCTCTCTATCTCTTTATCTCTCTCTATCTCTCTCTTTCAAAGGAGGGGGACTCTTTTTAAAAATAATAGAAAATAAAGTTTGGCGTCGTCATCACTACCTGTTCTTTCCTTTTTCTAGCGACGATAGATTTTCTTTTTTTTTTATTGTTTTTTTTTTAATGATTTATTTACGAAATAAAAGAGCAAAAATATATAAATATAATGTCTGAAATAAATACGCCTTTTACTTAAAATATAAACCAATAAAATTGGACTTTCTGTTTAAATTGTAAGCTTTTTTGAATATAAGGTTTTCTTTCATTTCTTAATAAATTTCTCGCCCCCCCCCCCAATATTAAATAAATAAACAACTGGCATGCTGACTTTCATTTGGCGTTAATTCCTATTTCAGTTACGTAAATTATTTAAAGTGAAATAAGTTTCGGCATTACTCATAATGAACTTATATTTCTTTTTACTTAAACCATGTTTTAGTAAAAAAAAACAAAAACAAAAAGAAAACATTTAAAACCCTAAGTTATATCAATTTTCATCGTACACGTGAAACGCCAAAATAAAAATTAGATCGGAAAAATATAGTCGCCATCTAAACAAGTAAAGTAAGAGGCTAGCTAAGTAAGAACGATTGCTCAAGGTTATAAACATGCGTTTTTTTAATAAAAAAATATGAAAGGAAGTTATCGTTCTTCCTTAGCTTGCATACTTCTCTTTGTTTATAAAGATGGCGACTATATATTTCAGCCCACTTTACATTTCGGCATTTTACGTGTGCAATAAAACATGCCATACCATACTCGCCGGCATTACTTTTTCCTTTTATGGGGTGATGCTCCAAGGTATTACCTCCTCTATCTTGGATGGGGTATTTCCGACCAGGCATAACCACATCCTTTTTTTGTGTCTGGAGGGGAATAATTCGACGCTTTACCTTCTCCTTCGGGGGTTTGTGTAGTATATTTCTATTCCTCATAATACATTCCTCCCGGGCATTACCTTCTCTTTTCTTTGGGGGGGGGGTGCAGTATAATATATGTTCGTTCCTCACGATATCATCGTCCTAGGATAACTTTCTCCTTTTTAGGAGGTCAGGGTAGTTTACTATCTTTTCTGTTTCATGTTATCATTCTTCCAGGCATTAACTCCTCTTTTTGCGAGAGGGGGCAGTGTTCGTTCGTCATGACATAATCCTCTTAGTCATTACCTCTTCCTGTGTGTGTGTGGGGGGGGTGTCAATGTATGCAGTTTGTTCATTATGATATCATGCTCCCGATCTAGCAAAAATATCTGACCGGAGGGAGCATATATTTGCTAGAATATACATATATACAGGGTGGCCAAGAAGTCACTGAGGAATTTTTAACTTGAATAAATTCTTTATTTCTTATGGTAATTTAATGGAATTTTAACAAAATATTACGAAAACAACGGAGAATTGTTTGCAAATAGAAACAAAAATGAAAACGAATTCATGAAAAATAACATTCTTTAAATGGTCTCCATTTTCAGCTTCACAAATTCGTGCCCTTATGGGGGTATCTCAAAGAAAAAGTTTACATCAACAAACCTGAAAATCTACAAGAATTGAAGGAGAACATCAGGAGAATATCAGGAATGAAACCAGACAATTAAATTGTAAGCGAGTAATTCTGCAATCTGCCATGTTTTGGCACAAATTTGTGAAGCTGAAAATGCAGAAGCACCGACATTTTTGTTACAGAAGACGACATAACAAAACTGATATGTGTTTATTTCGTTTTGCCGTTCATTCATTTTCTTAAACTTTGAATGAGGCAAAAGTAGGCCACTGAAGGCTGAAAACGAACGAAATTTATGTCAAATCTACTATCATACTAAAGATGAGTCAATCAACGTTTGTTTTCCTAAGACTTTTTTGCCTATAGGTTTTAATCACAAAAAAATATATGTGAAAATGTTCCGCACTTTTGGGATTAAGTTATGTTTGAAAAGAGGTTCGAGTTTAATTGTTCTAATTGGTCGTAATTTACAATTAACTTATCAAGTGACCCATCTCTTACTCACTATATAATATTTTCACTCTATCTCACTGTATGATGTTTTACACCCACTCTTATTATATACGTCTCTATCACTTTCGCTTCCACCACTCTCCATTTTTGCTTACTAAAAGTCAAAGGAAAGAATAAACAGATTGGAATAGTCTATTATAAAGAAAAGTCAATATTAACATTAGCAGTAATAATATTTCAAATCAAATTAAATTGTGTAAAAGTGCAACACGCCGTAATAAAAAAGAATGCTAGAAAATGTGCCCATTTCTCTGCAGTTTGAATGTTCGTCCAAGGCGATTTTAAACGTTGATATGGTAGGCATCGTCACTAAATCCAATGGTAGGCTGTTCTACGGAACAGAAACACGGATATGCCAACCGCAAATCCGGTACCCATTCCCAGTACTCTGCCCGAATCTACCAAACCGACGCATTGGCATTCCCATACGCCTGGTACACCTGTGTCGCAAACCAGAGTAAGCGCAATGACATCGCCAAGGCACCCAACATCACTCAACGCCAGACAAACCTGCCCGGGCAGTGTCCACGTTACTTCCACACAATAAACCAAATCAGAAAGAACTCATTCTATTCCAAAGACCATTCCGCTCCTGTACTAGGGGGTAGAATCAAATTGACACTTATCGGTACGTAGTGCTTTAATAGTTGATACATAATTATTGCTTTATGCAAGCAAGAATTTTCATTAAAAAATATCCACTCATGAACTAGCAGTCAATCATAACTCAGAGATAGGACTTGTCCACTGAGCATAATGGAACATTCTAGTTTTCTTATGAAGCGGCTTTTTGTGTTCTTTTCATTTTTATTTGTTTGTAGCTCAATTAGTCAGAGAGTTGAGCATTAACTACTAAATTCAATATGGTACATATTTTGCTGGGTACTATGGAGAGCACAACTTCGCGTAGGGAAGACTAACTCTCCGAAAATTAGATTAAAATCCCCGTTGATGATATTGTATGCCAAAATCGTGTTCCCTCGCATCTTCCGTTGCTCAAGTGTGGGTTAATCATCTAAAGCTCAGCGGTTATGATGCATACAGTGTCACCTTGAACTATTTGGACGTCTGCAGGTGGACCACGGCAGCTCGTTCTACAGTGCAGCGACTCGAAACACCGTAGGGGTGGGTGGGGAGAGAGAGAGAGAGAGAGAGAGAGAGAGAGATATAGAGAGAGTAACAGAAACAGGTAAATTTTGGATTTTGTGTTTTATTTTTATATTTAACTAGCTTTGCAATATCACATTTTCCTGATTTAAACAATTTAACTCGAGCTTAATCTGTGACCCGTTAGGTCACTTTTTTTCTAGTGTTTAATATATTTATTAAATGAAATTAAATATTTGTCTACATTAAAAAAAGTATCAATAAATAATGATAGAAACCCCCAACTTTTTTTGTTATTTATTTACGACTATTATTATTCACCTGACGTTGTCCGTATGGAGATATATTGTTCGTCGAAAGATTTCTTAGGAAAACCAAACTTTTGCCTTGAAGGAAAAAGTAAAAATAACATTTGCAATATGAGGTCAAGTAATAAAAGACCTGTTAGCGTAGTGTTATTTTAAAAAAAAGTAATTTATAAATAACAAGTAGTTTTTTATCTAAGATTTTCAATATATTTTTATCTGTTCAACAACGTTTCTTACAGACAACTGTGAAACGGCAAATGGCTTTAACGAATCGCAACAAATTCGTTTTTATTTAATTATTTTAAATCTTCAAAATAGCGGTAAAATAATTATTTAAATGTTTAAAACTTTTAAAAAATATATTCTTCACTGAGATATTCTTTGTTTATTTTTTTTATGAAATGAAAAAAAAACTGTTTCAAAAAATGAATTTCGTTTCTTTACGTTCCAATATATTTCAGTTATTTCATGGATCTAATCGATAATTGTCCCTAGTGTCTCGAGATGGAACCGAAGAAAATTTTTAATGGTGTCTTTAGATTCTATGTAAAAAATGTAACCCTTATTGAAACTTATTTGAATGTCGATTTGTATAACACACAAACAAATATTGACTTATATATATAGGATAAAATGTCTTCTCTCTAGCATTGATTAAACACACTTCAAAAAAATTATAACGTGTTTATTAAAACGAGTTGTTCAATTTTATATTAGGTTGAGAGGGTTCAGTTTTCTACGAAACTTTAACAGAAAATGCCCCCCCCCCCCATTGAGTTGATATTTCTCGAGGATTTGTTAAACAATTAGAACGTATGTGTGAGTGTGGGAGTGAGACAACTTGTCGTATATTTTTTCCAAAATAGATTTTTTTTGGTTTTAGAACTAAAAAAGGTGAATTGGTTGGTAGGAAGATTCACCTAACAAAACAAATAGAATACATTGAAAATAACATAAGTGATATCACGTAGTTTAAAAACAATGTAAACTTAAAATTAGTTTTTTTTTTTCGAAAAATAACCCTTTGTAAAATATATTTTAGTCGTTTTTGTTGTCTTTTAACAATCGAAAGAAGCATACGTAATTGAAAGCAAAACTGATATCTTTGCCTTAGCAATTGTTACCTCCGCCAAGGAGGTTATGTTTTCGATCGAGTTTGTTTATTTGTTTGTTTGTTTGTTTGTGTACAGCCTATTGTCCACATCGCTTGACCAATTGTCACCAAACCTGGTTAAATTTATCGGTCATAGTCTAATTTAGAACAGATTTAATTTTGGGATATCTAGGTCAAAGGTCACGGAAAAACTGAAAGTCACACTTTTGGCGATGACTTCGGTTCTGTTCGTTGTAGAGACTCACTACTTGACCCATATTATAGTCAACAGAGTCCCACATCTTATTTTGGCTTTGACCATCACTTTTAATCTTGATCTTGAAAAGTTTGGTTATGGTGGAAATTTTAGTGGAATTTTAACTTCCAATTTTTCACAATTTGATGTATGGATTTGATACCTTGTATATTAGTAACGAGCATGCATATTTTCAGCCTGATCAGATAAATAGTTTTTGAGATATCAACGTTTTCATGGCATTGTGGTGAATGAATGGAGATGCGATTCGAACGAATGCCCATAAAGCGAATAACCACCCTCTTCCTTTCCCCGATTTGTTTGGATACCCTTTCCTCTTCATGTCCAAAAACAAGTGAGTTTTCACAGGAACGTGTTAACTAAATATTTTTCAACCAATGAATATCGTTTTGAACCCAAAATCTAGCAAGCCTATATCAAATTAAAAAAACTTATAAAACTGTGACCTGGTCACGAAAATCAGGGATCTCCACAGATCTAACCCGGCGCACCGCGAAAGAACGTCAAGAACGTATCCCCCGCGCTGTTGGAGGCGAAAAGAAAGGAATACTTCAAAATTCATGTAGAAGCTCCCTCACCTCTCGCACATCTACACACGCATTAACAAAACTAGGTAACCCAACGCATACTTACACATTGTCACATTGTCTAATATTTACATGCACGCATATTAACACTAACACACACACACGCACACACACACACACACACACACACACACACACACACACACACACACACACATATATATATATATATATATATATATATATATATATATATATATATAGTAATCTATGAAAATATATTTATAGCAATTAAGCTACACAGAGGCTCCCGCGTTTCATCCCCGGAGGAATCTTCAGGCTAAAACGCGGGAGCCTCTGTGTAGCTAAATTGGCAAAAATATATTTTCATAGCTTACTACCTAGCTCTACTTATGTATCGAGCACCGTTGAAGTAAATACTGAAAATTGCTACATAAAAAATATATCTCCTTATAAAAGTTTATGTGGATACATGAAATAACAATATATATATATATATATCCTTAACCGTCATGTCTGATATTCACTGAACATTTTCCCACCAAAAAGATGAGTAGCATAAAGTTTACCAAATGAACATTTCTTCACTAAAAATGAATTTTATGTTCAGGTAAACTCATAATCATATAACTGTTTTGTTATTTAATAATATTTTCCTTAATTTTTAATTTACAAAACTATGTTTATGTTTAAGTTAGCACTTGCTAGCTGGTGACCCTAATATCTTTCAAAGCGCTCAAATCTTCATTCCATGTCCATTTTTATATGCATGGACGCACGTATATATCCTTCATTTCCCCCCTTCGCAATTTAAAACCTCCACTTCATAATTTGTATTAATTGCGGCTTGGTTCTTGGTAAACTCACAAAACCCCCAAGGCTAAAGTTAGGGACCACGCCACAGCATAACCCCGGGAATACCTGAAAAATATAGGTTTTAAGTTAATTCTATCAATATATTTGAGGTATGGTTTGGTAGTTTTGTTTTACGGCATATCAACCCTTTTTGGGTTATTTAATGCCGAATCTGGTCATTATAGTAAAAGTTTTTATGCTTCAAGTTCTTTATATCTTCAAATGTTTAATCATCGTTTTTGGTTTGGTAGTTTTGTTTTACGGCATATCAACCCTTTTTGGGTTATTCAATGTCGAATCTGGTCATTATAGTAAAAGTTTTTATGCTTCAAGTTCTAAAAATAAAATAAAAAAGGGGAGGGAGAAAGGGAGAGGGGCTGTTGTTTTTGTTTTTGGTTTTGTAGAACATAATTAAGTTTTACAAAAAAACAAAAAAAAAACAAAAAACGTCAATGTAGGTGAATTTCGTCTCAGGGAGCCACAGGGCAGCCTGATCTGGTATCACCAGAATATATTTGAACTTGTTAAATTATATATATATATATATATATATATATATATATATATATATATATATATATATATAAATATTTGTTTTTATTTACATAGTATACGTTTCTATCTTTATGAGAATCGTCAGTGTAGATAATAATTATTCACGCTGGTCGCCGGTTATATTTTAAACTCAAATTCAACGAGAGATCAATCCTACTTAAAGCCAGCGTATGTAAAGAGTTCAACTTTGCACTGAAGCCACGATGGCAGCTGTGTTAATACTACTCGCTAGAGAGCCCAGCCTATATTTGGGGGCGACCAATAATTTATTATTAATATTTGTTTTTTATTTACATACGTATACGTTTCAGGGGGAAAATATAGCCAATGAGGTGAAGAAATGTGACTCGTGCGTGCCCATCTCAGCATCTTTGCACGTAAAGAGGGTTAGAGACTGTTTTGAAAATCGATGCCTATCTTCGAGATTATATTTTCTATGTGTATATCGGTTAGAAAGTGCTGTTTTCATTCAAAGGCCATTCAAAGAAATACTGATCAACATCCTTTATTGTAAACATTGTACTGTCATTTCTAGATATGGGATAGCTTAACACTCTCCCCGTGACAGGAGCATAGGTAACATAAGCCTTGGCCTGGTGTTGCCACATATACAAAAAAAACAAAACTATGAAAAATCACACCAAACAAATATAACAGCCGTGCGGCTCACAAAGGGGCCCATTTTGATAGATAATGAACTCAGTCAGCATCCTGCGAATGTTGACCCTTCTTATTTCAGGTCACTTTGTTTGTTTGTTTGTTTGTTGGGGTTTAACGACCTTTCAACCCTTATAAGGTCATCTCAGGTCAAACTTTTAAAAAAAATTAAATATTATTGTACAAGTTTTTTTTTTTTAGAAACCCTATTATTTTAGACGGGGCTATATTTTCAAATAATTTTTTAATGTTAGTTGCTTTGTAGTATTTACTGCGTATATGTGTATATTTTTTGCATTTAAGTAATATGTGTTTTATTGTTTGTCCTTCATTGCAGTAGTTACACTGAGGCTCTTCCTCTCCTCCCAGTAGGTGTATGTGGGTCAGTCTTGTGTGGCCAATACGTACACGTGTCAACACTGTGTCCTCCTTTTGGTTGGTCGTCATGTTTTGGTTTTCTGTTCCAACTATAGATCGATGTTCGTACAACTTGTTTTGAGGGAAGGTGTTCCATGTTTCTTGCCATTTTGATTTAATGTGCTCCTTAACTTTTCCTTTGAAATCTGTATATGGGATTTTGATATTACTTATTTCTTTGTTAAGGGCTTTTTTGACCAATTTGTCCGCCCTTTCGTTGCCTTTTATACCCACATGGCTTGGTATCCAGGCCATGATTACCTCCTTTTGTGTTTTCATTAAGTTATGTTTTTTCCAGTATATTGGAGATATAAGGGTGGAACGATCTCTTTTACAACGGACTAAATGCAAGTAAATAACAATGATCAGCACGAATCAAAGATGACGCAGAAGAAGAAATGGGCAACAAATGAAATCAGACTAGTAATCGTGCTTTATTACAATAACAAACGCAACTCCTAACCCTACTCCTAACCCTAACCTTAACCCTAATCTTAACCCAAACACAATGACTTTTACACATATAGAACATAATCCCGAAGTTATACCATCGATTTTCCACACAACCTATATCTATATCTGTATAATGTTAGATATTTGTATATGTTTATATATTTGTATGCAGAAGATTCACTCCTAAACTAATTAATTGATCTTTATGAATTTTGGAACATGGCTTCTAGGCATAAGGGGTGGTAATGTGGGCTATATTTAGTTTAATCAAGTTTTATGAAGAGGGTGTAAAAGGGGATGGAAGCCCTTTCGTGAAAATTCAGATAATTCGGTTTTTTTAAAATAAATTTTAACAATAGGTATTGGACGTCAATTAATAAATATTCCCTAAATCCCAGTTTCTTTAGAGTATTTAAAAGGGGTTTTAGGGGACATAATATGGGCACATGCTTCCATTTGAAAATTAAAATATTTCAGATTTGCATTGAATTTTACCCATAATCATGCGGCACCAATTAAGAAAGATTCCTTGAATTTCAATTTCTTCTTAAGACCCCTTAAGCTTAAGCCTTAAGTATTAGGGTAAATGTAAGGGATTTTGATCACAATTTGAATAAGGATTCCAGACATAAGGTTTACTATCATTATATCCAGGTTTTAATTTTGGTAAGGGGCATAAAAGTGATGTAAGACTGTTTTGTTCGGGGAATTAATTTTACATGTCCCAAGACGGGTATTCTCTAGAATATATATATATATATATATATATATATATATATATATATATATATATATATATATATATATATATATATATATATATTATTCATTTGTAATTTTATTGTCCTATTTTCCCCATATATATGCAATAGTTTTGTCTATATTAGTAGTAATTAATTAAAGAGATTACATACAACGGATAAATTATTAAACCATTCTAAAAATATTTGCTGACTAATTTTCTATGGAAGGTAATTAAAATTGAAGTAAATAGAAAAAAAATATACGTTAGCGATGCCATAGAGAGAAAGGGAGTGTTACTGAGTGCCCCTTTCCGTTAGTGACAGACGCCACTTTTTATTGGTTTTAAATTCAATGAAAAATGTGTAAGTTAAAAAAAAGAGCTACTCCCCCACACGCACTATTGCCCATTGTTTCCTTTTTTTAAAAATTTCTTTGTTGTTTTATTTAAAATATAAATAAATGCGTATCAAAATTACCAAAATATTAATATCTATTTATACGAATAAATGTTAATGTTTATCTATTTATATAAATAAACGAGAAAGATTTTGTTTTTAGTTTACAACAAACAATCATGAATTAAATGTTTAATATTTAACATGCGAAGCCAGAGAGTTAATACACGCACAGACACAGACACACACAGACACACAGACACACACACAGACACAGACACACTCACACACACACATTTTTATGCAAACATTGTTAAAAATAACAGAATTCGTCTGTTTAATTATACTTTTTTTATTTTGTCAATTTTTCTGATGGTCTTTTTTGTATTAAAAAAAAAAAAAAATGTTCCATAGGTTTCACAGGTTTCACGAACGTTGTCGATTCTTCATCGAATCATCCCCAGGTGTCAAAAGCAAATGGACAAAAAAGCTGGAGAAATAAGAGAATTTTAAAAAGACGGCGGAGAAACGCGCATAGAACGTTTCTCGCATTGTCCAGGAAGTCGTATATATATATATATATATATATATATATATATATATATATATATATATATATATATATATATATATATATAGGTTGTATGGTTGTTGTTTCCTAGATGTTAATCCAATAAAACTCCAGTGTTTATAAGATAGTGCTCAATAATAGGTAGATATGAATTATAATATAATTTTTTATTTATACAAACATTATTGGCATACATGTTTTTATTGGCATACATGTTTTAGCTGCGACTTTATTCAAAGTCCAGCTTCTCCAGGAGTTCAGTTAATATGGTAAGAAGAAGATGGACTTTAAATAAAATCGCAGCTGAAACATGTATGCATATGTGTAGCCAATAATGTTTGTATAAATAAACAAAATTATACTTTATATATACATATATATGCGAACGTATAGTGTGTATACGAACGTTAACTGATCCTTGTTGCCAAATTTGATATATTAGTAGATGATTTATATACTATCGCTGAGATATTTTTGACAAGCCTGCTAAAAAGTATTTATTTACTGCCCCACAAGACGTGACACATGTTCAGTTAATGAGGGTACCCTCACGCTAACAAATGCCAATCGATTACTTTTATAAACCCCCTTTTTTTTTTATTGCTGCGTTGTTTCCGCTTTCCCATATTTCCACGCGCGTGTCGTACACATTGATTGCAGCGCCATTAATACCATGTCAGTTACTACGGCAAAAATGGCAAGGTATGAAAGTAACAAGTTAAGACAAAAAGTCAGCTTGTTCTGAATTTTTAAAAAAGAAGAAATATTTTCAAAATGTTCACTTTCTTTATTGAATTATCCTCATATATACTCATGCTATAGTTGTGATAAGCAAGGATACCCGGCGTTGTCTGGGAACATGGATAGCAAAAGGGAAGAGTTAAAAAAAAAGTGTGCACAACATTTTTTCTTGAAAACTTCTCTTTTTCTACACATTTTCAGTCATGTTTTTTCATTCTATTCATTGTTTTCAATACTCCCATAGTATTCTTCATCATCCAATGGACAATCTCATTAACCCTAATCATCGAGCGGCTTTTAGCCTTAATAAGTGGTGACACATTAATATATAAAAAGGTTACTTTTAAAACACAACTCTCACCCGACACACACACGGGACAGCAGCCATTTTGGAGACTGGGCAATAAAAAGTAATAAATTTCAAAACAAAATCTACGCACCCTAAGAAATTTAGATGACCGATAAAATAAAGGTAAAAATAACACGTACTTTGACCAAGAGTAGCAGGAAAAATAAAAAATAAAAGATATAAAATTATCAAAACACGTACTCACACCCCCGCAAACCCACACATGCGCAAAAACGCCAAACAATAACACATTTCCTCAAATGAAACAACACTCTTTGAAATCGAAAGACATTTCTTCAAATTGATTTACATATCTGATGATAGCGGACCACCGCTTGAAACGCGTTATATAAAATTATAAAATGATAAAATAACAAATGTTGAAAAATTTTTTTTGTACAAATGTTGGTAGCTTTACTCCTTTACACACACACACACACACACACACACACACACACACACATATATATATATATATATATATATATATATATATATATGTATATATATATATATATATATATATATATAAAGATTATGACATTAAGACAGTTTTTGAGTTAAAATCAATTTAGTATTCTCTAGTAATATTAAGAAAATATGTTTTAATACTTTTTTCGCCATTAGCGATACAAAATAGGAACATGGCGGCATGAGCAATACAACAACACTTCCAGTCCCGTAAGACTCCATTTTGTAAAACTATCGATTATTCTAGAATAGTTACATATTTCAAACGTGTTTTGGTTCAGATTACAGTTGTTGTACTAAATAGATTTAAAGTCGAAATGTTTCCACAGTAAACATTATTAAAAAAAAACAACATAAATCTATTTTGATCGCCGGTACACACTTTTTTAACGCATTATGTTTACCTCTTCGAACACATCATTTACCCCTTTTCCATGGCATCAAGTGGCGAAACAAATGCAGCAATATTTACACGCGGGCGTGTAATAATAATGTTAAAAACGGTATTTTCAACGGAAGGTTAAAATTAAGTAGAGCATGGAAAATTCCATTGAGAAGTAAAAGCTTAGAATTAGGACTGCCTGGTCATGGGATGATGTACGTGGTAAAAAAGTTAGAGAGTTCCCACTGCCGGGGAATTAAGTGTTGAAGTGATCGGACGTTTTTTTGAGTCTTCTTTCCACAGAAGTTAATCTTGATGTACAGCGTGGCCAAGAAGTCACTGAGGGATTTTTTAAAAACTTGAATAGATTCTTTATTTTTTGATGGAACCTTGATAAAATTTTAACATAACATGACGAAGACAATGAAGATTTGTTTGCAAAAAAGAACAAACATACAAAAAAATTTATTCATGAAAAATAACATCATTCAAATGGTTTCCATTTTCAGCTTCACAAATTCGTGCCGTTTCCAAAACATTATCCATGATGGATTGCAGGATCACTCGATTACGATTTAATTTCCCGACTTCATTCCTAATGTTTTTCAATTCCTGCAAAGTTTCAGGTTTGTTGGTGTAAACGTTTTCTTTTAGGTACTCCCACATACAAAGTTGCTAACAGACTGAAAGTGGAAACCATTTAAAAGATGTTATTTTTCTATAAATAAATTCTTTGAATTTTTGTATTTTTTTTTGCAAACAAATTTCTATTGTCATAGTCACATTTGTTAAAATTCCATTAAGATACTATCAAATATAAAGAATTTATTCAGGTTAAAAATCCCTCAGTGATTCCTCAGTGACCCCTTGGAAACCATGCACTTGCTGAAAATTACAGCGAGAAGTTAACCAAATGCCAGTGAAAATAAGGAAGTTATTTGTTGTTCTTTTTAATTGCTTCCATTATTTTAGCCACAAAGAAAATAAAGAAGAAAATACTTACATCTCTGCGACTACTTCTGTCTATTATTCCAGCCACGAAGAGAATAACAAAGAAAAGAACCGTATCTCTACGACTTGTATATCATCACTACGAACATCTTTACAACTAGACGTCACTATTCAATAAGCCAGCTACTTATGTGTCAGACAGACGAACAGTTGTTTCTGTCGACGAAGAAAACGACGAACAATCAGTGTCGATCAAAGAAGCCCCAACGTTTTGCTACATTCATTAGTCATTTATTATATTTCCTGGCACATTAACCCTTCTTTCGATCGTCGAACCGCAATATATATTGCAAACTATTCTTTGGTTGGATTGTTTTATGTTATCGTGGCTTCTTACTTTGAACACCTGGTTTCACTACCAATTATCAGATCCCTATTTTACCTCAGTTGAATCAATGGTTCTCTCGTAGATAAAGCCCACTGCTTTGCTAAGCCTCTAGAACTGACTTTCACTCCAGATATGAAATTGAATCTTGAAAAGGGTTGGATCATTCCACCGCTCCAGAAAGTACCTGACTCTTAATGCAACCATCTGCCTGTAAAAGAGTTAGATACGTCATAAGATGGAGTACTACTGCCATATCTGGGGAGGTTGTCGGTCAGAGAACTTTTTCTTGTCTTGATACAGCACAAAATAGACTTCGAAATCTAGTGGGGCATCATCTCTTCTGTTCCTTATAGCTCATTTCTCACGGAATTGACGTTGCTAGTCTTTCTTTACTCTATTGTTATTTCCATAAAACGTTCTCGACTGAGCTCCATCTCTGGTTCGTTCTTGCAAAACATTTCCAAGAACTCGTCTTCATACCACCACTATTAAGAATGTTTCTTTCTGTATGTTTTCACTTAAAACCAACAAAATTTCTATTAACACAGTTTATTTCCAAGAACTTGCTATCTTTGGAATACATAGAACTGCAGACTTCAGCATAGTCGTCTTCAAGTTTAATGTAAACAAATAATTGTCGATCCTTTTAAGTAATCAGATTTTGCCCAATCGATTCATCGTTTTCAAGTCTCTCATATTATTTTTTCTCATCCAACTGACAATCTCATCAACCCTTATCCTCGAGTGACTTTAGTGACTCATTAATAATAAAAATATCAAATGTCGAGACATTTGTAAACGATTAATTATAAACAAATTCACTGAACCTGATTTACTATGTTAGTTGGAGGGAAGTCAGGGTTCATACCTTTCCCTAACGGTAGTAAAGTATTTGGACGTAATAAATCCGCCCAGATTTGAACTCGGTTTGCCGACTCCACAGTCGATACCTGTAACCAATTGCAACACTTTCGCTACGTCGTGAACATTCTGAAAGACAATGACCCCGAAACAGAGGAGGCGAAGGCAACGCGATTCTGCGTTCAGCGATCGACTCGTTCTGGCAGGCCTAACCAAAGTTCACTGTATGCACATCCGGTGTGGTTTCAACAGCATCGAAAATGTGGTTGCTTTAAAAAGAAAATAAATTAAATAATTTCCTGTAAGCTTTGATAAAAACAGCAACAACAGAAAACTTATCTCTTTTTCCTAACCTTTCCAACGCCCGACCCCAAACGCATCCGTATCCAACAATTATTCCACTTCCAAGAAGAATACTGGGATGTTTCTTCTCCAACCGAAACACGCTACATTTGCTTCCCGGAAATTGGTCCAATGTCACCGCAAATTTTCCCCTGCATGTTTTCATTTAAATGCAATCCTTTATTCGATCCCCTATTCGACCCCCCCCCCCATTCGATCACAATCGATCGCTTTATTTCTTTCATCCTCAACATACAGTTCAAACGAAATCAGTGCAACTTTATCCCCCCCCCCCCCTCCCCTATCGTGACATCTCCGGATTGCGTCAAACCATGGTCGCCCAAAACTGTAATTTAGGCGTCAGAGATCTGAACGTGACGATTGCTGACTTATCTGTGACAAACCAACGAACACTTTTTTTGCAAGCGAAAATGTTACAGACCAAACAAAACTCTATTTAAAATTTAAACATGACAGAGCAAATATAATGCTATTTTAACTTGAGACATAGTCGAGGCGCGTACCACTGCACCAACGCACATTGTCTAGAAATAGGAAGTAAGTTAACATCTAAATAGCAAACACGGTGGCTATCCAGCAAACAGTCGAGAGAGAACTCAATAGGCGTGACCTAGAATTATGCATTCCGCAGAATGACGGATTGTTGTCAACTTAACTAAAGTGCTCAATCTTGCGAGAGCTTTGAATAATTATTTATGAATAAATATTATTTTCAAAATAAACTCATATACACTTGTGTTTCATGCCAAACGTGCAATCGTCAGTATGGGAGGAGACAATCGAACACCGTATATATATATATATATTGCTTTGAACTTTTGAATTGAATTTTGATTTGGCTTTTGCTTTCTCTAATTCCTTTCCATTCTTCTTCATTATATATATATATATATATGTATATATATATATATATATATATATATATATATATGTATATGTATATATATGCATATATATATATGTATATATATATATATATGTATATATATGTATATATATGTATATATATATGCATATATATATATATATATATATATATATATATATATATATATATATATATATATACGTTTGGCATTCCTTGTCAAGTGAATATGTTTTAAGGAATTTTCAAATAAGTTTATTAACTCCTCTAAACAAATCAGCCATTTAGGACATTTGTTTATTATTTCTTTAAATATATTCTTTAGAAATATTTAATTTTTAATTAGATATATAGTAAATTAGAGATTATCAACCTGCTATATCAGACCTATTAAAGAGAGATAACTCTTAAAATTAATCTGATGGATTACTGCCATTGACTTCCTGTTTTTTAAAATTTTTTATGGAGTTTATATCTCCGATTTGAATTTACTGTTTTCATTTAAATTTTAATAGTTATTCCTTTCTATCAATTTCATCTATTAAATCTGCCATATATTTATTTATTTTGTTTTTATTTATTGGAATTACTTTCCAAATGACATGTTATTATTTTCCTTATTCTCTTACGGGTCATTTCGAATTGACATCTTATTAATTTATAACTATCTTTAATCATATTTAAGAATATTAAATATGCTTGTTTTCGTATCTTTAAATTTGAAATAACATTTTTCTCTCTATCTTCTTTTAACTTTACTACATGTTTATTAATTCTTCTTTTATTTATCTACTTAAATATATTTTTCTTAATTCATTTCATTAACTGTCGACTATTTTGACAGGACATTTAATTAATTATACGTATTTTCCCCAACTCTGCTCCTAAAAAAGATAACGTCTAACCACAATTAGAAAAACCCATATTTCTCACTGGAACCGTATTTTATGTATCCTATTTCAGTTTTGTTTATTACTTTGTTTTCGGATGTTTCTGGTGACGATCTCAGGATTCTGAAGAGTTCTATCTATTAAACATCCGCGATTTGAGCCTGTAACTGTGGTTACATTTGGTTCAAAGTAGAAAGAAGTCTGTTCATTATTACAAGTAGGAGGTCGCACCCCAAATGGAAGAATTAAAGCAAATATTGTTTTATACAATATATAAGAGTAATTATGAGGGATAATTAATCATATATATATGCTCAAACAATATATATATATATATATATATATATATATATATATATATATATATATATATATATATATGTTAGATGCAAACATAACGAAAGACGCAAAATGCCTTCAAAAAAACATGTGTTAGATGCAGATATTTTTTTTATTAAATCAAAATAAAAACTAAAAACTTTTTTCTTTTTCATCTTGACTTTTTAAATCTAATATTCTGCTTGATATAACAAGCCTCGACAGAGCTTTAGACAAATAAAAGGTATTAACCTTTTTTTTTCGTAATAATCCTTCCTGGTCTTCTAGAAGTGTCGTCTGATGTTGTGTGGACTAACGGTGCAAATGTCTCTTTTAAATTGAACTTAAATCGCGCATGGTCGCTGGTAGGTATATATTTGGGAAAGTTCATTTTTAAAGCATCTTTAGAATTACCTGCGTACACAAACCAAAACTAACGCACTTACCAAAATATAAATACACTCCACAAACGCGCACGCAGACATATAGACGGGGAGAACTTGAATGCCTACTAGACACCACCCTCGGGTGTCTTCGGTCTCTCTGTATAAGGGTTTGTCGGAGACCCTGACATGAGGATACTTTCCATTGGAAGTAAATCCTGACAAAATATTAAAAAACAAAATGGTATGCTGTCTCTTCAAACCATCCAGCACGTCCCCTGAATTGCAGATGGGGGCACCCCCTCTATTAATAGAGGGCAGCTTTGAATAATAAATTAGAAACCGCTGACAATGAGGAAGTGATAGAAAAATATGAATAAAAACAAAAGTAAATACTGGCAGGCCGGCACTCAAGATAAAAAAGCCATCAACCCGTTCATACAACAGGCGGGAAGATGTAAGCAATCGTATAAACCTTCCGGCCTCTGAAAATGGTGCTTCAGCCATGACAGAGGAAAAAAGAGAAAAAAGGTCCTGGCCCCTCTATCTCCGTCATATGCAGCAACAAAAAAGAAGAAACATAACAGGCTTAAAATCCCAACCATAGACTGTTGCACAAAAGAAAGTGCCAAGTTTAAAAGTATAATTGAAAATCGACAATTTAAAAATATAATTGAAAATTAATGATTTTAAAATATAATTGAAAATCGATAATTAAAAATATAATTGAAAATCGATAATTAAAAAAATATAATTGAACATCGATAAGAGGTGTGTGATTGGTCTAATGGATACCGACGCGATCTATTGTTCAATTACTCATCGCGTGTGTTTCTCGTGACTACGTGACTTGAGAAAGGTATGAACCCGCAATACCCCCAGCAATTGGTAAATTGCAAATTGTGTTTAACAAATCGCATACAATAAATCGTTAATAATAGGCGTTGTCTTTCAGTCTTAAATAACAACAAAAGGTTGATATTTTATAGTTTTGTATTTTCATTTATTTTTAACCTTCGGTCACCACTCATCTAGGCCAAGAGCCTCTCGAGGATAAGAGTCAATGGGATGGAAAGGTTGTCAGAGAAACAATAGATGACATGGACTAAGTTTGATTATTTATGGGGCAGTTTATGACAAGTATATGTTAATGTAGAGATTGAAGACTACCATGTTGTAATCTACAGGGAAGCAGTCCCACAGTAACGTGTTTCATAGACGCTAGGCACATGAAGGAGGAAAGTAATTTTTGTTGTTGCTGTGAATGTCTTACAAGGAGGAACCAAAGATTGAAGCCTAGTCGAGCACCTTCCATGAAAATAACGAGTGAGTAGAGAGAGACTAGCAACGTTTCTTCTGTGAGAAAAGGAATGTGAGGAAGTGGATAGATCATTGTCATCGACTAGGTGCCGTTAAACAGACAAGTCAGCAACTAAGTCAATCAAAAGTGTATAATTGAAAATCTACAATTGGACGGAATTGCTGTCTTGACAAACGCAATATATTTTTATTTAACGCGATCAATTTAGTTATATTGGGACATGTAATTATGGGCGTTTATATTGGGTCGGAATAAAACGGGAATTGTTTGTTTGCGTCAATATAATTAACTGGGTAACAAATTATGAAATAAAAAAGATCAAAGAATTAAAAAGATAGTAACGTCGTTAAATGTGACATTGTCTTCTGATCAAGGGGATACTTGTTAATCCATTATATGGATTTAATTGCTTTCGACTGCAGCTAAATGTGACACAAGGCCGGAAGGTGGGGAAACGAGGTCCCCAAGAGGGCACAAAATAACAAATGAACGGACTTGTCGACATTCTCTAGTAGATGCGGATACTGCCTGAGAGGGTGAACCTCCGAGGACCGAGCCGGACCATACCTCATTTTGAGAAAGAAGAGTCTGGTGTTTCAAGTCAGTCGCTAGGTTGCCAGAACGGATATCGTCAAGAACTCACCTCGGCTGGTATGATAATAAAAATGATCATCTCATTAAAAAGACAGCAGCGCTAAAGGTGACATTTGCCCCTGATCAAGGGAACACCTGTTATGTCATTACATGTTGCGCGTTATCTATTCTTTATACCTGAAGTACGCCAGGCCTCATGTAGATCTCGTATTTGCATTTGTTTACATGCCTCTCTCAACGACAAGGTTGGACACAAGGTGAGTTTATTGTGGGGATCCAGCTCCCCCCAAATTGACACTCTTGCTCAACTGTAAAAATAGCATCATACTTCAAGTCAGATAAACTTGAGATAAACAAAATAAGAACATCATTTATATCAGTTCCAAGAATTATAACACAACAAATATTTGGCGTACGATCGTTTCTAGACCGATTTGGAATATTTTATTTTGTATTATATATATATTAGACTAGCAGGACCCGTGCCTCGGCGTTTCCCGGGAGATATATGAATTCTGTAAGTAATTTAGGTGATTAAAATAGGATGTATCCAGGTTTTGAATCAAACTAAATAGATTTCTTTATGTTTCGTGTAACTGCGCCCCCCCTCCTACGATTGTAAGTAGGGGGTTATTCGTAAAAATAAAAAAACAATGCCCCTCCTCCAAGTAAGTGTGATCCAAAACTATGCGTTAAACTTTCCAATGTCAGTGAAGTAAAAATCCTTCTATGCTGACGCAATTTTAATCCCAATCTGGAGTGACCCTTTTAGGGGGAGATTGAATTTACCAACATTAAATATGTGGCGATTGATGTAAGGCATTTGTTGTTGTTTTTGTTTTCGATTTATCGACTGTTAAATATTCTACACTTTAACCATTGACTATGTTGTTGCTATTTAGTTACCTCCCCACGAGGGGAGAGTTAGACAATGGTGGTTTTAAATGTGGTGAAAATTCATATCCTTGGGAAAGAAATCGCCACAGTCAAGAAGGATTTCTTCTGCACTGACCGAGGAGATTGTTTTTCCCGTTTCTCTTTGCAAAACTCAAACCTGTCCTGCAAAGCAAAAAACTAAAACAACAATTTTCCTCGGCATTAAATAACCCGAAACAACCAAAACAAATGCCACAAATAAAAAGTTGAAGATACTTATAACTTGAAGCATACAACCATGTTATCAACATGACTAGATTCGGCATTAAAAAACCCGAAAAGGCTGGATATGCCGTAAAACAAAACAACCAGAACGAAACGAAACCAAACGAAACCAAAAGTAAAATTTAATAAATAAAAATAAATCGAGTGATCGGAGTGGTGAGATAGATAGATAGATAGATAGATAGATAGATAGATAGATAGAGAAAGAGAGGGAGAGGGAAAGAGAGAGAGAAAGAGAAAGAGAAAGAGAAAGAGAAAGAGAGAGAGACGTGGATTGAAATAATAATAATAATAATAATAATAATAATAATAATAATAATAATAATATGAGGTCTTTCGTTGAAAACCAATCCCCATGAAAAAATTGCCGGAATCTAGAAGGATTTCTTGTTCACTGACCGAGGAGATTGTTTTTCCTCATTTCCCTTTAAATAAACTCAATCCTGTTCTGCAAAGCAAAAACAAAAACAACAATTTTTGTCGACGTTTAATAACGTGAAAATAGTGGATATGCTTTGAAACAAAAAATAATAATAATCCTAGGTTTTTCGATTGTTTGAATAGTGTTATATGGATGTTTCAAATTGAAACACCATACCTATGTTTTGGTGTGAATGATTAGTATCAGCGTCGTTAAGCAAATGGTATTACGGGTTTCTATGAAATATTTATAAGCAAGTTGATGTTTTTGACCCAAGTCTGCTTTGCGTGTTACGCTGTATTTCAAAATTATTTTTAAGCTTTAATATTGTAACGTATAAAAATGCTTAATGTTAAGGACCTAAATATCTAAGATTAATAAAGAAATTTTACCTGAATCAACGGAAGGATTGGTAATTGAAAATACATCATTCGATGCGATAAATATATTGCAAACGCCATTTTGAATCAATGTACAAGGTAGTAATTTAGTTCGTTTTTTTTGTAATCCGTTAATTCCAGAATGGGATGAAGTCGATGCGTAATAGTTAGAAATAACGACGGTGAATGAATCTGATATGTAATCCGATATTCTCGAAATCCAAAGTAAAATGAGAGAGCATTACATTAATCAGTTTATTATTGTAGTGTAATATGTATGAAATTAGTAGTAGAACGAATTAAAACAATTACGGTTACGTTTTTCTTAAGTATCCGTTGTATATTTTGTCCCGATGTTAATTAGGAGAGTGGTAGTAGGAAAATGTTTACACGGAAAGTTTTTGCTACCCTCTGTTGGGATGACGTATTTGAGAGAGTAAGACATAGCGGTCTAATAATAGTATTTAATGTTTGAAGATAGAAATTATGTAAACATACCTGGAAACACGCTCGAGCGAATTATGTGGTTGGAGAAGTCTGTTCGCAGCCTGTGATGCAGTTGGTTATTTTTCTAGTGTAGTCAAAGTCATAGGAAAAGCACAAGTCTAATTTATGTATATATAGATAATTCCCCAAAGTCACTTCTTCAGCGCCTCTCATAAAATGACAAATAAAAGTCAAGGAAACAAGACATCACAATTTAGTACTATTTAAAAAAATATATGTATCGAGTTATTATAGGAAAAAAACCCCTCTTAGTATATAATTGAATACCACTCCATTATGACTACTATGACTACTGATGATTATTCTGAAGGAAACATCGTGAAAGTATAAAATGGCTCAGAACCTGCGGCCGATTGAGCAATAAATAAAATATGAGATACAAATAGATGTCGTTCTATTGGTTATTCTTAACAATCGCCAAAATACGGAATGTCAAATAAAACAATTATATATTTCCGAAAATGGTTTCTTTGTGTTTTCGCCTTTATTATTAAAGACAGAAATTTCAAACCAAACTTAATGATGATTTTTTAAAAATATGATTCTACTATTTTTGGATTTGAAAAAGATAAGAACGTGGGGTTTTCATTGTTTTATTTAATGGTAAATGTAGTAGTAGTAGTAGTAGTAGTAATAATAATAATAATAATAATAATAACAACAACAACAACAACAACAACAACAACAACAACAACCACCACCACCACCACCACCATCACCATCATCATCATCATCATCATCATCATCATCATCATCATCATCATCATCATCATCATCATCATCATCATCATCATCGTTGTCGTCTTCGGTAACAACATAAACAAAAACCGGAAGTTACTTTTGAAATTTCAAAATAATCATTTTGAATGTAAAACGTTTTTCATTAAATCGTTGTAATTAATATTACATTAATTACAACGATTTAATGAAAAACGTTTTACATTCAAAATGATTATTTTGAAATTTCAAAAGTAACTTCCGGTTTTTGTTTATGTTGTTGCCGAAGACGACGACAACGATAGGTATGCTGATGATGATGCTAATGATTATGAAGATAAATATTACATTTACCATTAAATAAAACACTTATACTACTAATTATACTACTAATAATATTAATATTAATATGAAGAAAAATATTACATTTATGTCAAGAAAGTGGAGTAAAAAATAGAAATGAATTGTGCAGAATATTAATTTAGTTGAGAGTTTTTATAAAATTATTATTTAAATGAAGCATGTTGGTGAGTGTGTTTTGGCAGTGTTCGATTGGGTATAGATAATGTGTTTGAAAATATGTAAATGTAAAATTGAATTAAATAAGCTTGACGTGTTTTGATGTGAATATAGTCGGGATGAATTAAAAAAAACTTTCGCATTTATCAATTTAATTAATTAAGTTCATAAGATGAACTTAGACCCGATATTTCTCTAAAAATACTCAATACAAAGTAGAGCACTGTAAAAATAAACTTATACAAACATTAAAGCAGCCTAGGAGAGTTTACAAGCATTTTGATATCAAAGCACCTCGAGGAAATATGTTGACATTAAAACGCTGGTTGACTTGCGTCGGCTGCTCTAATGATTTTCAAAATTATTTTAGAAACGATCGTACGTCAAACATTCGTTGTGTTTGAATTCTTGAGACTGATATAAACAATGTTCTAATTTTGTCTATTTAAACTTACTTAATATATATATATATATATATATATATATATATATATATATATATATATATATATATATATATATATATATATATGTGTGTGTGTGTGACACACAAAATAAATAAAGGCAGCCCCCCATCGAAAGATTAATTTCAACAATCGCAGCAATTAATTTCATTATGTGTTACGAGTGAGTTAATAATTGATTTTTTTAATTAATAAAATGTTATTATCAAATCCGTTCCATGATAATTTTAGATGAGATCTATAACTTTTTTTTTCCAATAAATGAAAATTCAATGATATAATATGAAATACGAAAGATTATCCAAAATAATTAAAAAAGGAACCAAAACATTTCTATGCCAGGAAAGCTGACATCAAGTAATTTCTTAATTTCAGTCGTTAAACATTTCTTTTCTTAATGCACGTTTTTAATTTTTAATCTTCTGTTTTAGAATGAACTTGATTTTTCTTTCCAATTACCCTAAATGCACCCGGAAGGACATTTCCGCTTATGCGATTAGGCATTATTTTCCAAAACAACAATGGCGGCCTTCAAGTTTAATCTTTGGGGAAATTACGCGTCGCAGAAGATTCTTTAGAGAAATTGAAAAACAACAACAACAACAACAAAAAAACTATAGATTTTTGTGTCATTTAAACATTTTAAAAATTTATTTATTTATTTAATTTTATTTTATTTTATATACGCTTGATTTATCAAATGATTCTTTTCTGCTCATCAACTGAACTGGAAATGTTTCTTTGTTTTGAATTGTAATACAAAAATAATTTTTTTTTATTTTTTGTAATGAGTTATCTACTAGTGGGTATTTGGCGCCATTTTTTCTTTAATAATTTGGACGTCTAATCTAGGGGTTCGACTCTGATCACGACATTTACTACCACTACTACGGACTTGTTGCGATTAGTAAGGGCATACGGTCGTCCTTATCGGCGTCAAAAGTTATATATTGGATAGTGTTGGATGGATTTCGGAGAGTAAGTAACTGTCAAGAATTAAAGTTTCAAGGTTAAATTTGACAGTAGCCGATTAAAAGAGAATCGGTGTGGATCAGTAGAAATGAGTTCTTAAAAATGGGGAAAATATATTAAACTGTGCTTCAAAAAGGTAGATTATTGTGGATTATCTGGCGCCATTTTTAATTTAATAATTTCGACGTCGAATTTAGAATTTCAATCCCGATCAGGGCGTTTACTGCGGACGTATTATTGGGTTAATGAAGAGTATGTAGTCGTTCTTATCAGCGCCAAGAGTTATATATTGGCTGGCGTTGGATAGATCTTGGAGAATAATAAACTGCCAAGGATTCAAAAGGTTGACATTAATGTGAAAAGCGGGTGATTGAAAGCGGAAACGAGAATAAGGAGAGCACGTGACGATGACCAGAGTGAAGCTTGTTGAAACAATAGCCGATTTAAAGCGAATCGGTGTGGATCAATAGAAATGAGTTCTTAAAAACAATAGGAATAATATATTGGACTACTTTTTAAAAGTAAAAACAAATACCGGACCGGAACTAATAAAAAATCCGTGAGTTGCAGGTTTTTCTAATTAATTTGTTTTTGTTTTTATTTCCTTTATTTACAAAATGTATTTTTAACTGTACCTGAACAGACTAGAACAATCCACGTAAGAAAATAACCAGTTGAGGCTCGTATTTATTACAGGACTGTAAGTTTTTTTCACTTATGTACCAGTCTAAAACAAACACATACATTCCTTCTAGATTTCGCTTTTCGTAACAGATACAAAGGTTAAAGGTTGCCCGAAAATTAACCCACTCCCTGATGGAGGAAAAAATATGTTAAACCTTGCTTCTAAAATGTGACCCCCCTCCACAAGAAATGCCGGAGAGGGATTAATAAACAAAGCAGTTAGTTGCAGTTTTCTGTAATTAATTTGTCTTCGTTTTTATCTATTCTAATAATGTCTGATAAAAGAAGCATACCCGGATGCTTCATTTTGCCAATTGTTTTTGTTCTACCTTTTTTACTTACTTAATGTGAAATTAAATAGTAAAAATGTATTTGTTTATGTGTCTACATTTAGCTATAAATTCGTGTTATTTGTGTAATAAATTAATTTGTTTTTAAAAGTTTATGCTTTGGTATTATTGCTCTAAGCATAATTAACAGTTTCGTTTATTTATATTATAATGGACAACATAATTTAAAAATTTTCTAATTAATATTCTAGGTAATATTTTTATCATTTGGTTTCCATATATATTTAATTATCGTGGGGCTATCATGTATGGTTAAAACCTGAATTTATTTAAGTTATAATTATACCGACACTTTAAATTATTTTCCGTGGGGCATATATATATATATATATATATATATATATATATATATATATATATATATATATATATATATATATATATATATATATATATATGTATATATATATATATATATATATATATGTATATATATATATATGTATATATATATATATGTATATGAAGCAATCCAACAAAAGATATAAGCGTCAACAGAAGAATTATCTTTGAAAACTCATGAGCTAAGGACTTAAGGATGCTTTGCATGAACTTTGAATTCTAATAAAATTTGATTGACACCTTATTTTATTACTTCATTTTATATTATAATATATATATATGTATATATATATATGTATATATATATATATATGTATATATATATATGTATGTATATATATATATATATATATATATATATATATATATGTATATATATATATATATATATATATATATACTTTTTGTTTATTGCTGATATTATTGCTTACCGTTTGTTTTGTATTTGACATTAGCTGTTTGAACATTATTTATAAGTGGGCAATTATTACTTTTTATTGTACACTCACATAAATTGGTATTATTGCTATTAACACTATTACGACTATTACTGTTACCGTGATTAATTATTTTTTTTATTGTATTTATTTATTGTTTATGGCATATTATCCATACAACAATAACAAGTTTAATGCTATTCTTATTGATAATTTTAGATAGTTTATTCCGTTTAGGAAAATGTTTATATATTATTCTAAATAGCGTTTTGCCAATTTGTGTATTTATTTCCCTATTATAAGGTGAGTTAAACAATATTATATTTCGTTTTCTGTTATCTATAATTCTATTTTTATTCCTATTGAATGCTAATTTATTATCACGTTCGTTGCTTTTTAGCTGTTTCATATTCGTTTTTATGTTGCTTGAATATAATTCTATTTCTGGAATTAGTCACTAGTCTAAGTCATATTGACCTTGATATTTGTTTGAAAACTGCCTGTCAATCCTTACATTGTTGACTAATATATATATATATATATATATATATATATATATATATATATATATATATACAAATTGAGAATAAAGTTATACATTATTTGTTTTTTTTCTTTACACTCATATTGCAAAGACGTTTAATTAACTATATTTTTCTTAACTACTTAGGTTTCGTTTTACGTTTCGTTTTCTTTTCTGGGCCAAAAGTTCTTCAAAGAAAAATGTACTTAAACTCTTCCATTTCCCTTTTCATATCACTGGAGAACTATATATATATATATATAAGGCAGTTGTCTGTGTGTTTTGATGTCCAGCATCTCCTCAAAAACTACGCGGTGACATGTCAAAAAGTTGACATCTTTAGGACCGCACATATCCCGACCTCATAATATCTAAAAATCGCAAAAAACGATTCACTCGCTAAAGGTCAACCGAATCAGTTTCCGACGGAGAGTAGCAGTTTTTTCGTATTTCTCAGACTTTTTTCAATGTTACTTAGTAGTAATTTCGAAATTATCCAATGTATTCATGTACTAATCCAATAAAAATGCTGAGTCACTGAACACGTCCCATAATCCCTTGCCGGATGTACCCAGTTGCATCAGGTCATCCCAAACTTCTGTCCGGATGTATCAATAACAGTGAAACAAGGGTTGCTCAATCATATCCGCACCTAGCAAACTAAAATATTTCTTTGGGGAGAGGATGGAGAACTTTTTTTGGCGGGTGGGGAGGGGGTGCTTCTACAATATAGAACATAGAGGCTTCTGCAGAATAGAGACCATGGGTGCTTCTCCAGTATAGGGACCAGGGGTGCTTCTACAGTATATGACCTAGCACTGTGGGTTCTTCTACAATATAGGACCCGGACGCTTCTGCAGAATAGCGACCATGGCTGTTTCTGCAGTATAGGGTCCAGGGATGCTTCTACAGTATAGGACACAACATTGGGGGTGCTTCTACAATATAGGAGCCCGAGGCTTCTGCAGAATAGGTTCCATGCGTGCTTCTGCAGTATAGGGACCAGGGGTGCTTCTACAGCATAGGACCCAGCACCGGGGGTGCTTCTACAATATAGGACCCGGAGGCTACTGCAGAATAGGGACCGCGGGTGCTTCTCCAGTACAGGAACCGGAGGTGCATCTACAGTATAGGACCCAGCACCTGGGGTGCTTCTACAATATAGGACACGGAGGCTTCTGCAGAATAGGGACCATAGGTGCTTCTGCAGTATAGGGACCAGGGGTTCTATTACAGTATAGGACCCAGCACCATAAGGTGCTTCTACAATATAGGACTCGGAGGCTTCTGCAGAATAGGGACCAGGTGTGCTTCTCCAGTAAAGCAACCAGGGGTGAATCTACAGTATAGGACCCAGCACCGGGAGCGCTTCTACAATATAGGCTCTGGAGGCTTCTGCAGAATAGAGATCATGGCTGCTTCTCCAGTATAGGGTCCAGGGGTGCTTCTACAGTATAGGACACAGCACTGGGGTTGCTTCTATAATATAGGACCCAAAGGCTTCTGCAGAATAGGGTCCATGGGTGCTTCTGCAGTATAGGGACCAGGGGTGCTTCTACAGCATAGGACCCAGCACCGGGGGTGCTTCTACAATATAGTGCACGGAGGTTTCTGCAGAATAGGGACCATGGGTGCTTCTCCAGTATAGGGACCAGGGGTGCTTAAACAGTATAGGACCCAGCACCGGGGGTTCTTCTACAATATATGACCTGAAGGCTTCTGCAGAATAGGGACCATGGCTGCTTCTCCAGTATAGGGTCCAGGGGTGCTTCTACAGTATAGGACACAGCACTGGGGTTGCTTCTATAATATAGGACCCGGAGGCTTCTGCAGAATAGGGACCATTGGTGCTTCTGTAGTATAGGGACCAGGGGTACTTTACAGCATAGGACCCAGCACCAGAGGTGCTTTTACAATATAGGGCACGGAGGTTTCTGCAGAATAGGGACCATGGGTGCTTCTCAAGTATAGGGACCAGTGGTGCTTCAACAGTATAGGACCCAGCACCGGAGGTGCTTCTACAATATATGACCTGGAGGCTTCTGCAGAATAGGGACAATGGCTGCTTCTGCAGTATAAGGACCAGGGGTTCTTCTACAGTATAGGACCCAGCACTGGGGTTCTTCTACAATATGGTACCCGGAGGCTACTGCAGAATAGGGACCACGGGTGCTTCTCCCGTACAGGAACCAGGGGTTCTTTTACAGTATAGGACCCAGCACCGGGGGTGCTTCTACAATATAGGACCCAGAGGCTTCTGCAGAATAGGGACCATGGGTGCTTGTACAGTATAAGGACCAGGGGTGCTGATACAGTATAGGACCCAGCACCGGGGGTGCTTCTACAATATAGGACTCGAAGGCTTCTGCAGAATAGCGACCATGGGTGCTTCTCCAGTATAGGGACCAGGGGTGCTTCTACAGTATAGGACCTAGCACTGTGGGTTCTTCTACAATATAGGACCCGGACGCTTCTGCAGAATAGCGACCATGGGTGCTTCTGCAGTATAGGGACCAGGGGTGCTTCTACAGTATAGGACCCAGCACCGGGCGTGCTTCTACAATATAGGACCCGGAGGCTTATGAAAAATAGGAACCAGGTGTGCTTCTACAGTATAGGACCCAGGGGGGGCAATTTTTTTTTCTTTTCTTTTTCATCAAAAATATTAATATGTGTGGGGGAGGATGGAAAAAAAATTTATTTGAGGTGGGGGTAAAATTTTTTTTTTTTTTTTCTAAACTAAAAATATTTCTATGCATGAAAACATTTTTTTTAGAATGGGGGCAAAATTTTAAAAAGTTTTTTTTTGTTTTTTTTTGTATTAAAAATATTTATATGTATGGAGGAAGATGAAAAAAAATTTTTTTTTGAGGGGGGGGGGTAAACATTTTTTTTCTTTCCTGTTTTCTTTTTTAAACTAAAAATATTTCTATGTATAGGGGAAGGGTAAAAAACTTTTATTTATTTTTTATCTTTTTCATTAAAAATATTTATATGTATGGGAATGGATGAAAAAAAATTTTTTTTTGGGAGGGGAGGTGTAAACATTTTTTTTTCTTTTTCTTAACTAAACTAAAAATATTTCTATGTATGGGTAAGGGTAAAAAAATATTTTTGGGGGAGGCAACATTTTTTTTTTCCTTTTCTTTTTCATTAAAAATATTTATATGAGGATGAAAAAAAAAATTTTTCGGGGAGGGGTAACATTTTTTTTTCTTTTTTAAACTAAAATTATTCTTATATATGGGGGGAAAATAACATTTTTTGGGGGGGTCAAACATTTTTCTTTTTTTTATTTCTTTTAAATTAAAAATATTTCTAAGTATGGGGGAGGATGAGAAAAAAAATTTTCTTGGTGGGGGGGGGGCAAAAATGTCTTTTTTTTCAGTTTATAACTAAAACTAATTACATTCATGATAGTGACAATACATGAATGAACACTATTTTGTTTTTCTGACACGACAGGGGTGCATTAATATGAGTTCTTAGGTATGCGAACTGGGCTGGAGATAGGTACATATATAGTATGTGCACCCTTGCAGCGATACGTAAGTATATAGTATGCGCACCGGGGCGGCGATAGGTATATATATATATATATATATATATGTATATATATATATATATATATATATATATATATATATATATATATATATATAGTATGTGCACTGGGGTGGGCATAGGTACGTATATAGTAGTGCATAGGTGTGGCAATAGGTAGGTATATAGCATGTGCGCAGGGGCGGCAATAAGTACGTACATAGCATGCGCACCGGGGCGGCGATCAGTACATATACAGCACGCGTTCCGGGGCGGCGATCGGTACATATACAGCACGCGCACCGGAGCGGCGATAGGTTAGTATTTAGCATTCGCACCGGGGCGGCGATAGGAACGTATTTAACACGTGTACCGGGGCGGCGATAGGTTAGTATTTAGCATTCGCACCGGGGCGGCGATAGGTACGTATTTAGCATTCACACCGGGGCGGCGATATGTACATATTTGGTATTCGCACTGCGGCAGCGATCGGTGCTTATGTAGTATGCACACAGGGGCGGCGATAGGTACGTATTTAGCATTCGCACCGGGGCGGCGATAGGTACGTATTTAGCATTCGCACCGGGGCAGCGATAGGTATGTATTTAGCATTCAGGGGTGGCGGCAATAAATACGTATATAGCATGTGCACATGGGCGGCAATAAGTACGTATTTAGCATGCGCACCAGAGCGGTGATAGGTACATATTTAGCATGCGCGCAGGGGCGGCGATCGGTACGTATATAGCATTCGCACCGGGGCGGAGATAGATACGTATTTAGCATTCGCACCGGGGCGGCGATAGGTACGTATTTAGCATTCGCCCTGGGGTGGCGATAGGTATGTATTCAGCATTCGAACAGGGCGGCGATAGGTACTTATATAGTATCTGCACCGGGGCGGCGATAGGGACGTATATAGTAAGAACACCGGGGCAAAGATAAGAACCTATATAGTATGTACACCGGGGTGGAGATTTGTACCTACATAGAAGGCGCAAACAGAGGTGGTACTTTTAAAAAAAATATGTCAATGGGAAACATAGGAGGAATGTTGGGGAAGAAACAGCTTTCGCAAAAGGCAAAATGAGAAAGTAGCGGTGAAATAGGGCGACCAGGGAAGAGAAAGGTAGAAAGATAAAAAGACGGCTATAGAGAGAGAGGGAGAGAAATAGAAGTTCGAATATAAAGATGTTGCACACGCGATTTTTCTTCAATTATATGTTTTTATGACCCCGAGCAACGCCGGGTAGCCCCGCTAGTATATAATAAATCTGACGTAAACTTTTGTCACAAGATTATTTGTTTACGTTCCAAGAATTACATATAACAACAGTTGGTGTACGATCGTTTCCGAGACGATATGTTTTGTTATTGATATCAGTTACTTCATCAGCACAGGGTATACGTACATCACTTAGAAGCCAACAGTCAGCATCAACGCTATATAAACAATCACAAGTATACAGAAAATTAGATAGGATGATGGGAGTAGAGGTATGCATGAATCAAAACAGTACAGACAGAGTACGAAATAATTTATACGGACTGAACTCAAAGAGGAAAAACGGATGTTTGATTACAGGTAAGGAAAACCACTCTTCAATTAGAAGGGAGATTTACCCCCTATGGAAAATTCGACACATATATTACTGCTTTACGTATATATATATATATATATATATATATATATATATATATATATATATATATATATATATATATATATATATATATATATATATATTATCTACATAAATATACGTTTAATCCTTTCGGGAATCGTCACCATAGAGATGAATTATTCATGTCGGTCGCCGGACTCGAACCTCGGAACACGAGTCATGTTTAAAACTCAAATTTCGACGTCTTAACTCACACGGCCACTGTAAACAACCCGGTAAATCAGCGAGAGATTAAACCTATTTAAAGGCAGCTGTCGTCAAAGTGTTCGACTACTAAAAGGAACATGCATATATATATATATATATATATATATATATTCTTGTTAATTCGCACACCTACGACTAATCGTGACGCTTCATTGTGACATCAACCGTTGCAGTTTAGTCTGTTTTTATCGGTATGTTATTGCTATGTAACACTATGAATTTTATGCAATGTTTCATTATTTTATGTTGTCAGCAGGAATATAAATATATTGTTTAGAAACCCAATGCGTTATCATGTGTATAATATCTTTTGATGGAAGTAATATCGAATTAGGATATATATATATATATATATATATATATATATATATATATATATATATATATATATATATATATATATATATATTCTCGAAACAGTTTTTCATGGTAAACAATTGATTATCCCTTAAATAATGTTAGAAGCAAACTAATATAATAACTGTAAAAACTAAATTGACTTACATGAGTGATTTTCCACTGAACGACTTGGGACTTAAGGTTTTTTATTTAAATAATTTATATATATATATATATATATATATATATATATATATATATATATATATATAAAGTAAGTTGAGATAAACAAAATTAGAATATTATTTATATCAGTTCCAAGAATTCAAACACAACAAATATTTGGCTTACGATAATTTCTAAAACAATTTTTAAAATGCTATTTTGTATTATACTTTAGATGATTCCAAAAGGTATCTTTATTAACGCCCCTCATAACATCACATATAGAAGTTAAGCAAGAAAAACATCAACTCTTAGTATTATTAAAAAAACTTACATATATTCAATCAATATGGGAAACAAAACCTTTTTTATGCAATTTTACGGGAAGCACCAACACCAGAAACAAAAAGACGAGAAAAAGAAAAGTGGGAAGAAAAAAAGCTACATGAACGTTTCATAAGAATGACAAGAGAAGAGACCCACCAACAATCCTGGGCATGGCTAAGAAAATTACACTTTAACAGAGAAACGGTATTTCTACAGACAGCGACACAGAACAATGCGATTAAGACTAACTACATTAAAGCTAAAATAACACACAGGAAAACAGTAAATGCAGAATGTGTGGACAAAGGGACGAAACAGATAATCATATAATAAGTGAAGGCAGCAAACTAGTCTCAAAAGAATACAAAAACAGACACGACTGCCTGAGGAAAGCAGTACATTGGAAACTATGCAAACGATTGCATTTCGAACAAATGGAACAAACATAAACTAGAGATTGTACTGGAACACGAAAATCACAAAGTCTTCTGGGACATGGCGGTGAAAACAGATAAACTCATACAAACCAGGAGACCGGATGTCATAACAGTCAACAAGAAGGAAAAATCTAGCCAAGTCGTAGATTTTGCCGTTCCAGCAGACCACAGTGATTGAAGATCAAAGAAAAACGAAGCAAATACACGCAACTTGCCAGAGAATTGAAAGAGATATAGAGCATGAAGAAAGTCAGTATAATACCAATAATCGTAGGAGCACTGGGAACCATCCCCCAAAAACTGGAAAAAGGGCTGGGAGGAATTGGAATCGAAGAGATCACCGAGACCATACAAAAGACGACAATGGTCAAAACAGCTGCGATCTTAAGGGAAATCCTCGAATGCTACAAATGGTAACCAGTCACATAGATTTTAAAACAGGAAGAAAACCAAACCACAGGAAGAAAACTGCCACATGCACACAAGGAACAGAAACTGCAAGAAACTTCATAAACTGACTCCCCCCCCCCACAAATAACAAGTGATGGCATCAGTGATGCATTGACTAAAAAGATTAGGTCAGAATACTTCATCATACAAAAATAATAAATAGATAAACTAACAAACAAATGAAAAACTTAACGGTTAATTATATTTTTAGGTAATGAATTGGTCTTTATGAGTTGATCACGTGTTTATTTTTTGTAAAAAATCTTGTCTCGCTCCACTAAAAAGTCAGTCTATCTGGTTGAAACCACGGTACGACTCTGAAATATTTAACGTATAGTTTTTCAAATAAATTATTTGCATATATATATATATATATATATATATATATATATATATATATATATATATATTATATATTGTTGAATATAATAGACAACTCGTGTCTGGATATCCTTTTGTAGATCCTTTCAATAGTCCGAATAAGGATTTTAGTTTCGGATGGGAATTGGCTGATGAATTTGCCATAATTTGCATCTGTCTTCCAAGTACTTTCGGACCCATCTAGGTTCATTTTCAGGGGGAATGAGGCGAATCAGTCTAGACCATGTGTAGTATTTATAGAAGGTGTTTGGCGGGAATTATGTACTAAGTATGAAACTATATTGGAGCTATAAACATTTTAGAATATTATTACATATATTATAGTTACATCTATTAATTAGGTTTTTTTTTGTTTTTATATATAGGGCTTCTAATATATGGAGTTTTTGTTTGTTAGTACTAATTTCTAAAATTTTTGTATTTTCTACTAAGAGTTTTCTGAATTCCGATCGGGGGAAGGAGTGGTTGTTAGTTTAGTGTTGTGCTATGGAGCTTGTGTCAGACAAATGCATCGTCAACCTCCTCGACAAAGTCGTGGTAGTCAAACCTATGTATATGTTTTTTCTTTTTCGTAGTCGGAGACACAGTCTTCCAAAGGGCATTTAAACTCATAAACAAGGTTTGTCTTATCAAAAACTCTAATCGGGGGGAAGAATTATTTGTGATAATAAGGTTAGTGTTTTTTACTTCATTGTAGAAAATGATCAGTTTTACTTTTTTATTTGTGTCAGTAGGGAATACGTTCTTATTAATAATATTTCTTAGAACTTGTTCATCTATTTATAGTTCTGATGGAACTGGTTACGGACTATTGAAAGGATCTGCAAAATGATATCTAGACACGAGTTGTCTATTATATTCAACAATCTTGCCTGAAAGAGAAAATGCTGCCTATATATATATATATATATATATATATATATATATATATATATATATGAAACTGAAAGTATACTTTTAGTAGATAGAACCTATAGTGAAATGGTTTAAGCTCAATATACGAGATAGAGCAATTATAAAGATAAATGAAAGAAGAGGGATAAACATGTACGAATGACAAATCTATTTCAACTTCGATTGTGCAATGCAAGGTGTACTCGGTAAAAACATGTTTATTATTCTTTCTTTAAGCCAAGGCTTTTCAAAGATTAAAATCTTATCATCAGAGGAATTACATAGATGCATAAGTTGGCAGTGGAAAAGCCTAAATTCAAAATTTGAAAAAAATATTAAGTAATGGAGAGTGAGAGTGTGCGTGTGAAAAAATATGGGGTCTATTTTTTACACGCACACTCTCACTCTCCATTACTTAATATTTTTTCAAATTTTGAATGTTATACCGAGTACACCTTGCATTGAACAATCGAAGTAAAAATAGATTTGCATTCGTACATGTTTATCCTTCTTCTTTCATTTATCTTATATATATATATATATATATATATATATATATATATATATATATATATAATGAAAGCGTTTACTTTTACATATCGCATCAAATAATGGACCCTTTTAGGGGTCTGTATTGATATTGTGTATTATCTATTTAAAAGATTTCTATGCGTAGTTATGAATCGACTGGTTTGGCAGGTGTTTAAACACGGTAAATTAAACTTCCACGAGTTTCTCTGTTTCTAAATGATATATAGTCTATGACAATGGCCAGAGGAGGGAAAAACCACTGGAAGTAACAAAAGGACCTGTTGGCGGTCAGACTACCTTAAATGAATAAAGACGAACATTAAGTCACGGTAGGAAGTTATTATTTACCAATATATCAATGATGGAGATCAAGTTTAATCTTTGGGGAAATTACATTGAGCTGAAGATTCTGAAATAAAACACACACACATACGCACACACACACACACACACACACACACACACACACACACACACACACACACACACACACATATATATATATATATATATATATATATATATATATATATATATATGGGTGGGTGTAATCAGTCGATGGAAAAATCATAAGCACAGAAGTGGGTGAAAATTAAAAAAACAAAATAAATGTATAAATTACTATTTCGTTCTGAGTGGTTTGGACGATTTCAGAAGCAAGGTTAATCCCAATTTCTTTTTTCGTTTTTCTTTTATGTTGGGATATTCTTTAAGCTAATTTTCGGAAACCTTTTCCTTTTTCAAACTATCAATGAAGTGTGAACTGCGTTTTTGAAAATAGTCGGTGCACCCAATTGGATGTTTTCGTATTTCTTTCTCTCTCTCTCTCTCTCTCTCTCTCTCTCTCTCTCTCTCTCTATATATATATATATATATATATATATATATATATATATTATTTATTATAAATCCGTTTGTTTATGCAAATGGTTTTGGCTATATATATGCAATCATGTTTTATTTCTAGGTGTACGTCAGCTGAACTACATCATGCCAGATACTTAGTATGAAGGCAAATATAACAAGCCGCGCGTGCGTGGTCCCTCTCTGTATGTGACTCGATGTGGCGAGTGTAAAATGCAATAAATTTGGGCAATTTGGGGGCATTTAAGGGCATTTGTGACCCCCCTTTTACCCCCTGGGGGCGCGAACCAGAATATTTCTGAGGTCAAGGATGCTCATTTTATATCCAGAACAATTGCCTCTACATTTTGGCCAAGTTTCAGAAAAATTGAATGGATGGATCAAACGTTATGAGAGAAAAGGGTCATTTTTTGCCTTTTGACCCCCTGGGGGCGCGAACCAGATTTTTTCCAAGGTCAGCGATACTTATTTTCTATTAGGAACAACTGCTTCCACATTTTGGCCAAGTTTCAGAGAAATTGAATGGATGGATCAAAAGTTATGGGGCAAAAAATGTCATTTTTTGCCATTTCGGAGACTTTTGACCCCCTGGGGGGCTAACCAGATATTTTTTCAAAAATCGGAGAATGTCACTTTTTAACCTGACCAAAGTTACAACTTCATGCAAAATTTCAGAGAAATTCAATGGATGGTTGTGAAGAAAAATCCGGACGGATGGACGGACGGGCATGCCTCAAAACATAAGTTCCCCGATTTTATAAATCGGGGGACCAAAAAGTAAAGCACAATTCGTTCAGAGAGTTTACAAGCAGCAGAGGTTAAAGGAAATTTTTAATACAACGGTTAACATTTCTATATTAATTCTTTTTTAAAAATGTTGTCAAATTTGATTCTATTCTCCATTTAGAAAGGAAGAAACATGCATAGATTTAAACTCCACACTTTCCACCCATGAAAACGCGTTGAATCGTTATAAGCGGCTAGAGATTAATTGATAAGTCGGTCAGATTATAGCACCAGGGATTTATTGTAAAATAGTCTAAAAATCCTCTTCTCCACATAACACAGACAAATGCACAACACAAACATTTCATAACTGAACAAATATAGACAGTGGGCCTCTATTGGCACACACAGAGACACGTAAACACACACTCACCTGCCACGCGTATATATATATATATATATATATATATATATATATATATATATATATATATATATATACAATAATATTTTTATAAATAAATATTATTTCGGCAGCAAGTCATTTCTTATGCAAGCGTCGTTAAAGACCACGGAGTTTTCTCTCTTCACTATCTTTCTTGTTAATTTCTCGACGCGGTGAGCAATTCGTCGGTTTTATGGTGTTAATTGGTGGAGTATGGCACCTAACGTTGTATCGTGGGCCATTCCTCTAGCGCTTTCGGTCTCTCGACCGTCTTCAAGAGGCTGTGTTTTATTGTTACTAAGAGCCGTATTTATAGTTTTATTATTATTTATATATTTATTAATTTACATATGTATACATGCATACATATATATATCTTTATCTATTTATTTATTTATTTTTATTTCTATTATTATTATTATTATTATTATTATTATTATTATTATTATTATTATTATTATTATTATTATTATTATTATTATTATTATTATTGTGTATTAATTGTTAAAGACTGATAGGGCGTTAGTACCAGTGGTGAATGCTATTTTATTAATTGTGGGTTGTAATTTTTTTATGTGTAGGGCTTCGAAGATTTTTAGTCTGTTGGTGCAGTTGTTTTTATATATGATCTTAGTGTTAGTTGTTAACATTTGTCTTAGTTCGGTTGATTTTATGCTTTTTTATGTGTGGTAATGTGTCGCTAGGTGGCACTAGTATCATTTAAATGATGCGGAAGGCGTCGGGAGAGGGTTGTAGTTGTATGGCCAATATAAGTACTGTGTTTGTTTTTTTGGGTCCTGGGGAAACATTCCTCGAATGGGTATTGGAACAAATACAGTACGTTTGTTTGGTTAAGGGGGAAGTTAGTTGTGTTGTGTTATGGACAAAATAATGGAAACACCTTGAAACCCTCCCACGAAATTCAGCCTTGTGAAGCTCTCGGCGAAGAGTCTTTGTTGAAACCGGATTATCCAGATGATGGTTAAGCTCTGCTGTAATTTTGGGTGCTGTGGTCTCTCTCTCTCTCTCTCTCTCTCTCTCTCTCTCTCTCTCTCTCTATATATATATATATATATATATATATATATATATATATACTATGTGTGTTTATAGACAGCATATTGTTTCATTTAGGCAAACGTTTTTTTTAAAATAAGACGGAGTGTTTTTGCTTCAGTATCCCATTTCTTTTTAAATTTTTCGAATAATCAATTTAGTATTTTGGTCAGATTGGTGTCTGTACGTTCCGTTGGTTTCTTGTTCCATTTTTCTTTCTTTTTGCGTAAGTACTTTCGATTAGATTTATCAAATCATCTACAGGCATGTTTAGTCTTGGTGTGTTCTGCAATATATATATATATATATATATATATATATATATATATATATATATATATATATATATATATATATATATATATATATATATATATATATATATATATATGTGTGTGTGTCCATGACACACAAACATTAATTAATATTTATACAGTGACGTTTTCCACAAAACAACAAATAGTGGACAAGGTAGGAAAAATAGACATAAAAATGTATACATTTTAAAGAACCAAAAGAAAAAATGATACCAAACAAACAGGACTAATTAACCCCAGCAAATAGAGTTAGGTCTCGTGGAATATCACATAAAATATAATTAGCCACACCCATATAACCTGTGAAAAGATTCCTCTAATACATCCAAATACTTAATAACTAATTGACCCCACCCGCCGTTGCTTGGGAGTTTTTTCTTATTTAATGTTTTCGTTTTTTTCTTTTCTTCTTTTCTTTACCAGATAATAATTCTTTGAATTAGGATTTTGAAAGTTAAATTTCAGTACAATTTCTAACTATTTACGACAAAATCGAAATGTAATCTGATTTTTACTTTCGTTTCCCTTTTTATTCGTTGTTTTTACCAAGGAAAGTTTAAAAAACTCGCGTATTATTTCTTTTAATTTTTTAAAACATTGTTCATCTCAAACAAGGTAAGTTGCCACTGTAGACGTAAGCGGCTACCGATAATTAGGGTGAAAGTTTAGGGGGGCATCCTACATTGAGAGCTGTGCAGCGAAATGCTTGTTCACATTTATTTTTTTTTCTGCATGTCGGTACAGTCGGGGAAACGGGAAGCAAGGAGGGATTTCCAGCACGAGGAAAGAAAATATTGGAGTAGAAGACTCTCCGGCATCTGGGGACCTCCACAATGAATGGATGGGGCTTAGCTGATTGTCGTGTTCGTCTAGTGTATTTACGTCTAGAGGACACCAGAGCAGCAAGTTCATCGGAGCACAAGAGTGCAATATTGCGGCGATGGGACAGAGAATGGAGCTTGGTGGATAGTGAGGGACCTATTAGATTAGCGACTCTTTTTTGGACTTTGTCTAAGAGGGAGATACTTGAGGATGGTGCACCAGACCAGATGTGACAACAATCATCCATGCATGGGTGGATGGCGGCTTTGTAGAGATATAGGATACTGTTTGTATTTGTGAATCAAAGGAAATTGTTAAATTTCGCGCGAACTATGTTTTATAAGTTTTCATATGTGTGCTTCGTGTTGTAAACAAAATAAATAATAACTCTAAAGTCTGAGATATGAGGTATTTCTTAAAAGTATTTTCGTTACACAGGTGTTTATTTAGTTACATATATTAGTACACATCTGAATAGGTTTCGTTTTTATCTATCTATTTTTGTTAACGGTTTTAACAAAAATAAATGTTTTTGTTTTCTGTCTATGCGTTACTGTATCGTCCAGATAATGATTTAATATCGCAGTAAAGTTTTCAGTATTTAATTTTAGACATTGAATGAAAAAACTCAAATATTTCAATAGTTTAGCATTTTGTTTTTATTCCCCCATCTATCTATCTATCTATCTATCTATCTAGCTATCTATCTATCTACTTATTTACACATTTTTTAAAATAATTGATGAAATAATTTATTATTATGAGTAGTATTTACTATTTATAGCTACAATTGCTCATTTAAATGTAAATTTGCTGCTGATAACAAATATGACATATATTATCTGAAAATATTCTTAGGCGGATAAAATATGTTCAGAAAAGAATGAAATCGAATTAGTGTTATTGTTTCTGGAGAATATAGTGCCACGGTCCACAAGAACTGGTTATTCAGAATGAAATATTAATTTTGTAGAAAGGAACGTATCGATAAGAAAATTATAGAAATAGACCGGCTTTACTTAATATTATAGAATATAAGAATAAAGACATCATCGTTTCGTGTTATAGATCAATTTTGGGTACACCTGATTCTACATGAATAAAAAAGCTCAATTATAGCTTCGATCTTCCTATGGGATTATATAACTCTGTAAAAATTGCAGATCTACACACCTTAAGTAGAATAGTAAACCATAGCCAGATAGGTTGATATAGAGATAATGGTATAATCTTTGAGAATAACGGCTTCATAGTTTTGGACATCCAGAAGTCACAAAAATTATTAGATGCCTAGGTTCTAGAAAAAAAATAAAGTGTATTTCCATGGACAGCTCACTGAATTTGAGCAACAACTCATGTAAACCTTTACTTCAAAGGGATCAAACATTCACATACGTTAAAACAAAATATATCCACCCTAAGTCCATGATTAAACAAATAGCAAACATTATCAACAACAGAATTAGGAAACTCTTTCAGTGAAAAAGTATTTGATCTGAATAAAAATATATATGAAACAGCATTAGTAAAAAGTGAATACAAAAAGTTTTATGATATATGAGACAAGTTGACAACCGCAAATCTAAATCTAGTAACAGAAACAAGAAGCATAATTTGGTTCTATCCCCCTTTCTCTCAGCTATCAGATATCAATATAGGGCAGTACTTTTAAAAATTAATATAAAAACATCATAACACAGTATAACAACATGAAGCTATGCATTAGGCCAATGCATTACCACCGAACAAATAAAAACATAAGCATTTTATAGGCAAAAGTCGAGTATTATGGTTCACTTGTGCTGATAAAGCAAAGTTACAAATATTTCACGAAGAAAAAAAGAAAATTGGAATTAAAATGAATGTGTAATCTCAAGAAAACTACGGTGTTTCCCTTGAAATGAAATGATATTCAATCTTATTTTTTTATGTTTTCATATAAATTTAAAACAATGACTACATTCCAAATTTTACTCTAAATTCACAAACAGCCGAAAATACCCGATGTGGACTGGTAGTGTTTTCACTTATATTAATAATTTTTTAATGAATTTGATTACAATTTATAGGTATATTTCAACTTTATTAATTGTTTTAATATTATATAATAATCTAAGATATGAATATTTTAACGAAATAATGTTATCTTTCGTTATTACAGTAAAGTGAAATTAATCAATCATCAGTTTAATAGAAATTTCGGTACTTCTGCAGTTTACAGACCGTACTGAAATGATAACCTTATTATTTAGAAACCCATTCTTTACATGGGGAGGAACGGCTTTGTTTACTATACTGTCCTTTCACCCAACAATTAAATAAACAAAAGATACCGTAAAAATTGAATTTAACTTGAAAATTTCATCTAAAATATAGAACGGTCCGTAAACTGCAGAAGTATTAAAATTTCTCCTAATTCATTAATTTTTACAGTTCTTATGAAATACATTTATTGTGCAAAACTGTGCCGTTTCTTTGTCAGTTTTTCAAATAAGTTAATATTTTCGGAATTAGAGGTGATAGATCAGCCAGGTTTACTGTAAATTAGTATAATGTTATTTGTAAATTATAATACAAAATATTCAATTTTTATTTCATAATATTTTAGTTTATGAAATTTTAATATTTTATAAATATACATTTCAAATTATATTCCTTTGCTTCAATATTTTGAAGTAAAAACTTTCGTATTTGTTTCTTTAATAAAGTAATAACTTGTTTTATACTTTTCCACATTTATAATCTTAACAATATTAGTATTATATTTTTTTTGAAAAAAACATAACAATGTATAGTGTTAAAATAAATAAAATTTATTTTTATCTTAGCTTTCGAGAATTACAATTCTCCTTGTCAAAGAGTGTTTTTCTTTTTCTTCTTCTTTTTCCTCATCGTCCGATGGTAATGGACTTTTGGGTCAGAAAATCAAGTTATGTCTGCTGTCGAGGTTGCGCCATACATTGTTATGGTTTAAAAAAAAAATACTATTACAAAACAATGGTTTAAAAAATATGTCTAAATACCCTTTCTAACTTAAAAATATTATTTAAAGATAAAGAGAGAAAGAGAAAAAGAGAGACAGACAGAGGGAGAGGCGTTACGTACAAAATATACCAAAATTCTTCACTTACATTTTATCATATTAAAAATGGAAAAATATATTATTTGATTTCATATAAGTTTATTTTTAAAAGATCGGGGGATAGAATAGAAACCGCACACTCGATGTTTTCAGTCTTATTCTTTCATAACTAAACAATTCAGACATATGTAAAGTTGACTTTAAAATAACATTCATAAAAAAATCGGATATACGTATTTGAAGTTTAAAAAGGGTCTCGTTTCCATGTGAGAGCACGTAGATATTGGACATATAGAGAGTAACGTAAAGATTCGAGACAGCTTACATTGTCTTCCCCGGAGAATTGTATACATATGATATAAATTTCATAAAAATAGGATATATTTGAAGTTTTAATGGAGGTCTGATCCCAAGAGATTCGGGACCATTTTCTATTTTCACACCCCAAAATCTTATACATATGATTTGAATTTCATAAAAATTGGATATATTTGAAGTTTTAAGGGGGTTATGTCCTCATAGCCACATTACGGGTGCACTTAGATATTCAAGAACACTTCCATTGTCTCCTCGGTAAATTTTACATAAGAATACACTAGATTTTATTTAGATTTTCTAACCTTTCTTTCTACAAGGAAAACACAAACAACACACACAGTCATTAAGTTATATACACATATATAGAAAATATAGAATATGTACATAGATCTCTCTCTCTCTCTCTCTCTCTCTCTCTCTATATATATATATATATATATATATATATATAGAGAGAGAGAGAGAGAGAGAGACAGACAGACAGACAGACAGACAGACAGACAGAGGGAGAGGCGTTACGTACAAAATATACCAAAATTCTTCACTTACATTTTATCATATTAAAAGAAAGAAAAAATAATTCTTTGATTTCATTTTAAAAAGAAATCAGATTGTAGAATCGAAACTGCACACTCGATGCTTTCAGTCTGATACTTTCCCAACTAAACAATTCATTTAAAACTAGCGGGACCCGTGTAAATTACACGAAATGATGTGTTAAATACTAATTATCTTGTTCCTAACCTATACATTACTTTGTAAATGCTTTAGATTCAATTAAATTTGGCTCAAATTCATGATTAGCATACAAAGATTCGGAAGGTCGTTGCTTTTTATGCAAGTGTGACACACAAAATCACACACACGCTATCGTATTAATATGTGTCTTCCCGGTCGTCCTCTCCCTACCTCCTCCCCTTCGATGTAGAAAAAAATCTTAGAGGTTGGTTGGGATCGAACTATAAACAAGTCAGGTCGACGTCAAAAACCGAAGTCTAACTTCTACGTCGCTAACCGTTGCGCCAAAGAGAAATACTCGAAAATATTACGAAAATTAGGTGACTGGAATGCTTTTCCATATCTAGGTGCGGCACGCATGCGCAGAGCTTTTGATGTAAGCGTGATACACAAACACACACGCTATTGTATTAATATATAGAATAACACTCATAAGAATAATCGGATATACGTATTTGAAGTTTTAAGGGAGGTATGTCCCCATGAGTCACTAAGAGATGGGAGCATGTAAATATTTGGCACATAGAAGGTAACGTGGAGATTCGGGACAACTTACATTGTCTTCCCCGGAAAATATTAGACATATTATGTAAATGTCATCAAAATAGTATATATTTCAAGTTTTATAGCTCCCTTAGGTTAGGAGGGCATTTAAATATTCGGGAACATTTCTATTGGCTTTCCCCGAAAATTTTATACATATGATTTAAATTTTATAAACATAGCATATATTTGAAGTTTTTAGGGTGTTATTCTCTTATAGCCTACTTAGGATGCACTTAGAGATTCTGAAACACTTTCATTGTCTAACAAAGTAAATTTTACTTAAGAATACACTTTTAGATATTTTAACCTTTCTTTCTACAGAGAACACACAAAGGTATCACCCACAGAGTTATATATATATATATATATATATATATATATATATATATATATATATATATATATATATATATATATATATAGAGAGAGAGAGAGAGAGAGAGAGAGAGAGAGAGTATTATGTTTGCAAATTCCGGGTAAGATGTAAGCTGGAAGGAAGAAAAATAATAAATCGAATACGAAATGTGACTTACTATTTATTTATTTAAAAAAAATCTTATATAACAGCAAGTGTGGTGTTAGCTGTTTGTGTGATGTCCGGATGATTATAATAATCATTTATTTAATATTTCGGGAAAAGAAACTTCCCTTTGTCAAAAATAGTAAACACCAGAGGAAAACTCCGTCTGTGCAGAGAATCTACCAAAATGGATGCCAGAAGACAGAGAGTCTATATATATTTGTCCATTTAATGCCTAAGACGCAAAATATCAGAAGGAAAGGAACCCTTTTTGTGTTTATATGTGAGACGGGAGGTAACTCCGAAAAACAATTTTATACTTTCTCTCTATTTCTTTTATTGTTTTGTTAAACTTTGTTTGCATCGAATCAATAAATATGGTTTAATCAGTTTATGCATGAACCACTTTTGTAAGAAAACTATTGCGAATTTGTTCATCTAGATAATTAAAAACTCAAATTAAATAAAAGGTACGTTTATTCCTTCACTGAAAATGAAAAACAAAAAATGTCCTGCAATAAAGTAAGAATGCTAATTATTTTTAGAGAGGAACAACAGTTTTTCAACGGCGTTATTTCCTTCCGCCCAAACTTATATTTCATACCATGTTTCTATTTTTTAAAAAAATAATTGGTTTCACATAATACCGACATCGTCTATTTGAGTCTAAAAAGTATATATATATATATATATATATATATATATATATATATATATATATATATATATATATATATATATATATATATATATATATATATATATATAAGAAGGAATAGGTAAAATAAATACCTTTTGAAACATAAAGATGCGATATCAATTTTTTTTTATAAAAAAGAAAAATAATAAATCGAAACCGATTTTTTAAATTTTTTTTTATTATAAACTAGCATTTTTTTTTGTTAGTTTAAAGTGATACAGATATTTCGCCAAAATCTTGGCATCATCGGTGTGTAATATATCCTGATGTCATCGAATTTGTATTTTTTTTCCTACTGGCTTTTAAAACACTTATACAAATCACGTGCTGCATTCACGTTTTCATATTTGATAGTGGGAAACAACAGCTAACCCATTTGGCCCGGCTGTAACAACAAAAGCCGGTAGGAAAAAAAATACAAATCCAATGACATCAGGATATATTACACACCGATGATGCCAAGATTTTGGCGAAATATCTGTATCACTTTAAACTAACAAAAAAAAAATGCTAGTTTATAATAAAAAAAAGAAGAAAAACAAATCGGTTTCGATTTATTATTTTTCTTTTTTATATATAAAAAAAATTGATATCGCATCTTTATGCTTCAAAAGGTATTTATTTTACATATTCCTTCTTAAATTTAACAATAGATGCTTTTTAAAAAAAATATGAACCTTAAAACACTTATATATATATATATATATATATATATATATATGTGTGTGTGTGTATATATATATGTGTGTGTATATATATATGTGTGTATATAAAGAGGTGTACTAAAAGCGAACTTTTAGGAAAGGTAAAACCCTATTGTGAAGAGTATACAGCTCAATATCCAGGATAGAGCAGGTAGAAATGAAGGAGAATGGAAAGGAATTAGAGAAAGCAAAAGCCAAATCAAAATTCAATTCAAAAGTTCAAAGCAAGGTATATTCCGCAAAAAGGCAATTTATTCACAAAATTAAATATAACTGCAACCCCCTTACTCAAGTTAACAAATCTTCAGGCATTATTACTCACAACATGACCACACACAGAAATAAAAAGTTTAACTCATCAGCACCTAAGATAATCAAAACACACTCTAATAAGCACATAGGAACTATAGATATTGATAATCGGGTAGACCCACATTCGCATAAACATAGAAAAAAACTTAGAAGAAAGAATAACGTTTGGTTTAATCCGCCTTTCAGCAGTAATGTTAAAACCAATATACCTAAAGAATTTTTCCAAATCTTAGACAGATCTTTTAAGCATCCCCACAGATATAGCACTATCCTTAACAAAAATTCTATTAAAATATCATACTCTACTATGCCCAATATTGAACAAACTATCATAACCTCTAACAATAGGAAAATCAAACATATCCAACAGCAACCACCAACCACATCCCTCACCACTTGTAACTGCCGTAAACCTAGAGATTGTCCCCTTAACAACAACTGTGTACAGAAGGACGTAATATACGCTTGTACTGTTAAACAATTCCCCCGCTCCACCAATGTTGTGAGTAATCACAGTTCCCATACTCCACCCGAACTCCGGATCTCCCCGCAACCCCAATCCGCTTCTACTCTAAACTCCCGCTTATACAGCCATACCTCTAACCAAGCACCCCCAATAATAAATAGTGCTCATGGGCCAACTCACATTTCCCCCATATCCGCTCCACCCCACTTCTCCAAACAACTTTCCTCGCATAACTTGGATCTCCAAACCCAAATCTCTTCTAATACCATTAGTAATCTCAATGCAACTATAGCACCACCCTTCAAGATACACACATATATTGGGGCGTCCTCTTTCCCCATTAAGACCCGGATCTCTAACCATATATATTCCTTTAAAAATAGCAGCGATAACAGCACAGGCACTTCACTTTCCAATCTAATTAGAAACCTCAATCTCAAAAATACTCCCTATTCACTTCTCTGGTCAATACTTAAAAAGTCCAAATCATATACCCCTGGAGCATCCCATTGCCAACTTTGTACTCTGGAAACCTTTATGATAGCTACTGCTACTAAATCTAAAAATATTATTAATTCTAAGAATGAACTTATCTCCAGTTGCAGGCATAAACGTAAATTCAGGTATAGCAACCATAATAATCCCCCAGACACCCCTCCCCCATTTGATTAAATACCCTCCCTTCATCTCGGATTTTCCCTCCTTACATCTCGAAACCCCTTTCCGATAGTTCTAATTCCTGTTGTTCTTTAATCTCTACTTATATCTCCCTCATCCCTTTAACCTTCTCTTAACTTAATAAAATTACCCATAAACTTCGTTAGCTTCACATTTCCCTTAGTTTTAACACCTTTCTTCCATTACCCCCTAAATCTTTCCACTTAACCTCCTTAACTGTATAACTTTATTTGGTTTTCCATTTTCTTTCCCGTTTAACTTCTTTTATTGCATTCGTCCGCTTCCCTTCAACACTTCCATTCTTCATTCTTTTCCCTTTCAACGTGATAACTAACCCACTCTATTCATATTATATCCTAGCCCTTTTATTTACTGTTTGATTAGCCTTATCTACTCCATATCCCATTTGCACACCTCGATATCGAACTCCTTACTGTTTCCACTGTGCACTCTAATTATTCTTCCCCTCCTGTTTTTACTTCTATATAATTCTTCTCATTTTTTTAATAGCCTCGATTATTCCCCCCTTGTTTTACCTCATCTCTCTCAAACTACTCAACCCCCAACCCGCCCTAGCTCTACATCTTTTAACCCCTATAGTATTTACTTTTAACTGCGATCTCCACTCTCCCTCTGGCTTAATCCTTTGTCACATTTTTAACCTTGTATATCTCTTACTTCTTCCGGCCTTCACTAACCTATTTAACATTTTTCTTAATTAACCTCCATATAACTTTTTTGAATAAAATTTCAAAGTTTATATTTTCCCATATCTATTTGAACTAGCATCCCGTAACTGCTTATTTACTTCAACCCATAATTTCTTCCACCTTGGAGACTCCCATTCCGGATATCCTCTCTAGGTCTTCTTTTCCTTTTTCTTTTTCCTTATTCTAATTTTCATTCTTGAGCTCCAATCTTATCGACTTTTCCCTCATTCTATTATTAGTATCTTATTCTTATTATTTTTTAATTTTTTAATTTTTTAATTTTTTATTCTTTCGGTCAATCCTCAATTTTCCCTGCAAGCTTAAGACTAATCTTATTATCTATTTTTCTTTCTTTATTCTTTTATTTTCTTATTTCTACTTTTTATACTATTTTTATCTTTATTTTTTATCTTTACTCTTTTAAATTTTAACTCATTTTCCTAGTCCTACCCTTCATATATATTTTGCCTCATTGTTTATATCTAAGGTCATTTGATTAAACTTCTTAACCCCGAACTCTGTTCTTATACATATTCTGATATTTTAACCCCTTATCCTAACATTCGTTAACTTACCCCCACTCCTTTCTTCCCCTTTTCTAGTTGAATCCTAATTCGCGCTAACTTCCAATTTCAACTTTATGTTTCACCCCCCCCCACTTTCACACTCTTAGTTTTATCCGCATTCCTTCACCGCATCGCTCCCTTTCTCCTCCCCCTCCCTTTCCTCGTACCCGTCCCTTTCTCCTCCCACACACCACTTACCCGTTTCCTCCCTTGCCCACTGGTCGCATATTATATTCTTGTTTTCACTGTCTTTGCTTTTCTTCATTTATAGCCGGCTTTCTCAACTGGGCAGACTTTAAATATTCTCACTGCCCCTTTTTTCCACTTTAAAACACTTTCCTTTGTCATCTCTGCCCGGGAAGTTTCTTTAATTGCGAATATTTTACATCTTAATCTCCTCTGACGCCTGCCTGCATCATCGAATGTACTTCTTATTGGACTTTTTACCCTTTTTGGATTTTCTATTTTCGCCGTACCTGAAGTTGTGGCTGCTTGGATTTTAACTTTGAAACTTCTCTCATTACTTCTCGTGCCTCTAACGACCTACATATCTACATCGTATTCTCTCTGCTGGACTCTTCGACACCGGACTTTTTGGCAATCGGACATTTGCTTGCACCCTGGCACAGTTTTGCCCTACGTTTCTTTCCCTACAACTTTTATTTTATTTCATTTTTTCAAATTTTAAATCTTGGCCAATGCCAACTTATCTATCCCAGCGACTTCCTCTGATGATAAGATTTTGATCTTTGAAAAGCCTGGCTTGAGGAAAATTTAACTTGAATAAATTGCCTTTTTGCGGAATATACCTTGCTTTGAACTTTTGAATTGAATTTTGATTTGGCTTTTGCTTTCTCTAATTCCTTTCCATTCTCCTTCATTTCTACCTGCTCTATCCTGGATATTGAGCTGTATACTCTTCACAATAGGGTTTTACCTTTCCTAAAAGTTCGCTTTTAGTACACCTCTTTATTTTAAGCTCCTACTTAGTTGAGCTTTTTCCTCCTATTTGTGATATGTTCAACAAGGAATTCCTCCCGCTTTCGGCAAAAAATATACCCATTCCCTCAAATGAAACCTATATCTGCAAGCTTATCCAATCTGTGAAGAAGTTCATCACTAACGTTAGATGGAAAGCATTTCACCATGACATGAACCACAAAACCTCCTCTCACCAAACTGACTCCAGCAATTCCTCACTTTCTACCCACTTTGGATCTACACTACCTATGAACTCCTCTAGGGAACTGAAGAAATTGGAAAAATCAGCTGCCTCCAGGTACGGTCTCAAAACCTCCTCCTTCCCTAAACAAAATGAACACCTCAATAATTTCGAAAATGACCTATTTGACCTCATTAGTCGCATTAAATTCAAAAGACACAATAAACACCCCAATCCCATCATCAAAAAAAATCAACAAGTTTACTAACAATATTAAGAAACACCCAGATATAATTGTCCCAGCGGATAAAACTAAGAATTTTTACAAACTGAAATATAGTCAATACAAATCCTTAATGTACAATGAATTAAATAAATCTTACAAAAGCACATCTTACGATACCCTGGCTAGTATAAACAATGAGGCTAAATCCATACTAACATCTTTGAATGTCCTTAACTACGCAGAAATTTTAACCCCTGCAATACCTAGATTTACTTTGAAGGACCACAAAAATAATTTCCAAGAAAACCCTACCATCAGACTAATATGCCCCTCTAAATCCGACCTAGGCATCATAAGCAAGAAAATCTTGGATAGAATTATCCCTACCTTGAAAGAAAAAATTCGTTACACTCTTTGGCAATCCTCAGATGAGGTTACTACTTGGTTCCTTAACCTCATTGATAAGTCTAAACCTAACTTGAACTTCATAACATTCGACATTAATAATTATTACCAATCCATTTCCCCTATCTTACTTAACAAAGCATTAATCTTCGCCAAAAATAATTCTGACATTACTGACATAGAGATTAAACTAATAATATTAGCCAGAAGATCCCTACTAGAATTTGATAATAAGCTTTGGACTAGGAAAGACACCCCCAATAACTTTGACATTACCATGGGGGCCTCAGACTCTGCCCAGGTCACTGACCTGGTAGGTTTGTACTTGATGAGAGAATTGGGGTTTAATTTTGGACACTTACAGGGTGGGTTGTATAGGGACGATGCCCTGTTTGTATCTGGGGAGAGATCGAGACAATATAACAACACTATCAAAAACCTGCATAACTCCTTTAAAAACTTTGGTTTGACCATTACAGTGGAACCTGAGAAAAGAATATCCAACTTTCTTGACCTTACATTAGATCTTAACTCGGGAACCTTCAGCCCATACCATAAACCTAACTTAACCCTTTTCTACGTACATAGCCTATCTAACCACCCTAAATCCATCATAAACTCAATAGTCCCCTTAGTATCTAATAGAATCTCTAAGCTATCTGCGAATAAATCTATCTTCGATCAAAATTCTAGCTTTTACAATAATGCTTTGCTTAACTCAGGCTACAATCACAAAATTAAATATAACTGCAACCCCCTTACTCAAGTTAACAAATCTTCAGGCATTATTACTCACAACATGACCACACACAGAAATAAAAAGTTTAACTCATCAGCACCTAAGATAATCAAAACACACTCTAATAAGCACATAGGAACTAAAGATATTGATAATCGGGTAGACCCACATTCGCATAAACAAAGAAAAAAACTTAGAAGAAAGAATAACATTTGGTTTAATCCGCCTTTCAGCAGTAATGTTAAAACCAATATACCTAAAGAATTTTTCCAAATCTTAGACAGATCTTTTAAGCATCCCCACAGATATAGCACTATCCTTAACAAAAATTCTATTAAAATATCATACTCTACTATGCCCAATATTGAACAAACTATCATAACCTCTAACAATAGGAAAATCAAACATATCCAACAGCAACCACCCACCACATCCCTCACCACTTGTAACTGCCGTAAACCTAGAGATTGTCCCCTTAACAACAACTGTGTACAGAAGGACGTAATATACGCTTGTACTGTTAAACAATTCCCCCGCTCCACCAATGTTGTGAGTAATCACAGTTCCCATACTCCACCCGAACTCCGGATCTCCCCGCAACCCCAATCCGCTTCTACTCTAAACTCCCGCTTATACAGCCATACCTCTAACCAAGCACCCCCAATAATAAATAGTGCTCATGGGCCAACTCACATTTCCCCCATATCCGCTCCACCCCACTTCTCCAAACAACTTTCCTCGCATAACTTGGATCTCCAAACCCAAATCTCTTCTAATACCATTAGTAATCTCAATGCAACTATAGCACCACCCTTCAAGATACACACATATATTGGGGCGTCCTCTTTCCCCATTAAGACCCGGATCTCTAACCATATATATTCCTTTAAAAATAGCAGCGATAACAGCACAGGCACTTCACTTTCCAATCTAATTAGAAACCTCAATCTCAAAAATACTCCCTATTCACTTCTCTGGTCAATACTTAAAAAGTCCAAATCATATACCCCTGGAGCATCCCATTGCCAACTTTGTACTCTGGAAACCTTTATGATAGCTACTGCTACTAAATCTAAAAATATTATTAATTCTAAGAATGAACTTATCTCCAGTTGCAGGCATAAACGTAAATTCAGGTATAGCAACCATAATAATCCCCCAGACACCCCTCCCCCATTTGATTAAATACCCTCCCTTCATCTCGGATTTTCCCTCCTTACATCTCGAAACCCCTTTCCGATAGTTCTAATTCCTGTTGTTCTTTAATCTCTACTTATATCTCCCTCATCCCTTTAACCTTCTCTTAACTTAATAAAATTACCCATAAACTTCGTTAGCTTCACATTTCCCTTAGTTTTAACACCTTTCTTCCATTACCCCCTAAATCTTTCCACTTAACCTCCTTAACTGTATAACTTTATTTGGTTTTCCATTTTCTTTCCCGTTTAACTTCTTTTATTGCATTCGTCCGCTTCCCTTCAACACTTCCATTCTTCATTCTTTTCCCTTTCAACGTGATAACTAACCCACTCTATTCATATTATATCCTAGCCCTTTTATTTACTGTTTGATTAGCCTTATCTACTCCATATCCCATTTGCACACCTCGATATCGAACTCCTTACTGTTTCCACTGTGCACTCTAATTATTCTTCCCCTCCTGTTTTTACTTCTATATAATTCTTCTCATTTTTTTAATAGCCTCGATTATTCCCCCTTGTTTTACCTCATCTCTCTCAAACTACTCAACCCCCAACCCGCCCTAGCTCTACATCTTTTAACCCCTATAGTATTTACTTTTAACTGCGATCTCCACTCTCCCTCTGGCTTAATCCTTTGTCACATTTTTAACCTTGTATATCTCTTACTTCTTCCGGCCTTCACTAACCTATTTAACATTTTTCTTAATTAACCTCCATATAACTTTTTTGAATAAAATTTCAAAGTTTATATTTTCCCATATCTATTTGAACTAGCATCCCGTAACTGCTTATTTACTTCAACCCATAATTTCTTCCACCTTGGAGACTCCCATTCCGGATATCCTCTCTAGGTCTTCTTTTCCTTTTTCTTTTTCCTTATTCTAATTTTCATTCTTGAGCTCCAATCTTATCGACTTTTCCCTCATTCTATTATTAGTATCTTATTCTTATTATTTTTTAATTTTTTAATTTTTTAATTTTTTATTCTTTCGGTCAATCCTCAATTTTCCCTGCAAGCTTAAGACTAATCTTATTATCTATTTTTCTTTCTTTATTCTTTTATTTTCTTATTTCTACTTTTTATACTATTTTTATCTTTATTTTTTATCTTTACTCTTTTAAATTTTAACTCATTTTCCTAGTCCTACCCTTCATATATATTTTGCCTCATTGTTTATATCTAAGGTCATTTGATTAAACTTCTTAACCCCGAACTCTGTTCTTATACATATTCTGATATTTTAACCCCTTATCCTAACATTCGTTAACTTACCCCCACTCCTTTCTTCCCCTTTTCTAGTTGAATCCTAATTCGCGCTAACTTCCAATTTCAACTTTATGTTTCACCCCCCCCACTTTCACACTCTTAGTTTTATCCGCATTCCTTCACCGCATCGCTCCCTTTCTCCTCCCCCTCCCTTTCCTCGTACCCGTCCCTTTCTCCTCCCACACACCACTTACCCGTTTCCTCCCTTGCCCACTGGTCGCATATTATATTCTTGTTTTCACTGTCTTTGCTTTTCTTCATTTATAGCCGGCTTTCTCAACTGGGCAGACTTTAAATATTCTCACTGCCCCTTTTTTCCACTTTAAAACACTTTCCTTTGTCATCTCTGCCCGGGAAGTTTCTTTAATGGCGAATATTTTACATCTTAATCTCCTCTGACGCCTGCCTGCATCATCGAATGTACTTCTTATTGGACTTTTTACCCTTTTTGGATTTTCTATTTTCGCCGTACCTGAAGTTGTGGCTGCTTGGATTTTAACTTTGAAACTTCTCTCATTACTTCTCGTGCCTCTAACGACCTACATATCTACATCGTATTCTCTCTGCTGGACTCTTCGACACCGGACTTTTTGGCAATCGGACATTTGCTTGCACCCTGGCACAGTTTTGCCCTACGTTTCTTTCCCTACAACTTTTATTTCATTTCATTTTTTCAAATTTTAAATCTTGGCCAATGCCAACTTATCTATCCCAGCGACTTCCTCTGATGATAAGATTTTGATCTTTGAAAAGCCTGGCTTGAGGAAAATTTAATTTGAATAAATTGCCTTTTTGCGGAATATACCTTGCTTTGAACTTTTGAATTGAATTTTGATTTGGCTTTTGCTTTCTCTAATTCCTTTCCATTCTCCTTCATATGTGTGTATATATATATGTGTGTGTATATATATATGTGTGTATATATATATGTGTGTATATATACATATATGTATATATATATGTATATATATGTATATGTATATATATATGTATATGCATATATATATATATATATATATATATATATATATATATATATATATATATATATATATATATATATATAACGGGGTAGGTGTTTTTTCAACAATGTAAACATTTTGAAATTTGGTCCAGAACTAAATTAGATATCGATTTTAGAAAGTGCGAACAGTGACGAAAATGTAGACATTGTAATATATTGAACCACTACTATTGTTGAATGATACAACGTGACGCTTATTAACCCGGTTAGGCCTCAAAAGTAAATATTTCTGTTTCGGAAAGTAAATTCTGAAAGAAGTTCATTTTTTGAGAAAAAAACAAATCGTTGAAAGTTAAAAACAAAAAAAACAACTACAAAAAAAGAACTAATAGAAAATGGCAAATCAGACATTTAATTGATAAAGCCAACTAATATAACATAACGTCCTGTTCTTTTCCCTCATGGTTAAACAAAGAATGTCGTCAGTGGAAGAAAAGAAGAGATGGAAGAACTGATATCGAATTTTGAATATAAATAACTAAATCGGAGATTAGAGAAGGAAATAATGTTTGGGTTATTAAATAAAAATGAATGTTGCTCCCCCCCACACACACACGTGCGTCCACAAACTACCGCAGCGACCGTTAACCGGCTTAATCAAACTGCTTACTTTCTACCCCAAATCTTGGTCAAGTAATCAAAGAAGCTACGACACAGACTCATGGCCCGTTGAGTCACAACTATTTGTTTTTTTTCAAAATTGCGTGATTATCTGCCCTTGCAAATCGCTTCGATGAGTATGGCTCCATTTTCTTTCGTGGAATATAATTCCTGGGCAGATAATTTGCAAGGGCAGATAATCACGCAATTTTGAAAAAAACAAATTTTATGTAGTGATGTGCCCTTGCAAATTATCTGCCCTTGAATTATGTTCCACGAAAGAAAATGGAGGCGATTGCTATGATACGGAAAATGGTAAAATAGTTTTAATTAAAGTTCTAGTGGATAATTTTTTCTACTTTTTTCAACATTGAACAATAAAATACCACTGAGTAAGTACATGATATTGTTATCATAAATAAATATTTTTTCGTACGGCCGTTGCACGGGACAAGCACCATTCATTCTTCTTGTTTAACTAAAAAAATGATAACTCTCTTGACTTCTATATTATTTACTGACTAGGAGTGTTCGCACAAATCATTATCAGTGATTGCAAATTACTTTGCGTTATCTCAACAGACGTTGATGTCTCGCTAGCAACACGTTGGGGGCTTCTCAGGAATTTGAATGGCAATAGGCGTCCCCAAGGTTCCACTACACTCTGAACCATCCCAGTGGAAGTCTGATTGGTGTTCTCTCACCTCGGTCTTTTCATCCTCCTTGACCCTTCATGGCAGTTTCTGTGTGGTGCCAGCTGAGGCTCTTGTCATCACATGCATGTGTGACAGGACCAATAGAACCGACAGAGATCGTGCGCTTTAAAGTGCATTAGCATGCATCTTGGCGATGAGGTTGGGCCCTACGTAGAATTGAGGTAGAGAATTGAGACTAGTATATATCTCCAAGGAACCAGCTATAGAAAACAAACGAGGAGGATGGCGCCGAAACGCCTGGGAAGGTTTCTTAAGTTGTCATTGCAATTATCCCCACACAATGGGAAGACATTTACGAGAGAGGTGGAATATTGATAACAGCTTAATCGTCAAATTCTAAAAGAAACATCAACCAGAAAAACCCGTGTAAAGTTGGATGGGCAAAAAGGGCGGCCAGAGATAGCCCTCTAAGCTGTCATAATTAATTAGGGCGAGAGTCTCCTTTCTCCAGCGGGGTACGGATAATTGCTTTCTATCTAGATAATATCTAAAAAGCCTAAGCGATGAATTTCAATTGTCGTACCACCCAACGAGAAAGAGTGGCTCCGTACCGTCTCTCCGCGAACCACTAAGAGAGGGAGAGGGACCAGAGAAGAGGAACAGTTGAGAAAGAAAGGGTATGAGTTATACGTTTTTCGGTTTTGGTTTTTGGAACGAGAAGACAGTCACACGAACAGTTTCTCAGCGGCGGCCAGGCGAGAAGGTCGCGTGTTTGGCTTTCTCGTTTGGATGGCATGGGCCATAGGATTCCCCCCACCGTTTTAAGTAGACACGATTAGTTTAACTTATGACTTTATTAAGAACTTGCAATCGTAAATGGAGTTTTACGCACAGAGAGACGACGAACTAGTTTAGTAAACAAAGACATTTTACCAAAACAATAGACTCTAAAATTCAAGTGTAAGATTAATTCTTTCTTTTAATTGTTTTTAATAATTATTTGATACAAAAAAGAAACCGCTGAGTTGTTTGAATTGTTCCTATTGTCTGTTTGTTCTGCTGAATAACCTTGCCTTCACAGGACCAACGAAGCTATCATCATCATCCGACCCGGAGGAGATTCGACACATCTCTCTTTTTACAGCCACTATTGACGATCATCGGGCCAAAGAGGGTGTTCACAGTCTGGAAGGATTTCTGCGCAGAGAACCAGACGTGTGAACACAGAGATAGAGACACGAGTGGACCACCTATGTTACAAGTGGTTCAGTGACACCGGAGCAGAGTGAGGTATCTGTTTTACTCGGCACCGCGACCGGGATATCAAACACCTGTGCGTGAGTGAAAGAAGCGTGTGGGGTCCTGTGTTACATTTGGTTTCGTGACGCAGGATCGAGTGGAGTCGTTGTGCTACATTTGGTTTCGTGACGCAGGATCGTGTGGAATCCAATATGTTACACATGCGTGTATCTCTGAATTTGTGTGTAGGTGTGTGGGGCAGTTTATTGGATTTCTGGTAGATTCAAATATGGAACGCTTCACGAATTTTCGAGTCATCCTTGTACAAGAGCCATGCTAATCTTTCTCTTAGGTCGCATATTTTTCCTAACCTGGGAGGATGATATAATGACTCACGAACATATACTATACTGCCCACAAAATGAGGGGGTAATGCCTGGTAGAATAAGAGGATGGTTTAATGACAACATAGCAGATACTATATTACCCCCTCCCCAATGAGGAGGTAATGTTTAGTAAGTTGCTCTCATTACAACAGAACAAATACTATCTCCCCCCAAAGTAGGAGGTAATGCCTGGGTTGATGGTATAAGTACGAACGAACATATACTACACCACCCTCCTTCCAAATACTAGAAGGTAATGCACGGGAGAATTATCTCATGATAACAGCACATATACCACACTTCCCCATGAGCATTGGAATATAGTACAATGGTATACTCATAAAAGTAGTAGTATAGTTTCGCTTTCAGACAGACAGATACCAAATCTCCATTAATAATAGATAAGTCAATTTCCTTTAGATGAGATACAGATAAAGAGGAGAGGAGTGAGAAAGAGAAGGAAAGAGCGGATAAGAAACGAAATGAAACCAATAAAAATATTATATATTTAATTATATAACAGCGGGTCATGGTTGATCTAGTATCATTATATAAATAAGGCAATTTTACTCCAGAGAAGAAGGCGGTGTGAAGAGAAAGAGAGAAGAAGGACTGGTAAAAAACGAATGATTATCATCAAGAAAGAAATTATATAATTAAAAGTATAACAAGCAGATAATGACCCAACGGGTCAGAGGTGATCTAGTATCATTTTTTAGAAAAAAGAGAGATGCGAAGAGAAAGCGAGGTGAAGAGCGGATGAAAAACGAATGCTTATTATCAAGAAGAAAAAAAAGAAATATATTTCATAATATAACAAATAAATGCTATCTCAACGGATCATGGGTATCAAGTATCAAGATATAAATGAAATTGTTTTCTTTAAAGGAGAAACAGATACTAAACTTCTCCATTAAAAATAGTACAATAATAGATTTGCGAATAAATCCTTTTTTCATGCATAGTGAGCTCAGAAACTTTTAATGCGCAGTGAGATCAGATACTGCACTTGATCTTACGCTTATCTTAACACTAATATTAATATTCATATGAACTAACGTCTTGATCGGCGAAGTAGAAACAAAGAAAGAAGAAAGAAGGAAAACGACTCAAACCGGAAAGTTTAAAATAAAATAAAAATAAAAACAACTCATTAATCTGTATAGAAAGCAGAGAAACAACAGGAAAAGAAAACGTCTCATTATGGAAATAGACTGCAGGATTTCTTTCCGAATTCATTTAAGACGGCGGACTTGCATTTTTCTTTCTCCATTCGGCAATTTTTTTTGTGTGTCGGGACGGATACGTATATATTTATTAATATCTCTATTTTTATAAAGTTAGGCATGTGCATATGTTTATACATTTGTATCTACAAGATTCATTCTTAAACTAATTAATCGATCATTATGAATTTTAGAACACAGCTACTAGGCGTAATGTGTCATAATGTGAGCTATATTTAGTTTTATTTAGTTTTATCAAAAGAGGGTTAAAAGGGGTGAACCCCTACTTGAAAATTCTGATACTACCGATTTTTTGTGAAATTTGAACAACAGGTTTTAGACATTGAAATAAACATTTCCCAAATTTCATGTCCTTTGGAGTATTTTAAAGATAATAAATAAATATTAAAGATTTTTATTGAATTTGGTCCATAGTCATTATACACCAATTAAGCAAGATTCCCCTAGTTTCAATTTATTCTAAAGACCCCTTAAATGTTAGACATTTTCTAGAGTCAAAATCATGTTAATGGATTTTGATCAAAATTGGAAAAGGGATTATAGACATAAGGTTTAGTAGCATTATATGTTGATTTTAATTGATCTCGGTGGAAGCTGCAAGTCATTCTGGCGGTAGTTAAGTTTTTATTTTAAATATTTATTTTTCTATTCTGTATTTCATTAGTGGTGGTCTTACCACAGAAGACCTCAAAAGATATATATATATATATATATATATATATAGATTAAGATTTTTCACTTATAAAATAGATCATTCAGTGAAGACCGGGGTTGTTCCAATAAAAACAAGCTCGATGATACTCGATTACAGAGTACAGAGCATTTATATGTGATTTTATGAAGGCTTACCAAAGCATTCCTTTCAGGACACCAATGATCACCATTAAAGATATTTTTTCTTACAAATATTATTTATTCAAATTAAATTTAAATTTGAATAAATAATATTTGTAAGAAAAAATATCTTTAATGGTGATTATTGGTGTCCTGAAAGGAATGCTTTGGTAAGCCTTCATAAAATCACATATATATCAATATATATATATATATATATATATATATATATATATATATATATATATATATATATATATATATATATATATATATATATATATTGGGCTCTATTATAGAGTGGAGGATTGTGTTCTATTATGTATTGGTTGTCGTAATTCCTGCTCACAATCAATCGCTTTTGTTAAATTCTTGATCTTTCAATGTATTCAAATATTTCGGAGTAATTTACAATGTATTTACATAAAACATGCAATCGTCTTCTTTGGTCGGTAATGCGGGGATCAATTATTGTTTTTACAGTCCGCTTGTATTTCTCTGATTGTCAACGAATTTCTATTGTAAACTAATGTCGTTTTTGCTCAACTCGTTGGAATTGACATTGTATGTTGGACATTAACAGCAAACATCCATTTACTTAAAAGGAATATATCAATATTTAAAATGTAAACATTCGAAATAGTGATTTTGAGTAATATTCATTTTTAAATGCGAACATTGCATTTCTATAAATAGCTAGTCCCACTTAGCGGTTTCTTTAAACTTGACCGTGCAAATCGAGAAACGTTTGTTTTTGTTGTTGTTGAAAAGCGACTTGTACATTTGCACAGAACTCACAAAGATTGTGCCTCATGATTGTCTGGTCTGCATGAAGTCCTTCTCGTTGGTCGCAGCTATTCGTTAAGCTGCAGGATTGCAGGTTTTACCCCCAGCACCGAGATCAGCAAGGCTCAGCGGTTGCATGCAAAGTCGGGGAAGGTTTTGGCCCAAACACACAAAGGTATGACGCAGAAGTAACGTTGTCACATTCACACCTTTGATTTACGTTCCCGTATTGACATCCCTTTGCTTGTGACACACACAGGCAGAGGCGATCAGAGGACCACGGATCCTGATACCGACTCTTCCTGAAATTTCACCAAAGCTCTGTTAGTCGGATAGCTCGTACACTACCACGTTACTACCGCTCCTACCATAGCGAGAAAGGGTTGGACTTTAGGGGGTGTTCCTGCTGTTGGTGATGGCGTTGAGCGAATTGAACTATCTGTACAGAGCCTACGACGATCGTGCCTAAGGATCGTTTAGTTTGCATAGAGTCATTTGTGTTTATCGTAGCTGTTCGTTATACCTGGAAGATTGCAAACTTTTACCTCCGACAACGAAGGCAGCAATGCCGAGCGGTTACATACGAGGTCGAAGAAGGTTTGGCTCAGAACAGACAAAGAAATGGCCGTTGCACACACGCAGAAGCGACATGATCATACTCACTCCATCGCGCGGTACATGTCCTTTCTTACCACATGCGGAGGCAGAAACGACCAAAATACGACGGATCCTGATGTTGATTTCTCCTGGATTTTAACTCGAGCCTTGTTATTCGAGTAGCTTTGCCAGCATCCTACAAAAGTGAGGAAGGTTTGGACTTTAACTTGGCTGCTACGGCTTATTTTGTTTTGATAAGTTACGAATGAGTACGACTAAATTGAGTAACGGTAGTTCCATGTCTTTAATAAAGGGAGTCTGAGAGTTACCAAATTTATGAAAAACTATTCATCTAATAATGTAAATACGAATCCCTTATTTTAGGCTTGTATACCTGAAAAAAAATACGGTGGAAGTATTAACGCACATTAAATAAATTAAAAACGCAATATATACAAACTAAGTTAAATTCATTTTATGCATAGACATCAAAAGGAATAGAGGATTTAAATGTTCGTACGACGATAGAGTAAGTAAAAAATAGTTCGGTTGAAGAAGAATCAGCAACTGTCAGGTACCGGCTAATTGTGTGAGTTTGAACAGTCTAGCTTTTGAAATTTCTAGATTATTTTTTTAGATGGGATGCTTATAATTGCCTAGATAACCAACAGTTGGATTGATAATAAATTTATGAAACATATGTACACAAAGATTAATATTGTTGGTGTTGAATTTTTCGAAGCATAATTACAAAATATTAATTGTGTCAATAATTTAATTTTGTATTCTACTGAGTTATAAAGTATTTTATTTAAGAACTATACATTACAATGTCTGTTGGGTGTACCGTGGTTTCATCGATCTGGCCATGACGGGTTTGGGGTAGAAACCGGCTTATAGTGTCAGACTGACTTTTAAGCATCGTTCAGTAGGCAAAGGGGATGAAACATGGACGGCTCCGTGTAGCTTAATTGCTATAAATAATTGTTCATACTACTACTACTTTTACTACTACTACTACTACTACTACTACTAAATAGTATTGAACACTGTTGAAGTAAATACTGAAATATATGCACAATTTATTATATTGCCTTATAATATAATATGTGTATATACATGAAATAATAATACAGTCTAGCTTTTGTGTATTTTCCTCCTTTAAGTAGTGTCTATTTGACGTGAGGGGTGTGTATGTTGTTCAAACTGCTAGAAGTCGTGGTATGTTACTGTGGTTTCAAGTGAATTAATATTTGACTACAGATAATCTGTGTCGTTTCCTTTAATAGTTTGAGAATAGTCTACCAGTGGGTTGGCGCCAAATTTTTAACGGATTTTTTTTTACACTTTTGGTGGAAACATTTTTAACTGTTCTCATTGGCTGAATAGTATACATTCTCTTACATTTTATATTATTTGAAGTTGAAGCCGATTTTGTACAAAATATGCAACTACATCTCTGTTCCTTTTTTGTTCAATTATACTTGAGGCACCCCAAAATCAGTAAAGACCAAAAGGGTACATTTCGGCTTGACACCGGTTTTTTTTCTTTTACTTCCTGTTGAATTATCATAAAAATTATAAAAAGTTAAAAAAACAAAGAAAATATGTATCTTTTAAATTTTATTTAATTATGCTTGTAAATAAATATTCTTTGTTATAAATCTCCAAAGTTTACAAAAGAACATCTACTTATTTAAATGTTTTTTTTGTTTAAATTTGTTTCCTTTGTTTATACATTATGTTTAATAAAACGCTTATAACTGTTTTGTAATTAATCTTTTTTTTTTATAAATGTCTAAATTAAATTATTAATTATAAATCTCTTTATTCATTTTTTTACAAATCTCCTAAGTTTACAAAAGAACATCTACTCATTTAAATGTTTTTTTTTTGGTTTAAATTTGTTTCCTTTGTTTATACATTATGTTTAATAAAACGCTTATAACTGTTTTGTAATTAATCTTTTTTTTTATAAATGTCTAAATTAAATTATTAATTATAAATCTCTTTATTAATTTTTTTATGAATCTATAATGTTTACAAAACGTTTTGTAAATAAAACGTTTTAATAAAAGATCTGTGAAGGCAATATCTTTTTATAATTCAATCGAAAGTAAAAGAAACCGGTGTCAAGCCAAAATGTGTCCTTTTGGCTGTTGCTGATTCTGGGGTGCCTCAAATATAATTGATTCCCTTTTTGTTAGTTACACCTCACCCCCGTGGATCGAAAAAATAAACAAATACATTTTCACTAAGTTATCTAATGAACTAATATATGACTGCCAATAGAATGAATAAGCACTGGAAAATTCATTAAAATCTGATGATTCATTTATTTTAGAAGTTGACTTTCGCTTTCAGCCATCTTATATAAAAAATAGTTACTATGAATCACGCGTGTTTCGTCGTCTTACGACTCATCAGCGTGGCTTAACCTAAAAAGATTCGAAACAAAAATCCCAGAGACTGGGGCCCTGATTTTCTACCATTGAACAAAACACCGTTAGTGGAACGAATGCATCGCTTATTTTATAGATGTTATCCATTTGTTTATTTTTATTTTCGATACCTTTCTCCTTACATGACAAACAAACAAAAACAAACAAACAAACAAACAAACAAAAAGACAACAGTTTTGTGATTTAAATAAAGTATCTTATTAATATTGGAGACTTAAAAATACAGACAGAGTTGTCGTAAAAACATTAGGTCAGACTATCCGTTTTGTTTATTTATTTGTTTGTTATGCCTCCTTGCATCTCCCCTTTAACTATCTTCTCAATTCAACTGTTAAAAATAGACTCTTAGTATATCCAGATCAAATTCTGTTAAATATTTCATTTGATAACTTCCAAAAGTGCCCCCTCAATTTCTCCCTCCTACCACTTTCTCTGAATTCATCCAACCTCATCTTAAACTGATCCACGCTATTGCTGTTCTTAATCTGATCTGGCAACTTATTCCAAAAACATATTACTCTGTGAGCAAAAAAACTTAACTGGTTAACAGATCTAGTTTTTGAAAGCTGCCTTGACAATAACCTTCCAGATCTAGGAGAAATACTAAAAAAATGCCCACCATAGTTAGAAATGCCATTTATTATCTTGAAAGTCTAAATCATATCACCTCTCATTCTTCTCTCCAGCAAAGTAGTCAATCCCAATTTGTCCAATCTCTCCCTGTAACTGCACTCCTTTACTTTACTTATTAGTTTTGTCACCCTTCTTTGTATGCCTTCCAATTTTCATATCTAGTCACTGTTGCTTCAATAAATTAGATTAATTTTCTCAATGAAGATAAATATTACAGGGTGCCTCACAAAAAAACAGGAAATTTAGCACAATTAAGTAACACGTAGATATGTAATTGTTTAAAATAGAAAACAGCGTGGGTCTGCGTTCGCACCGGAAATCTATAAACAGCAAGAACGACGTTTTACTTGATTCAAATTAATTTACTTTATAACTTGAAACTTTTAAATTGGAAAGATTAAAATATGAGAATAAAAATGTTAATATGGGAATCAGGGTTGGGAGCAGAAATACACAACATTTCTCATTCGTTCCTCAGGCATGATTCTAATATTAAAAATACAAATTATACAACCTTATCTAAGACTAATAATGTTAACCCGTTGTAACAAGCTAATGACTTGACGTGACAACATAATCCTCGAAAATCTAATAGGAGCTAAGATGTTGTTTGGTTTATCACCGTATTCACATAACGTCAAAACAGATATACCTAGAAAATTAAAAAAATAATAATTGAAAATAACTTTAAGCACCCACACAAATACAGTACTGTTTAATTCAATTTATAGCTTGCACATTTTAAATTGTATTAATTAAAATATAAGAATAAAATGATAATATGGGGTCCAGGGTAGAGAGAAAAACTATACAGGATTTCTCATTCATTCCCGAGCAACGTTAATGGTGCCTACTAGTTCAATATATGTTTCATTGAATTTAATAAATTCAATCATCTATCGACTTGTCCGCAAGTTTTGTTTACCGATTGTTATGTCTATTCTTCTTTGACACCAGTTTACAATAGATCTATTCCTATTTTATGATGGAGTCAATTTTGTTAAGAAAATGAAAATAAATATTCACATCGACGAAGGAAAATATTGATCTGTTAGTTTAAAGTATATTATATTTGTTATTGATTTAACAATGTCCAATTACTTAAAACATCATTGAATGAAGTTTTGCATATTTATTTGCACTTGAAGTACTGTCGTTACCCCCGCAAGGGCGGGTGTTAAGTTTTCGGTCAAGTTTGTTTGTTTTATTGGAATTTATTAACGCCCCCCCCTCACTGACTGGCTGCAGCTTTGTCCCTTAAGGGTCTCACGGATTGGCTGTCAAGCATCCCAAACCGTACTCCTTTAGGGTCAGGTGATTCAGCCCATAAAAACGCTTGCACGCTGCGTCCCTGCCTCTTTTCGACCCACCTTTTGAACCTGGTAGGACCGCGGCTGGATCGTTTTAAGACAAATCCCTCGACGGCAGTCGCAGAGAGCCCCTACTCCTTCCTGTTACCAATAATCTTGGACTGAAGTGACTACATCTCGACAAGAGCCAGAATTGGAGGCGGGCACACGTGCAACCTGTTACCAGAACTCCCACAAGATAAGTTCGCGAAGCACGTTTTCTCAGACCTAAATTAACTTCCTCCTTTCTCAACTTTGAACTCACCATTTGTTGTATATATATGCCCTCATGTTTTCTCACAAGTAAAACGGTTATAAACTTATATACAATTGTTGTTGTGTTTCTTCTCACAAAAGCTGTTGCCCTGTTTCTATTTTGCACTTATCTACATAATTGTTATTGTTATTGCATTCTCACGTGCGAGAATTGAACTTTCTTCCAGCGATGTTTAATCCCAACAGTTTATGTACATCCTAGTGTTCTCATCGCCTGTACACATCGTCACTAAACTTGGTTAAAATATCAAGCATGCTCTAACTTAGAACTGATTTAATTATATGGTATCTAGACCACAGTTCAAGGTCAGTGTCACGAAAAAAGTGAAAGTCAATTTTGTGGTGATGACTTCGGTTCTGTTCATCGCAGAGACTAGCTACTTGACCCATATTGTAGACAATGAAGTCCCACATCTTATATAACCTTCGCTTTTGACATTGATTTCGGAAGGCTCGGTCAGGATATACATTGAAACAGAATTCTAAATTCTATATTTTCCAAATTTCAAGCATGGATTTGGTACTATTTGATAAGAGTAACCACGATACAACATTTCAGCCAAGATACATCGTTTATTTTAGTTATATACGTTTCCATGTCATAACTTCGGGAATACTTAATAAAATATGGAGAAGTAAGGCATAGATAAGACTTTGTCCCATCCTTACGTTGTCCGGAAAAGGGTATACAGTCTCAAGACTGATTTATATTTTTGTTTTCTAGATGTGTTGACGAGAGTGAAACATCCGAATGTCCTATATTTTAGGATAAGTAAAAATGACCGGTTTAACTCGCGAAACGCACATCTGATTTCGAGAAGGAATATTCCGGATCAAATTTGGTGGAGCGTGCAATGCCTATAAATAAAAGATACCCTATATATATATATATATATATATATATATATATATGGGAAGAGAAGGATGAAGGTAATCCGACGTGATGGTAAAATGAAAAAGGAAAACCAAAAACTGGATGTTTTTTATGTGTACATCAACGTTTCGTCTTTATTTATAAGACTTCATCAGGATGATGATATAGGGAAAAGATATCATGCAAGCACAGATACATGTAGGGTAGACATGTTGGGAAGAAAAATAAAATAAAATGAAAAATAATGGCAGCGTCTTGCTGGACGTCCGTACTTGTTAGAGAATGAAAATGAGTGGGAGAAAAAGGGGAAGGGTGGAGGGAGCAAGGACTACTGTGGCTGGCGATGAGAGAAAGAGGTGGGGGATGAGCAGGGGTAAAATGGATGGCAGAGAGAGATTGGAGGAAGAGGGGGAGGGGGTGTTTGACCAGATGGCTGTGGTCGAGATTGAAGGGGGAAGAGTGAGTTGGAATGTTTGTGTGTGGGGGGTGTATGCAGGGAAAATGGGGATGGGTAGAGAGGGAGGGGGGGGGGCTGTGATTTTGGTGGATGGGCGAAAGTTATGGTCTTAGAGAGCATTTGGAAAAAATGAGGGAATTTAAGAAGAGGTATGGGAGAAAATAGATGAGAGGGGGAAGAGGGAGGATTTGTCGTGATAGGGTGTGAAATATTTGAAATATTTGGAAAATGATAGCAATGAGTGAGGGATTGGAGTGGGTGGGGGAGGGGGGTGATTGAAAGTGTGGGTGAGGAATATTTGAAATATTTGGAACATGAGAAAGTTTATTTGGACTGTAGTATTAAAAATGTGAGGGAAAAAAGTGAGGAAAAATAAGAGAAGATTCAGGGAGAAGAAGGAAGGGTGTGGGTGAATGGAAGAGTGTCATAAGGTTAGAGATGAAAATAAAAGTTAGCCATGATCAGGCAAAAGACTTTGTTCTGTGAGGATGATCTTGCTTATTAAGGGTGATAGGTTAAAGAAACCATTTCGCTGCTTGATGGTAGTGGAGGATGTGATGAGGGCGGTTTCCAATAATCTTCGCCGAGATTTGTTGTGGATGTGTTTAGTGATTTTGGCTTGTTCAAATTTGAATGCATGACCATATTCTAGAGCATGGGATAGTACAAACCACTTCTCAATCCATAAAACAAACTTTAAACACATCCAGACATTTCCAAAAAACACCCACATCCCATGCCGGCTTATACACTGTCCCTTGCAATGATTGCCATCAATTCTACGTGGGAGAAACACAACGTGAATTAAAGAAACGATTAAATGAACATAAAAGGGACATAAAAAACAACAACCCTCTCAGTGCACTTTTCTCCCATGCTCTAGAATATGGTCATGCATTCAAATTTGAACAAGCCAAAATCACTAAACACATCCACAACAAATCTCGGCGAAGATTATTGGAAACCGCCCTCATCACATCCTCCACTACCATCAAGCAGCGAAATGGTTTCTTTAACCTATCACCCTTAATAAGCAAGATCATCCGCACAGAACAAAGTCTTTTGCCTGATCATGGCTAACTTTTATTTTCATCTCTAACCTTATGACACTCTTCCATTCACCCACACCCTTCCTTCTTCTCCCTGAATCTTCTCTTATTTTTCCTCACTTTTTTTCCCTCACATTTTTAATACTACAGTCCAAATAAACTTTCTCATGTTCCAAATATTTCAAATATTCCTCACCCACCCTTTCAATCACCCCCCTCCCCCACCCACTCCAATCCCTCACTCATTGCTATCATTTTCCAAATATTTCAAATATTTCACACCCTATCACGACAAATCCTCCCTCTTCCCCCTCTCATCTATTTTCTCCCATACCTCTTCTTAAATTCCCTCATTTTTTCCAAATGCTCTCTAAGACCATAACTTTCGCCCATCCACCAAAATCACAGCCCCCCCTCCCTCTCTACCCATCCCCATTTTCCCTGCATACACCCCCCACACACAAACATTCCAACTCACTCTTCCCCCTTCAATCTCGACCACAGCCATCTGGTCAAACACCCCCCCCTCTTCCTCCAATCTCTCTCTGCCATCCATTTTACCCCTGCTCACCCCCCACCTCTTTCTCTCATCGCCAGCCACAGTAGTCCTTGCTCCCTCCACCCTTCCCCTTTTTCTCCCACTCATTTTCATTCTCTAACAAGTACGGACGTCCAGCAAGACGCTGCCATTATTTTTCATTTTATTTTATTTTTCTTCCCAACATGTCTACCCTACATGTATCTGTGCTTGCATGATATCTTTTCCCTATATCATCATCCTGATGAAGTCTTATAAATAAAGACGAAACGTTGATGTACACATAAAAAACATCCAGTTTTTGGTTTTCCTTTTTCATTTTACCATATATATATATATATATATATATATATATATATATATATATATATATATATATATATATATATATATATATATCGTGTTCACGTTTGCTCTATGTTTATGTTTATATTTATATCTATATGTATATAAGTTTTCAAGTACTCTGTTCACACCTCATAGAAGGCTTGAAGAAGGAAATGGTTCCCGAAAATATATACACACACACATACACATATATATATATGTATCTAGAGAGAGAGAGAGAGAGAGAGAGAGAGAGAGAGAGAGAGAGAGAGAGAGAGAGAGAGAGAGAGAGAGAGAGAGAGAGAGAGAGAGAATACATCAGTGGTGATTCATATATTAGCCTACACCAGTCTGTGACTCTACGCTTTCTCCACTTTCCCTGTTTATTTGAAGTTTATTTAATGACATCTGACAACGATAATATATGAAAGTACTTACTTTATATGGAAACAGTAAAAAAAGAAATAACCTTTTTAAAGAATACAGTAACTACGACGTTACGCTTTCCGTATAAATGTAACGAATAAAGAAGGACTTTTATCTCTGTATTAATAACATTTTGTTACAACTTCTAACATGTTTCTCGCCCTTACGCGACTCACACATTTTTTTTAGTTATTAATAATCGATTATTTATTGAAATAAAATGGACTAGCGTAAAGTACTAAAACTTACTTTTCAAAAAATACTATTAATAAAATAAAAATTAAATATGAAATCAAATCCGCCATGAAGCGGTTCCGTTTATTCGCAAACAAGTTAGCCATTTAAATCTTTTGCTAATAGTTTAAACAAAGATTGAATTTCTTCGTGACTCTTTGAAATTTGAAAGGCATTTGAAAGCATTTAAACTGTTGAATAGAAAGTAATTTCTGGACCTAAAATTCTGTACAAATCCTCATGGATTAAAAGACTGAGAGTTTTTGAAGTTTTGTTTTTTTACATCAAATAATTTCATAAATAGAGATTATAACAATATTGGCTACAAAATTATAGTTTTATAGCAATTTGATTCAATTAATAACTTGATGACAAAACGATACCCGCAATAAATAAATTTAACTTAAAACAATCTTACTAAAATGTAGCAAAAAAATTAAATGACGTGGTTAAAAAAGCGAAACAAAAATGAAAATTAAAAAGACATCAGCGCGTAAATAAGAGGATTTTTATCGGATTTGTTTTTCCGTAATCATAAATTTTGGAATAAATGTTCCATCGATCAGTCATCATCAATAGATTTCAACTTAATCCATGACAATTTCCACGGTTAAGAGGTTATTGTTCTGTTTCTTGTCCGTTAAGAATGCTCCTGTAAGCCTTACTTTGAGTTCCTTCGTTCGATCACATTATTTTCTTCCGTGACACAACATCGACGTTCCAAAGTGAACACACATTCGATTTGTTCTAACGTAAACATGACTTTTAGATTATAAAATGCTTTATCGATCACCCATTAATTAATGTTCAATTAGTCAATTCCAAATTGCTAAACTCGCCGACTGATCCCAGCTTGGAAGAGTTAAGTGTTCGTCTACGTCTTTATATGTTTGTCTTTCGGCTCGACTTCAAAGTGTTTGGTAGAGTTCGCAGGTAATAATAGGTATTGCTTGACAGAGATCGCGACGTGAACGCTTCTACTTGTAGCCGCTCGCTGGTATGGTCACTGTAGATGTGAGAAAAGAAGTTGCCAAGTAGAGATTACAAGAGCGATCAATGGTGAATGTCACCTCCTTCACGGACGTGAACCCACGGCTCAACGACTGAAGTCAAGGATAAGCTTTCTCAGCCATGTTAGCAGCTAAAAACATCTAAAGAAGAAACCAGACCACAGTTATAGACCAGAAAGCTAGAAAATCACCCTTTCTTATTGACATGAGAATCCCTTTTCTTAAACCCATGACTCAGAAGAATATTGTGCGTCCATTGGAAGACACTCATCTGTCTACGAACATGGATTGGACGACCAAAATCTGCGATGGCCAGATGAGGATGGAAAACCGATCCAACTATTTGCAGATGCGGAGAGGAGGACCATACGATGTAGCACTGCATTGTCTCCTCTCTACTTCCAAACAAGTGCAGTTTAAAGGATCTCACAGAGTTTGATAATTATGCACAGAACTGTGTAAAGAAATCCGAAACTGTCATATAACCATATTCTTTTAAAGACACGAAGAGAGGAGGATATGTGTACCAGCATAATCCTAATCCCTTCTATGTTTATCGGCATAATCCTAATCCTGTAAAAACTGAAATGACAGAAGTAAACAGAGACCCTTATTATAATTAATAACAAAGACAGGAGCTCTTGGACGACTAATGCGATATTATATTGATTATTTTAGCTCCCTGATGAATTACTCGGTTAACAGCGGAAAGTGGAATCCTGAGGTTTGCGTCAATTTGATGTTGGTTAAGTCCTCGTTCAGATTTAGCTATAATATGGCTCCTCTGAATCCATGACAGTATTTATGCTTCTTTGGCCAACGCTATTCTTTAATGGTTATATATGCTAGATATATTGATATGTGAAACATACACAATGTCAATTGTTATAGCATATCGATGTTACAACTGTTTACTTTCTCCGGTGTAATCTTCAAGTGATGATTATTAGCCTAATGAATATTTCCACAGACTATGGGATTGGCTACGTTGAGTTAAAAATTCACCGGATATTTTTATTGCAATGTATGCACAAATCAGAAAAGTACCCGTCCCAGGACGTGTAAAATAAAATTCCCGAACAGAATAGTTTTTCACCACTCTATGTCCTATTAGGAAGATTAAAATCAACATATACTGCTACTAAACTTTATGTCTATAATACTTATTCCAATTTTGATAAAAATCCATTACATGATTTTGAGTCTAGCAAATGTCTTAAGCATAAGGGTCTTAAGAAGAAATCGAAATTCAAGGAATCTTTCTTAATTGGTGTCCAATGACTACGGATCAAATTCAATGCAAATCTTATTTATTTTAATATTTAATATGTGAGATTTTACCCATATTATGCCCTCTAAAACTCATTTAAAATACTCCAAAGAAACTGAAATTTAGGGAATATTTATTAATTAATGTCTAATACCTATTATTTTTTTTTCAAAAATTGGAGGTATCTGAATTTTAAAGAAGGGCTTCAGCCCTATTTACCTTCTTTTTATAAACCTAAATTAAATTAAATATAGTCTACATTTGGCCCGTTACGCCTACCAGCTGTGTTCCAAAATTCATAATGATCGGTTAATTATTGTAGGAGTGGATCCTGCACATACAAATATATAAACATATACGCATACCTAACTTTATATAAATAGATATACTGTTGAGAAAGACACGAGAAAAATATTTTTTCAACTACGAGCAAAATAGCAACTTGCGTTCAAATAATCGTATACAACGAATCGTTTACAATATGTATTGCGTTTTGGTATTAAATACCGTATAAAGGATTGACGTGATTAACAAAACACACCAATCAAGATTAACCTGTGCAAGGTTAGTTGGTTCACGGCATGTCAACATCTTAAAATTCATAGAATTATGAAACAAATCAGCCCGACAGTCACTTTGTTGATGTCGAGCTGATGAATGACTCTGTCCAATCTTAGGAGGTCCACCCTCCCAGGCTTTACCTTATCTCTGAGGCGTCTTTACCAGATCATGTCGTTGAAGCTTATCAGATATATCTTGTAGGTCAGAGTGCGATTATCCAAGTGCGCTGGCTTCTCAAAACCACACCTGACATTGTGTCTAACTTCTTGACAAGGAAGTAAATAATATGGTAACCGTCGTTAAGTCACTTTTTGCCGAAACTGTATTTATGTCTTGTAGATTAATTTGTTTTGTAGGCGTATATTTTGTAAATAAATAGTCTGTTAATGATAGATTCTTTAAACACATAGATGGCACCCTGACAGGTGTTACCACTCCAGGTTAGAGTGGGCATGCGAGTAGTGTTAACCAAAGAGTGGCTACACACTCCGCAAAGCTCCTGAAATCGGGCTTCACTACCGTCTTCTAAATAAGATTCTTGCCTGCTACTTTGGCTTGATATCTACAAAGAAAAATATCTCCACCGTACACCTCTCATTTTTTAGCGTAAGAGTCCCAGGCTCTGTAACCACACATTTTTCAAAACGAATTAGGCTGTTATCTGTGTGTAAGATAAGATCGAGTCAACGTTCAACGTTCAACCACATAAGTCTCAATTCTTAATGTGTATATTGCTGATGCTACTGCAATGTAATTCATATGATATAAATTTATTTAATTAAATAAATAGTAAAAGAAATAATTTATCAGAAATGATTCCATTGCTGGAGGGATGAAACATGTCTATATTGTTTCCGCTAAGCTTTCTGGTGTTAATGTTGGCTTAGCAGTTCTAGACTGATCTTCCTTGGATCATATCCAAGTTAATTCCACTGAATTATTTTTTTTTTAATGATATTTCACCCCAAACAAGGCAGGACGCCACTGTACACGTAAGGGGCTACTGAGAATTAGGGAGTAGGTTTAGGGTGTCATTCTAAGTTGAGAGCTGTGCAGCGAGATGTCTGTTTACATTAGTTTTAAACCTCTGCATGTCGGTACTGTCGGGGAAACAGGGAGCAGGGAGGGAGTTCCAGAGGCCAGCAGCACGAGGAAATAAGCTATTTGAGTAGAAGGCTCTCCGGCATTTGGGAACCTCCACAGTGAATGGATGGGATTTAGCTGATTTTCGAGTTGGTTTAGTGAATTTACGTCGAGGGGGCACCAGAGTAGCTAGTTCATCGGAGCACAATCCATTGAAGTATTTGTAAAACAAGCACAAGGATGCTACGTTGCGGCGATGTGACAGGGGCTGGAGCTGGGTTGACAGTAAGGGACTTATTAAGTTGGCGACTCTTTTTTTGGATGGTGGCTTTGTAGAGATACAGGATAATGTCAGGTATGAGGAGTTTACTAGCACGGTAGAGGGAGCCCACCTTCTTTGCTGCAGCCTTGGCAATGTCTTCAATTATACTGTGCAACGAGAGAATGCACTCTTTCATTTCCATAGCACCACTAACTAACTAAGTCATTTTTACTTATACATTACTCATGCATCTCTCTCTATTCTATGACCCCAGAAACACGTGTTTTTAATCGATTGTTTGAGGACATTAATGTATTATTTCATTTGGTAATTACCTATGTGGATTTAACTCTCGTGTGTATAATGTTTCGTATATCATTCCTTCATTTGTCTTCTGGGAAACTGACTATGTGAGAGCAAATGCGTATATATGCAAATCCAACTTTTTCTTAATCATTGCCCCTTTTCTTCTTTTTATTCTAACGCCAAGTGCGGGTGCTCAAGAGAACAGCACACACAAAAAGGCGGCCGCGTGTCTGGGAAAGATAAATAAACACGTGGTTGCTAAAAATGTTAAATCGAAAATTAACCAATACTCATTCATCTTAACATTAACGTTTAAATAATATTTTCCCCCATTACTGGCAGATGTTTATATACAATACCCGGAAGACGCCGTGTAGCGTTGCTAGTTATCATATAAACACGTTCTTGTTTTGTTTCGTGTCTGTCAAGAATGTCCCTGCAAGCTATACTTACGATCACAGTAGTTGTTTCCGTAGCTAGAGCATGAAGGCTCCAAACTTAAAAGACGTGCGCAAAACGAAATCTTCAGTTTCATTATTTCTAACGTAAACGTGCATTTTCGATTATTAAATGCTTTATCGATCAGTCATTAATTAATTTCGAATTAGTTAATGACAAATTTCTAACTCCATCGACTGATTTCCCAGGTTAGAGGAAGCTACAAACAGTTAAACGTTCGCCACATCTTCGTATGATAATCCATACTAAAATTAAGAATTCGTGTCTTATATAAAAAAAGAACGGAATATTATTTCAAATGAATCGACTGACTTGAATTATATGCATACTTCAGAGAGCTTCACCACATGCGTGATAACAAAATTCCGCCAATTATCACGGTATTTGGGCCAGTCTTTCAGTCGTCAGGAGCGGCATCCCAGTCTCAACCCTTATCTTGTCGGTTCATCTCTTTAGTTGTCATTTTCTTGATCTTTCTTCAATTAAATCTTTTTTATATGCTTTCTTTACATAGCTGGAGTCTGGTAACCGGAAACCAGGCAAAACCACGTTGATCCCTTTTTTAATTTTGAATTATGTCGTTAATAGATTTCTTAATATTGAGCTTTTTCGTCTATCTCGCAAAGGATAGCTCTTAAACATTTAATTTCAAAGACATTGAGAGTCCTCTCAGGCTCTGCCAGTATAGTCAATGTTCCACTTGCATATACAGCAATAAGAAACTATCAATGCATTGTAACGTAACTTCAGGGGTGTTGATATGTCCTTCCTGTTCAATATCTTTTATTTCAAACGTCCAAATGTAGAAGTTACTATTCTTATTCTTCTGCTAATGTAAGATGAGGATCCTGAAACCACTGAGCCAAGAAACACAAAATCTTCGAATTTTTCCCAATCGTTTTGTTGTCTATTTAAGAGAAAGATGCTATTAAATATCAATAGATTTAAACTACACCAATACATACACATAATGAACGGTGTTATTTATTACCAGGTTCCTTTTAAATAATCTTCCAAGTTTTGATTGCTAAAATACAGACACAGAATCTTCATTACAGTAAGACTATATATTTATGTTTTTCTTTTTGTTCACTCCAAACAAGGTATATTGCCACTGAAGCGTAAGGGGTTACTGTGATAGGGGTCAGATTTATAGGGAGAAACCTGGGTCGGGAGTAATGCACATTACATTTAAATTCCTGCCTATTGATACAGTCGGGGAAACAGGGAGTAGAAAAGGAATTCCAAAGGCAAGCAGTCTGAGAAAAGAATCTATCAGAGTATAAAATCTTCCGGCATCTAGAGACCTCTACAGTGAAGCGGTGGATTTTCATGCTGGTAGAGTGGATCAGGGGTATTTACTTGAGGGGATACAAATACAATAAGTTCGTCGGAGCACATTCGGTATAAGTATCTGTAAAACAAGCACAGGGATGTAACACTGCCGCGATTTTACAGAGGGTGCGCTTAGAAGACAGTGCGGGATCTGTTAGGTTACAAATTATTTTTTGTACCCTATCCCGGGAGGCGAGAGACTAGTGGTTGGTGCACCAGCCTAGATGTGGCAACAATGCTCCCGGGAACTGATGGTCCAGCACCTTATTTAATACGAATAAAAATAACCAGAGCTAACATGATAATCTCGTTACGCCAGACTAGTTTACTGGACGGCCAACAGGTGGCTCTGTGTGTAGCGCGTCATCAATTTGTTTGTTTACACTGCACCTGCTGGCGGTAGTTTTCCTGTAATTTGCGATTATATCTCATTTTGCTTAACTTTAACCCTTGTTATGGTTTAACGGGCAAATTCAAGTAGCAGGCATCATATCAAATGTAAACACTGGCCTTTTTTTCACCAGTAAATGTTTATAGTTTTTAGTTATCCCTGGTAGTTAAGATTAAAGATATGATAGACGAATGATTAGTGGTTTAGTGGTGTGTTTATGAATTATTATTACAGTTAAATCGAATTGACCCGGCAGACCGGTTAATCCGCCAAAGCCCTGGAACCAAAGGTTCTGGAAAACCAGTATTGCACCTATAATAAAAAATAAGTATTCCTTTTTAATAAGATCTATCGCTTTATGGGGTCCCTTACCCTTTCAAAATTATATGAAAAAACACTTTTAGTTTCAAGTTCGTCGTTGGAAATTCCTTCGCTTGTAAGTCAACCAATCTCTTGTATTAGAATGCTTTCAAGAATTTACGTTAATCTTAATATTTTTGTAGGGATGATCAGTTTTTTTACTGTGAAAAACTGTTTAGGAGATTTAAAAACAAAACAATATTTTATGTCATGGCTCCCCAGCAGTGTGGATCAGACACCACCTCTCGTATAAAAACAACAAAAAAAGTTCCGAATATCAGATCTAGTTTTTTGATCTAGATTCATTTTTTCCTAACCTATTTTGTTATCAAAATATTCTCATTACCTGTGTTGTTCGTCTTTACTCAAGAGAACTCTATTTGTTATTTAGATAACAATTGCATTGTATACAGTTCGGACGAACTCATTATATATTTATTTTATTTCATTTTTATATTTGTTTTAGTTCCATTTATATATATACTAGCAAAAACTATTCGCCTTCCGGGCAGCAATTACTGAGACAGTAGTTTTCTTTGCAGAGAATATAAATAATTTCTATTTGATATTTTGGTTATTTGGAGGAAAACAACAAAAATATGACTGTCATAGTGTTATTTGATATATTCTAATGTTAGGGAAATTTACTGTGCATGAACATAGTCAAATTGTATTTATTAGAAAAAAAAACAAGAAAAAAGGTTAATTGATATGGTCTTTAAGATATTCAAAGTTGAGGAATCTGATTTTGTTTCAGCATAAAAATGAAAATGAATTCCCCATTAAAAACTGGTTATATAATGAAATGAACAAATGAAAGAGTGGAACGTCGATTGATCAAATAAAAAAGTTGAGTGTGTCAATCTACAATGACATCCAAACTTTTAATATTTCCATTTACGCCTTTAAAATAAGATATTTAAATAGCCAAGCTTAAAGAAGTTATTTATTTAATTTTCACGGGAAACATAAACACAACTAAACAAATCAATTGCTTAAAATTAAAATTTAAAAAGGGGATGTATGGTTAAAAAATATAAGATTAAAGAAATAAACTATGGATACATTTTTATATTAACAGCTTCCGCTAATCCCCCCCCCCCCCCGACAAAAAAATAACGTGTGAAGAGTGAACACTGGAAAACGAAAAGTTGAAAAAAACACACAATTATTTTAGAAGTTAGAGTTGGTGATCAGTTTCATATATATTTAACGTAAAATGATCCCCCATCTCCGGGTGATTCTAACTTGTTCGTGGAATCAATCAAGTTTTTTTTAACCACTAACCCTATGTCTGAGTGGCAAGATCACAAAATCACATTTAAAGTAGACCCCCCCCCCAAAAAAAAAACGCTACGGATTTAGCTCCTATAGCAAAATAACAGAATTTAGTTAACTGCCCTAAAACGCTAGAATGGTCCGGAAATGAGGGGATCATTTTAAATTAAATGTATGTACGAAACTGATCCCTACTCTAAATTCTAAAATAAGCGTTGTTTTCTTTTTTCCGCCAAGATATTAATGGTGTTCATACGTAATCGCCTAAAAAGGAAGAATATATTTTTTGTTTACTGGAAGGTGGGGTGATTTAACAGAGGATGTTAATCTACAATTATACTACGAATCTATTTTTCGTAATTTGGACAGAATAGTAAAAAGGCGGGTTTGTAAACAAAACATTAAACAATAAGTTTATTGTTATTTATTTATTTTCACAGAAAAATGTAAAAACTACGAAAATTAAATGCTGAAATAAATTAAAAAACACTTTTTTTTTAAAGCGTTTAGTTATAAAATTATGTTTAAATTTCTATATCAGGAATAATGAATGCTGCTTTTTTAGGTAAAAACTACGCTTTACAAATGAGGTACATAAAAATAATTAGTAAGTTAAAAAAACTCGTTTTGCTTGTCGAATGTTGTGGCGGCGGCGGAGGAGAATTATAAATAAATAATTTATCAAAAGAAATGACTCCCCTTGCATGAGGGGCGCACGTCTTTTGAAAAGTAATGAACATTGTTTCGATTTTTTGTCATTTTTTGTTATCCCTTTAATTAATTACTGGTAATATCAACAAAACTATTCCATATATATATAAGCAAATAGGACGATCAAATTATAATCCAATAACAGTAAACAATTATTTATTTTGAACTGTTTAAAAATATAAGTATGCAAATTAGGTAAACAAACGATTTTCTTTGAAACTTTATTTGACTATAAATAGAGTAGTTCAAAATAATATATTATATTAATTATTTAAATTAGAGTAACCTCTTTTAATATGAACATAGTTCGGATAAATAAGAATATATTTCGCATTTATTAATTTATATATATATATATATATATATATATATATATATATGGTGATTCTTTATAGAACAAGACGATCACTGCAAGATTGCAATGTCCGGTTTGAGGCATGTAAGTTGCCCAGCAACCGTGTATTACTTTTACAAATCTTGCTGCAGAAATAACATATAAAGCCACTTCCGGTTGTACATAACTATATTCCAACTCTTCTTTTGCGTAGATGGTTCCTGTCATTTAGTTTCATGTGGCTCAGTAAAACAGCTCCTGACAAGCAGGTTCTGCTACATGAACCACACACATGCCTGTGCTGATATGTATCTGGGACGTTCGGCACTGACTGCTTTCGCAAAAGCGTTTCAAAATCGAGTAAACTATTCGCTTTGACTTGAATCTTTCGAATACGTCATCGATATGCTCACGCCAAACCGTTCGCTCCCAAACCATCACTTTTCAGTTCTTTATAGTTATATCAAGGATATATATATATATATATATATATATATATATATATATATATAATTTATTACTATTTCATCTATATACCCATATAATATTACAATGTGATATAATATATTGTGTATATATTTTAAGTATTTAGTTCAACAATGCTCAATATTTGAGAAGAGCTTAGACGTAGTAGTATGAAATATATCTATAGCAAGTAAGCTAAACAGAAGCGTCCATGTTTCATTCACGCAGTAAATCACCAGACTAAATGCGTTTGACCTGATGATTTCCATATGGCCGCCTCTGTATGGCTTACTTGCCATATATATATATATATATATATATATATATATATATATATATATATATATATATATATTGAAGCAAACATTGTTAAAAATAACAAAATTCTGCTTAATTAAACCTTTGCTATAAAAAATATTTTTAAATGATCTTATTAGTGTTAAAATAAAATAAATAATGTATGTTACATATGTATATCGAACGTTTCGATTTTTCGTCGAATCATCTTCAGGTGACAATAGAAATGAACAAAAAAGTTGGAGAAAAGAAGATAATTTCACAAGATAGCGGAGAAAGGCGCACGTGAAGTCACTTAGACGCCAATATACGGTCTCGCATTGTTGCAGGTAAGACGTTGACAATTTAAATTCCGCGACGCCGGAATTAGCGTCACAAGATAAAATTGTATTACATTAAGCCTTTTAAAATGTGTTACTAGTCTCATACGTGACGTTAATAATTGTTGGTG
>OY744525.1:56613945-56628945 GCA_963556195.1 Sepiola atlantica
TATTAAGGGATAGAGCGCTCTCGCCGCCTCCCTTGATATATATATATATATATATATATATATATATATATATATATATATATATATATATATATATATATATATATACTGGCAGGACCCGTGCCCCAGCGTTGCCCGGGATAGATATAAATTTAATTAAAAAAATATAAGAATTAGAGTATTAATTTGTCAAAAAGCAGTTGAAAACAACACTGCAATTTAGGTGATTAAAGTTGGATTTATCGATGTTTTGAATCAAACAAAATAGATTTCTCTTTTTGGGTGATTGTCCCCCTCCCCTCTACGATTGCAACTAGCGGTTTATTCGAAAAGATCAAACCACTGTCTACCCTCCCCCCCCCAAAGTAAATATGATTCTATGAATATGCGTGAAGCTTTCCAAGGTCAGTTACGGAAAAATACTTCTAGATTGAGGCAATTTTTATCCCAGATTTGGCGGAGATTTCAAGATTGCATATTTCCTAAGTGGAGCGAGGGTTGATTCCTTGAAGCTGGCATCGTAGCATGCGTGGTTTAAATGATACCGATGGTAACTTTCACCAAAATACTTGTTTAAAACAAATTCCTATCGGTTGGGATTTTAAACAAAGTTTATTTGGTCTTTTTTTGATTGAGATGAGCACAACTTATACAGGGTGTTGCAGAAAAATCCGTCACGTGACAAAAAGAAAACGAAATAGGCAATAAAAACAAATATTATATATGCAGAGATTCGAAAGTTTATTTAGCAACAGATAGAGTTACACACTCCATCATTTTTCAATGTAACCACCGCCAACGGAAGCAACCATCCCAAGGCGGGTGCGAAATAAATCACACGCTTTTGACGACCATGTCATTGTCGATAGCGGCGAACGCTTCCACGATGACAGCCTTCAGAGAGCCGACCGTGTTGTGGGCACGCTGGTTGGTCTTGTGTTCGATCACGCTCTAAAAGAAATAGACAATGGGGTTGCAGTCGGTTGCGAAGGGCGACCACAATTCCGTTGAGTAGCAACGCCTGGGTCGTCTTGACCGTGTGAGAAAGAGCGGAGTCCTTCTGGAAGACGCCCAGCGGTGTCCTCGTCTATCCAGGGCTTCATTGCGCTCCTCGGTACCTCGTAGGAGATCTTGGTGGTGACTCCCGGGCCCTTTTGAAAGGAGAACGGAATCATGGCGCAATCCCTCTCGTCGGAGATGACGTCAATCACGATGACGGATGAGGGAAAATTCGTATGTTTCACGACAGGAACCTCCTCAATGTTTTTGCAGATACACCTGGCGGCCTAGTCCTAGTCGAAATTCTTTTCATCATAGAAGAATTTCAGCATTCAGGCGGGCCCGTGCTTGATCTCGTTCAGCAAAGTCGCTGCTTTGAATTTCCTCGACTCCTTGGAGGTATTCGTGATGAGCACGCAGTGGGACTTGCGGCAGGTCTAGTAGGACAGCCCATGTTGAAACCCTTTGACGAAGCTTTTGACTTCCAGATTTGCTGCAACCCCCTTTATTTAACATGACTGCCTAAAAATGATTGCTTGTTTATTTTACACCTTAGCTCAGGTGGGGTGTGACAATACGTGTATGCGTACCACCATACCCGCGCCTCGAACAATCGCCCACCTCAACTTTAGTGTCGTGGTCTTTCTTCTTCTTTATCGTCTTATTCTGGCCGTGTCGATCCTAGTGCAGTCGGTAACCGAGAAGCGAAGTATAGCTTACACAACATGCGTAATTATCAAAAGCAACAAACACAGATATATACATTGTATAACGCGACTTGTTGAAACATTGTATAACGTGACTTGTTGAACAGGAGTTTGTGTGTGTGTCTTTGGGGTTCTGTCGGTAGTATCACTACTTCTAATCTCTATTTCCATCTTTCAAGTTAAGAATCTCAGCTAAGACTAACTCCATCTTGTGACGATCTTCTCTGTCCCACGCCGACATACTTCTATCGTTAGTCTTTACGAACCTATCTCCCGTAGAGACCATTCATCGCCGACCTACACATCGATCTTCTTGAACCGTATCTTCCCACGGCTGCCAATGCCCCCCAAATATATCTACTTTCTACCAGAACTCTGATGCATCCGACCTTCTCAGGTACTTCAACCAAAAATAAATACTTTCTTTCGAATTCTCTATCTTGACCTTCCGGCTATTAATAGCGTCGTTTTGTCTATGTCGCATAAGGGGTCTATTACATTCGTATTATCATATACTTTATTTTCTTCAGCTGATAGTTGCGGACACATTCGGGACAAGATTCCATTGGTTGAGCTGTGGCATTAATTGCCCAATCAGGAATGAAAATGGTACGTCTTAAAGAGTATAGCTATAAACAATAGTAGATAATCGAATATAGGCGACTCGGTCTCCAACCCTCAGCAGTGTGGTCGATGTTTTGGTCGAGGAACTTGCACGCCATCATTTTTTTTACATATGTGGTGAACGCTTCAAGTGTATACATTTACTAGTATTGCAGAATTACCGATGGTAACAATATCAAATTGTGTTGGATACTCCTGTGTTGGGTGATTCTATCTGGATTCCACCGTGAACCGTGTAGCAATCTTGGAATAAATCCCTCTTAGCTATACAGATAGATATAAAAACATACGTGTAAAATATTAAGGTGGGTACGTTCGTTGGTAGATATATTAGCTAGTACATATTAACGATAAGGTCGGATGTGCTTTAGAAGGAAAGGTCAGAGTTAAAACAGTTGACCCTGCCTGTATAAGCTAAAATCTTAGGGAAAGGAAGTCGATGGTATTGATCTGGATAGTATGTCAGAGAGAGAGAGAGAGAGAGAGAGAGAGAGAGGGGGGGGAGGGAGAGAGAGAGGGGGAGATAAGGGATATGCACCACTCAGAGTCTTCGTTGAAGCTTCAATAAGACGGTACGTATTAATTATGCTCTGGAGATACAATGATATAATTAAGCAATGCGATTAACACATAAGTGACTCTCTCTTTCTCCATAAAAACTTTTCACACGTTAAATCCCAAGCATTTTGTGCTGTTATTTTCAATAACTTTTACCACCGCTGTTATATAAAAGGAGACAATTGCAACTAGAGGAAAGGAGAGAAAGAAACAGAGAGACGTCACTATCCACTGAACACCAACTTACGAAGAGTCAATGAAACAAAACTGCAGCTGCATAAAACAAGACGCCAGGCTGGGATGTTTTTCTACGGTCTGAATAAAAGAATGTGTCTACTGTAGTTGTTATGTGTCAATATAAAATCAGATACACATTTTCTCCATCGGCTACTTGGGGTGGTCCAGAACATATCTCCCCTGTTCCCTTGCCATATTTGAGCAGAGTATAACAATTTACTTCTCATGTAAGCTTTTAAGAAACATAATACTGGTTTCCAGGTGAATTCTCTTATAAGTTAAAAACATTCGTTCAACCTTTGCTAGTCACTACTCATTTTGGTTGGTAAGCATTTTTGACGCGGGTATCAAATCCGATATTTGTATATTCAGGCATAGAGAGGTTCTACGCTGGGATTAATTTTTTTTCTTCCGCTTTTTATGGTCCGAGTTAACTTAGAGTTGGATTGACGACCGGCTCCGAGTTTATTTACTTATACGTTATTCTGGGATGTGTTTGAACCTCGTGCCAAATTTTCGTCACGTTCCGACGAGAAATGTCAATGTTGTCGCAAGATAAATAGCCAAACAAACATTCGTACTTATCGTCTGATTAAATCAATCTCATTAAACTTGTATGTGAAATATTTCGCATCAATCATCTGATTTCTTGCAGAATATGCAATGTTATATTGTTGTGTAGTCTCCTAGTGAGGCTACGAATAATAATAATGGCGTACAAAAGAACAATGCCGTATAAATACAACACATCCTCACACTTTTTTTAAAGCACAGGTTCGAATCGTATTTATATATATATATATATATATATATATATATATATATATATATATATATATATATATATATATATATATATATATATATATATGTTGTATAACCCGTAAAAATAATTCATACCTTCGTATCTTCTCGGTTTACTCTGTCGTCTAGTGGTTGAGCACCTTCCCCGCATCTGCACTGTAGTGGCCATCTCCGTGAGCTGTCTGTAGCAAAAGACCTTTCTCGCTTCATAAGACAACCTTTTGTTTTAATTACTTTTCTATTCGGCGGCAGCTTCTATTGCCCGTGGAGGTGTTTTGCTATCGTTGAGAGAGAGAGAGAGAGAGAGAGAGAGAGAGAGAGAGATTTACGAATATCGTAGTTAGATTATTAATGTTTTCCTAATTATTCCTAGAGAGAGGGGGGGAAGGATTCTTGCACTTGTCTTCCCATTAGGGAAATCTTCCGTATTCCTACATTGGAATCACACGTCTTTACAGTTCGCCCTCCGTAACCAGACTGACTCAAATTCGCTTCTCGCGAGAGCAAGTGACGTCACAGGTCCCTTCGTTTCTCACGCAGGGTCAGCCCTTCACAGCTGCAGACTTACCTCTCTGAACTCAGGTCTCATCAATCGGTAATCTTGTCATATCTGTCAGCTCCGACGGTGAGAACCAGCCTTGTCCTGCATTCGACTGCCCAGCGTTAATTCGCGCAAGTCAAACCCGACTTCCACAGATGCGTCCATCTCTCCAGGGCCATTATCTAACACTCTCATAAAGGTTTTTATAATCCCACAAGTTACGTCCGTCATTATATAACATATACATACACACACACACACACACACACACACACACATATATATATATATATATATATATATATATATATATATATATATATATATATATCGCATTTCTCTCTTTGATGAATCTTTTATGTTCCCAGCCCCGTAGATGACTTAACTGTTTCATTTAATAATGGTACTACCTACGCAAACACGAGTGTTCTTACAAAAAAGCAGTGTTATACATAACATATTGTATTAAACAGATCACTAGTATAAACCCATCTAAAAAAATGACTGAGAAAATTATACTTCGCCAGTGTTCACACTAATATTTATATAAAATTAGGTCTCAATCAGAGAAGTTAAAAGAAAAAAAAATTATAAGAATATTACTGCGAACATTAGTGAAACAATTTTTGACGGAAGAGGTACGCTCGTATAATATATATATATATATATATATATATATATATATATATATATATATATTCAGTATTTATTTTAATAGTGCCCAATACGTGAGCAGAAATTAGTCTAGAAATGAACTGATACCTTTTCCCGAGAATGAAACATAAATGTTGCTGTGTAGCTTACCTTGCCATAAGTATATATATATATATATATATATATATATATATATATATATATATATATATATGTAAAGGAGTAAGGCTACCTACATTTTTAAAATGTTTTTTTCAACATTTATTTATTATTTTGTAATTTTATCATTTTATATAACGCGTTTCAAGCGGTGGTCCGCTTTCATCAGATATGTAAATCCATTTGAAGAAATGTCTTTCGATTTGAAAGAGTGTTGTTTCATTTGAGGAAATGTGTTATATATATATATATATATATATATATATATATATATATATATATATATATATATATATATATATATATATAAAGAGCGAGGAATTTGAATTGGTAGCTATAAAAAATGACACCGGATGATAAAAGAACATCAAGGACGTTTGTGGAAGATATGAAAAAAAGACAAAAGGAAACAAAAAAGTACAATGAGTATATAAAGCAAGAAAAAAAAAACGTTAGGAAACTAATCAAGGAAATCGATTGAAGGCTGGGTTGTCTGACTTTCTTTCTCTTATTCGTCCGACAGTTTCGTACTTTTGTGTGACGGGACACACACACACACACACACACACACACACACACACACACACACACATATATATATATATATATATATATATATATATATATATATATATATATGCGTCCCGTCACACAAAAGTACAAAATATAATAAAGAGCGTTCTATATATATATATATATATATATATATATATATATATATATATATATATATATATATATATATATATATTAGTTCCTAGACTGAAGATTGCGTTAGCATGAAACATCGATGTCTCTAGGTATTTAAATATTTAATATTTATTTATAAAAATATTATTGTTTATCAGCCCCCTCCCACGGAGGCTGGGCACTTTTCGAGGAGCTTTAATAACAAGCAGTACAAATAGCTATATGCATGGTCCGACGTTTCGTAGATCACTCTTATCTGCTTGGTAAGTAGTCGCCGAATTCCGCTATTTACAGTTAAAGTTCTTCTCTATTTACTAACTGGCTGACAATGGCCTGCGGGTAAGATCTCCGACTACGAATCAATGGCGATTTGTGTTTGGGGTTTGCGCCCACCGACCGTTGGGAATTAGTTCCTAGACTGAAGATTGCGTTAGCATGAAACATCGATGTCTCTAGGTATTTAAATATTTAATATATATATATATATATATATATATATATATATATATATATATATATATATATATATATATATATATAACGCTCTTTATTATAAAGTAGAGGGTAGTTATATTTAGTTCTGTCAGCGTTCCGTATCTATGTTATGTTTTTTATTGTGATATGCCTTTTCTTTAACTAGTGTAGAAAATAAACACATTATCAGGTCATCCCATAAGTTCTGTCCGGCATTTTTAATTCTCTGAAATTTAATAGAATTAGAGAATTACAATAGAAAATATATATATATATATATATATATGTATATATATATATATATATATATATATATATATATATATATATATATATATATATATATATATTAATGGTATTCTAATATATAATTTATAATTAATGGTTCCCATATTGTATTAAATTCTATATTAGGTCTATTTAGAATTAAATAAAGGGGTACGTTCGAAATTCTGTACAGATTCTCGGGTTCGACATAAAAAAATTCCCGAGTTCGACAAGATACATCGAAGAAGATCGGGGGTCAAATGGACCGAAAGGTTGTGAGATAACATTCAAGATGAGAATAGTAGTCCGAATAATACAAATAATATAACTTATTAATCCTCATCTAAAAAATCCCGAAACATAATTTAATGTTTAAACTATGCAGTTTCTTTGTTTTAACACATTCTTTTACATAAGTAATTTTTGAAAGATAAATTTAATTATTACAGCATAGTTTGGTCGTTGAAGTATTAATTAAAACGAAATTGTTATAAAACTATAACTAATTTTATTAAGTTAATGTTATTCTAACGTATACTTATAAACTTATTGAATGTAAGTATTTTTTATTTCTGTTAGCTATCCTGAACAAATAAAGTCTAAGGTAGATAACTCTTATTTTTTCGTAAGAGTCACCTTTCCTTACTTTCTGTTTTTTTTCGTTCTGTATTTACAATAACAATACTAGTTTATTATTGTTCCATGATAAATGAAGTATACTGAAATCATATGCCCTTAATAGGGTTAAGATGAGAAGGCATTGTGTTGAGGCATAGCCTTTACAAAAGTAGTGACATTCCATGATAAATGCCAGTATACTGAAATCGTATGCTCTTAATTGGGTTAAGATGAAAATTCATATACACTAAATGTACAAAAGCAAGGAAATTCCCAAATTTTTACACTTTTATTGTCATTAAGGGTGTGCGAGCACAACAGGGTTATGTATTTTACTGGTAGGAATTTTTCTTCAGCGCACCTCACACACTTCACCCACTCATGCATAGAGATTTATACTGTAGTGATGTGATAATGAAATGGTTTGGTTGATATGTAGTCATACCCTTAATGACAATAAAAGTGTAAAAGTTTGGGAATTTCCTTGCTTTTGTACATTTAGCGTATATGAATTTTCATCTGAACCCTATTAAGGGCATATGATTTCAGTATACTGGCATTTTTCATGGAATGTCACTACATTTGTAAAGGCTATGGTTCAATACAATGCCTTCTCATAACTGATATAGTTGGTAGTTTGACTAATCAATGTATATGGTAAACTGAAATTAAAATGCCATCAACTAGACAGTAGAACCTCTATCTTTGCCAAAAATCAGCTGAATCCATCAAATGGTAAATAAGATATAGAATAAAGTGTATGAATACTGGTCATTTAAAAGTTTTTTTTTGAAATTTCTGGAAAACTAAGGTATATGGTAAACTGAAATTAAAATGCCATAAACTAGACCCTAGAACCTCTATCTCTGCCAAAAAATCAGCTGAACCCATCAAATAGTTGATGAGATACAGGGTGGCACATACGTACGTACGTACGTACATACATACAGATAACATGATTTCATGATTGAACTTTCTGGATCCTTGGGTTGCCTTGACTAATGATGCTGAAATTCTACACACTTATAGAACCTATCAAATAAAAATTTTGTGCAAAGTTTTAGCTAATTTAGTTTATTGGTTTTTGAGTTATGATTGATCAAAGAAATGAGATTTCCAGCATAGGCCATTTGTTATGTCTATTAAGGGATAGAGCGCTCTCGCGGCTCCCTTGATTCTAAAATAGTTGTCAACAGAATTTTATACATAATAATATTGCTAAAATCACTGTTTCAATCATGTTATGAAAAATATTACGTTTACAGGAAAATCGTGTATCATTACAATTCTAATTAAGGTACGCTCGAATAAAAGACTTATTGTAGACTATTTTTAGGAATAGTGTTATTGTGGGATCACCCAATTTCAGAAGATCTGGAAAAGGAAATAAATAATTATTTCTTAGCTAAATGAAACAAACAAATGCAAATATCAGTATTTCAAGATTGCGGCTGTGAAGCGTTCATAATTAAAATAAATTGGAAAGCCCTTATATCCTTAAAATAAAACATTGAAATTTAGTTTAATGGCCGGCATCTCGTATAGCAATTATGTTGTTGTGGCGATGGTAGTAGTAGCAGCGAATTTAGAGGTCGTCTGTCTCTCTCTTTCTGTAATATGAGCAGTAGTATTACCCCTCTCTTTCGTTCGTAGTAGCAGTTGTTAATTTAACTCGTAGTATTTTTTTCTGACACGTATTACTATCCCTCGTCACTTTCTCTTCGTTAAGTCATTCATTTGCGATGTTTTCTAACTCCCCTTCCTATAACTCACTCCCGTAACAACGTCAGCTATAATGATCAAGCTTTTCAAGTTGTTGAAAATGATGACGAACAGCTTGATTGCAAACTTTTCAACTTATATTGCAGGGTTTTCTATAAGTGATAGCACAAGGTGATCTTCATCAAAGTGAATTAGACACCATGAGAGAGAATAACAATATTTCGTTCGCAAAGAAAGAGATTTGAGTTATTTATGCTATTCTTTAGGGGGAAAAAGAAAGAAATAGCAAGTCAGACAACCACGTCGTTCGAAATGAATTAGGAAATAAACCTACCATTCTATTTCCATAATGAGACGTTTTCTTTCTTATTTCCACAACCTTTGATACGTTTCTTTAAACATTTCGGTTTGAGACGTTTTCTTTCCTTGTCATTTCTTTTTAACTTCACCGGTTGATACACTATTTTATATGAACACTAGTGTGAACACTGGCGAAGCAAACATATTCCCAGTCATTTTTGAAGGAGGGTTTACGCTCATATATTTATAAAATCCAAGATCAATATAATTCACTTTTTTTTTAAGTACTCGGTGTTTGTTAAATCAATAAAGTATAATATACCCAAAACAAAAAGATCAATATTTTCGTTTGAATATTTTCTTTATTTTACTGACGAAATTGATGAAACCACAATAAAAGGGGGGGGGGCAGCTATTTTGTAACTGATCTCGAAGAAGATAAGCATATTTACCGGCGAACAAAACTTGTGCACAGGTCGATATATGATCTAATTTACCAAGTTCAATCTTTTCAGTGATGATAACAAGAACCGCGAAGAAAAGATATTGAACTAGCAGGCACAACCGGCGTTGACCGGCAATAAATAAAGAACCCTGTGTAAATCCGTAACGTCATGTCAACTAAGACCAAAAAGATAATATATGAAATTAGTAGAATCCGTGTAGGGGCGTTGCCTGTGAAAATTAATGAACCCAAGAAACTCATCCTCCCACCTCTGAACCCCATATAAGTATTTTTACTCGATATTTTAAACTTTCTTAACCTAACTGCAAACACTTTCCGATCCTTATACATAACTCTGATACGGTCCATTCTCGAGTATGCCATCCCAGCAACACATCCTTATCTACAAAAAAAAAAATATCGTACACCTGAAGCGCGTTCAACTGTAGGCAATCAGAATGGTGACGGGACTCTTCACGCTTATCTACAAAGAGTGTCTCAAAAGACTAAATCTGTTCTCACTTTAGCAGCAGAGAATGCGAGGAGACTTGATTCTGGCGTACAACATCATCAACAAAAAATTAAATCAACCTTTAGAGGGAAGTTTCACACCAGCACCAAATCGTAGTCCTCGCGGGCACTCGAAAAAGATGTACCACCATCGCGTTTGGGTAAATATAAGAAAGGCAACATTCTCTGTCCGTGTTTCTGCTCTGTGAAACAACCTGTTAGAGGAGGTCGTGATAATGAATACCATATCCAGGTTTAAAGCGGCCTTGAACAAATATCCAGACTGTATGTAGATTAAAATATCTTCTAATTATATTTTTACACGACTTTCTGCACTGCTATTTTTGGCAAAATTAATTCGATTTGATTTGATTTATCGGTAAGTATTGATTTTAGTGTAGTGTAATTATCATAGATCTAAATAATAATAGACATTGAAACATTCGTATTATTGCATTGAGGGGAGATTTTAAATAATAGTTTCTGTACACAAACATTGGGAGGAAGGTACTATTTGATAGGAATAAGATATTTGTAAATTTTTCTAATTATTATTTTTAAGAAGCTCACCGTTTAATTAAAAGAGTAATCGAATACTATGTGCAAAGACTTGCTCTTGATTTGAATAAAAAGTAAAATATAAATTAAATATAAATTAATATGAAATATATATAGAAATTAAATGTATTAAAAGTGAATATTGACAATTTCGTTTATTACATAACTAAGAACGGACACCCTCCCATTAACATAGTATGTAGGGACGATGACATTTTTTGTTTTTAAGTTTAATTTTTTTTTTGAATTAAAAATGTAATTGTCTACACACGAACACTGGAAGGAAGGTACTATTTTATGATTAAATCTATTAAGTAAATAAAGTCATCTTATCTAAGTATTATCCATTAGACAAGAATTGTTTAAGCCTAAAACATTGGCAATCGGGTTTATATTTTCTCGCGCGACGTCACAATTACGCTAGGCTGCATTTTTATGAAAACTGACTGACAACAACGCGTGCAGAAATTATTGCTATTACGATGAATATGTACCCCCATCTTTTATTAAGTATAACAAAAAACAAAGCACGCATGTCTGACAAACGAAAATGAAAAATAGTGCGTAATGTTTTATCAAGTTTGAGTCTAAAACAAAGAAGTGTATGGGACGGTTTGTTATTCATATTCTAAGAACTTCACCGGGAAGAAGATTGTGGTTGTTTTGTATTACTTGAAATCTGAAAACGAAAGTTTGGAAAGTCTTTTTTAATAAGCGCAGAATTTATGTATGGCGGTATGAAGTGAGCAGATAGACGGTGTAACACACAAACAGTTATCCTAATTTAGATTTCTTGTTAACCCACTGTGTATTGTAAATCCACTGTGATATTTTTAGATGTGGACATCGCATCTTCATAACTAGCTAGTCGGGCAATCGATCTCACTTGACCTTGTCCTTAACGTTGTATTTGGCCGTGACCTTGAAAGTCGAACAGATCGGTTTAGCTGTTGATTTAAAATCAGAATTACCCAGTTCAATTTTTGAATTTTTTTAGATGAGGATTGATAATTTGTATTATTTGGATTATTCGGACTACCGTTTCATTTTGGGTGTTAGTATCACAACGTTTCGCCCGATGTTACCTCCGACCATAATCAGGTGTATCTTGTCAAACTCAGGAATCTTTCTGTCGAATTCGGGAATCTGTACGGAATTTTGAACGGAACCCTTTATTTAATCCATGGGGTATCATGCTCTCGTTTCGTTAGTCATGACCGGGTAGAAGTCTTAAGTAATTCGCACTTGTATTCTTAGTATCGCCCGCACAGAGGATTGAACCTTCAACCTCGAGAAGACTGTCACTTAGAACTGAATTTTACTTAGTACTTTATCCGTTACGCCACACGGGTCCTTCGACAGAAAGATTTCCGAGTTAGACAAGGTACATCTGAAGAAGGTCAGAGGTTACATCGGCTGAAACGTTGCGAGACCAGTAGTCCGAATAATCCAAATAATAAAAAAAATACCCAATTAAAGACCAGAGTTAAATCCAATTTAAAAACTATAGGGTTATCAGAAGAGGGCGTGAACTAATGACATGGCATACCGGGTTCGATTCTATAGCATCACTATCGCTATAGATGTTGCCAAGCTTCACGTGGTCGCCCATGTAAGTACTTGATTCTATAAATAATCGAGGAAACCAATGCCAACAACAGAATCACGCCGGTCAAAAATCATACCCTGCCGATTCCTATGAATTTAATTTCGTTTTATCGCAAGATGGTGATGCACAAGAGAAGCTGCTACAGTCTGTCATATTTGAATCGACTTCGCAAAGAGAAGTGGACACATAGAGCAGAGTCAATATTTATCCATGCTTATGCATTCATACCTAAAAAGACCTAGCGAGGTAATAACATGAAAATGTGCTTCAACAAAGTATTAGTAAAAGGCTGTGCATATTTATGTAAAGAGATTATTGGAAGGGTTTTTTTTTTTTTTAATTTGTTTTATGTACAATATATCGTTGGCAGATTTTATTTTATTTTTTCTCAATTGAATTGCTCAACTTAAAGGTCACTGAAGTAAAAAAAATATAGGAAAACTTCTGAAATTATTTTATTTGCAACACAGAAACGTGACATTTTAATAAAGGTGTGTAGATTTTTCATATCAACTGTATGCATTCACACACACACACACACACACACACACACACACACACACACACACACACACACACACACACACACACACACACACACACACACACACACACGCGCATATATATATATATATATATATATATATATATATATATATATATATATATATATATAGTGTGTGTCAGGTTGTATATGAAAAGAAATCAAATAAAGTGCTCGATCATATAAGAGAGCTAATATAATTTATTTAGATACTGTATATTACATATTTCAGCAATGTACCGCGGTTTCATGCAAAAAGGCAGATTAGACATCTTTAGATGTCTAATCTGCCCTTTGGATGAAACCGCGGTACATTGCTGAAATATGTAATATACAGTATCTAAATAAATTATATATATATATATCTATAGCTATCTCTCTCTCTCTCTCTCTCTCTCTCTCTCTCTCTCTCTCTCTCTCTCTCTCTCTCTATATATATATATATATATAAATATATATATATGTGTTAAAATACGTATATAAATATATATGCATGTATGTGTATATTACAGTACAGACTATTAAAACATTGATGGCTATATTTTTCCAGTATTTATTCTAAAATTGCTCAATACAAAGTTAAGCTTCGTAATTAGAAGATCCATGATACGAAAATTCGTATATATATATATATATATATATATATATATATATATATATATATATATATATATATATATATATATATATATATATATAACTTCTTTTCTTAGTTGGTGGAAAAAAGTCCCAGCAGAGTGCTCAATTAATTGAGAATCAAAATTAAGAGCGTAATATTTATTTGTTGTTTTTGTTACAGAGAAATAGTAAACATCAGTACCGTCGGTGACAACATAAGCTGAAGAAAGCCGGATGGTTAAGTCCTTCTGAGCTTGAAACCGACGGTACTGATGATATACTTATTTTCTATACCATATATATATATATATATATATATATATATATATATATATATATATATATTGAACTGTAGAAGTCAAATAGTAAACAACTGACTGCACAGAATAAAATCTACCTTAGGTTAACAATACATAATAATAAAATGAATAAATAAATAAATAAATAAACAAATAAATAAATAACTAAACTTAACAAAAACTTAAAAACTAAAACCTAAAATAGAAATACAAGCAAGCACGTGTTAAAATAAGGACACCTATTATATTGACCCAACAAAGAAACAGGGATAGACCATCCCATGGAAAACAGAATATAATAGGAAATAGGAAGTAAAATCAATCAAACCTTTGTTTGTGAGAAGCCAAACGATTGGCTAAAAGAACAACAAAGAAACAGGGATAAATCATTTTTATAGAAACAGAACAATAGAATAGGAAATAGGAAGTAAAATCAACCGAAGTTATGTTTGTGAGAAGTCCAACGATTGGCTAAAAGAACAACAAAGAAACAGGGGTAAGTCATCTTATAGAAAACAGAACAATAGAATAGGAAATAGGAAGTAAAATCAACTGAACCTATGTTTATGAGAAGCCCAATGATTGGCTCAGAGAACAACAAAGAAACAGGGATTAGTCATCCTATAGAAAACAGAACAGTAGAATAGGAAATAGAAAGTAAAATCAACCGAACCTATGTTTGTTAAAAGCCCAACGATTGGCTAAGAGAACAACAAAGAATCTGATTGCTTCACTAATAAATGTATGTTTATAACTTACTATATATATATATATATAGTAATGATAATAGATGCACTCGTGAGTTTTGTGCTCTAATGAGGAACGATTCACGATGGCCTTGGGATGCACCACTGCTAATTGCTCGTCGTTGGTTTCTCGTGCTTGATTCCAGCGCATACCCCTATTTTGTTCAGTTCTCTTCCCTAAAGATGTCCGGTCACAGACTAAGTGATTTAAGCGAGTGTATGCATATATAAGTGTGCTAATCTATTTAACAATATTTGTGTGATAGACAGAGAAAGAAAAATTCAAGGGTGAGTCAAGAGCTTTGCAATGTTTGAGA
>OY744525.1:56631445-56693945 GCA_963556195.1 Sepiola atlantica
GCGGCGAGAGCGCTCTATCTCTTAATAGACTTAAAAAACGGCCTATATATATATATACGTATATATATATATATATATATATATAGTGTGTCAGGTTGTATATGAAAAGAAATCAAATAAAGTGCTCGATCATATAAGAGAGCTAATATAATTTATTTAGATACTGTATATTACATATTTCAGCAATGTATCACGGTTTCATCCAAAAGGGCAAATGTCTAAATCTGCCCTTTTGGATGAAACCGCGGTACATTGCTGAAATATGTAATATACAGTATTTAAATTATATATATATATATATATATATATATATATATATATATATATATATATATACACTAGTAGTATCCATATTGCTGGTCAGAAGGTTTACTAGGAAAATTTATTTCAAATATAGTAATGTTTACAATTTTTACCTTGAAATAAACAGAAATTAAAAATAACATTTGCGATATGTGGTCAATTAATAAAAAAAAACTTTGGTGGTGTTTTGAAAAAAAAATCATTTAAAAAATAACAAGTAGTTTATTTTTATTTAAGATTTTCAATGCTTTTTTATTTGTTCAAGAGACGATATTTTTGTCAACTTTTTGAAGTTATATTCCGAATCGATCGTCTATGCAAAAATTTCAATATCTTAAAATAACTACTTGTTGACGCTGACTTTTTAACAGGCAGCTGTAATTCGGCAAATGGCTTTAAGGGATTGAAACGAATTCGTTTTGATTTAATCATCTAAAATCTTTAAAAAAATACCAATAAAAATAATCATTCAAATGTTTACACGTTTTCTTAATACATTCTACACTTTTATTGTCATTAATTAAGGGTATGACTACATATCAACCAAACCATTTCATTATCACATCACTACAGTATAAATCTCTATGCATGAGTGGATGAAGTGTGTGAGGTGCGCTGACGAAAAATTCCTACCAGTAAAATACATAGCCCTGTTGTGCTCGCATACCCTTAATGACAATAAAAGTGTAAAAATTTAGGGAATTTCCTTGCTTTTGTACATTTAGTGTATATGAATTTTCATCTTAACCCAATTAAGGGCATATGATTTCAGTATACTGGCATTTATCATGGAATGTCACTACTTTTGTAATGGCTATACCTCAATACAATGGTCATTGTTAAGGTTTTTTGGAATTTTCTGGAAAACTAAGGTATATGGTAAACTGAAATTAAAATGCTATAAACTAGACCCTAGAACCTCTATCTCTGCCAAAAATCAGCTGAATCCATCAAATAGTTGATGAGATACAGGGTGGCACATACGAACGTACGTACGTACGTACGTACTTACGTACGCACACACAGATAACATGATTTCATGATTTAACTTTCTGGATCTCTGGGTTGCCTTGACTAATGATGCTGAAATTCTACACACTTATAGCACCTATTAAATAAAAATTTTGTGCAAAGTTTTAACTAATTTGGTTTATTGGTTTTTGATCAAAGAAATGAGATTTCCAGCATAGGCCATTTTTGAAGTCTATTAAGGGATAGGTCGCGCTCGCGCCTCCCTTGATAAAGAGAAAGAGAAACAGAGAATGAGAGAAAGAGAGAAAGAGAGAGAGAGAGAGAGAGAGAGAGAGAGAGAGAGAGAGAGAGAGAGAGAGAGAGAGTCTTGATTCTTATAAAAATTACCCTATCCATAATGTGTAATTTGCGGCTGCATTTCCTTTCATGAAATCGAATAATAGATTAAAAAACAAAAACAAAACAGGAACATATCAAATGTAAAAATAGCTAATTGGCTGGAGATATGTAGGTGTATACATACACACACACATATATACATATATGCGTATATATATAGGTGTTTATATATGTACATATATGTTCATATATATGCGTCTGTATGTATACGTACATATATATGTACATACATTACATACATATATGTGTATATACATGAAGATATGGTTACATATATTCATATATATCTAGACAAGCAAGTAGAGAGATAGATGGATAGATAGGCGGCAATACTTATGTGATGAGCGTAAGAATGTGCACCCTCCACTCTGTAAATGCGCGCACACATACGACCCCCTACCCCACCTATATATATATATATACATATATATATATATATATATATATATATATATATATATATATAATTTTCTAAATCTGAAAAGAAAGGGCGGGTCACATTCGTACGTGCATCAACGTAGCCTTGTGATGTGCCGATGTGCCCCCCTTTATTTTAGATGATGAAAAAAAAACAACAAAAAAACAAAAACAAGAAAAGTATTAAAAATGACAAAATGCATCATCTGTTCACCGTGAAGCTGTTTGTTTGACATCATCAAAATAAAAGTTTATTTTTTGGGAAAAGAATTGACAAGAGGAACAAACAATTCAAATAAAATACAAAACTAAAAATGATTGGTTCGATCCCTTTTCTGCCAATTTTCTAAAACTGGGAATAAAACAGAAAAGACAATTATGTATGAAAATAAAAAGCAAAAAAACAAAAACAAAACAAAAAAAAACAAAAAAACAAAAAAAAACAACCACATTGAGGACGACAAACGCGAAGGTTGAAAGTTTGATTTCATAAAAAAATACATCCGTTTGTTTCGACAAATTTGCACTGTATGTAAAAATGTAATTGCATTTTTTAAGATAGATTTTTGTTGTTTGGTTTCACGATACGTCAATTCATGCCGTTCGTTTGATGTCGAAATCTCAAGTATGTTTTTTGTATATGAATACTTTATGGACAAATGACCTTTGTAGGCGTATATTTGGTAAGTATTGATTTACTCCTCTCCAGGAGTTAGGCACAAGGCCAGTTTTTTTTTTATCTTACTCCCACAAGTAAGATGTGACCCAAGGTCGGGTCGGGAAAGTGGGGTTTAAAAATTGCCTGGGCAGCTCCGTCAGCATTCCCCGGTAGGGGCGCCTCAGGCAATAAGCAATAAACTTACTCCTCCCCAAAGAGGGGAGACGAAGCCTGGGAGGGTGGACCTCCTAGAACTGCACAGAACAGACCCATAGACCGGCGTAAATCAAGCCCCGAAGGCCAAGACAATACCAGTCTATGGGGTGTAGTATCCATCGGAACAGATACTACACTTTGATCTTAGCCAAAAGGCCAAGTAGACCTATTATATAAAAAGAATCTCGTATTTTCGTCTTTAAACAAAAAAATTCTCTTTTGATGATTATTTTTTCTTTTTTAAAGTTCCTCCCAAATCGAAAAATTTTAAACTCAAACTTTTCCTGACATTGAAAATTTTCTATTCTTTATTTTTAATCACCCAAAACAAGGCACAATGCCACTGAGACGTAAGGGGCTACTGTGAATTAAAGACCATACCCACAGGGACATCCGAAATAGGGAGTTCTGCAGCTATTAGCCTCGGCATAGTCGACTATCACGTAGAGTGCTATTAGCCATGGAATAGTAGACTATCACGTAGAGTGCTATTAGCCATGGCATAGTAGACTATCACGTAGAGTGCTATTAGCCATGGCATAGTCGACTATCACGTAGAGTGCTATTAGCCATGGCATAGTAGACTATCACATAGAGTGCTATTAGCCATGGCATAGTAGACTATCACGTAGAGTGCTATTAGCCATGGCATAGTAGACTATCACGTAGAGTGCTATTAGCAATAGCATAGTCGACTATCACGTAGAGTGCTATTAGCCATGGCATAGTAGACTATCACGTAGAGTGCTATTAGCCATGGCAAAGTAGACTATCACGTAGAGTGCTATTAGCCATGACATAGTAGACTATCACGTAGAGTGCTATTAGCCATGGCAAAGTAGACTATCACGTAGAGTGCTATTAGCCATGGCAAAGTAGACTATCACGTAGAGTGCTATTAGCCATGGCAAAGTAGACTATCACGTAGAGTGCTATTAGCCATGACATAGTAGACTATCACGTAGAGTGCTATTAGCCATGACATAGTAGACTATCACGTAGAGTGCTATTAGCTATGGCATAGTAGACTATCACGTGGAGTGCTATTAGCCATGACATAGTAGACTATCACGTAGAGTGCTATAAGCCATGGCATAGTAGACTATCACGTAGAGTGCTGTTAGCCATGACATAGTAGACTATCACATAGAGTGCTATTAGCCATAGCATAGTAGACTCTCACGTATAGTGCTATTAGCCATGGCAAAGTAGACTATCACGTAGAGTGCTATTAGCCATGGCATAGTAGACTATCACGTAGAGTGCTATTAGCCATGACATAGTAGACTATCACGTAGAGTGCTATTAGGAATGACATAGTAGACTATCACGTAGAGTGCTATTAGCCATGGCATAGTAGACTCTCACGTATAGTGCTATTAGCCATGACATAGTAGACTATCACGTAGAGTGCTATTAGCCATGGCATAGTAGACTATCACGTAGAGTGCTATTAGCCATGGCATAGTAGACTATCACGTAGAGTGCTATTAGCCATGGCAAAGTAGACTATCACGTAGAGTGCTATTAGCCATGACATAGTAGACTATCACGTAGAGTGCTATTAGCCATGACATAGTAGACTATCACGTAGAGTGCTATTAGCCATGGCAAAGTAGACTATCACGTAGAGTGCTATTAGCCATGACATAGTAGACTATCACGTAGAGTGCTATTAGCCATGACATAGTAGACTATCACGTAGAGTGCTATTAGCCATGGCATAGTAGACTATCACGTAGAGTGCTATTAGCCATGGCATCGTAGACTATCACGTAGAGTGCTATTAGCCATGGCATAGTAGACTATCACGTAGAGTGCTATTAGCCAGTGCATCGTAGACTATCACGTAGAGTGCTATTAGCCATGGCATAGTAGACTATCACATAGAGTGCTATTAGCCATGGCATAGTAGACTATCACGTAGAGTGCTATTAGCCATGGCAAAGTAGACTATCACGTAGAGTGTTATTAGCCATGGCATAGTAGACTATCACGTAGATGTCTATTAGCCATGACATAGTAGACTCTCACGTAGAGTGCTATTAGCCATGGCATAGTAGACTATCACGTAGAGTGCTATTAGCCACGACATAGTAGACTATCACGTAGAGTGCTATTAGCCATGGCATAGTAGACTATCACGTAGAGTTCTATAAGCCATGGCATAGCAGACTATCACGTAGAGTGCTATTAGCCATGGCAAAGACTATCACGTAGAGAGCTATTAGCCATGACATAGTAGACTATCACGTAGAGTGCTATAAGCCATGGCATAGTAGACTATCACGTAGAGTGCTATTAGCCATTGCAAAGTAGACTATCATGTAGAGTGCTATTAGCCATGGCATAGTAGACTCTCACGTAGAGTGCTATTAGCCATGGCATAGTAGACTATCACGTAGAGTGCTATTAGCCATGGCATAGTAGACTATGACGTAGAGTGCTATTAGCCATGACATAGTAGACTATCACGTAGAGTGCTATTAGCTATGGCAAAGTAGACTATTACGTAGAGTGCTATTAGCCATGGCATAGTAGACTCTCACGTAGAGTGCTATTAGCCATGGCAAAGTAGACTATCACATAGAGTGCTATTAGCCATGGCATAGTAGACTCTCACGTAGAGTGCTATTAGCCATGGCAAAGTAGACTATCACATAGAGTGCTATTAGCCATGGCATAGTAGACTCTCACGTAGAGTGCTATTAGCCATGACATAGTAGACTATCACGTAGAGTGCTATAAGCCATGGCATAGTAGACTATCACGTAGAGTGCTATTAGCCATGGCATAGTATACTATCACGTAGAGTGCTGTTAGCCATGACATAGTAGACTATCACATAGAGTGCTATTAGCCATAGCATAGTAGACTCTCACGTATAGTGCTATTAGCCATGGCAAAGTAGACTATCACGTAGAGTGCTATTAGCCATGGCATAGTAGACTATCACGTAGAGTGCTATTAGCCATGCCATAGTAGACTATCACGTAGAGTGCTATTAGGAATGACATAGTAGACTATCACGTAGAGTGCTATTAGCCATGGCATAGTAGACTCTCACGTAGAGTGCTATTAGCCACAGCATAGTAGACTCTCACGTATAGTGCTATTAGCCATGGCAAAGTAGACTATCACGTAGAGTGCTATTAGCCATGGCATAGTAGACTCTCACGTAGAGTGCTATTAGCCATGACATAGTAGACTATCCTGTAGAGTGCTATTAGCCATGGCATAGTAGACCCTCACGTAGAGTGCTATTAGCCATGGCATAGTAGACTATCACGTAGAGTGCTATTAGCCATGGCAAAGTAGACTATCACGTAGAGTGCTATTAGCCATGGCAAAGTAGACTATCACGTAGAGTGCTATTAGCCATGGTAAAGTAGACTATCACGTAGAGTGCTATTAGCCATGACATAGTAGACTATCACGTAGAGTGCTATTAGCCATGACATAGTAGACTATCACGTAGAGTGCTATTAGCCATGGCATAGTAGACTATCACGTAGAGTGCTATTAGCCATGGCATCGTAGACTATCACGTAGAGTGCTATTAGCCATGGCATAGTAGACTATCACGTAGAGTGCTATTAGCCATGGCATCGTAGACTATCACGTAGAGTGCTATTAGCCATGGCATAGTAGACTATCACGTAGAGTGCTATTAGCCATGGCATAGTAGACTATCACGTAGAGTGCTATTAGCCATGGCAAAGTAGACTATCACGTAGAGTGTTATTAGCCATGGCATAGTAGACTATCACGTAGAGTGCTATTAGCCATGACATAGTAGACTCTCACGTAGAGTGCTATTAGCCATGGCATAGTAGACTATCACGTAGAGTGCTATTAGCCACGACATAGTAGACTATCACGTAGAGTGCTAATAGCCATGGCATAGTAGACTATCACGTAGAGTGCTATTAGCCATGGCATAGTAGACTATCACGTGGAGTGCTATTTGCCATGGTATAGTAGACTATCACGTAGAGTGCTATTAGCCATGGCAAAGACTATCACGTAGAGTGCTATTAGCCATGACATAGTAGACTATCACGTAGAGTGCTATCAGCCATGGAATAGTAGACTATCACATAGAGTGCTATTAGCCATTGCAAAGTAGACTATCACGTAGAGTGCTATTAGCCATGGCATAGTAGACTCTCACGTAGAGTGCTATTAGCCATGGCAAAGTAGACTCTCACGTAGAGTGCTATTAGCCATGGCATAGTAGACTATCACGTAGAGTGCTATTAGCCATGGCAAAGTAGACTTGCACGTATAGTGCTATTAGCCATGGCATAGTAGACTATCACGTAGAGTGCTATTAGCCATGACATAGTAGACTATCACGTAGAGTGCTATTAGCCATGGCATAGTAGACTATCACGTAGAGTGCTATTAGCCATGGCAAAGTAGACTATCACGTAGAGTGCTATTAGCCATGGCAAAGTAGACTATCATGTAGAGTGCTATTAGCCATGACAAAGACTATCACGTAGAGAGCTATTAGCCATGACATAGTAGACTATCAGGTAGAGTGCTATTAGCCATGGCAAAGTAGACTATCACGTAGAGTGCTATTAGCCATGGCAAAGTAGACTATCACGTAGAGTGCTATTAGCCATGGCAAAGTAGACTATCATGTAGAGTGCTATTAGCCATGGCAAAGACTATCACGTAGAGAGCTATTAGCCATGACATAGTAGACTATCACGTAGAGTGCTATTAGCCATGGCAAAGTAGACTATCACGTAGAGTGCTATTAGCCATGGCAAAGTAGACTATCATGTAGAGTGCTATTAGCCATGGCAAAGTAGACTATCACGTAGAGTGCTATTAGCCATGGCATAGTAGACTATCACGTAGAGTGCTATTAGCCATGACATAGTAGACTATCACGTAGAGTGCTATTAGCCATGGCATAGTAGACTATCACGTAGAGTGCTATTAGCCATGGCAAAGTAGACTATCACGTAGAGTGCTATTAGCCATGGCATAGTAGACTATCACGTAGAGTGCTATTAGCCATGGCATAGTAGACTATCACGTAGAGTGCTATTAGCCATGGCATAGTAGACTCTCACGTAGAGTGCTATTAGCCATGGCATAGTAGACTATCACGTAGAGTGCTATTAGCCATGGCAAAGTAGACTATCACGTAGAGTGCTATTAGCCATGGCAAAGTAGACTATCATGTAGAGTGCTATTAGCCATGGCAAAGTAGACTATCACGTAGAGTGCTATTAGCCATGGCATAGTAGACTATCACGTAGAGTGCTATTAGCCATGACATAGTAGACTATCACGTAGAGTGCTATTAGCCATGGCATAGTAGACTATCACGTAGAGTGCTATTAGCCATGGCAAAGTAGACTATCACGTAGAGTGCTATTAGCCATGGCATAGTAGACTATCACGTAGAGTGCTATTAGCCATGGCATAGTAGACTATCACGTAGAGTGCTATTAGCCATGGCATAGTAGACTCTCACATAGAGTGCTATTAGCCATGGCAAAGTAGACTATCACGTAGAGTGCTATTAGCCATTACATAGTAAACTATCACGTAGAGAGCTATTAGCCATGACATAGTAGACTATCACGTAGAGAGCTATTAGCCATGACAGTTAAATAACGGTTTGTTAGCCATTGTTTGTTTTTTTCCATTGAATTGATATTTCTTGATAGCTCTTGACGTGAACAGTTTTTTAAGAAGGCTTCAACCGAACTGTTTTACGTTTTATTTTTTTTTATTTTGAAGAACTGTTTGTGTGTTTTTTTAGAAAAAAAGTATAATTAAAGATGGATATTATTTAAAAAATATTATCACTTTGTGACAGAAAAATTAAGTGTTTTGTATACAATATCAACAACTGAAGAGGTTAGTTAAACATATACTTTTTTACAGCTCTCTGAGAAATAAAATAAACTGTTTTAAACAAAAAGCTCGAATTATATTCTCTTATTATATTTGAGCTCTAGTTCTGATTGGCTGTGATATATATGGTTGTACAATTGCTATTGAACTTTTAACCAACTTTCTGCGTAATCGTAAAAAAAATAATATATATTACAATATATTATATATTATATTATATTTTATTATATTGAGTTAAAGTTTGATTACAGGTTCAATCTGAATGGAAATCGGTTTAGCATCAAATTATATTGAGTTATAAATACGTCATATTGTCGACTTGAGAGCTCAATATGTTAAAGTACAGAGCAAATATTTATAAATAAAGGGAAAAAACTTGTATCCTTCAATTCCACCTTAAAGAGGCCAGTTAAGACCGAAATAAAGTAATTGTCTGGTATGTGTAAATTGTTGTTATCCTTCATTCATAAATCACTCATAATTATTCATATATATATATATATATATATATATATATATATATATATAAATAAAATACTGAAAGACAACGGAATTGATTTTAAATACTAGTAAATATACAAATCCATACTTATTGGGTTTCTCTGTCCGTGCATACCTTTAAAACAGCCCAATACACATATTTTTTAATATATAATGTGTACATTTTAGCGATGAATCCAATGGTGGTATCAATCTTATTTTAGGATATTTTACAATAATATCGTGGGGTCTGCGTTCGCGCCGTACATCAATATCTTTAAAAAGTACCGTTTTCTTTTATTTCATTTTATTTTTTTTATGATTTGAAAATTAAAAATGATAGAAATAAAAACTATTAAACTGGTAATATGATATTTCTGCATCCCCATTCACTCCCGGGTGACGCCGCCCGTAAATGAAAAACAATTTCAAAGATTTTGGACCAGATTCATAGATTTGACCAGAGAACGAAATTCGTCACTTAATCTACGAAGAAAATAAAAAAAGAATCAATAAAAACTAACGGCGGGAAACATTTTTGTTATCTTTGTTCATCAATCAAACTTATTTCAACAATATATTTCTGCCAACAGTTGTAGTGTGCCACCCGCGGTGAACACTTTTCCCTGGCAGAAACCTGAATAAATCACACACGTTCCCCGAGCTGTTACACGTGAAGGCGCATGCACAACGGTTGTGTAACAAACCGTTATACATTTATTATCAAAGTTTTGCCGTTGTTTATTCATGTTATTGCCCGTTCTCGCTCAAGTGGCGAAATAAACACCGCCCGCCTTTTCGGTAGAGTCTACTACGAGCTGAAAGCGGTACCAAATCTTGTAGCAGACAGAAATCAATTCAGATATATCCCTTGGGTCAGCCTGGAGAAAATATTGTCTGCTGCCAAGTTCACATATACAGCTATAGCTTTCTGGATATCGTTTGTCAAAATGGCCGCCAGAAATTCAGTTACAGATAGAATATAGTGTTTAGGATCATATAGAAATGCACATCTAGAAATGTTGCATTACCACTCCACCCCCTCTCAAATAAAATATATGTTTGTTATTGAATGCAAATCAACAAATCATAAACAGTTCAATTAAATCAAACCTCGTGCCATCAACGCTCAACCACAGTGATCCTTCAAGACTGAGAACACTTCATCCAAGATCGTCTCTCGTCGCCCCATAATGGCTACCTCTTCATGAGGGTGCATTCTCGCTTTGGAATCAAAGTTGGCACTAACAACACAAAGAAACAAAACTAAATCATAAATCTGGAGATGGATATCTTTATTAGGCTGCCGACGTTGCCTCCCTCTCTACACTTTGAGGGGAGCAGAAATATCAGGACTACGGATTTCTGGGTGTGGCCTCTTCGTTTATACTCGATTCTTAAGTCATTTATCATAAGATTCTAACCCAGAGTCTCAGCGCTTCGCACTAATCTTATCTCGTGACATCTTTTCGTCTATCTCGTGTTCTCACAAGGGACAATGGCCTCCAAATGCCAACTACCTGACATTTATTTCTTGTTTACGCGCTAGCGTTACCCCTGGTAATTTAAATCATCAAATAAGTACTAGCGAACGTACCCTTATTGTTAACACGCAGACATGACAGAAGTAAATAAATATATTTACTATCATGAATAACTCTTAATTTTATGCCACGTACTTCCTTCCATGACGGCATATTCTGACACGTAATCCTAATATTAGTATCTGTCAGAGTCTCATGGTCGAGTTGGACGAGGTAATATCATTTTTTTTTTTACTTCTCTAGTGAATTGAAGAATCACTTGATTAGCAGTGGAAAGTGGAATCCCGAGATTTGCGGTGATTTGACTGATTAAATTCACATTTAAAATATACCCACAGTATGACTCTTCTGAAATTCTGAGAAATCCGATACTGTTTTGATCAATGGTATGCTTAAATGCTGATAATTGATAGATATCTTAATATTTGAAATATAAAAATGACAATTAGTATAACATATTGAAGTTTCAAACTTTAAATGTATAAATTATATTTTGAAGGGTGTCTATTTACTTCCGTTACGTGTGTGAAGATTTGGTGTCTACATCTCTGCTTATAGGTATAAAGACTTTAATAGTGTGTATAAAAACCTTAGTCACCTGTCAGCCATCTTGAATATAAAAATGGCCGCTTCAACATAGTACAGACAATTAATGTGAAGCTCTACAACTACGAAGAAACATAAGATAAAATGAAGTGACAATATCCACATTCAAGTATCAGATAACACATCACTCAATAATTCCCGGGCTTGCCATATAGATGGCGTCACTAATGATAATAATAAAAGAATCCATATTAATCTTTAAATGGCTCGTGTCAAAATTTGAGTCCAATCGGATTGTTAGTTTACAAATTACCGTTATTTTAGTGAAGCTGTTGTTGCAAAATTTCAAAACAATGGAAAATTTTAATTTCATGCGTTAATAAAGTATTTCTCCCTGATTTTAAAATTATAGGTTGCATTCTCTGGAATATGTAACGTATAGATTTTTATTAAATAACTTGTGTATATATATATATATATATATATATATATATATATATATATATATATATATATATATATATATATATATATATAATTAACTTGTTACAAATATCCAGGGGGTATGAATCCGAAGGAAGTTGAAACCGGGTTTATGAGAGTGCTCAATGAAAATTCAGAGCAATATATATATTTTTTGATTTTATTCCATTAGTTGCGACAAAACAAGTTTTGTTTCATTGGTGCAAATAGCGACCAACCCTCGGGCTGGCGATGGAATTCAAATGGCATAAGTTTTAACTTCACTTTAACGGGAGATTGAAAATTGAAAATACATTGGAGGCGGAGGGGGACAGAGTTGGGGCTTTGTCTATAACGGTGACATGGGACATGAGAGGGGAGGGGGGAGGACCCCAACAAGTCGTGTTTCAAATTATCACGTGGGAGGTTTTTCACGTGTTTGTGCTGTGATGATCTCAATTTCGGCCGGGGTGGGAGGAAGGGAGATGGGGCGACGGCCAGAGTGAGTTAAATTTAAAATGAGAATAAAATTATGATTATAACCGTATTCCTATTTTATTTTAATTCTAATAAGTAATTATCATGTGGATAAAAATGTTTGATAATTTTAATTTAGGGTATTAATTGCTACTTCTGCATTTTATTTATTTTATTTTAATGTTTTGTTTATTATTTGTAGTGAATTTTGTTGTCCCATGTCACCGTTATAGACAAAGCCCCAACTCTGTCCCCCTCCCCCTCCAATGTATTTTCAATTTTTAATCTCCCGTTAAAGTGAAGTTAAAACTTATGCCATTTGAATTCCATCGCCAGCCCGATGAGTTGGTCGCTATTTGCACCAATGAAACAAAACTTGTTTTGTCGCAACTAATGGAATAAAATCAATATATATATATATATATATATATATATATATATATATATATATATATATATATATCGCTTTTATTTGATTTTACTTCAGTGAAGTTCTCAGAAATCAAGTGGACTCTTCCTGGGCTAACACTTGATCTCTATATGATATACAGAGATATTAGAATATTCCATTAAAGTTATTTTTTACTTGCCAACCTTTAAGTTAATAAAGTAGTTAAGAACATAATTTTTCCTCTTCCCAATTGACCAGTTAACTATGTTATAGTATGTATTTCTTGAGGTCTCCTGGTCTTACCGGATTCCAGGATAAGAATTCATCTAGTCTGGTGGAGTATCCAGCTAAGTTCTGTTACTTGAGGTAACATTACTTGGAGAAGGTGCATCTTTACTCGTATGAGCCAGTGTATAGACGTGTAAAGGGGATCTTATTTGGGCTTCGAATACTATCTTATATTGAATATTTGGCCAGGGTTTTCTTGTAAGGTTAAGTATCCTCATATCAGGTTGTCCTGACAAACCCTTGTAAAAAGAGATCGAATATACTCGAGGATGGTGTCTAGTAGGTAATTCAAACTTCATCCTCTAATATATATAACTCTTATTTGTTTCATTTTATTTCAGTCGAAGTTCTCAGAAATAAAGGGGCCCCTTTCCTGAGGCTAGCACATGATCTCTATACGAGATACATAGATATTCGAGTGTTCCATTAAAGTTTTCTTTACCTTTCAAGCGTTGAGTTTGTGAAGAAGTTAAGAACATTAAATTTCCTCTCCCCAATTGATCAGTCGATTGTTATAGTATATTTCTTTTGGTCTCTTGGTCTTACCGGATGCCAGGTCAAGAATTCATCTGGTCTGGTGGAGTATCCAGCTAAGTTGTGTTACTTGAGGTCACATTAATAGGAGAAGGTGCACCATTCCTCGTATAGGCGTGTAGCCAAAGCGAAGAGATCTAATTTGGCCTTTGAAAACTATACTATTTTGAATATTTGGTCAGGGTTTACTTAGTATCCTCATGTCAGGTTTTCTTGGCAAACCCTTTTACAAAGAGACCGAAGACACTCGAGGACGGTGTCTAGTAGGTAATTAATGTGTGTGTGCGTGTGTAAATCTAACTGTTTCTTAGTTATTACCCAATTTCTCATACTCAAGAGCACAACACACAAAATAGCGGATGTGTGTGGGGAAAAAGTAACCCAAACACATGGTCACTAAAAAACATTACGCTTAGAATAGCCCATATATCTTGAGCTTAACAGTACTATTTTTGAGATAACACGTTATTCCGTTTCGTTCTTTACTTCGTTGATGAATTCAATCGTAGATATATCACATGATCAGGTACTTCAACATTCCTATATATATATATATATATATATATATATATATATATATATATATATATATATATATATATATATATTGTTCGTAATTCAATATTCATTCATTTTTATAACGTTCCTATACCATTGGAGTAGTGACTTGAGAATCATTGTCTAAATTGATACCGATCTTGTTATATCGAGAATATCCATCTCCATAACCTTGTTCTGTCACCGGATTCCGAAGATGGAACGTATATGTTTTATATGGCTTTTATAAATTGTCCAAGTTTCGCAGCCGTATAAAAGTGATGGATGTAGCTGAACGCTTGTCTCGGTAAGCAAAGCAGACTGACGCTTCATACTGATGAGTATATCAGCATGTAACGAAAGTTCTGACCGTTTTTCTTAACGTTGTTGTATGTATAAGCGAGTCACCGCTTATCAAGTCGCCAAGGCCACTCGAGGATGAGGGTTAAAAGTAAATCTCCAGTTAGATTTAAAGCATGTCGATTATATTTTAACAAGCTATACTTACACAGCGTTTCCCGGTGATTTATTTATTTGCAATTTGTTTTGCTTTTGTCTTTTTTAAAACTATACCTTTTTTTTTCAAAATAAGTTTATTTCTTTCCAATCGAAGGGAAGTAATTCTGTATGGAAGAATACAGAGTTACGTCCCTATTTAAAGATGGTCGCCATTCGAAAATAATTCTGACCCGGACAAAGTATTCTGGAGGGAATGGAATCGAATTGCATCTTATTCTTTTTAACAACATGCTACAACGATCCAACAACAGAACTGACGAACCAGAATCAAATATTGATTTTGTAGCAAGAAAGCTATCGATGACAAAGAAACGATAAAGAAGGTGAATTTGCTTTATATATTAGATAATGGATTTACCCATTCGGCGTTGCCCGGTAGTGTATATACTTTCAATTCGCTTTTATTTTTTAAACCGTGCCCGGTTTTTCGAAAATATTATTTTGTGTTCCAATTAAAGGGAAGTAACTAGGTATGGAAGAATACAGAGTCATGTCCATATTCACAGATAGCAGTCATTTAAAAATAATTTCTGGAAGTAATAAAATCGAATAATATCTTATTATTAACAACATGCTGCAATGATCCACAAGACAAACTGACCGGCCAGAATCACATACTGATTTTGTAGGAAGAAAGCTATCGATGACAAACAAACGAGAAAGAGACCGACTTAATTTTGTACATTAGATATGCCGAGATCAATAATATATTTCATTTTCTTTCATGTTCTGTAAATTTAATCGTATTTGAAGCTCTTGTATTCAATCCAAGAAAATAGTTCCTTCTGTATGGGTTTCAAAACCGAACTCGTGCAAGTGCAACAGTAACATGACCCTAAACACTTATGGTTGTGGCGTAGTGATTTGAAGAACATGTGGGAGACCGTTTTCGCGATCCAGAAACAGGGACTACATCTTGCAGGATAACTCCAGAGAAGGACATTCAAAAGAGTATGATTCTGATACATTGGAAGTCGCTGTTGATGATGCAAATCCGACTATTCTAGTTCAAGAAGTAAGCACAGATTTCAATATGAACTATACTACGACATATTCTTTTTAAATTTTCTTTTTAAACATGGTTCACCCCAAACAAGGTAGGCCGCCACTGTAGACGTAAGGGGCTACTGAGAAAAAAAAGGTGAGAAGGTTGGGGGGGGGGTCAGCCTAACTTGGGATCTGCGCAGCGAGATGTCTGTTTACGTTAGTTTTAAATTTCTGCATGTCAGTACTGTCGGGGAAACAAAGGGCAGGTAGGGAGTTCCAGAGGTCAGCAGCACGAGGAAAGAAGCTATTTGAGTAGAAGGCTCTCCGGCATCTGGGGACCTCCACAGTGAATGAATGAGATTTAGTTGACTGTCGAGTTAGTCTAGTGAATTTACGTCGAGGGGGCACCATTGGTATTTGTCAAAGGTAGAACAACTAGTTGCGTATGACTTCTCTCATCTTTCGTCATGAGAACACCCGGCCTCCCATTGTAGAAAATACCGAATAACTCCTATAATGTCTCGGTATTTTTTAGATGAGGATTGATAATTTGTATTATTTGGATTCAACAGAAGATCAATTTAGCCACTTCCCGGTGGATATACTCACCAAACGCACAGGTAGGTCCCCAATACTCCCTTCCCCACACGTATAACTGCCCGACGACTCTAAAATGGACGGTTCATTACGAATCTTCGTCAAACTCGCAAATCATAATGCAAGTGCCCTTGAAGAGATATCTTGCGATAAAATATACAGACTTATAGAAATTAACACAATAAGAATAGAAATGTAAATATGACGTTCAGGGATTGGAACAGGGGTGCACGGTGTACTCAATGATTCTCAGGAAACGCCGAGCGTTCCTCGAAAGAGTTGAAAGATTATAAATTTACCGACATTTATTTTAATTTATATCATTTAACTCACACCTCCACCCAACCAATCATTACTGAGTACGTCTTTGTGCCCCACCCGAAAAGTTAAACTTTGTGCCCCACCCCAAAAGTTGAATAATATAAACTGTAAAAGATAAGAATAAAAACGGTAATATGATCTTATAGACTAGACACAAAGTAACATAGGGTTCTTCATTCAATCCCGGAGAACGCCGAGTGTTCCTGCTAGTATATATATATATATATATATATATATATATATATATATATATATATATATATATATATATATATATATATATACGGGCGGCGCATAATGATGCGGCTCCAGAATTGAAGTAAGAATTAATCTCTGATTTCTCTCTATAAAACTTACACAGTAAAGAACTTGTCCTTCTACCACAACTGCGAAAAGCTTCCCTTTCTTCCTCCGTGTGCCTAACACGAAAAGGAATTTCTATTGAACTAAGTTTATTTCCAGGAACTTTCTATCTGTGGGAACATTTGCCACAAGATTTCTTCTCTAAGGACTACAATATGGCGATTTTCGAATCAATGTCATTAAACACTTGTCATAAACCGTTCTCATAAGTGATCAGATTTTATTCATTACATTCATTATTGTCAATCCTCTCATAATATTCATCATCATTCAACTGCCATCTCATTAACACTTTTCCATGGGTGGCTTCTAGCTTTGTTAATTAGTGGCTCAATAGTATAAAAATAATTACTTGAAGTAGTAATATTGAAAATTATTGTGGTGCACTATATTACCGAGATTTGGATTGAATGAATCCCACCTCGCGTGAACATTTATAAATCTAGTAGATATCTATACACAATGGCGAATACGATTTTGAAAAAAAAAAAAAAAATTCAAAGAACAAATAGAAAATTCCTCCAGAAAAATGATTGAACAAAAGAAAATAGTGCGCGCAGTAATTCTCGGTGTGAAAATTTATGAGACACTAATTCGTTTTTTTTTTTTTTATGAAGATCGTCTTCAAGAAAATAGTGAATAAAACATTGTAGCAAATGTGAACGTTTGATCAGAAAAGAACACGACATGAACACGAGCTCAACTTAGGCAACCAAGGTCGGAGAAGAAAAAAAATAATAAAACAATAACGGATATGTATCAGATGTGTCCATTTAATCTGCGCGTTTAGCGATTAAAATTGAATTTTAAATTAACGCGTGACAGACCAACGAAAATGCTTTTTTAAACTTAAACATAACAGATCTTGTTATAACTAGAGGTTTTTAGACTCATCTAAAATGAGATACGCCCATTAAATCTGAACGTTTAGCGATGACAATGCTATTTTAAATTGAAACACGACCGACAGACACACGGACAAAGCCTCTTATCGAGATACGTAGACTATCTAAAAAATACGACTTTAAATGTCGTTCTTGTTTGACAGCAGCGGCAAATGAACAGCCCTTTTGGCTAGGGTCCATAATTAGCATTTGGCGAAGAGAATCGATCACACCAAATAAAATTAGATAAAAAAAAATCCAAGGATTAACATGGACGTTATTTTAAGAGGGATTATATCGCTATAACTATTCACCTGTGACTTCCTGATTAGACATACCAATCGAGATTCGCCGTGGCAGTCATTCAGATAAACCAGGGGCTCTTTTATTGAGATGAATTATGGTTATGGTCGGTCAAAAGACGTGCATTCTACCAGGCATTACCTCCTCCTTCGGGAATAAAAGTTGGTTTACTGCTGGTCAATACAAACGGACACTTTTATAGCCATTATCTAACCCAACCAGAGTGCCAGTCCCGGGGCAATAGGTTTCCCTCATTTTCCGGCTTTGTGCTACATCTTGCTGTAGTGTGAAGCAAGTAAACCCCCATCATTCTGGCAACCTAGGGTATGTCCTGAACAAGCAGACCCTTCTTTGTTGGGATGTGGTATGGTACGGTTTCCTCCTATAAAGCGCAGCCTTACAGGCATGACCTCCTCTTTCTTCGGGAGTGGGTGGTTTATTGCCGGTCGTCTGATGCTCTCCTACAGGGGAATGCCGCCTACTTACGCGTGAAAGAAGAACGGAAATACCATTTAAAACTTAAGCGTGACAGACCGAAGAATATTCTATTTCAAACTTAAGCGAAAGAGATCGACAAAAATGCTATTTGAATCCTAAATGTGAACGATGAACGCAGATACTATTTCAAACTGAAGCGTGACCCACCTACGAAAATGATATTTAAAATTTAAACGTGACCTAAAGACGGACAAAGCCTCTTATCGAAATGCATGAACCTAAAAAAAAAAATACAAATTCAACGTAACGCGTCGTTCTTGTTTGACAGCAATGGCAAATGAACAGGCTCTCTGGCTTTGGATCCATAATTAGTGTCTTGCAGAGAGAATGGATCACGCCAAATAAAATTAAATACGGAGATCTAAGGATTAATATGGGCTGTATTTTAAGAGGGATAATATCCCCCATAACTATGCACTTTTGATTTCTCGATTTGTCTTTACATTATCAAAACTACAAGAAGAGAGAAAGACACGTAAGCTCGGCTGCTATATCACCGCTACCACCATCTTTGCATTTAGACGCTATTATCTAGTGAACCATCTACGACATGTCAAAGAGAGAGACGTGTAGTTATTTCTGTTGATGAAGAAGAGGACAAAGAATCTGTGGGTATAGAAGAAATCACCTACACTACACTATTACAATTATTTTTCTTATATTAATATTGTTTCTTAAAATCTCGAGAGAAAACTCATATAATTTAATTGGTAAATAAAGGAAAATACTGTATCCAAAACGGAACGAATATTTGCCACGTAAACAGCCCACACGCGAATAGGCAGTTTTCTTCGGCTCTGGTATGTCGCTTCTCCGTTGTAACAGTTGTGACTATGTGTAGAGGTCGTTTGCCTCTCCATTTTTTCTTTGTAGCAGTAACTGTAGAGTTGCGTTTCTCTCTCTTTCTCTCTTTCACCCTCTTTCCCCCTCTCTCTTTCTAAATAGTTATTGTATATGAGGACAGAATAACAATAGCACAAATGTTTTTGCCTTTGGTATGTAGTATACTCAGCATGGATACAGTAAGTTTACACAATTATCCCCTCCCCGTAAGAAAATGGGGATGGGACATCTGAAAAAATACGTCAGCGAGCTTCGTAGAGAAAACTCAAAATAGCATCATTCGCTGTTCTATCTTCTATTTTTACTTTCGTACGTCAATACCGGTTGTTACGTCACATCCTTGCCACGTTAACCCACTAGTATATTACAATTATGCCTTAATTACGTTAATTACTTTCTAAACAAACATATACTTTATATTTGTGACAGGGCGGGTTTTGTCACAACGTAACGCGTGGTCGTGTGACATGTCGCCATGGTATTATATGTGGTTCGTGATCGTCTTTGTTGTGTGTGCGTCATGATGGGAATCAACAGATGTTAAATTCCGGTGCCTGACTACGGTGATACGTCCGACAAACAAAGATTAACAACGTCGTATCATCTAAATGAAGAAATACTTATTTTTTCATTCATAACACCTTATATTACTATAAAAACAGCCCACTTTTATTTAAATCAATAATACAACATAGTTTTTTGAAATACTGTATATATAGTAGAGAGCAAAGACCAAAATGCAACTAATTTGCATAACTATATTTTAAACAGTTTATAATAAATTAATGTTGGGTGTTATTTATTTGTAATTTTATTGTCCCTTTGCTATATATATATATATGCAATAGTTTTGCTGATAGCTAAATTATATTTATTAATGACTGCTACAGTCATTAATAAATATAATTTAATAAAAAGGGAATTAACTATCGAAACCGTTTTAAAAATATTATGTTCCTTAATTTTATAATTTAAATGAAAACTATTAGTTTTTAAAATTATAATAGATTTATATTAAATATATGTAATGCAAGTTATACGTTTAAAAATAATACGTAGAGCTAGTTTTTAGCGGGTAGTTTTTTTTTTGCTTGTAAACAATAAATAACAGTTGTTATTTGAGTGAGGTTTATCACTGACACTCTTGGTACAATCTATACAGTTCGTACTTTGTAATGTAAATGATATTGTGAACAAAAAATTCTTCCTCGTGCGGTTAGCAATTTAGGAACTTCGGGTCTAATTTCTAACAGCCATGTCAGTGACCATCTCTAAGGAATTGTCCTGATTTCTGAGTTGATTAACCATAAAGGGTAATGGTTAATCAACTCAGAAATCAGGACAATTCCTTAGTGCCTAGCCAGATTACATTCGTTTTGGCTTCTGAATCCGGCTGACTTATATGGATCCTTGAAATGTTTTTCAATTATCTCCGACCAAAATTTCAAATGCTTCTTGAGTTTCCGGCAAACACAAAACGAAAAAAAAAGAAAAGAATGAGATGTAATATTAGCACCACGTTTTATTTCGAATGGTAAAACTATATCCTTGCCTGGCGCGTCTATTTGAGATGATCATTACTTTCTCCAGTAAGAATCGAACTTTGTCTCCTATCCCGTGTACTTACTTTTTGAGTGGCGTTCTTCAACGAATCTCAAAAACCCGGCGCGATGTCATTGAATATAAACCCGACTACTTATAAAGATATGTGCAGTTATAAAATATGCATAAAAACATCTACCTTAACTACACTATTTTACAATGTTATCTCCAAAATGCAAAACAAACCCCAAGATAAAAAAAACCTGATTTTAAAATTATGAAAAAAGGAGACATTTTTCTTTTTTCTTTTTCACCCGTGAAACATAAAATGTTACTTTTAACGTTAAAAATAGTGACACACGCTTCTATCTTTATATTTCATACGTCTTAATGGGATAGTTTTAATCTTAAGGACATTAATTAGCATTTTTATATACAGACGCACAATCAGTATTATATTAGAATGTAGAGATTTTGATCCTTGGCTATGTTAGATTACGTAAGAAACATATTTTTTCAGAAGTTAGATTAAGTAGAAATAGGAATTTTTCTTTAGAAGTTAATATTGTAATTATGGCGAGTAGTCGATGTTGAAGAATAAGCAGGCCAAATCTACCTCTTGGGTGTTTAATGTCGAATCTAACAGACGTATTTTCTGAGGCTCTTCCATCCTCCTCCTATAGAGGATAGCTGATATGGGGAAGATATAAATAATATGCAATTGTCAATAGTATGCAATGATAGATACTGTATGCAATCATAATTAATCCATACAAAGAAAAACATCTACATAATGAACAGGAAATCCCAGATTAAAATAATTGTGTTTTTTTGTTAATTGCTTCAATTATTACAAAAACTATTACACTAGAAGATACAGAAAAAGAAAGACGCCGCCATGCTTTTATGACTACTAATACTACTACTACTACTTCCACGATGAAGTAAAACTACCAAACATGTCAACTAACAAGACAGCTGTTTATGTTACGTGCGGCAAGATTTGTTGCGGAGACGAATTGCTTCAACGAGCCACCAGCAGATATTTGTTTTAGTTAAAAGATAAAAACTTCTCAACCATAACGTAACAAGTAGGAAATTATTTAATGATATAGCCATTCTTGTTAACGGGATGGACGTTTAGAAAATTGTAACGGGATGGGCGCCTATGAGATTGTAACGGGATAGCCGCTTAGGAAATTTTAATGAGATGGGCGCTTAAGAAAATTGTAACGGGATGGCCGCTTAGGAAATTGTAATGAGAAGGGCGCTTAAGAAAATTGTAACGGGATGGGCGCCTATGAGATTGTAACGGGATGGCTGCTTAGGAAATTGTAATGAGAAGGGCGCTTAAGAAAATTGTAACGGGATGGACCCCTATTAGATTGTAACGGGATGGCTGCTTAGAAAATTGTAATGAGATGGACGCTTAAGAAAATTGTAACGAGATGGGCGCTTAGGAAATTGTAATGAGAAGGGCGCTTAAGAAAATTGTAACGGGATGGGCGCCTATGAGATTGTAACTAGATGGCTGCTTAGGAAATTGTAATGAGATGGACGCTTAAGAAAATTGTAACGGGATGGGCGCTTAGGAAATTGTAATGAGAAGGGCGCTTAAGAAAATTGTAACGGGATGGGCGCCTATGAGATTGTAACGGGATGTGGCCGCTTAGGAAATTGTAATGAGATGGGCGCTTAAGAAAATTGTAACGGGATTGCCGCTTAGATGTCATATTTTATGCAGTCGTACTTTCCACGTGAAAAATTAAAATAACATTAAATAACTTGGTCATAAAACAATAAATGTTTCATTAGTATATTTTCCCAAGATTGAATTTCATAGGAGGATGAGGATGAATATATAAACATTAACATGAATTAGTCTTGGTTTTACTCCCTGATCGGCTTGACTTTAGTTAGTTACGAGTTGTCATTTTTTTTGTTTTTTAACTAAAGAGTCACCACTTGTCAATGCCCAAGGTTTAATGTGTTTGTCAGGTGCACGGTGAGACAGTAACATGATGATTAGTAACGATGGTTTAAATTGGTAAGAATTTAGTTAAGAAGACGGCTCAACAAAAATTTGTTTACATTGGAATTGAAAACGAATATGTTGTATTCAGCAGAGAAGCAGTCCCGCGGTATGCGTTCCACAGACTGGTAGTTCTGGGAAATAAACGTTTCTCATTGAAGCTCTGTTTATTTTTAGATACACAGAGGGTGAAAACGAAATTATTGACAGTGGTTGTAGCTAGACGAGTTTTTGTTGTTAATGTTTTACAGAGAGGAAACCATAGATTGGAGCTCAGTCGAGCACCTACCATGACAATTACGTAACATCAGAGAAAAACTAGCAACATCTGTTCTGTGAGTAAGAAGATGCAGGGAAGAGTAGAGGACGCACCCCACTAGATTTAGAAGTCGGTTCTATACTCTATTAAGGCAGGAAAGGGTGTTATGAACGGCACCTCTCTAGTGCTCCATCTTATGATGTATTTGACTCTTATACAAGTAGAAAATTGCGTCACGCGTGCGATACTTTCTGGAGCGGTAGAATAATTCAACCATAACGAAGACATATATTTAGAGGGAGAAAAGATGGATTTATAACTTTCCAATGTATATTACGAAAGTGACTCAATCGCTTCTAAAGAATTTGAAACCCTGCTACGTGAGATCATACATCCATGAAAATAATTGCAAATTTTAGCCAAGTGATACTGTATCTAAACATATTGTCTGGACGACAGCTCGTCTTGTAAACAGCTAATAGTTGTTGTGTGTTGTTGTTGACACGTCGTAGGTAGTAAGCCAAATCAATTCTTATCACTCTCTATAGTAGTATCAGCGATGACCGTGGTAGTGTGTGCATTAAAAAAATTGTCGCTGTTATTGTCAACCGTCGTCGTAGCAATTAAAAAGTATACACCGTTGCTTTTGCTTTGTGGCTTTTATGTTCTTAAGTGTGACAGACCAACGAAAATTCTATTTAAAACGTTTGCGTAAAAGACCAACAAAAATTCTATTAAAACGCAAGCGTAACAGACAAACGAAAATACAATTAAAAACGTAAGCGTAACAGACCAACGAGAATTCTATTTAAAACGTTAGCGTAAAAGACCAACTAAAATTCTATTAAAAACGCAAGCGTAACAGACAAACGAAAATACAATTAAAAATGTAAGCGTAACAGACCAACGAAAATTCTATTTAAAACGTTAGCGTAAAAGACCAACTAAAATTCTATTAAAAACGCAAGCGTAACAGACAAACGAAAATACAATTTAAAACGTAAGCGTAACAGACCAACGAGAATTCTATTTAAAACGTAAGCGGGCAAAACTAACGATAATTCTATTTGAAACGTAAACGTGCAAGACCAAGAAAATTCTATTCAAAATATAAGCGTAACAAACAAAGGAAAATTCTATTTAAAACGTAAGCATAACCGACCAACGATAATTCTATTTAAAACGTAAACGTAACAAACAAAGGAACATTCTATTTAAAAAGTAAGCGTAACAGACCAACGAAAATTCTATTTAAAACGTAGGCGTAACAGACTAACAAAAATTCTATTTAAAACGTGAGCCTGCAAGACGAACGAAAATTTTATTTAAAACGTGAGCCTGCAAGACGAACGAAAATTTTATTTAAAACGTGAGCGCTAAGGACTAATAAAAATTCTATTAAAAACGTAAGCGTAACAGACCAATAGAAATTCTATTTAAAACGTATGCGTTACAGACCAACGAAAATTCTGTTTAAAACGTAAGTGTAATATACCAACGAAAATTCTATTAAAAACGCAAGCGTAACAAACCAACGAAAATGCTATTTAACACGTAAGCGTAAAAGTCAAACGAAAATTGTATTTAAAATGTGAGCGGTTACAGACCAACGAAAATTCAATTTTAAACGTAAACGTGGCAGAACAACAGGAATTCTATTTCAAACCTAAGCATTACGGACCATCGAAAATTGTATTTAACACTTAACCATAACTGACTATCGAAAAGTCTATTTGAAACGTAAGCGTTTACAGACCAACGAAAATTCTATTTAAAACGTAAGATTAATAAACAAACGAAAATTCTATTTGAAACGTAAGTGTAACCGACCAACGTAAATTGTATTTAAAACGTAAGCGTAAACGACACAAAGAAAATTCTATTTTATACGTAAGCGTGCAAGCCCAACGCAAAATTCTATTTAAGAATTAAGCATGACAGACCAACGAAAATTTTATTTCAAGCGTAAGCGTAACAGACAAATAAAAATACTATTTAAAACGTAAGCGAAACAGACCAACAAAAATTCAATTTAAAACGTAAGCGTAACAGACCAACGAACATTCTATTTAAAACGTAAGCGTAACAGAGAAACGAAAATTTTATTTAAAACGTAAGCCTAACAGACCAACGAAAAGTCTATTTAAAACGTAAGCGTAACAGACCAACGAGATATCTACTAAAAAAGTAAGCGTTACAAAACAACGAAAAGTCTATTTAAAACGTAAGCATAACAGATCAACGAAAATTCTATTTACAACGTAAGCGTAATTAACAAACGAACATTCTGAGTAAAATGTAAGCGTAACAGACAAACGAAAATTCTATTTAAAACGTAAGCGTGCAAGACCAACAAAAGTTCTATTTAAAACATAAGCGTAACAGACGAATGAAAATTCTATTTAAACGTTAGCTTAACAGGCAAACAGAAAATACAATTTAAAACGTAAGCGTAACAGACTAACGAACATTATAATAACAACGTAAGCGGAAAAGGCAAACAAATATTCTATTTAAAACGTAAGCATAACAGACAAATAAAAATTCTATTTAAAACAAAACGTAACAGACGAACAAAAATTCGATTTAAAACGTAATCGTAACAGAACAACAGAAAATTCTATTCAAAACCTAAGCGTAACAGACCAACGGAAATTCTATTTAAAACGTAAGCCCAACTGACCAACCGAAATTCCATTCACCACTTAAGCATAACAGACGAATGAAAATTCTATTGAAAACGTAAGCATAAACGATCAACGGAAATTTTATTTAAAACGTAAGCGTAACAAACCAACGAAAATACAATTTAAAACGTTAGCGTAAAAGACCAACGAACATTCTATTGAAAACGTAAGCACAACAGATCAACGAACATTTTATTTGATACTTAAAGGTGTCAGACTGCCTGACGTACAAATCCTATAGAAATATTTAAACACGTCTAAAAAAAAAGAGACGTTCATTCAAACTGCGTGAACCCTTCTCGAGATGCGTAATCATATGTACAAATAAATAAATAAATAAATAAATAAATAAACACGGTCTCGCGTGTCTTTCTTGTTTGACAGCAGTGACAAATGAACGATCCTTTGGGCTTGGACCCATAATTAGCGTCTTGTAGAGAGAATGGATCACGCCAAATAAAATTAGATTCGCGAATTCAAGGATTAACACGTGCGTTATTTTAAGTGAGATGATATTCTCCATTACTATACACTTTTTTCATTGGCCTTTTAGCTGGGAACAAAGTGTAGTATCTGTTCTGATACTACCGTTAGTCTATTCTGTCTTCGGTCAGTAAAACGAAGTCCTTCTAGACGGATGGAATTGTTATTTTTGCTTAAAGAGTGCTCCTTTTTGGGGAGTTGGATTTAATGCACATTAAATTCCGACCCTGTGTCTAACTTTGCCCTCATGGGGAGGCAAGTGAATAGATACACTTTTGATTTCCCGATTAGTCATACCAGTCGAGGTTCAGCTTGGCATCATTCTGGCAAACTATTGACACGTCGTAGGTAGTCAACTCTAGCAATTGTGACGACTCTCTTTAGTAATGGCAGTAGGCGATGATGATGGTGGTATCTAAACTTTCTCTGACTCTCTTGTTCGTTATCTTCTTTTTTGTTGTAATTAACAGACGTAATCATAGCAATTAGAAACACCATTGTTTTTACTCTACGTGTTACATGTTATCGGGGACAACTTCAGTAGGTGCTGTTCGTATTAGTCGATTATACGTCCTTGATAATCAGTCCGACTGTGGCTTTGTTGCTGTCGGGTTGAGGTACGGTTCTGTTCAGTCCTAAGAGATCCACCCCTCCCAGACGGTATCTTGTTTTTTTGAGAAGGGGTTAGTTTATTGCTAATCGTCTGAGGTGATCCGACTGAGGAATACCGACTAGAGCTATTTGTTTATCCATTTCACCTTACTTTGTGTCTAACCTTCTGCAGAAGAGGTAAATAAATATACATATTCTTGGACAGATTTAAATTCTATTTAGAAATACAACCCTATTACATGCAGCATACTGCAGAGTTAAACCAGTATTATATAAGCTTCCCCTCGCCAAAGAGAAACATTAAGCTATCTTCTTTGCTACGTCGATTTCCTGTCATGACGTCATTTCCTGAACACGTTAGCTAATTTTTAAAAAACTTTTTACATTCTTATAGAAAAAAAAATTATCTGACTCAATATACCTTAATTTGGAAAATTCCGTTTTTACGTCATTTTAACACAACCGTGTCCAAATATTGCAACACTTTTACTAAACAAAAGATTTATATCCTTTTGTGCCACTTAAAATATTTGAGCGCGCTTTTCTTAACCTTTAATGTATGATTTTTTTACAGACATTCTTCTAACTTGTTCTTTGACCACGTGCCTTCAAGTTGAACTGACTTCCGAAAAGACCCGTCACGACTAATAACAGAGGCGAAACGTATTCCTCGATGTCTCTGACTCTCGCAAAAACAAATATAACTGGTCAAATACAAACTTTATGACATCTTTTGTATTTGTTGTTGTGGAACAACAGTATGCTTGAAAGAGTTAACGAACGATTGTACGCGCTATTTCTTAGTGTCTAAGGAATACGCATTATTATTCTTCGTGGGTCATCCATCAATTAATGGTGAACCACTTTTTTCTTAAGACTTATTGTTTATGCGACACGACAAACCTGTATATGATCAATCGTATTCCACTAATTGGAGCAGTTAGTCTTTCCCATTGTCAAATATATATGATCATATGCGAAGCCATGCTGTTCTTAGACCCAGATTAGTAGTTTGTTGATGAGTGCAACTGAAATTACGATACTACTCCAGATGAAGCGCCTAATTTCCGTGACTGTTCGGCGGCAACGATCGGGTAGGTCGGGGAAGCGCCCTAGAGCTGCCGAGACGAAAACGAGGCTGAAGCAAAACTGAAAGTCGTAAAATGGAAGAGTGGCAGACGACAGTATAAGACGAAGAATACAAAAGAAAAAAATACATGTATTTGAAAAAAAATGAAAAAGAAAAATGAACAAACCATAGCTGAAGAACTATAAGTAAACTTTTTTTTTGGAATTTTGTTCGTGGGCCAAATGAACCATTTTAATTTTTTTTTGTCTTTTTTTTTTTACATAAATCAAAGTTCTGCTATTTCTTTTATGATATTTAGGCAATTTTTTGTTTATCTTTTTTTAAATATAAAACAAAGAAGTATGTTATATTTCTTAGGATATTTAGGCAAGTTTTTTGTATATTTTTTTTTTGGGGGGGGGGGAATTTCACATATTTTCTCGTCGAGGATCAGGGTTTACGGATACGTTTGCGGCCGGTTCGAAAGGTCTTCCTACCGCTTGTTTTGTTGTGCTGAGTGCAGATGATTTGACAGCAACCTGATCGGGCAGCTCTGCTTCAGCCTCGTTTTCGTCTCGGCAGCTCTCGGGCTCTTTCGCGACCGGCCCGATCGTTGCCGCCGAGCAGTCACGGAAATCAGGCGCTTCATCTGGAGTAGTACCGAAATTACTGCTACTTGTTGAATAGCAGGATTTGTGGTCAAGGTTTACTTCCTTAGATCCGTTACGTTCTGTCTATGTTTATACATATTAACAGGGTAACTTTGAGAAGGATGTGGCTCACCACTACACGCAGACGTTCATTCAGTAGGAAGAGGTTATATTTTACGCATAGCATAGTGCTGAGATTCAGGGAAACCATTCGAGGACACTCCTGGAAGCCAACTCGAGCAAAATACTACGCCTATGCAAAACCCTTTTTTAAATTTATAGTTATGTAAGGTTGAAAATTAAGAAAAATCCTGGAAGAAGCAGCAGAAGCAAGATACCGTTTTTTATGTTGTTCAATAGTCATGTAAGGTTGGAAATTAAAAGAAAATCTTTGAAAAGGCAACAGGAGCAAAATACACTGTATTAATCAAGGGAGGCGCGAGAGCGCCCTATCCCTTAATAGACTTTAAGAATGGCCTATGCTGGAAATCTCATTTCTTTGATCAATCATAACTCAAAAACCAATAAACCAAATTAGTTAAAACTTTGCACAACATTTTTATTTGATAGGTTCTATAAGTGTGTAGAATTTCAGCATCATTAGTCAATGCAACCCAGAGATCCAGAAAGTTCAATCATGAAATCATGTTATCTGTGTGTACGTACATACATACGTACGTATGTGCAACCCTGTATCTCACGAACTATTTGATGGATTCAGAGATAGAGGTTCTAGGGTCTATTTGTTGCATTTTAATTTCAGTTTACCATATACCTTAGTTTTCTAGAAAATTCCAAAAAACCTTAACAATGACCATTGTATTGAGGCATAGCCTTTACAAAAGTAGTGACATTCCATGATAAATGCCAGTATACTGAAATCATAATGCCCTTAATAGGGTTAAGATGAAAATTCATTGACACTAAATGTACAAAAGCAAGGAAATTCCCAAATTTTTACACTTTTATTGTCATTAAGGGTATGACTATGTAGTCATTTTTTTTAAACCAAACAATTTAATTATCACATCACTACAGTATAAATCTCTATGCATGAGTGGATGAAGTGTGTGAGGTGCGCTGAAAAAAATTCCTACCAGTAAAATACATAGCCCTGTTGTGCTCGCATACCCTTAATGACAATAAAAGTGTAACAATTTGGGAATTTCCTTGCTTTTGTACATTTAGTGTATATGAATTTTCATCTTAACCCTATTAAGGGCATATGATTTCAGTATACTGGCATTTTTCATGGAATAACTTTAGAATATCACTATTTACGATTTGTATACCTAATGATCTATCTGACTGATTTATGAAAAAGATAATCTTGCTGAATCAAATGGTTGAATATTGCTTGATAGTATATTATTTTCGAAACTAAATGTAGAAAGATTACCACATGCAATGTTTTATGCGGCACAGTTGACAGGCATTTGACATTAGAGCATACTAGAGCTGTAACTATGAAATACATATAGTTTAGTAGTTTGTTTAAGATCAAATCAATGAAATTTATTTGACAAACAATAGCAAAGTGAAATGAGACATGAAAAGAGACAGGAGGAAGCTATTTAGATTCACATACATAAAAAAGAAAATAAGGAACGGTAATTGGCACTAAAAGAATAGAACTGCCCATCTACTGTTTTGCAGGTCTAAGGAAATGTTTAGTTTTGGTAGACCAGAAGTTTAGCTTCGCAGCTTCAACTTCGATCAAAGCAAATCAAATTGATTTAGCAAACAAAAAAAAAAAAAAAAAAAATAGCAAAGTGCAACAAACCATGTAAAGAGTCAGGTGGAAGTTATTTACTTACACATGCAGTCTGAATTTTGTCCAAGTCCGCTTTAAACTTGAGTATGGTAGTCATCGGCACGACCTCCTCTGGTAGGTTGTTTCACGGAGCAGAAACATGGACAGAAAATGCTACCTTTCTTTTATTAAGCCGAAAGCAACGGTGGTACATTTTTTTTTCGGGTGCCCGCGGAGACCACGACTGCACTAAGGTAAAAACTCCTTGTAAGATAGATTTTTTTTATTCCCGTTGATGATGTTGTAAGCCAGCATCAAGTCTTCTCGCACCTTCCGCTGTTCGAATGAGAATATATTTAGTCTTTGGAGTCGATCTTTGTAGATAAACTTGGAGAGTCCTGTCGCCATCCTAGTCCAAACGTTGAACGACCTCCAGATGTACGATATCTTTTTGTAGATAAGGATTTCTTGCTTGGTTGGCATACTCAACAATGGGCCGTACCAGAGTTATGTATGAGAGACAAAATGTGTCTGCTGTTAGGTTGAGAAAGAATCTTCAGATCAGATAGAGAACCTGATTGGCTCTGTTCGCCATCTCGCGTGGTTTGAACGAGCTGTCCACTATCGTAGCAAAGTCCTTAGCATTAGCGACAACAATCATTTAATATACAGAAGATTTGAATCTGGATGTCAATTGCTGCCGAAGGTTAAGCCTAGGTATACGTTATGTAAGGTCCGTATAGATAAGAGCGTTTTAACTTGAACTGTTGTCCCCCCCTTCATGGATATACAATCTTACCCGAGCAAACGATCATCAAATAGAACATCTTCAACCTTGTACCACGAAAGACGGACAATCTCTTATTATACTAAAGCTGAGTTAATCAACGTTTGTTTCTATAAGGCTATTTTCTATATATTTTATTGACACAAAATACATGCTAAAATATTCATTCGTTTTGGGATTTAGTAATGTTTGAAAAAAAACCCCTTTCCATTTCAATTGTTTATAATTAGTCGTAATTTGCAATTGACTCACGGAGTGACTTATCTTTTATTACGTTTCTGTCTATCACGTTCAGCCCACTCTTATGTTATACAGTTTATGTCATTCTCGCCCACGTCTCTTTCATTCTCTGTTAATTAACAGTAAAAAGTAATGAAATACTCCTGCTTCCATCTGTTTCTATATTAACGATGCGAGACAGAGAGAAAATAACAGGCCATGGACGACGACTACTGCTCTCTCTCTCTCTCTCTCTCTCTCTCTGTCAGCTTCTCTTTTAGTTTCTTTTTATTGTCGCTTACTTTAACCCTCCTCTGTCCTTGTATTTCTATATTACAGAAGACAGTGACAAAATAAAATTGGAAATACTATTTAACCTATATATATATATATATATATATATATATATATATATATATATATATATATATATATCTGTATATATATATATAAATATATATATATATATCTGTATATATATATAAATATATCTGTATATATATATCTGTATATATATATCTGTATATATATATCTGTATATTACAGAAGACATTGACAAAATAAAATTGGAAATACTATTTAACCTATATATATATATATATATATATATATATATATATATATATATATATATATATATATATATCTGTATATATATATATATATATATATATAAATATATATATATATATCTGTATATATATATAAATATATCTGTATATATATATCTGTATATATATATATGTATATATATATCTGTATATATATATATTTGTATATATATATATATTTGTATATATATATATCTGTATATATATATCTTTATATATATATATCTGTATATATCTGTATATATATATCTGTATATATATATCTGTATATATACATGTATATATATATCTTTATATATATCTGTATATACATATCTTTATATATATCTGTATATATATATGTATATATCTGTATATACATGTATATATATGTCTGTAGATATATCTGTGTATATCTATATATCTGTATATATATCTGTATATATATATCTGTATATATATCTGTATATATATATATATATATATATATATATCTGTATATATATATATATATATATATATATATATATATATATATATAGATAGATAGATAGATAGATAGATAGATAGAGACAGAGACAGAGACAGAGACAGACAGACAAACATAACGAACAGAAAGTGAATAATTTTGGGTTTTGCTTTTTAAAAAAATTAACGGGCTTTTTCTTTTTTTAAACCCGAGCTCAATGTGTGATCTAGCGGGTCACAGTTTTTGTAGTATATACACAGAGAAGTCATTGGAACACAGTCTAAACTAAAGTTAGATATTTAATATTACCAGCAAAGTCTATAGTTATCTTTATTTAAAAGTGGTGGGAGGTCAAGAGATTGTGTTGTATGATAGTTCTTCTCACCGACTGGAAAAAAAGTGAACTAGAATAAAAAAACCATGTTATAAAACAAAGAATGTTCCATTAGTACAATTCCAGTAGACTAAATGTCATCAGAGTTTGAGGCTGAATAAATACATAAATCAACTCGAACCGGCCATCTTTTCTTCGTATTTTAGTTGTCTTGTAATTTCTTTCATTTAGTATTACGTGGTTTTCCTTTCATTTTTTTTGTCTTTTATTTATTTTTCTACACTCTATTTCTCTCCTTTATCTGTTTTCTTTTCCTTTCTTTTTAATTTCTTTTCACCATTTCTTTCTTTTTTCATTTTTTTTTCACCATTTCCTTCTTTTTCTTCCCTTTGCTTTATTTTTTTCTGCCTTTTTCGTTTTCCTTTTCTTTTCTCTCTTTCTTTCTGTATTCGTTCTTCTTTTTTTAATCTTTCTTTTTTCCTGTCTCTTTTTGATTATTTCCTTTTTGTTCTTTTCTTTATTCCTTTCTTCTTATTATTTTTCTTGCTTTTCTTGATTATTATTATTATTATTATTATTATTATTATTATTATTATTATTATTATTATTATTACTACTACTACTACTACTACTACTACTACTATTATTATTATTATTATTATTATTATTATTATTATTATTAGTAGTAGTAGTAGTAGTAGTAGTTCTATCTCGAGTCATTATGAGTGATTGCTCAAAAGTGGTCTCCCCCGGAGTCTGAATGACAACAACTCTCCCCAGATGTCCAGCTTCTGTTAGCAACTACTCCAAAACGCCAATTGCTTCATTTAACTGTGCACTATTAAAAAAAGGCTACTCTATTACAATACGTGATCTTACTCGACCAATCAGAGCCGTTGATATCTCTCAACCCTCTTATTATCTGAAATATAGAGGGCCTAACTCCTTTATAGACTCGGGAATCGAGTGTCCAGATGTGGTTTAAAGATTTTCTGTGATCGAATTGAAATACAGAGTGACCGCCACACAAAAATACCACCCATGGAATTTCTAATAAAGTTCAATGCAATCCAACCATATTTGGTATAAATAAACTTCTTTTTATACCTGACTTGAATGTCAAACAGTCTTTGTTTTTATTACCGTCTAATGATATGGAGGACACTTTGATGATTATCTCTTCAGTAGGAGGTGTGATCTTGAATGGGTTTCACACTCACCGGATCATAACGCCATCAGATCTTTTATCTGTGTAGTTATCTCAAATATAATGTCTATCAAAACTATCCCGGGAGTATTCTGGACCTGAAGAACAAAAATTAGGACAACACCAAGAGTTATTGACAATTTTGTACGTCATATCCAAGTGTGGCTATCATTGAAAAGCAATAACACAAAGATGTTAGACATTCACGATTGAAACTTGGTGGACAAGTCAGACATAGACTGAAGGTTATTTGTATCAGATATGGTTGGATTTCAGAAAGGATTGCGAATTTTATTAACGCTTCCATAGGTTGCATATTGATCACAGAAAACCATTAGGTCACTTCTGGACACTCAACCCATCAGTCTTTTGATGGATTTCGACCCTGTTTGTGTCATATAATAAAACGGAATACCAACGTCTCTGATTGGTCGATCTAGCTCACGTGTTAGTATTGAGTAGGCATTTTAAATTGTAGAATTTATTGACGTTTCCATGGGTTGCATTTTGGGGACACTCTGTAATTATTCTTTACTATTTAAGCCAGAAGAACCAACAGAACACATGAAAGTAAATCTAATGTGAAGCAATTTGCAGCTCACTGATGCACAAACAGTCTAGACTTCAGCCTTGAATTGTCACTTTGTGCACCCTATAATAAAAGTTGTATCGGAGACACTGGGCCCGATTAGCGATTGCGTCCCTTTCATCTTTATATTTTATATTTTATATTTTAGTTTTTCATTTGTATTGTTTCGTTTGTAATTATCTCCCGACAAGCATTTATTTATAAAAATCAAACTTTCATCGTTCCGGATGGCCAAAATAATCTTTTTTTTTTAGCTTATAAGGGTTGTTCTTAATATTTCTATTTGCATCTAGAAGTACTCATCAGATTATTAAACCTAGGAGTTCAGTCGTTAGAGATATCATGTTGAATATCTGTCTCTGAGATGACCATTATAACAGGAATGTTTGCAGAGGCACAAGCAAAGACACCTACACCCGTTCGCGTAACAGTGAATACACAGCTCAAAGCTAAAAGCCACGCAGGGTAGGTGACGAAGGGGCGTGGCTACATTAAGCTCGTCGGCGAAATCCCGGAATGAGCGTTTCAGTTAAGGATACATTGGTGTCCAAAAAATTATATTTAAACCGTATCGATTTGGGATCGCCAGAAAGCAACTAACTAAAGAATATCGACTTCTGTCAATTCCAGTGCATACTCCACTTTTTTAATACTCTCACTATCTCACTACCAATTCGCCGCAAACTATATACAATCATGGTTTTATGCATAAGTTCGTCGTCCTTCTTTTAAGCACACAGATATTCGATGTCTTTTGAAGTGTCGGTCCTTTAAAAAATCAAGTTTTCTCAATGACAGGAGTTCTTGTGGTTGAACATTTAACCGAGTGAAGTTAACTACGGTTGACTTAATTACCCTATTACTTGTTTCCATCTCTTTTGGACACAAACCTGTTATTATTATTATTACTACTACTACTACTACTACTACTATAATCATCATCATGATCATGATCATCATCATCATTATTATTACTACTACTACTATTACTACTATTATTATTATTATCATCATCATCGCTACTACTACTATTATTATTATTATTTTATTATTATTATTGTTGTTGTTATTGTTGTTGTCATCATCATTATCATGATGATGATGATGATGATGATGATGATGCAGCAGCAGCAGCAGTGACAATGGTGAGAGTATAGACGTGGGAAATATAACATAGATGCTAAATACGGATACTTTCTGTCCATATTTTACATATTTCTATCAAGACATAAGATCGCCATTATACTAACTACACAATACGGGCTATTCCACCAGAGGATGAAGGATAATACTTAAGAAACAGTTGGGTTTACATAGAATATATTTATTCAAACGTAAGGGAGATATACGAAACATGTGCTACAAATTCGTGACATATAAAGAACCACGGGTTAAAAAATATATAATAAAAAAGAAAAGAAAAGATGAACCCTTTCTTGAAATTCACTCAGATGATCAGAGGTGCCAGAGAATCAGCGAAAAACAAACACAAGACGGAATAACTTTCAAAATAAATATTTATTCCTAAGTCTTGGATATAGAAAATAAAAAAATAAAACAAGGTACAACTGAGGAAAAAGATTTGGGAATATAAAGTAAACGTGACAACAATGATAATTAAAATGTTACTTAGCTTTTTTTTTAGAATGACGTCAAAGTTCAGAGAAGATAATGTTCGTTCGAAGTAACGACTATTCTTGTTAAATTCGTCTCAATTAAATTCAATAATGTCGCCCTCTCACTAAAAAAGGCAGGTTTTAACCTCGTCCGTCTTTTTTTAGTTGGGGTTTGCTCTTTCGTAGTCGTGTATCGTCTTGTTTACTGAGGCATATCGGCTCTACCGATATCTTTAAAGTTCGTTTCTTTACGCTTTTCATCCCAGCACGTGTAGATCCCTCTCCGTCCACTAGAGCACACCGACGTATCGATATGTTAGTAAATTAAAATTCATTTCTTTTCATTCCAGCATAAGTTATACGTATCACTTCTTGTCGATTTCACTTTCCGTAAATCTCAAACACCGGACGATTTCATTTTAGGTCCACCTCGCCACCGCAAAGCGAACGATTTACCGATCCATTATTCACCCTCGACAATGAGTCACCCTGAAATCAACCCCACACCGATTTAATATAATGGGAAGGTGTAAAAAAAAAGGTGTAAAAAAAAAAGGTGTAAAAAAAAAGGTGTAAAAAAAAAGGTGTAGAAAAAAAGGTGTAAAAAATAGGTGTAGAAAAAAAGGCGTAGAAAAAAAAAGGTGTAAAAAAAAGGTGTAAAAAAAAAGGTGTAAAAAAAAGGTGTAGAAAAAAAGGCGTAGAAAAAAAAGTGTAGCAAAAAAAAGGTGTAGAAAAAAAAGGCGTAGAAAAAAAAGGCGTAGAAAAAAAAGGTGTAGAAAAAAAGGTGTAGAAAAAAAAGGTGTAGAAAAAAAAGGTGTAGAAAAAAAAGGTGTAGAAAAAAAAGGTGTAGAAAAAAAAAGGCGTAGAAAAAAAAGGTGTAGAAAAAAAAAGGTGTAGAAAAAAAAAGGTGTAGAAAAAAAAAGGTGTAGAAAAAAAAGGCGTAGAAAAAAAAGGTGTAGAAAAAAAAAGGCGTAGAAAAAAAAAGGTGTAGAAAAAAAAGGTGTAGAAAAAAAAGGTGTAAAAAAAAGGTGTAGAAAAAAAAGGTGTAGAAAAAAAAGGTGTAAAAAAAAGGTGTAGAAAAAAAAGGCGTAGAAAAAAAAGGTGTAGAAAAAAAGGTGTAGAAAAAAAAGGTGTAGAAAAAAAAGGTGTAGAAAAAAAAGGCGTAGAAAAAAAAGTGTAGAAAAAAAAGGTGTAGAAAAAAAAGGTGTAGAAAAAAAAGGCGTAGAAAAAAAAGGTGTAGAAAAAAAAGGCGTCGAAAAAAAAGGTGTAGAAAAAAAAGGTGTAGAAAAAAAGGTGTAGAAAAAAAAGTGTAGAAAAAAAAGGCGTAGAAAAAAAAGGTGTAGAAAAAAAGGTGTAGAAAAAAAGGTGTAGAAAAAAATGCGAAAAAAAAGGTGTAGAAAAAAAGGTGTAAAAAAAGGTGTAGAAAAAAAAGGTGTAGAAAAAAAAGGCGTAGAATAAAAAGGTGTAGAAAAAAAGGTGTAAAAAAAGGTGTAGAAAAAAAGGTGTAGAAAAAAAGGTGTAAAAAAAGGTGTAGAAAAAAAAGGTGTAGAAAAAAGGCGTAGAAAACAAGGTGTAGAAAAAAAAGTGTAAAAGAAAGGTGTAGAAAAAGGTGTAGAAAAAAAGGCGTAGAAAAAAAAACGTAGAAAAAAAGGCGTAGAAAAAAAAAGGTGTAGAAAAAAAGAAGAAAAGGAAAAGAAGACAAGGAAGATATTTTTGATACGTGTAGATCTTTTCTAAAGGGCTCGTACATGGGGGGGTACATAAAAGAGGGAGCAAATAACAGGCATAGTTACTAAAAGAAAAAGTACGTTAATTGTCCCAACACAATGATAATACATATATTGCTAATATCATAGAAGAGCGAGAGAGAGAGAGAGAGACAGACAGACAGACAGACAGACAGACAGACAGACAGAGACAGAGAGACAGAGAGACAGAGACAGAGACAGAGACAGAGACAGAGACAGAGAAACAGAGACAGAAAGACAGACAGATAGAGATAAAAAGAGAGAGATGTAAGATTGTTGTGAAGTAGTCGAACAGTAAAAAGAAGTAAAGTCGAGGTTGGGTTAAGATAACAAGTGTATTAACATAAAAGGTACAAAGGTAAGGAAACTGACTGGCACTCGGCTAGACAGTTACAATACTGTCCTTTTTCTCCCTGGTGATTGTCTACTCGCACTATTTATAGTGAGAACCGGTGTAGTTTCTCTTCTGTTAGAACGGCCGGTGTAACAAAGATTAAATGTAAACGAAGAGACAGAGAGGAAGAACATGAGAGAGAAAAGAAGGTTTAAAGAAAAGGAGAAAGTGTAAGATCAATGTTCCCCCCCCCATTCTCTCTCTCTCTGTCTCTCTCTCTCTTCTATCATTTGATCTCCTTTTGTTTTCGATGTGTTCAACAGATAGAGATAGATAGATAGATAGATAGATAGATAGATAGATAGATAGATAGATAGATAGATAGATAGATAGATAGATATAGATAGAAAGAGAGAGAGAGAGAGCGGGAAGGGTGTAACGTTGGAATAAATATAACTTACTTTATTATTGATTTTTTTGAGAGATGCGATCAAAGAAAGCCATGCAAATATGGCGAGCTGATTTGGGAGTCTAGTCTGACTGCGACTAGAATACATAGAGTCTCAAACGACTGCAACTATAAAAGAGGTCCGACAGGAAAGAGCGCCAACGCTGTAAAGACCATATGAAGAAAGTTAGCCACTCCTTACACGTCCGAGGGCTTCCAAAGACCAGACAGGAAACAGGAAATAAACTCGTTCTAAATTTCGCATTTGCGTAGCACGAGTCTTTCTTAACTTTCGAAAATAAAAGAGTGTATTCTATCGTCTGATAGTAGTGATTCGGGAAAATAACTTTGAATCTCGTTTAAGGCAGATCACTCTATGATTCCTAGGCCAACATAAATAAGCGACGTTAAGTTAGCCGTCCTTAAATGCGCTAGACAGAAAGAAAAAGACACTATAAAATAATGAATGCCGAATAAAATCCAGCAGAGAAAAGAACGAATAGTAAAATGACAGTGCTAAAAGGAATAAGTGATACAGACTAGGATATGACACTGATTATATGCGTATATGTCATTATCAAGGCTGGTTTTGTATTATTATTACTACTTGTAATGACGTAAAAAATTATGCTTTGTCAGTGTTCTCACTAATATTTATATAAAATCATAGTAATTAAATATTTCATATATATAAATTATTATTATTATTATTATCATTTTTGATGACATAAGGAAAATAAAACACCTACTGTTAACGTGTTATTTAGAGTGGAAGATTTCTTTCCAAATCCATTTCATACAGCGAGTGTTGTCTGACTTGCTATTGGCTTTCTAATATAAATCTTGCTAATGCTTTTTTGATTTCAATAGGATAGGACCGAACTATCGCGAGTTGGAAATAAAACGCGAGTAATTAATGACGACAACACTAACCTTGTCTTTCTTTTTATATTTTCTTTCTTTGATTATTAGGTGGTAGGGGGATAGATATTTAAAAAAATGACGCCGTATATTAAAAACATCGATGATGTTAGCGGTTAAAAATGGTTTGAGGTAATAGGAAAGAAAGAAAACGTCTCAAACTGAAAAGTTTTAAAAAAGAAAAAAGAAAGGGAAGAACCTATAAATCGTTATTGAAAGCAAAAAGGAAAAAAAGAAAGAACGAAGATGTCCGATTATGGAAATAGATTTGCGTTCTCCCTGCGTCTTGCAGACTGTTGTGTGTCGAGACGAATATATATTTACAAATAAATACACCTTCAGAGGTTGATGTAGTTTGCAGGAAGCATTGTGTGTAGTATATATAAAGATATAGATCATTTATAGGAGGCGATTCAAATGCAGAGGTGTATCGGAGATAAACGGGTTGAAAGAAAAATATAAATACAAAAGTGAAAGTGAAAGTAGTTTTTCGTTTTAAGTTTTTTCTCCTTTTAGTATTATAATTATTATTATTTACTCGCTAGGAGTTATTACACTGGTCATCGTCAGTGATCGCCCACTGCCAACAACCTGTGGTATTCCCTGGAATCTGAGTGACAACAAGTCTCCTCAGACTTCCAGTATGCTCCACCTCTTTTCGTTCATCACCGCTGATGACCTTGCGGTATCGCAACAGCCACCTACCACCGATTTCCCGCTGATAAGGGCCATTGGTCCCCTCTGGGGCCCGAGTGGCAACAAGCCTCCCCAAAGTCCCAGAGCTGTCCACGCTCTTCCAGTGGAGGTCTGGTTTGCGCTTTCCCTCCTCGACCCTCAGTCCATAATTTTCGTGGTGTCAGCCTATGCTTGCGTCTATTATTATTATTATTATTATTATTATTATTATTATTATTATTATTATTATTATTATTATTATTATTTACTCACTTGGAGTTCTCACACAGGTCATCAGTGATTGCTCACCGACAACCGGTGGTATTCCCTGGAGTCTGAGTGACAACAAGTCTCCCCAGATTTCCAGTATTCTCCACCTCTTTTCGATAGCCACCGCAAATAAATTTGCAGTATCAGAGCAGCCGTTTACCATTGATTTCTCGCTGGTAAGGACCATTGGTCTTCTCTGGGATTTGGGTGGCAATAAGCCTCCCCAAGGTCCCAGCAGTCTTTGCACTTCCAGTGGAGGTCTAGTTTGTGCTGTCCCTCCTCGGTCTTCTCATCCTCCTTGACCCTATGCAAATATTTTGTGTGGTGTCAGCCTAGGCTGGTACAATTTATATATATATATATATATATATATATATATATATATATATATATTTTTTTAATTAAAAAAAAAATTAAATTTTTTAATTATTATTATTATTATTATTATTATTATTATTATTATTATTATTATTATTATTATTATTATTATTAATAATAATAATAATAATAATAATAATAATACTAGTAGTAGTAGTATTCACCAGGTCATCACCAGAGACTACTCACTTATAATAACAGGTGGTGTTCCCTGGAGTCTGAGTGACAACAAGTTTCTCCAGATTTCCAGTACTCTCCATCTCTTTCGATAACTTTCGCAAATGACTTTGCTTTACGATAACAGCCGCTTACTATTGATTTCTCGCTGGCCGTGACCACCGGTCTTTACTAGGATTTGTGTGGCAATAAGCCTCCCCATACTTTACCAGTGGAGGTCTGTTAAGTGCTCTTCTTCCTCGGTCTCTCCACCTTCTTTGACCCTTCACAGATATTTTGTGTAGTATCAGCCGGGCTGATGCCCTTTTAGTAGGAGAAAGGCACAGTTTATAAGATTTATGGCAGTTTCAGTTCTATTGGTTTCATGCGATTTTTCTTCCATCTTTTTGTTTTACTTCTGTTGCAATTTCCGTGTGGCTTGTTAATGTTCGTCGTTTATGTAGGTTGGTTGCCGCATTCGAGAATTTTTCTTAAGATTTCAGCTGTTTTTATCATTGCTGTCCGTTGTATAGTCTCAATCTCCCCATTGATTTCAAGTTCTCCTAGTCTTTTTTCCAGGTTTTTCGGAGCTGTTCCTAGTGCTCCTACAATTACTGGTATTATATTGACTTTCTTCATGTTCCATATCCCTTTCAGCTGCCTGGAAAGCTCCGTGTATTTTTTTCTTTTTTCTGTATCTATGATCTTTACCCTTAGATCTGCTGGGACGGCAAAATTTACAATTTGGAAGTTTCTTTCTTTCTTGTTAACTATTATGACGTCAGGTCTCCTTGCTTGAATGAGTTTAGCTGTTTGCACCTCCATGTCCCAGAGGATTTTGTGATTTTCGTTTTCCAGTAGTGTCTCCGGTTTGTGTCTGTACCATTTGTCAGCATGTTCAAAATGAAGTCGTTAGCATAGTTCTCAATGTACTGCTTTTCCCACGCAGCCATGTAGGTTATTGTATTCTTTTTGGGCTAGTTTGCTGCATTCACTTATTATATGATTTACCGTTTCGTCTCTTCTTCTTCTTCTTCTTCTTCTTCTTCTTCTTCTTCTTCTTCTTCTTCTTCTTCTTATTTCATAGTAGTCTCAATTTTTTGATATTTTTAGTTGGATTTATTCATAGTTTTGAACATCAGATCAATTCCGTTGACTTGAGGAGACATTCAAGCTCTACCCAACACTTTCGCCGTTCCTAACAGGCAACCGTTTTGTAGAATTGAAAAATAAATTTTCTTGTCAATCTGTTTAAACCATTTATGGTGACTTTTCGTTCTGGTTCCAAGCGTTCCAATTACAGCGGGAATCACCTTGACTTCTTTAAATTTCCATAGTCTAACTAATTCCCATTTTAGATCTTGATATTTATTTATTTTATCGTGTTCTTTCTCCTGCACTCTGGTATCGAAAGGGCAGGATATATCAATGATCAAGCAAGTTCTCTTGTTTTTGTTTAAAAAGATTAAGTCGGGTTTTGAATGTTCAAGAACCTTTTCAGTCTGTATGCGCATCTTCCAAATAAGTTTGACATTGTCGTTTTCCTGTACCAATTCTGGGTTATGCTCATACCACTTCTCATTGTGGTCCAATTCATAAAATTTGCATATGTTCAAGTTTAGTACCTGAACGACATTGTCGAATCTCCATTTTTTATATTAATGTTGTGCCGATACAATATGCGCTAAGGTTGCTTCCCTGTCATTACAGAATTTGCACATCGGTCATTCTGCAGTTTTGTCAATGTAGTGTTTGATCTCCCTTGTGTGAGTGGCTTGTTCCTGGGCTGCCATTAAGGTGATCTCAGTAGATCTTTTGAGATTACCACTGACCGACAAATTCCAGCTGTCATTATCTCTAAATTAAGTATTTTTAAAAGAATGCACGGTATAATTTTTTTCCTAATAATTTTCCACTCTCTCTTGCAACCTTTGATTCTTTTTCACTTCAGTTCTTAATAATTCTTCTCTTTTCGATTCACGAAGAAGAATCTCATTACTTTCAGAAATATATTTATATAGACAACCTTTTTTTTATATTCACACCATGTTCAACACTAAGTAGACCTCGACCACTTTCTTTTCTAGGTAGATGCACTCGATCTACATCCCCTTTCTTTGCAAAAACTCCATAAATTGTAAATATTTTCCGTGTTTTGGTGTCCAAACATTTTTATTCATTTACATTCCAGTCAGTTATACCAGTAGTATATCGAATGATCGCCACTGCCATGACATTGATAGCATAGATTGTATTTCGACTGTCGAGATGCGATGTAAGAATAACCCTTATCTTTGCGTTGTACTCAGCTGTGACCTGGTTTTTCCTTTCCCTGTTTTTAATCTTATCTGCTTTCAATATTCCTAAGTATTTGTCGCCCCCCCTCATTGTCAACCTTTTTTATCAGATCTGTTGTTGGGAGTTCAAAGCTATCTGAATGGACGAGTGTACCTCTTTTTATAACATGAATAGCACATTTGATGATGTCAAATTTTATTCGTATGTTGTCACTAAATAATCTGATCGTATTAAGTGGTTGACTGTAGGAAGTCTTCTCCCACGTTCATATCCTGTATTCATATTTCGTAAAAAAAGTGTAATCGGTATCAAACTGATGGCAAAAATCAGAGAGGAAAGACTATCACGTTAGAAAAACCCATCCTTTTCACTTAACCTAATGCAAAAAATCCTGAATATAAATTGTCTTCCTATTTCCTCATGCTATTCTTTAAAGCTGTTTGAATGTTGGGGCTATTCCGAAAATCTCCAAGCATTTGTGTATCTATGAATGAGACACCATGTCAAATGGCTTGTTATAATCTACCCACCCCATGACAATGTTAGTAGTTCTTTGTTCTCAGCATTATTTTATCGATCAGAAGCTGATCCTTGGTGCCACATAGTCTTTTCGGCAGCCTTACTGTTCCTCGGGCAGCAAATTGTGTTGGTCCAAATGACTATAGATACATTCAGACAATATGTTAGTGAAAAGTTTCCACATAACTGAGAGGCAAATGATTGGTCTAAAGTTTTTCACTTCACCCCCTTTTGTTTTATCTTTAATGATAAAGATTGTAGTGCCCTTTGTCAGCCACTTAGGGAAGCTAGCTGTCGTCAAACAGTCATTTATAATTGCTGCTAGATGTGGGTAAAGAGCCGGAAGGTTTTTAAACCAGTATCCCTGGACTCCGCCAGATCCGGGTGCTTTTCAAATTTCAAAGATTTCTAACTCTCTCCTTTAGCATATCAACGGTGACTGTTTGTAGCTTTATTATAGACGACCCTTTCAATATCTTTGATCTATTCTGCAGCATCGTGTTGTTTTACTTCCTTTTCCCAAATGCATTTCCAGAATCTACGAGATTGGTCAGCATCAGGTATAACGCCATTCTTTCTTTCAATTCAAAAAGAAGTTTCTGGTTGTTTTCAGTCTGTTTTGCCGATACTGCTCAGTTCTGTCACTGTAAAGTTTAACTTCGTCAGTTTTAGCTAAGACACGCTGTTTCAGTTTTTCAATTACACATTTGAAACCTTTTCGGTGTATGTCAAACCTACGAATTAGTCTATTCACGAGCACTCTGACTTTTAGGTCTGCCATTTCTGACAGCTTGCACTTTACTTAAATTCTTTCTAAGTTGTTTTACTTACCCATTTAAACATTTCCACCATCTTTCTTTACTTCTTTTTCCGCTTTTCTATCTCGAGTAGCTTTGGCACAATATTGGTAGCAGCTTTAATAACTTTATTGCACTGATCGAGATTATTCACAAATAAAAAATGGCAAAACTTCATTAACTTTAACGGTGACAGTTTTAAGACTCTTCCTATTGACAAATCGCAGGTTCGACGGCTGTTCTAAATTGTCAGCTCTAAGCTTTTCGTCTAACAATCTGAAAATATCAATATCTTCTTCTGTCATCCCATGTTCTATCATATGTTTTACGATTGCATCTGTGGAAACAGCCTTATTACCATTAGTAACACTATTTTCGATTTCAGGGTTAGTTGTTGCTTCTACCCTAGACATTTCTTCAACTAAATCAAGTTTATTGATCTCCACAAGCTCATCTATGTCTCCTCTCGAATTTTCAGTATTTAGTTCTTCAATTTCAATAGCAAATAACTATTCATTCGTTCTAATCACACGGGCTTGTCCTGCAAGTTTTTGCTCTATTAATTCAAACAGGCCTATCGCATTCCAGCTTCGGTGCATTCGTTGTCTATATCGTCTTTTATGAATATAACTCTTCAAATAACATTTACTGACAATTCTATTTAAGGCCTTAGTCCAATTAGTTCTAGTTTTAATGTTAGTGTTTCGAGGGTTTCCCTGGATAACGACCTGCGAAGCCTCGCTCGTTCCCCTACCGGACGTAAGACCTGCACTTGACGTTCCCGACCCACTTACGTCGTTTTTCGTTTGATAATTTTGAACACTCATATTAAAATAATAGAAAGACTTGTTTGTGCAAGGTTTTCTTTCTGTAGTATTTTTTTTCGAGGTACCATCTCTAGGAGAGTTGCTAACCAAAGCTTAAGACCAAATCCTGGCAATAAAACGTAGTTAAACCACGCCAGATATCAACATGCCATTTACAACTGACGTTGCGTTTCATCAGGTATTTGTTATCCGTAGATATGTTGCGTTCATTACGCCTTACTGGAGCCTTTCTACATCGTTTGCCGTTCGACACATAATAGGATTATTGTTATTATCATCATTATCATTATCACCATTACTATTATTATTATTACTATTATTATTATTATTATTATTATTATTATTATTATTATTTACTCACTAGGAGTTATCACACTGGTCATCGTCAGTGGTCGCCCACTGCCGACAACCTGTGGTATTCCATGGAGTCCGAGTGACAACAAGTCTCCTCAGGCCTCCAGTATGCTCCACCTCTTTCCGTTCATCACCGCTGATGACCTTGCAGTAATCGCAACAGCCACCTACCAACGATTTCCCGCTGATAAGGGCCATCGGTCCCCTCCGGGGCCCGAGTGGCAACAAGCCTTCCCAAGGTCCCAGTTATTATTATTATTATTATTATTATTATTATTATTATTATTATTATTATTATTATTATTATTACTACTACTACTACTACTACAACTATTATTACATTCTATTTGTCATCATCATTCTTATTACTATTATTGTTAATATAATTATTATTATGACATATTATTATTATAAAGAAAAGTCTACCGATGTTATGAAAAATCATCAAAAATCTTTTTTATGGTGTTGTTTTTGTCTTTTCTTCAAAACCACGAATGCATCTGTTTCAAGCGATATTCATCGATATTATGAAATAATATGTCTGTTTTTGATTTTTAATTTATTTCAAATCCCCGACGCGACCATTTGAGTTGTAATCATCGGATGCTATGAACAATATTGTTCTTTGATTGATGGTTTTGTTACAAATCCCGACGCGACCGTTTGGATTGTAATAATCCGATGTAATGAAAAATATTTCTTGATTTGGTTGATAATTTTGTTTCAAATCCTCGACGCGACCGTTTTAATTGTAATCATACAATGTTATAAAAACTATTTCTTGATTTGGTTGATAATTTTGTTTCAAATTAGCGACCGTTTGAATTGTAATCATCCGATGTTACAAAAACTATTTCTTGTTTTTTTGATATTTTTTTTTCAAATCCTCGACGCGACCGTTTGGATTGTAATCATCCGATGTTATGAAAACTATTTCTTAGATTGGTTGATCATTTTGTTTCAAATTCGCGAAGCGACCGTTTGAATTGTAATCATCCGATGTTATAAAAACTATTTCTTGTTTTGTTGATAATTTTGTTTTAAATCCTCGACGCGACCGTTTGGATTGTAATCATCCGATGTTATGAAAACTATTTCTCATTTTGTTGATAATTTTTTTTCAAATCCTCGACCCGACCGTTTGGATTGTAATCATCCGATGTTATGAAAACTATTTCTCATTTTGTTGATAATTTTTTTTCAAATCCTCGACGCGACCGTTTGGATTGTAATCATCCGATGTTATGAAAACTATTTCTCATTTTGTTGATAATTTTTTTTCAAATCCTCGACGCGACCGTTTGGATTGTAATCATCCGATGTTATGAAAACTATTTCTCATTTTGTTGATAATTTTTTTTCAAATCCTCGACGCGACCGTTTGGATTGTAATCATCCGATGTTATGGAAACTATTTCTTGTTTTGGTTTATAATTTTTTTCAAATCCTCGACGCGACCGTTTGGATTGTAATCATCCGATGTTATGAAAACTATTTCTCATTTTGTTGATAATTTTTTTTCAAATCCTCGACGCGACCGTTTGGATTGTAATCATCCGATGTTATGAAAACTATTTCTCATTTTGTTGATAATTTTTTTTCAAATCCTCGACGCGACCGTTTGGATTGTAATCATCCGATGTTATGAAAACTATTTCTCATTTTGTTGATAATTTTTTTTCAAATCCTCGACGCGACCGTTTGGATTGTAATCATCCGATGTTATTAAAACTATTTCTCATTTTGTTGATAATTTTTTTTCAAATCCTCGACGCGACCGTTTGAATTGTAATCATCCGATGTTATGAAAACTATTTCTCATTTTGTTGATAATTTTTTTTCAAATCCTCGACGCGACCGTTTGGATTGTAATCATCCGATGTTATGAAAACTATTTCTCATTTTGTTGAAAAATCTTTTTCAAATCCTCGACTCGGCCGTTTGAATTGTAATCATCCGATGTTATAAAAATAATTTCTTGTTTTTTTGATGATTTTATTTCAAATCTTCGACGTGACCGTTTTGATTATAATCATCCGATGTTATAAAATGTATTTCTTGATTTGGTTGATAATTTTGTTTCAAATCCTCGACGTGACCGTTTTGATTATAATCATCCGATGTAATGAAAAATATTTTTTGATAGTGATGATGATTTTGTTCCAAATCCTCGACTGTTTAAATTGTAATCATCCGAAATTATGAAAAATATTTTTGCTTTGCAAATAAATTGTTGTTGTTATTATTATTATTATTATTATTATTATTATTATTATTATTATTATTATTATTATTATTATTATTATTATTATTATTATTATTATTTGTACTCACTAGGAGTTCTCACACAGATCATCGTCAGTTATTGCTCACCGACAACAACCAGTGGTATTTCCTGGAGTCTGAGTGACAACAAGTCTCTCCAGACTTCCAGTGTTCTTCACCTCTTTTCGATAACGATGCGGTATCGCAATAGTCTCTTACCATTGATTTCTCGCCGGTAAGGACAATTGGTCTTCTCTGGGATTTGGGTGACAACAAGCCTCTCCAAGGTCTCAGCACTCTCTGCACTTTTCCAGTGGAGGTCTGGTTTGTGCTGTCCCTCCTTGGTCTTCTCATCCTCTTCGACCATCTACAAAATATGTTGTCTGGTGTCAGCCTAGGCCGGCACCAGTTAAATAAATAAATAAATGAATAAAATAATATTTCTTTAAATTAATTAAAAAAAAAAAAAAATTCTTTTTAATTTTTACATTTTTTCCCTTCAATTCATTTTTCCCCCTTTTCTCTTCCCTTATGGTAAATTTAAAAAAAAAAAATATTTTTCATTTTTTGGGGGTGGGGGAGAGGGAGGAGCTTATAGTGTTTCTTGTAATTTCTGTTTCTTGGTTCATTTTTGTGTAGTGATAGCTGAGGCCGGTGTAATTTATTGGGGAGGGGGGAGATTATGAAGTGCCGTTTCTTGCAGTTTCTGTTCCTTGGCTCTTGTTGTGGTGTTCTTCGTGTGGTCTTGTTTTCTCCGTTGTAAATTCCTTTTGATTGGTTAGCCTTTGTAGCTTATGTGTGTTAGTTTCCGCATTCGAGGATTTTCCTTAAGATTGCAGCTGTTTTGATCATTGCCGTCCTTTGTATGGTTTCGATAGTCCCTTTGATTCCAATTTCTCCAAATCTTTTCTCCAGTTTTTTTGGGATTGTTCCTAGTGCTCCTACGATTATTGGTATTATACTAACTTTCTTCACGCTCCATATTCCTTCCAGTTCTCTGGCTAGTTCTGTGTATTTACTTCGTGTTTCCGTGTCTTTGATCTTCACTCTGTGGGCTGCTGGAACGGCGAAGTCTACGATTTTACAAGATTTTTCATTTTTGTCTATTATAATAACATCAGGTCTCCTTGCTTATATGAGTTTATCTGTTTGTATATCCATATCCCATATATGTGTTTTTCGTTTTCCAGTACTGTTTTTGGTTTATGTTTGTACCATTTGTCTGCATATTCGAAATTCAATTGTTTGCACAGTTCCCTGTGTATTACTTTCCCAACACAATCATGTCTGTTCTTGTATTCTTTTTAAGCAAGTTTGCTACATTTACTTGTTATATGATTTATTGTTTCGTCTTTTTGTCCACACAGTCTGCATTTATTGTTTTCCTGGTTTTATCTATTTTAGCTTTAATGTAGTTTGTCCTAATCGCATTGTTCTGTGCAGCCATCAGTAAAGATTCCGTTTCTCTGTTCAAGTTTCCTTTTCTTAGCCATGTCCAGCTATTTGCGTTGGTTTCTTCTCTTGTGAGTCTTATGAAGCGTCCATGTAGTTATTTTTCTTCCCATTTTTCTTTTCTTGTCTGTTTGTGTCCAGTTTCGATGCTTCCTGCGTTGTTCGTTGGGACGGTATCTCTTGCTGTGGTGATCAGCCTTTCTGTGTTCTGGTTTATGTATTTCTCCAGCTCGTTTTTAGTGTCGTCCACACAGTCTTCTATACTTACCAGTCCTCTTCCCCCTTCGTTTCTCTTCACGTAGAGTCTGTCTGTATCGTCTTTTGGATGTAGTGCATTGTGCATAGTCATTAACTTTCTAGTCCTCTGATCAAGGCGCCTGAGTTCTTCTTTAGTCCAGTTTATGAGTGGTCCAGAATATCTTATTAGTGATACTGCCTAGGTATTTATTCCTTTGATTAGGTTTCTGCTATATAATTTTGTTTCTAAGAGCTTTCTTGTTCTTCTCAGGTATTCTTTTCCAATCTTCTCTTTCATTTCTGTTGATTTGATTGTGTCTGCTTCCAAAACTCCCAAATATGTATAGCTCTCTTGATCATCTAGCGCCCTCATCTGCTCTTGGTTGGGTAGTTCCATGCCCTCAGTCGTCTCCAACTTTCCCTTTTTAATCTCTAGCAATGCACACTTTTCCATTCCGAATTCCATTTGAATGTCCTGACTGAAGATTCTGGTCGTATTTATCAGCTTTTCCAGTTCCTTTTTGCTTTTTGCAAATAGCTTCAGGTCGTCCATGTACATGAGATGGTTTATTCGTTGTTCTCTGCCTGTGAACTTGTATCCGACATCACATTTCCTGAGTATGTAGCTGAGTAGCATCATGGGTATGATAAACAGTAGTGGTAATATAGAGTTTTCTTGGAAAATGCCTCTCTTTATTTTTATCTCCGTCAAGTATTGTCCTCCAGCTGTCAGTTCTAATCTCCATGTTTCCATTGCTTTCTTGATGAAATTAATAATCCTGTTGAGTATATTGTACATTTTTAAACATTCAATTATCCATGCTTGAGGGATTCTGTCGTACGCTTTCTTGTAGTCAATCTATGCCATAGATATGTTCTTTTTCTTGCTTTTAACTTCTTTCAGGATCTTTTGATCTATGTATAACAGATCATGCGCTCCTCTTTTCCCTTTCTGGCATCCTTTTTGTTCCTCGGGAAGTAGTCCACGACTGTTCAGAGAATGGTAAATTTGCTCTCTAAGTTGTGCTGTTAGGATTTTCCACAATCTCGGTAAACAGGTTATTGGTCTGTAATTGCTTGGAGTAGTTCCCTTCTTGGCGTCTTTTTGTATGAGAGTTGTCCTTCCTCTGGTCATCCACTCTGGTACATCTGTTTTATGGATACATACTCTCAGTTTCTGTGCTAGCCTTTCATGTAGGGTCGTGAATTTTTTAAACCAGTACGCATGTATTCCATCGTGACCTGGTGCTTTCCAGTTTGTCATTTTCTTTAGTGTTGTCTTAATAATTTCTTCATTAATTTCTGTTTCCGTTCCTTCTTCAATTTCTAGAAGTTTATCTTTCATGTCTTTCAGCCATTTAGCATTTTTGTTATGATCTTCAGCATTTTCCCATATCTTGCTCCAGAAATGTTTTGTTTGTGTCGGGTCCGGTTGTTCTGTTGTTGTTCTTACTCCGTTTACGTTTTTGTAAAACTGCCTCTCATTGTTTTCAAAGGTCCTGTTTTGTTTGTACTGTTCCGATTTGTATCTGTATCGTCTCAATCTTCCTTCATTTGCTGCTATCTTTTGTTTTAGTTCCTCGTGTTTCTTATTTAGTCTTTCCTTGCGATTCAGATTTCTGCTCTTCCATCGGTTATTGTTCTCCTTCATCATATTCACGGTTTTAGCTTCCTTTTGAAGTTTGGTGATCTGTGTTTCCAGTCTGATCTCCCATCCAGATTATTATAATTATTATTATTATTATTATTATTATTATTATTATTATTATTATTATTATTATTATTATTATTTGCTCTCAACGTCACTAGATGTAGGGCTTTGTATGATACACATGGCTTTGTATTATAGAGTTTATGATGGGAAGGGATAAACGTGTTCTAATGCACGTTATTTTTATTATTAGTCTTTATTTTAAATTTTTTTAACATAATTCACCTCACTGTTAACGTAAGGGGCTGCTGAGAGTTTGAGTGTAAGTTTAGTGTGTCACCTTAATTTTAGAGCTGTGTAGCAAGATGTCTGTTTACATTAGTTTTAAACCTCTGCATTTCGGTACAGTCGGGAAACAGGGAGCAGGGAGGGAGTTCCAGAGGCCAGCAACACGAGGAAAGAAGCTGTTGGAGTAGAAGACTCTCCGGCATCTGGGGACCTCCACAGTGAATGGATGGGATTTAGCTGATTGTCGAGTTGGTCTAGTGTATTTACGTCCCAGGGGGCATATATATATATATATATATATATATATATATATATATATATATATATATATATATATATATATATATATATATATAAAGTTATTAAAGCCTTTCGTAACTAAAGTCCTAGTTTCGCAAACAAACACCTGTATATTATTGCTATTTACACTACACCAACTTTAGTCTTACCGATCGTTGATTATTAAAGTGACTTCCCGACAAAATCTTTCTGACATCTCTGGCACTTTGCCAGCGAACTTTTCCCAAGTTGACATTACCCAATTTCGAACTAATAATCTCACACGGATGTCTGGGGTATATACACCCAGTCTCAAAGCGAGTTGGTTCGGAGATTCATAGACAGTTGTGTTATTGTTATGCACAGGTTGTCCGATACCAAATGAACACGCAGCTAAAATCTAATTATTATGTTAATTATTAAGTTGTAAAACTCATTTATGAAAATCTTGAGTTTTGGTGCATTTCTATTATGCACAGCTTCACTGAACCAATTTAGTACACAGCTAAAGTATAATTATAAAGACAATAACTGAGTCGTAAATACTAAGTAATAATGGCACAATTAGAAGATAAATCTAATTAAAACGACTTCAAGGAATTGGAAGTTACCATGTATATATATAAGTAGTAGTAAGCTATATATATATATATATATATATATATATATATATATATATATATAATCCAGGTAAAACATCCACAGGGTAGTAATCCAAAGAATTTCAACTGGGGTTGTAAAAAAGTCCTCAATATCAAATAGAGCTTTTGTATATGATTATTTTTTTTACTTTATTTTATTTTACTTAATTTTATTTTATTTTATTTTATTTTATATTTTATATTTTATATTTTTTAAATTTTATCTCTTATATTAATATTATTTATTATTTTTTTGATTTTGATTTTGATTTTGATTTTAACATTTTTATTCTTAACACGTGACTTTCTAAATTTTGAAATTTTAAATTTCTTTTCTTTTTTCTCCATTTCATTCTTTCCAAATATTATCTAAGGTTAAGATCGGATTCTAACTCTTCCTGATGAGATCTCAGTTTATAATAGCTGTTGATAGATAACATCGACATGCCAGTGTCGCAGATTTGGTACATGTCTGTGTAAATAAAAATAATCATATATATATATATATATATATATATATATATATATATATATGATAAAGAATAGAAATAATATTTCGACGTAGTTACAAATGAAAAAGGAAAACCTATATTATTTATGTATTCACCAACGTTTCGCCTTCATGTAAATCATCCAGAGGAAGTGTTTTAAATGAAGACGTAACGTTTAGGAATGAATAACTAATTTAGGTTTTCATTTTTGATTTTTAATATACGTATCGAGCACTGTTGAAGCTAATACTGAAAATTGATACATAAAAAATTATATTTCCTTATAAAATTTGATGTTGATACATGAAACAGTAAAATTATATATATATATATATATATATATATATATATATATATATATATATATATCCTTTCTCGCAGATTAGTTGCAACAAAAAAACCTATAACGTGCTTAATCGTAGGTTCTACAAGAGCTAATATAAATTATTTTATTTAAATACGATACATTGCAGCGTCTCTTGTGAATACCTGGGTATTATCAATCTGGTTATCTTAAATCCAGGATAACCATATTGATAACACCCAGATATCCACAACAGACACTGTAATGTGTAGTATTTAAATAAATAATATATATATATATATATATATATATACATGTGTGTGTGTGTCAATGATAAATAAACACAAACATAATTACCAATAATAACAATAGTAGTGTTAGCAATACTATTTATGTCCACAATAATACCAATCTATGTAATTGCAGAACAATAAAAAATTGCCCACTAATAAATAAATGTTTAACATATAATACAAAAAAACAATAAACAATAGCATCAACATTAAACAAAAAAGTATACATAGAGGTTACGAAGAATAGTCAACACATGATGACATTAAAAAGTGAAAGATACAGAAAGACACTGTAGAAACAAAAATATACAAACATTAGCCTTAATATCAATTAGGCAATTTTAGAATTAACTCTTCATTGCAACATTAATAGTAGGAATTGTAAATTTGTAACGTTTTCGTTACCAAAAACGTGCGGCTATTTGCGTGCGCACTTATTCTTTTTTTCATCTTTTGCGCATTCATTAATTCCTTAGTCCTCTTCTTATTTTTTAATTGAATTGACAACCGTCTAAATTCCCCTGGCATAAACGTGTGCGTAAAATACCTTTTTCTCTTCGCTATAGTGCAAGCAGCGCGTTATATTTTCGTCGTTTACATCTCTTTCATTGCATTAATTCTTACGTCTAGTGGTCGCTGCGTTTTCTGATTGTCTTCTTTTACATGGCCGTGATCGTCATCAGTTGAGCTTGACAAGTATAAATGTGTATCTTATACAGAAAGGAAACGAAAGACGGCAGATCTTAGAGTTTTTAAAGTTTTATCCGAGAAAGAAATATTCACGTTAGCAGATTAAGCATACTTCTCTCGAGAGAAAGAGACTACATTTGTTATTTTTAAATACTTAATAGCTAACTAGTCAGATGGATATATGGAGGAAGATAACGGACAGACATACATCTTGGGCCACATTTTCGCTTATAGCGATTATCAAAGTTTTCCTTTTAAGTATTGATTCTCAAACATTAACTCTCTGACCAATCGACAACGTGACGTCATTACCCATGTCCCCCAGATACCTCTTTGTGGCTGATCTATTATGATCTCACACATGAAACTTAATCTTACAGGTCGTACTTGTTTATTATTCAGCCTGGGAATTAGTCTGTTTTACAGATTTCGTGTCACCACGGCATGCACTGTTCGCCTGACTTAAAAGTTCATACTAGTTCATGTAATTGCTCTCCGACAACGGCAATCCATAACATTATGCTTAGAGGAATATATTAACTCATCAAGTTTAAAAACAAAATAAATCTATTAAATAAAAAAAAACAAGAATCTCTAGAAAAATGCAGACACATAAACAAATACTTGCTTTGCTATTTAAGCTCATATTAAATTATAAATCATACGCTTTTCTGTAGAGAAAATTAATACCTAATAAATAACACAAAAGTATGCAAATTAGAATAGCGGAATAATAATAACAAACAAGTTTCTATTAGTGATGACAAAGCAGGGTGAATTAAAACAACCAATACACATATATAAATTTAAATACAAATTAAAATGATAATAAAACGTGAATAGATGACTCTTGTGTAATACCATGAAACTGTAGTAATGTTTTAAACCTGATCGCATTCTATTATTCTGCCTCTTTTCCCCCCTCTCTCTTTCTCCCTCTCGCTCTCTCTCCCTATACACACACACACACACACACACACACACACACACACACACACACACACACACACACATATATATATATATATATATATATATATATATAAATATTTCTCTCTATCTCTCTCTCTCTATATATATATATATAAAGAGAGAGAGAGAGAAAGAGAGAGAGAGAGAGAGAGAGAGAGAGAGAGAGGAAGAAATTTAAATATATTCGGGGAAAGAAGGTAAACTATTATGTACATACATATCTACGCATGTATGTACATAATTTATTACCTTCTTTTCTCAAACATATTTATATTTATGGTACTCAGATTACATATATTTCCCCAAACTGCAGATCTTTTCGCCTTTGTCAATTTTTAAACTTTACTCTTGATAAAGCCCTCCTAACAGTTCGGGCAAAACGTTGAGATGAACTATTATTTAAGATCTTTCCATTTCCATTTGATCCCATACCGTCGGATTTATTTTATCTTTTATTTGTCACCCCCCACACACATATATATATATATATACATATGTATAGGTAGATAGATAGATAGATAGATATGTTATGATGGTTATATAGATAGATATATAGATAGATAGATAGATAGATAGATAGATTGATAGATAGATAGATTGATAGATAGATAGATATGTTCGAAGCATTATGCGTATTATATACACATACAGATAGATGCATGAAACAATTTTGCTACATTAATAATAATAATAATAATAATAATAATAATAATAATAATAATAATAATAATAATAATAATAATAATAATAATAATAATACATTTTGGAAAGTATGCTTATTAAAGTCTATGGCAAGGCGTTAAATACAAAATACAAAAACACGCAAATATATAAAGAAATTTTTTTTTTTCGAGTTGTTTTTAAAATATAACGGTTTATTTGACAAATAACTGAATAATTCTGGCTTCCAATGAAGAGATTCTACGCCCAAAATAAACCGTTATATTAGAAAACCAACTCGGCAAATATTTTCTTTTTAATATATATATATATATATATATATATATATATATATATTTGCGTTTTTTGTATTTTGTTGTTAACGCATTGTCATAGCCTTGAATACGCGTACTTTGCAAACTTTATTATTATTATTATTATTATTATTATTATTATTATTATTATTATTATTATTATTATTATTATTATTATTATTATTATTATTATTACCAATGTAGCAAAATTGTTATCTATCTATCTATCTCTCTCTCTCTCTCTCTCTCTCTCTCTCTATATATATATATATATATATATATATATATATATATATATATATATATATTTATGGAAAATGAAAGAGGAAAGCCTTAAAATATGTTATTTATGTATTTATCGACGTTTCGTCTTTATTGAAAGATTTCCTCAGGATGAAGAAAACAATGTAGAAAAATCATACAGAATATTTATTTTGATTTGTCAGAAAGTGTCCAGACTTGGGCGTGGCTGTAGACGCGAATAAGCAGAAAATGAAAATCATGATTTTGGATATGGCGTTATCACCAGCAGTCTGTCTTAGCCATGCCGAAGTCTGGACACTTTCGTACAAATCAAAATTAATATTCTGTGTGATTTTTATACATTGTTTTCTTCATCCTGGGGAAGTCTTTCGATAAAGACGAAACGTTGATAAATACATAAATACCATAGTTGTTGGTTTTCCTCTTTCATTTTCCATTACGTCGGATAATTTTATCCCCTAATATATTTATATATATATATATATATATATATATATATATATATATATATATATATATATATATATATATATATATATCAATAAATCGGGTGTGTAAAAATAATGTAAAACGATATTCTTTCGAATGAAACCTGAGTAAGTATAATGTTAGAGTAATGGAAATGTTGATTATAAGTTAACAGACTAGAGTCTGTCTACTTGTTGGTATATTGCGTCATAGACAGGAAGTCACCAGAGATACGTAACGGGTAGGCATAAACAGCATATTTTTTCCTGGACTTTAAGAGAGAGAGAGAGAGAGAGAGAGAGAGAGAGAGAGAGAGAGAGAGAGAGGGGGGAGGGATGGGTTGGGGATTTTATATACTACATACTGAAAAAAAAAGAAGCAAAACCCCGGAAACTTTGTGTTATTAATGTCAACCGCTGTTATTAAGAAACACGCAACACGCCAGAACAACAACGGAAAAGAAGATGTAAACAACAAACGGTTACTACGTGTCATCAAACGAACAAAACACAAGCTGTCTACATAATGAGCCGCCGTCCGGATAATATGATGGGATCGAAGTATTACTTCTTTTAGTGCTACAAATTCCATCTTTGTCTCGGAAGAGACCATAGCTTTCATAACGTTTACGGGTCTGGGTTCATCCTGAACATCACAATGAAATCCAGTCTCTAAATTCCAGAAGATCCAAAGAACATCTCCGGACAAGCCCACAAAATAATTAATGCCCACCGCCACAGCGGGTCTTGAGAGACAAATCCGAGACAATCCACTACACCACGTTTTGTAAGTACAGATTTCAAACATACATACACACCCATTTGATAGAAAATTATATGAGACTATTCAACAGATAAAAAATCTCAAAGTAACAACAGACATTAAAAAACGAACAAGAATTAAAAATAAAACACGGGCTTTCAATTTATGGCATGTATTTTAAAACACGGTTTGTGTTTTTGTGTTTTTTTTTTGCAACATGGTAAAACCTGTAACACACAAGAGTTATAAACCCACTTCGTTATGACGGAGCACACACACACAGACAGACAGACACGCACACACACACACACACACACACATACATATATATATATATATATATATATATATATATATATATATATATATATATATATATTTCAGAACATAAAGATAATGAACGGTTATGGGTTGTTACAGTTAAAGAAAAACTACATTAAACTGTTTGATATACGTTGTATGAGGCAATGTTCATTTCAAGTCATCATTTGTTAAACGGAACTGATAAACACTTAAGAATGGTTGATGTTTATCTTTTACAAACAATTCGATTCATCAATAAAATTTAGTAGAAAAAAGATTACGAACAATTTATAATAGTACAGAGTGTTTGAGACAAATTTGATACTTTTTGGCAAGAGAAAGAAAAGACATCATATCTTGGCCAATAATTAAAAAACAAAGGTGCTGTATTGATCTAAACTACTGTAAAATTACAGACACACACACACACACACACACACATATATATATATGTATATATATATATATTAAAACAAGGAATACAAAAAAATACCTTTACACTATGGCTTTTTAAAGATAACGCTTTTATCATCAGAAGGTCTGAGCAATAATAATCATTGGTGATGAAGTGTTGAGATATTTTGCATCTAGTTTTGTTGCATGTTTTGTTTCCTTGAGGTGTGAGGCTGTGGTGTTTTTTGATGGATGTTAGTAGAGAATGTAGGTTCGGGGTTTGTTGTATTTTGTATTGAAGATGGGGTCATGTTGTATCCGTTTTAATATCTGGTTGGGGTGTTGTGTAATTTGTTGGTGTTGTGGTTTAAGTCAAATACCGTTGATATTTGTGAGGATGATTTTTTTAATTGTTTTTGTAAGTAGATTTTTTCTGCTTATAGTTGATGCTTTTCTAATAGATTTTTAAATTATTTTGAGAGTGTAGTTTGTATGAAAGAAGTGGTTAGTTAAAATTCCCATCTGTGTGTCATACTCAGTTGAGTGTGAACACATCCTTTTGATGCGTAGGCATTGGCTGAAAATAATGAATCTTTTGTGGTGATAGAGTTGCAGCTGTCAAAATTAAGGTACGCATACCCGTTCGTTGTAGAGTGATGTGGTGATGTGATTGTTATTGGTGTTGTTCCAGGTCGTTTATAAATGGAATTTGTGTGGTGGAGTGTTCTGTAGTGAATTTTATACTGTTGGGACAATTGTTGAGGTGTTGGTAAAAGTCCATCAGTGACTCTTCGTCGATTGCATGTTGGCATAGCTGGGGGCCATTTTTATTCCCATGGCTGTGCATATTACTTGTAAAAAGTGTTGATTGTTAAATGTAGTGTTGTTGTGTGTCAGGATGAATTTTATGATGTTGTATATATCGTTAATGTTGATGCCTTGTAGGTTTGGGTGAGTGTGTGTGTGTGTGTGTGTGTGTGTAAAAAATCATTCCCTGTGGAATATTGGAATAGTGTGAGGATACATTCATTGTGACGAGAATTGCGTTGTTTGGTAGGTTTCATACCATGTGTAGAATCTGTAGGAAGTGTGTGGTGTCCTTAAGATAGCTGGGGATGTTCGACAAAAGGAATTGAAGGATATACAGGGTGATTCATAAGTCACTTCACTTAGCTATTTATTTTTGAAATTCTAAAGTTAAAAAATACGGTAATACAAAACAGAAAGTTTATTCAACAAATTCATGTAGGGGAGTTTAAAATTACAGCAAATTTTCAAAATTTCCACCTTCGTTCTGCATGCATAGCTCCATTCTTTTTGCAAGGAATTTACGACTCTTTATAGCATAAAATTTAAATAAATAAAAATAAATATATATAGAAAGAAATATATAAACGAACAAATTTAAAATAACAAATAGCAGTAATTAGAGTGTAAGATAACAATCATCAAAAGTTCATAGTATGTTTGTGCTTCATATGGTAATCATTTTAAATAGCTAAGTGACTTATGAATCACCCTGTATATATATTCCTGAGAGGTCAATTTAATGTGTGGTCGACTGATTTAGTGGAATTGTTGCAATCAAATTACATGTGAGTAAAATTGAAAAGAGGTGAAAAGAAAGAGAGAAGCAAAGAAGAAAAAAAAAGAAAGTAGTGGGGGAGTAGGAGAGAATTCGAAAGTAAGACAGCATGAGGAATATGATAGAGAGATACATAGATAGAGTGTAAGAGATGAGAAGGAAAGGGTAAGATGCGTAAAAAGGGAATACAATTCGAGACACAACACCCGGGAGAGAGAGAGAAAGAGATCGATATATATATATATATATATATATATATATATATATATATAGAGAGAGAGAGAGAGAGAGAGAGAGAGAGAGAGGGGGGAGTGGAGGGAGAGAAATTAAGAAGACATAACAAAGGAATGAACTGTAGAGGATTGAAAACAAAAATATCCATCTTCTAGCTAAAAACATAAAAAAAAGTCTGACAGTTTGATAACTATTTCGGCAAACCAGAAGAATCCCCGACTCAAAGTCCGCAGTAAACAATGTCCGGTCAGAATCACTTCCTGATATTAAACACTTCCTGTTCCGGGTCACTTACTTTTGTTGTTTACCAAGTGTTGTGCTAATTTTTATTGATTAATTAATTTATTAAATCGTTAGGTGAAAGTACAGAATAGTTAACAAAGCCCCTAATTCTCCATGTTAAGAATAGCTTTCTAAATAATTTTCTGCGGTTTACTGACCGTGCTGAAATAAAGTTATTATTTAGAAAGCCATTCTTAACACGGAGAAGGGGCTTTGTTAACTCTTCTGTACATTCACTTAACAATTTAATAAATAAATTAATACATTTGGGAAACTGAACCTTTCGTCGGAGGTTATATTACGGATGACGTTTAATATCAAGAACTGAATCTGACCGGCCACTGTTTGCTGCGGACTTTGAGTCGGTGATTCTTCTGGTTTGCCGATATTTCAAATTATATATAAAAATAAATAAATGCGAAAGTGGGGGACATTTCTCGCACTAATGCTAGTCAAAACGCCCCTTTTCAAGTTAATTTTACTTTAGACAATAGACGCGCTATCGTTTTTATATACTGCTTATTGATATGCAATATCATTCGCAAGGTTAACTTATGATATATAAAAAGAACTCTTCAATCTACTTTTATGCTCTTTGGAAGTGAATTACTTCCCTTTGTTGATTTTTCTCTTAGGCGGCCAGTATTCTCGCAGAGATTCGATCCCTGTGTAGATCTTGGTAGAATAAAACTTTTTCAATTTGGATGCTGGTTTTGAAAAGAGACATTTTATTAATTAACTATGATTTGTTATTGTTTTGTTTTTTTATTATTCAATTAACGTCTTGATTTTAATATAACAAATATTTCTGTTTCGCAATATTGTTTTATTTCCTGGACAAATATTTAACGTTTGTGTTCAAATGTTGCTTTCTTTAAAGGGACCGACTTGATTTTCAACAAGTTGCGATCTATTTGTAAATTGCAAGTGAAAAGTAAAATTAATTTCTTTCTTTTTCTTTCTTTACGATCACATGTAAAAGATAAATTTGTATCGAAATTACCAAAATGTTGATCTATCTCTATGAATAAATAAAAACAAATATTTCGGATTTACAACACAGTTAAGAATGAAAAAATAATTATTTTCAATTAATGTTTCAAGTATTTCGAATATCAAACTGTGAAAAGCGATAACGAGCCGACAAAGCAAGTTAATATATATATATAGTAAGTTATGAAAATATATATGGCAAATAAGCTACACAGAGGCTTCCGCGTTTCATCTCCGTATGGGAATCGTCAGGCTAAAATGCATGGAGTTTTTGTAGTTAAACGCGCGCCAATGACATCTCTTTGTGCGTTCTTCTTTTTCTATGTTTCTACCGTTATCGAATAAATTTAAAATCTTCACTTTTTCTGAAGACGTTAGTTGATCCGAACGAAACCGGTAAACTCTCTCGTTTTCTTTGGTGATATTTTCTTGTATTTAAAATTTGTTTTTTCAGTTTGTGCTTTTTCACACATCTTGTCTTTCACAGCATTTCATTTTTATGATATATCGGGCATTTACCCCTTATATATATATATATATATATATATATATATATATATATATATATATATATATATATATACATACATGCAAACATTGTTAAAAATAACAGAATTCGTCTGTTTAATTA
>OY744525.1:56703945-56708945 GCA_963556195.1 Sepiola atlantica
GCTGACTGGTGCCGCATAGTGTTTTGTCTACGAATCCTGTTTTGTTTCAGGACGGACATGAGTGACACGGCTGTAAAGAAAAAAAAATGTTTTCAGTTGTTTGGTTGAAACATGGTTGGACTTTGAGGTAACGGTACTTTATGAGAAAACGCGTCGGCGCAGAGATTTCATGTCAGGAAGAGAGAGAGGGAAAGGACTGCGTGCGAACAGCTGGCGGGGTCGCCTGATGTCGCCCCGGGATAATTGTCTTTGTTTTTTTTGTTCAATTGAATTGTATTGCATGAAATTGTTTTTTTTTAAATATAATATTGTACTGCATAATTTGTAATTGTATTGTGGAGAGGGTTTGCCATTAATTCAGTGGTTCGACTTTTATTTTTTTTATTATTGTTGTTTTTGAATGAATTTTGGAGAAGTTTAGTCGGATAAGTGAGAATGCTATACCAGTTACGTAAAAGATTAAAAAAAAAAAAAAGGCAGATAATTTAATGGGTATGAGTTTGGGTCAGCCGGGCGATTTGAGTTGATTAGGTTCGGGCAGCTGGCGGCAGCTAGAGTTGGTTTGGGTCGGATCGCGGAAACCCTTGGACAGGGTTGATTTTATCGGGAAGAATCCCCGTGTACAGAGTATGTACAGGCTTAGAAAGTCAATGAGGGATTCCCGGCGTTTGCTCGTATGCTCTCTTTTATAGAGTACCCATGGGTTAGTGGCGAGGCTTGTGGTAAAGCCTGCATACGTTAAAATTGCGAACGGGAGAATGACGGTGATATGGTCATTCTGTGGGACCACGAGAAAAGGACGGTGGTCAGTTATGGAAATGGTTGTTTTTGTGACCCAGGTGTGCCCAACTGCGCCGATAGAGTGTGTGAAAGTTGTGTAAAATGTTAAGCTTTGAAATTGTGGTCCCATTTTTTTTTGTGGATTTTGGATGTTTGCCAACGGGTGCGCTGCGAAGATACCCCACCCCCTTACCGCATAGATAGGGACACGGGAAGGGAACGCATGGAATTGGTGTCTGCTCAACACCAGTGGGGATGGAGTTAAGCTGGGGTGTGGTGTGACTCGGGTGCGCGCGTCGGGGCGGATAGAACCATGGGGATCGATTTAAAAAAAAAGGAGGTACCGGGTGTTAATTGGATTTAATTATAAGATTATAGGTTGTGCCTAGTTTATGGTCATTCGGCGTGTTCCGGGAGCAGAGATGATTCGATGTGACATTTCGCCCAATACCGTATCGACTAGATAGATCCATGGGATGGGGTCCTCGACGTTTAATGAACAGGGTTGGGAGTTAGAAACTGGGTGTTTGTTCGCTGTCATTCGCGACGGGAGCACGGGCGTGTCAGAAATGTATGGCCCATATATAGCAAGCAGCATAGCGACGGTACCTTCAGTAAGCTTCGAGGCTGACCATTAGAGAATAGGTTAATGAAGGTTTTTTTCCTGTTTTTTGTTCCCCTATTTCGCGAGAATAAAACGCGCAGTTAGTTTTAATCGGTTGTGTGCCGACCGTTTGTTGAAGTTATCTAAGAAAGTGATGGTGGCCCGAAAGTGTAACATACCGGGAATTTTTGGGAAGTGGTCAAGCACGGAGAACGTGTGTGAGCAAGAGCGAATTTATGTGGTAGATTTTGCAGGAGATATAGGCGAGAAACGCCTGATGTTGATTTATGACGGGGGATGGCTTTTTTTAGCCGGTAACGACCGTAGGGAGCAAACTCTCCCACATCCCGGAAACATTGTCATGTGGTGCCGAAAAAAATTCTGGCAGGGGTGAAATGATGGTAACCCCAGGAGTGCTCAGGCTCGGATTTTTACCAGTCCCAGGGAGGGGTTGGTTTTTTAAAAAAAAAGAAGAGAAAATCTTGGGATTTTTTGTTTTTTTTGTTTATAGGGAAGGAAGGAGTGTTACAGTACTGTAGGGCCCCATTATGCAAGGCACAGTAGGTTAACTAGTATCAAATAGCTAATTTTGTTATTGAAAAATAGGTTTTGTTTCTGGACTCAGAATTGAGTTCAAAGAAGAGTTTGATCCAAGAATAGTCATAATAAATTTAGACACCTGACGTGACCTTTGAGTCAGAGATCAGAGTGAGTCGTTTTTGTCCCCATCTCGTGCGTGGGAATGATGATTACGTCACCACGGAGAACAAGAACTTAGCTTTTTAGAATCAGTTCGCCATGGGCGCTCGAAACGACAACGTCGTTTCGGAAAAGCGAGCGAAGTTCTCCCAAGAATGTAATCGCTCGCGATAAGGGCTGTATCCAAAACAGATCACCATGGAAGCCTGCGGCGAGCGCATGAGGTAGCTCTCGAACGCAAGAGCTGAGGTGTGAATCGAAGAGATATGGGCCAAAGCTACTAAGAAAAACTAACAGCGTCTAACGTCCCACACAGTACGAACTTAGGAAGATGTGAATGAAGAACCAATAATGGAAACCCCTCCACTCGAATGAAAACATGAAATAAAAAGAACAAAAGAAATCTCTCAGAAAATCCGACTTCGAGTGTCTTTGTCCTCCGCTTAAAGATAGAGTTTGCCCACAAAAACAGGTGCCGCGCGGCGATCACAGCCAGTAACAAGATGAGGGCCAGCACGGACGAGAAATACAAAGGTAACTTTCTTATAATGTAAAATATCTGGAAACTGTGTTTCAAAGTGACTTTTGGACTCTTGAAAAATGTGTTTAGAAATCTGTTTAAATGACTCTTAAGAAAAGTGTGTTTAAGGTCCCTGTTGAAAAATTACTCTCCAAAATGTGTTAAAATTACTGAGAAGCATGTTTGCTTAAAGAATGACTATGAAAATGTCTATGAAGATTGTATCATCAGAAGTATTAAGAAAAAAGATTGAAATCACTATTAATCCTCTCGTGAACATTTCGCGTTGTTTTCGGCCGGAGAGGATGTAATAGCGAACTGTGAGGTGATTTTGGAGAAATGCCTCAGTCGGAAGGATTTCTGCCTGTAGTAATAAATAAGCTCTCTCCCCCCCTTTGCTTCTCGTGACGTGTAATTACAGTGGTTATCCAACAGGAGTAAGATAAAACTGGCCTTGTGCCTAACCTCCTAAAGAGGAGGCAAATAATACATCCAAAAGTTATAATAAGTAAATAAATAAATAAATAATAATAATAATAATAATAATAATAATAATAATAATAATAATAATAATTTAATACCTATGCATTAGTGATAGCGTGACATAGAACGAAGGTATAAGCGTATTGATCTATTATTATACAAACACCCAGTTAATCGACGTTTGCTTCCCTAAGGCCCCTTTTTCGTATATATTTTAATCGCACAAAATACACGTTAAAATATTCATTAGTTTTGGGATTGAGTTATGTTAAAAAAAGAAGCCATTTTAATTGTTGTAATTAGCTCTAATTTGCAATTTACTCACCAAGTCTCGCCCTTCGAGTTGGCTATTTCATACGTAAATCAGACCGACAGAGTCTTGGCCATGCTGTGCTGGTGTGGCCTTGTTCTCTGTCAGTCTGAGGTATGGTCGTGTGCAGTTCTAGGAGGTCCACCCTCACAGGCTTTACTTTCTCGCCCTTTGAGAAGGGGTTAGTTTATTGCTTATCGTCTTTTTAAAATGATATCAGTGAAACTGATACAGTAGGCCCGAGAACAATAAATATCGTCTATCTGTACAAACATATGGATGGGTCGTAAGATCGTGGTAGATTATTATTATTATTATTATTATTATTATTATTATTATTATTATTATTATTATTAGTAGTAGTAGTAGTAGTAGTAGTAGTAGTAGGGATACCCGGCATTGCCCGGGTCCCTAAAAAACAAAATAGAAAATGTTAAAAAGTGTGTACCACTTTTAAATTAAAACTCCAACTTCTTTACCCCTCTCTATCTTTCTCTTATTCCTCCTTCCCCGTTTTTCCACACCCCTCTCCCCACTCTTCTTTCACCTTCGCCCAGGCCATTCCCCTTTCTTGTTTTAAAGTATTAAAAATAATAATAACAATGTAAGTAATTAAACTGAGCTTTCAGTTTTAAAGTTATTGCTCCCGGGCAACACCGAGTTTCTTTCCCACCCCTTTCTAAAAAAATATAATGAAATTTATATTTGTTTTAATTTATTCTCGGGCAACGTAGAGTTTATAATCTTCCCCCTTAACAATATAATGAAACGTATATTTATTTTAGTGTATTCCCGGGCAACGTTGAGTTTCTTGTTTTCCCATTCTTCATCAAGAATATACTACATAGGAAATGTACTACTGTATTATTGAACGCACCTGCTCTATCTAGGATATTGAGCACTGACTACCGAGCAACGCAGAGTGCGTTTTCTGGTATACAATAGTATAAGAAAATAGAGTAAAAGTCTTTCTCTCGGGCAACGCGTCGTTTAAAAACACCTACTCTATGTAGCATCGCTCTATCTAGGATATTGATAACTCCCGGGCAACATCAAGTAAACATACCTGCTCTATCTAGGATATTGAGCACTTTGGACTAACATACCACTTACCAAATATAATACTGTATTATTACTACTATGGCTCCCCGGCAACGCTGAGTTAACAAAAAGACAGAGAAGTTCTTTCTCCAGGGCAAGGTTGCGTTCAAACACACGTACTCTATCTAGGATGTTGAGCACTTTTGATTACTATATACCACTTCCACGCAAATAAACTTAAGGATGCCTCCAGAGCACTACTAAACCCACGTTTTCCGAGATTCTTGACCCACTCTCCCACCGCCCGAAGAGAAGCTTAAGAAACGTTTAATAAAGAAAATTCGGAGTCAGTTCTGGAAGGAATACATTAAAATTACAGCGTTTTCTTTCCAGGTTATCGCTGAAAAAACTCGACCCCCCCCCCACCGACGAAATCTGCTCCATAGACTCCTTAGGTGTGCATTTAGAGATTCGGGAACACTTCCATTATCTTCCCTGGTTAATGTTAAATAAGAATACTCTTTTAAATGTTATGTATATTCTCTAACCTTTCTTTCTATAGG
>OY744525.1:56723945-56743945 GCA_963556195.1 Sepiola atlantica
ATATATATATATATATATATATATATATTATATATATATATATATTATATATATATATATATATATATATTATATATATATATATATATTATATATATATATATATATATATATATATATATATATATATAGTCTGCGAAGTTTTTACACCCTTAAAAGTATATGAAAAAACCCAAAAGCTTTTAGTCCCAGGTTTTTCGTGAGAGAATTCCTTTGCTTGTAAGTGAATCAATCTCTTGTTATCACTGTGTTTGTTAGCTTCCAAGAATTAACGCTAGTCTTAATATTTTTGTAGGGGTCATCAGTTGTTTACTATGGAAAAATGTTTAAAGGATTTAAAAACAAAACAGTACTTTATCTAATGCCTCCCAAGCAGTGTTGATCAGACACAAGCTCCAACGTAAACAAGAATAAAAACGTTTCGGGATATCAGATCTAGTATTTTGTTACATTTAAAAAACAAAAAACAATTTTGTTATTTAAATATGTTCTGCGTACCTGTTTTGTTCGTCTTTGCTCAATATATATATATATATATATATATATATATATATATATATATATATATATATATATATATATTTGTACAGAAAAATTTGTACAACATTAGTACCATCAGTTTCAAGCTCAGAAGGCTTAGCCATCCGGCTCTCTTCAGCTTATATTGTCACCTGTTTCCGAAATGTGAAGTCACGTGTCACTCTCGTTTGGATGCGTTATTTGCTTAGAGTGTTATGTATATTTGTTTAAAATTTGTGTTAGGGAGGTTTAATAAGGTTTGAAAAAAGGGGGGGGGGTCAAATGTAACAGTTGAGATTTAAAAGTGGAGAAGATTTAAAAATATAAAAATAAAAAATATTTCTATATAAATCCCGCAAGTCAATGTTTATAAGGAGCGTATATTTGGCCGTTACTGTTTTGAGGGTTAATTATGTGTTTTCTAGAGAATGTTAAGGAGATAAAATGGGTTTAAGGATCATACTTATGAAAAAAAATAAAAAGGTTAAAAAAACACACATTATATTTAAATTCAAGGCCTGGATTAAAGGACTTTAAATCAATCCAAAAGGAATTTAAACTAAGATTTAACTCGGTTCCGGTCCTGGCAGCTTGTCAATCCGTCTAAGCTCAGTAACTCTGCAGGGTTCTTGAATGATTTTGTATTCGGGATTTAACATTATTAACTAAGATATAATGAAGGCTTATGGGAGTAATAATGTTGCTACACTGATTAAGTCTAGTTTAGAGATAAGATCAAGGATTATGTCGGCAAGATTGAATCTGTTTAGGAGATATAGGAGGTTAACACTTTAACTAAGATATAGTGGAGACTTATGGGAGTAATAATAATGTGAAATGGCGGTGTTACCCTCTTAATAAGTGGAAACATTATTATTGGGAGAATCTTAAAAACACAACAACAAAATACTTAAAATAAATGACACAAATAAGTGTATTAACAATAATCGAACCACTAATAACTGTAATTGTCAAAGACCGGATGAATGCCCCTTGCAGAACAATTGCCTTACTAGATCAGTAATATATTGCGCAAAATCATACACAACAGAAAATCAAGAAGAAAAGAAGTTCTACATAGGAAGCGCGCCAAAGAGTTTTAAAGATAGGTTTTTCGTACACACATTATCATTCAGAGGCAAAAAATACATGAACACATCGTTGTCCCAATATTTCTGGAAATTAATAGAGGATGAAAAAAACAATAATTAGATAAAATATTATCAGAAAAAACAAGGATTTACGGATCATTTAACGTACTCTGTCTTCTGTGCCTTGGTGAGAAACTGGAAATAATAAGGTTAAAGACAAGGAACATACTTAATGTTAGACAAGAAACGGCTCTGAATTGCTGATATTTCAAGGAGCATACACTGAGCAGATTTTTAATTGCAAACATTGATGTACACTAATAGCTGGATTTACGCTGGCCCCAACCCTACTATTATATTACCTTTAGTTTTATTTAATTTAAACATTTTTTAATTTAATTTAAATTTAATAATTTTATGTTTTTCTATGTTACTATATCTTACCTTAGTGTAGGTTTTGATTTTATCTTTTTCACTCTCTCTAGTTTACTTTATTTTTTTTGGTTTCATATGTTATACTTAACCTTTATGTTTATATGAAACGTGTATTTTAGTTTATTTAATGCTAGGTTATTTTCCCTATATTTAGTCATTATATAGTACCCTTATATTTTGGGTTTTATTTTATTTGTTTGTTTGCCTTGGTAATGTTTGCTTTATATTTGTTCCTTGAATTAATGCTAGCGCCGGTCCAAATGTAAACACATTGAATTAGGATTATTAGATAAGATGGGTTCTGTGGGATACTGAAGAAGGGAATGTTATCATTTTGTGCCGATGGGCTGTATGATATATCCATAAGATTATAGAACCACAACACACGGAGAGGTATAAAAGTAGAATGACATATATGAACGTGTATATGAATAAATTTACAGGATGAATATCGGTAGATGTATTCCTTAATTCACAGTCCCTGTATTTGGTAAGAACGGTGTGTATTTCGTAAGAACGGCGTGTATACGCGAAGAAGTTGAGTAGATGTATGCCCTTGCGCGTGGGGAGGATAAGAGTGTATGTGGGTGTATAGTATATGTGATGATATGTATGTAGATATGTATATGTATATATAGGGATATGGAAACTTAGATGGGGGTGCATTTTATGATATAAATATGTAGATATTGGTCAGTATATATTATATTCTTTTTTTTTAAATTTAGTAACGTAATTCTATGCTAACGTACTTATTTGATTGTCTGTCTATATACGTATATATGTGTATAAATGCCTTTGTATTCGCATTTAGATTCAATTATTTGGTTTACGCATGTGAGAGTGTTTGGATATGAATATATATATATATATATATATATATATTATGTGTGTGTATATATATATGTGTGTGTGTGTATATACATATATATATCTGTGTATATGTGTGGGTATATGTATATATGTGTATATGTACGTATAGCCGTGTGTATGTATGTACGAGTATTTGTGTATATGGATATGTGTGTATGTATATATATGTATAAATATATTATGTTATATGTATTCTAAGAAATGTCTTATGTAATGAATACTGTTTGTATAAATAAAAAAAATATACTAAAAACAGCTCTACTTGTTATTGAGCAGTTTTATAAACATTGGAGTTTCATTGAATTAAGAAACAAAAATAATATATGTACTATATATATATAGAGAGAAACGTACACACACATATACATGTATGTACGTACACACACATACACACATACACATACATATATTGTTGATATATATCTCGAGCCACCGCAAAAAGGCGTTGCGTCAAAATCTGAACCGATTTTCACGTCGTCACATAGGATTGAAAACTAGTCGAGCTAGTTTCAACTAATCTTTTCCCAAACAAGACACCGATGCAAAACAAAAACTCAACAAAATCAGTGAAAATCCCAATTGATAAAATATTGTTAAACCTACAGTTGAATAATAATGATTTTAAAAATTAGATACTACATAAAATCTTAATATGAAAGTAAGGTTAGGTTAGAATGTAATCGAACCTAAATAGCAGGGCCGCAGTCACAAATACTTTTTTGTGGAGACGGGGATTAGAAACATATACCAACTTTTGATGTGAGTTTTTTTCGTGCCTTTTAACTTGCAATTGTTTTTTTACCAAGCCTTCTTCTTTCGCTTTTCTCATCTTGTTTTCTTCTAAATGATCAATTTATCTGATGATCAGCGATGTTAAAATAAAAAAAAACTATATATTTTTCTTGACTAAGCTGTGAAACGCGTGTAAAGTTTGGAAAAATTAAAAAATTGGAAAACAAATAAACTAAACTAATACAGGTATTCGTTGAAGTCGGACAAAAAGAGGAAATTGAGAAAAATAAATGAAAAAAAAAATTATGGTAAGAGATTGATTTTTCCTTTGGTCATTGGAATATAACTAAAAAGTTTATACAGGATGGGCAAAAATAAGGGTCCTATTTTTAAAAATTCATAACTTTTTTATTTATTGATTTTTTTTTTTTTTTAGAATAAGTAAAGGACCCCTTCCGAAGCAAGCATGAGCCGTATTAGCCCTAAGGAACGTACCCTCATTTAGAAAACATTATTTTTGCTTAAAAAACTCAAAACAGTGTAAAAAACAATACTTTAGTTTTTGTAAGTTTTAAGAAGTGTTTTTCGGCTAAAATTTGTTTTGTTTATTTCAAAAAATCTCGGAAGTGTCAGTCTACACACACATAAAGTTTGGTGAGTTTAACTTTTATTTTGTGGAAGTTATTCAAATTCAAGTTATTCAAATTTAAAGATAGGACCCTTATTTTGGCCCACCCTGTATGTAACACAACCTACTGAGCTTGCAATTTGAAACTTATTCGGGGATTATAAAAAGTGTATACCTAAAAATATATTTTTATAAACAATAACAAATATATATATATATATATATATATATATATATATATATATATATATATATATATATATATTTCAATTTTTTTTCCTACGCATGGGTTGATTGAAAGGGTGTGTTAATAAAGTGACATTTATTGAAATAATTTTAATTAAATTAATAGTGTTGCTCATAAGTTCCCGAGGCACACCCGATGTTTCCCGTGAGTGAACAAGAACCCCTGTGCACTTTTTCTCCAAGCCCTGAATCCATATTTACATTTCTATCCTTATTTTTTGTCATTTCTATGATTTTCAAATTATAAATGAATTAAATGAAGTAAAAAGTAATATTTAACATTTATAGATGTCTGACGCGGACAACCACAAAACATTATTGTCCTGCTCTTTGATCAAAATAGAATATACTTATTAAAGTACCCTGGATAATTTAGTTTCAAAATATATAACTTACAGAGGTCAATCAACCAAATCCTAGGAAGACTTCTGGAAAAAACAAGTAAATATACAGATAGGAATTACAACATTATATATATATATATATATATATATATATATATATATATATATATATATATATAGTGTGTGAGAGAGAGAGAGAGAGAGAGAGAGAGAGAGAGAGAGGGATGGAAAGAGAAAGAAAGAAAATACTATCCTTTATTTTATTCACTTGATTTGGGTTTTTTTTTCCGACCACTGCTTCCAACTTCATGTATATCTGCTCTGACAGTGTTCAATATATGCAATTACTGACAAAGTTTCCTAAATGAAACGAAATATCGAAATGGCATAAAAATAATTTCGGGTCAATTCTTTTCGTTCTATATAGTTTGTACTTTTCTTATCAAACTCATTCCTATTCATAACCTTTAGATACCTTCGGACATGTATCTTTTAAACATACTTCTTCATATATATATATATATATATATATATATATATATATATATATATATATATATATATATATATATATATAATATTTATATATATATATTTTTACATACATATTAATTATTCACACAAATATACAAACTCGACGTGAATATAGAAGTGCATGGTCTGTCAACAAAATATAATGATGATTCATGCAAGAAATTGTAAGCTGAACGGAATTTGATGAAAAACCCAATCGTTATAAAGCGTCCATTTCTTTCAACAACGTTTATTTAATTGAATATTTGCTGCCAAGAACACCCCCCCCCCCACACACATATATATATATATATATATATATATATATATATATATATATATATATATATATATATATATATATATATATAGATTAAACATATCCATGCCTATACTGCTTCATACAATGACTGTTTATTCACTACATTAATTTGTTTACATATTAAAGAAAAACGACAACCGAATAAATTTGATATTAATAAATGGTTGTTGAAATGAATATATTTAATAGATTTTAAGGGGGTAACCAGGGAACATAGTTTAAAGGTGAGAGCAATGGAATCTATGAGAAAAATATTGTCGGTAGAGCGAAGCGTATACGGAGTCGATGGATCGAATACAAAGGAGAAAAAGACGCAATGGATGAGTGTGTACGAGGGTTGGCCAATAATTGTAAAAAAGGGGAATAGGAATTAGAATGTTGAAGTAAAACGCGGTTAAGGATTAGAGGAGAATAATATTAGTTCTCAATTTACATTAAGTGTTATGGGTTAATATAGTTATTAGGTGTTATGGGTGAATATAGTTATTAAGTGTTATGGGTGAATATAGTTATTAGGTGTTATGGGTGAATATAGTTATTAAGTGTTATGGGTTAATATAGTTATTAAGTGTACAGGGGAGGATACGCTATGTTATTGGAGTGGTTATTTGTAAGGTTGGAAGAGTTAAGAGTTAAAAAATGAACAAGTTATAGGATTTAAGAATTAGTCTAATGTTAGAGAGGAGGTTGTTGGCTAGGAGGGGTGTCAGATGGAGTAATGACATTTATGTATTTAAATTTTCGCTTGTGCCTGCAATTTGAGATAAGTTCATTTTTAGAGTTAATAATATTTTTGCTTTTAGCTGCTGTAACTATCATAAATGTTTCTAATGTACATAGTTGTCAGAAACCAAAGTAAAGTTAGAATTGTTAGGTGGAGAAGATGAGATAATTTGAGGGGTGAGATCAAGGTTATTGTTAGTTAGCGGGGTTGTTGGTTCGTGTAAGAGGTGTTATTTAGGGTGTCGTTTGGTACAGGGAGTTGGGATGTGGAGAGCTATAGTGTGATGGGAGAATTTGTATGTTGGTGTCTGTTTGCATAATAAAATGACTATTCAAATGTTTAAATACTGAATATTGAGCTTCATTATATATTGATTTCCATAAAAGTCGATCTGAACAATATAAAAGAATTGTTTATCATATTAGCACACGCGCAAATTCTCTACTCTCTAATAAAGACAACTGTATATATATATATATATATATATATATATATATATATATATATATATATATATATATATATATATCCGTACCGTCACACAAATGTTAGCGAGTAAAACTGTCGAATGAAACCATTTCAAGTGTTGCCGAGAAAGAACAAATAAAATAGTAAGTCTAATGAATCTTCGCCGTATATATATATATATATATATATATATATATATATATATATATATATATATATATATATATATACATACAATTTCGCTCGATTTCCATAAGGAGACGCTTTCTTTCCTTTTTAAGGTTTCACCGATTGATACGTTTTTCTTTCGTTTTCTTTTATAAACTTTCCAGTTTGAGATATTTTCTTTCTAATTTCTTTTTTATAATTTCACTAATTTAAACGTCACTTTATATGAATATGAATATTAGTTCGAAAACCGGCGATGGATAACTTTTTCCGTCATATTTGAGGAGCAGTATATATATATATATATATATATATATATATATATATATATATATATATATATATATATATATATATATTCTTTCTTTTTTTTTCAAACATTTATTATGTTTTTGTTTTTCCTGAGGATAGAGCATCCTACTAGATGCCAGACATTTACTCGCTATTTCAGGCACTCCTTATATGTGTGTGTGTGTGCACATAGCAACGGCTATAAGGAAGTCAAACAGACCAGACCATGACTTGCCGATGTAAGGTGGCCACTCCTTCACACACACACACACACACACACACACACACACACACACACACACACACACACACACACACACACACACACATATATATATATATATATCTGGTAAATAAGCATATAGGTATTCAATAAGGCTATATACAATGCGAGAAAAGCTCGAACGGTGAAAGAAAGATAAACAAATAATTGACGATAACATATGCGATATTTTACTTTAAAAATCCGTCTATTTATTTTTGCAGTAAATCTTTCACACGTTTCAGTATTTTTGCAATACTTACTGTTAATTGAATGTGGGTTAGTGGAAAATATTTTGATATTTCGGGAGAAACTCTCTTCTTCTAATAAAAACAAGAAATGTTCTGTCCCTTTACAGAGAATAAATATCCAAGATGGCTGTTATAGGAATAATGCTGAAACATCCTTCCAATCTTAGACGTTTCTATGCATTAGATTTTTCGATATTAGCAGAAACTAATTGAAGTGATTTAATAAAAAATAATAAATTACTAAAACCTTTCTTAAAATATTTGTTTATTATTTTACAAGGGAGTTAATTATAATTTAATTAAAATAGCACTAGAAAGAAAAATTAACCGACGAGGCATCAGTAAGAACAGTTCATAAAGAAAGGAGTGAGTGTGACTAACTGATTTCTCTCTTTCGCCTCCCCCTCCACCAGTGACGTCACCTTTTCTTTTTTATTGTTGTTAAATTCAATGATCGTTTTGACCCCATGGACAAACGTTTCGCATTTGTGTTTAAATGTGTTTTCCGGCCATTTTTTAAGGGGCACTTCCGTTTCTAAATTGTAATTAAAAAAGGCGCCCCACCTCACACACACCATTGCTTAGGCGGACTGATTTCTTCTATCTTTTCATATTTTACGGCCTTATTTAAAAGCTAAATAAATTTGTATAAAAATTACTAAAATTCTAATATTTATCTATTTATTGGCAAGAGATTTGTGTAGTGTTTACAAGAAACCTATGAATGAAATGTTTATTATTTAACATTTTTGTTTCAAGTATTTCAAGTAGCAAACTTTGCAAAGCTAGTATATATTCTTCCATCGTGCCACGCAAACGTTAGCGAGTAAAACACGTGCCTATTTCTACCTCCGGATGAAACCATTTTAAGTGATGAGGAGAAGCAAGAAAGCAAATAGCAAAGTTCGATAACCCGTCAGAAATGAAGACAGAAACAAATTTTCACATTGAATAAGTCAACGATGGCTGTTTTTTATTCTTTAAGTCAACAGAAATGATAATAATAATTCATTTATGAAAAATCAAATTGCTGACATAATTCTATGATTTCATATCCAACATGGCAACCTTTCCGCACGCGGACTTACCTGCTTCACGTGGACTTATACCATTGCAATACCCATATACTTACAAACCACATATGTACTCGGCCTGCCTTTTAACTAATATCTACGTACGTACGGACTTAAGAACATTCCTCTAATGTGAACTTTTTTTTCCCCTACAAACAGGACATTTATCCTTCAGATTATGGACGTTCAAACCTTTTTTCTTTAGTCCTGAATCCTGGACTTATTCTATTACTAACGCCTCTTTATTTACATGGTTAATGAAGATGGTCAATAAAGTTGATATAAATGTTAGAAATGGACATCATCCTTTTTCTTAATATTAACATTTTTGCTAGAATGGAGTGGGCTAAGAAAAAACCCTTGCTACAGTCTGTTTCACACACACACACACACACACACACACACACACACACACACACACAAACACACACACACACACACACACACACACATACACACACACACGCACAAACGCACGCACTCACACCTCCTTTCTTATACATAGTAAGTGGGTATGTTTCTAGTATTCATCTCCTGATTTTCATTCAGGGACCGAGGTCGACACGTACAGATGTCATCTGGTTAGCGAATGCATTCAAGTGTCATCTAGACCCTGGGTGTACTGAGAGCAAACGTGATGTCATTTGGATAAGAGAGAAAAGAAGAACCGGGATTCGTGTGGAAGTTTTTGAGAGTGATGGACGTGCGAGAATGTTTCATTAAAATAAGTATCCATAGCTCGCTATCCGCCTCCGCCGTTGACAGGAGGAGAAGGCCCAACCACGCTGTCAATAAAGGTTTTTTCTTCAAATCGATGATCCTTCATTCTTCGTGGTTGTGAAACAATTAATTGCTGGTGTCCTCACCCATTGGGAAGAGAATCGACGAGCGGCAGCCTTGCGTGAGGTACGTTATGAATCCGTATCTTACATTGATTGTGAACTGTAAGGCGTTGCCCCCCCCCCAAGAGAGAAGGTATGCTACACTTTCTAATCACTGCTTACTTGAGATTTATTTTAGTGTCTAAACCACATACATACACCCATAGACACATGTATTTACTAATACTTAGACTTATTGGTTATTCATATACTGCAAATAATCTAACGAAAACCCAATAATATCAGTAATTTGAAATTAAAAAAATTATAAAAACTGACATACGCAGAGGCATACATACTCACGCAGAAGAAGAAAAAAAATCCTGTGTTCTATGATCTGGTAATTAATCCTTAAATGCTTCATGTGTCAAACTGCAACTTGTTTCACATATGCAACGAGCCTGTTGGCAACTGTGGTTAGGTATTTATATAATGTTGCATCAACACATCCGCTAAATAAGTAATCAGTATCTTCGATGTCACGGTTGAGTGTCATCCGTGTGTCATCTGCCTAATTCAAGAGCCTACACTTTTAAATCTGGTTATTATAATGGTAAATAAAGCATATTTTATGATTCTCTAGTGTATTATGATTATTTAGATTTTTATATTGTAGTGTTTTGTTATACATCTTCGATTTTATGTTTTTTGTTGCACATTTGTAACATCATTTATTTTTGTTCAATAAATATATATTGTATTTAGCAAAAATCATTTAGACTATTTTATATTACCCCTATGAAACGTTTTTTTAAAAACTTTTTTCAAACCAATATAAAAAATAAAGCCTTTGAGGGTTAAGACATACAAGTAGTTTAGAGAAAAACTAACTTTTCTCCAAAACCATACAACGATAGCAAAGAAAAAGTAAGTAAACCAAAATAAAAAAACTTTGAAAGTTATTTTCTAATATGCAATCGCCTTTCTTTGCATAGAGTCAGGAAATTAATTATTCTCATGATTTTCGCATGATGGACATAAGTATATTATATTTAAAAGTTATTTTTACTTTTTTATTGCTTTCTCTCTCTCTTTCTCTCTCTCTCTCTCTCTCTCTCTGTTTGTATACCAAGGTTTGATTTGTTGGCAGAAACAGCACAAGCTAATCTTCGGCATTTCATTGAATTGACTTCTTATTAACGTTTTTGTTGAAAACCCAAATGTTTTGAGTTCGAATGACGCGATATAAAATGCAATGAATTTTTTTTCGTTCCAATATTTTCTTTTCTTGTACGGTGTGGGAAGGAGAAATATTTTAACAATGACTTTTTTTTATTTGACACGAAGAGGAACGTCGTCCGCATCAATATATACGCATGTAATCCTCAAATCATAGCGGACCAGGTTGACACATTGTTTAGGGATTTATATAGGGATGTATATATATAGTAAATGTATTATTTTTGTTTCCTATAATGAAACTCCAGTGTTTATAAATAGTGCTCAATAACAAGTAGAGCTGTTTTTAGTATGGATTTTTATTTATACAAACATTATATATATATATATATATATATATATATATATATATATATAAAATATTTGTTGTTGTTTATTATCTATGTACGTATACGTTTCGTCCCTTTTCAATCAGGACTCATCAGCATAGAGATATGACTATTCACTACCGGTCGTACGATTCGAAACCCTGGATAACAAGTATTTTTCAACTTGCATCCAACGTCTTTAACCGCGCGCCCAACATTTGAATAGCCGATAAACAATGATAATTTAACACATTTAAAGCGGCACGATATCCAGGCATTCTACTTCTATTAAAGAAGGAATGATGCATTATAAAGCAAGTGACGTCATGCTGTGTTTGTACTACCATTAAGAGGGCTCTACTTATTTTACGAGGAGCGACAAATATAAAATATTTGTTGTTGTTTATTATCTATGTACGTATACGTTTCGTCCCTTTTCAATCAGGACTCATCAGCATAGAGATATGACTATTCACTACCGGTCGTACGATTCGAAACCCTGGATAACAAGTATTTTTCAACTTGCATCCAACGTCTTTAACCGCGCGCCCAACATTTGAATAGCCGATAAACAATGATAATTTAACACATTTAAAGCGGCACGATATCCAGGCATTCTACTTCTATTAAAGAAGGAATGATGCATTATAAAGCAAGTGACGTCATGCTGTGTTTGTACTACCATTAAGAGGGCTCTACTTATTTTACGAGGAGCGACAAATATAAAATATTTGTTGTTGTTTATTATCTATGTACGTATACGTTTCGTCCCTTTTCAATCAGGACTCATCAGCATAGAGATATGACTATTCACTACCGGTCGTACGATTCGAAACCCTGGATAACAAGTATTTTTCAACTTGCATCCAACGTCTTTAACCGCGCGCCCAACATTTGAATAGCCGATAAACAATGATAATTTAACACATTTAAAGCGGCACGATATCCAGGCATTCTACTTCTATTAAAGAAGGAATGATGCATTATAAAGCAAGTGACGTCATGCTGTGTTTGTACTACCATTAAGAGGGCTCTACTTATTTTACGAGGAGCGACAAATATAAAATATTTGTTGTTGTTTATTATCTATGTACGTATACGTTTCGTCCCTTTTCAATCAGGACTCATCAGCATAGAGATATGACTATTCACTACCGGTCGTACGATTCGAAACCCTGGATAACAAGTATTTTTCAACTTTAGCAAATTAGAAACTATGAGAGGAGTTGATGTATGTAGTCCTCAAATCATAGCCGACTAGAAAATATTATATATATATATATATATATATATATATATATATATATATATAAGCAGAATAACTAGTTTGCGTTGGAGAATAACATTATATGGAACAGTAAAGCAAGAAAATTTAAATTAATTAATAAATATATTTATTTTATAAGTTGACTTTAATTAGATGTTGGTTTGAGTGAACTAAAAATTAAATGCAAACCCAACCGCAAAAGTTAGATACATTAATTTCTCAGAAGGCGTTTTACCCTATTAGCTCCCCTACGAATAAATAAAAACATAGCACATTACACTCCCTATAATGTCTTCCATCTATGTTTCAAATTTCATAAAAGAATGTTCAAAAGTTTTTGAATCCATTTTTTATATGTGAGGGTGATCTGACGCCCTTTTTTATATAAAAATAAGCCAAACAAAACTCATTACATTCCCTATAACATCTACTACCAATGTTCTAAAATTAATACATTTCTGCCCAGTGGTTTTTGAATTCATGAGTACCTTTCTCTTGGAGGGGTATGTGCCCCTATTGGTTCTCTAAAAAACAAATCCAATGTACCACGTTACCTCTCCCCTTTAGTGTCTACTACCTATGCTCAATATTTTGTAAAAATCTGACCAGTAGTTTTTATTCCTAGACATGTACCGACAGACTCAGAGACTCACTCACAGACATTCATTTTTATAATGTAGATCTAACTTATATTCAACATATTTGACTCCCAGCCAACGCCCGGTGAGTGATTTAGTTTTTTCTTTTATTATTTTTCTAATCATGTAGACAGGTTTAGATGTTTCATCTAAAATTGGTTCAACATTTTGTTCCGATTTTGCGTGTTTTATTATTAAATTTAAAGCCTAATAAATAAGTGGAATGACATTGGATAGCTAATTTGTTCCCCATTTTTAAAGAATTGCCTTTAAGAGATATATACAAGTAGCAAAATAGGATTACATTTGCCGGATTTCTGGAGTTGTAGAATATTGTACACATTTAAATCTATTGTGTAGCTGGTGTTGTATAGTAATAATAAACATGAGACCCGCACAATTGTAAAAAGCATGTCTTATCATATTTCTGTTAAATACTGTAATTGCGGATGAGCACAAGTTGTCTGCCCTTTACCGACCGAGTCGGTGGGGGTGTCAGAGTTAGAAGGGTGAAGGGACTTCTGCTTCCGTATCGCCGTATTTTTCTCTTGGATTTTAACGGAAACGGACGTGTTTCTGATGGTCGTTGTCTAAACCATCGGAGTCTTTAAATCAATCATGGTTCACTGTTTTCGTTTGCTGGAGAACAATGATAGACAAGGTGAACCGTAAGAACAGATGTTGTTGGTTATTTGAAAGCGGTTTATTTTCAGATCGACAAGTGTGCGTTTTAATCTACGATGGCGGAATGTAAGAAGAAGAATCATCATCATCATCATCATCATCATCATCATCATCATCATCATCATCATCATCATCATCATCATCATCATCATCATCATCATCATCATCATCAGCAGCAGCAGCAGCAGCAGCAGCAGCAGCATCAGTACACTGATCATCAGACCAGAGCAGAGTCAAGTCACAGCATGGTGTCAAGTTGCATATGATTATCCTATTCACTATCCAAAATTAAACATCCTGATCGATTTACAGGGCGGTTCGAAAAGATGTAACCATTTTATTATCGTAATCATTTCTATGACAATTAGCCATGAAAATGGACATGGAGACTGTGATTTATAAGCCAGATGAAGCAACACTGCTTCACGCGAATACCTCCATCGCTGCTTCCCGAAGACACGTTTATATCTCGTAGTACGGACCACCCTTGGCCTGCACATTCTCTAGACCTATCCCCATTCGATAATTTTGCTGTGGGGATACTTAAAAGACAGGGTATATACTAACAATATATATTGTTGCGCTTAAGAATAGCATTCGAACAGAGATTAAGAGAATTCTCCATGACATGTTCGACAGGGTCACCACAAACTTCAATTGTAGAGTATTGATTTACTCATCTCCAGGAGTTAGGCACAAGGCCAGTTTTTATCTTACTCCCACAAGTAAGATGTGACCCAAGGTCGGGTCGGGAAAGTGGGGTTTAAAAATTGCCTGGGCAGCCCCGTCGGCATTCCCCGGTAAGGGCACCTCAGGCAGTAAGCAATAAACTTACTCCTCCCCAAAGAGGGGAGGCAAAGCCTGGGAAGGTGGACCTCCCAGAACTGCACAGGACAGACCCATTGACCGGCGTAAATCAAGACACGAAGGCCAAGAACAACACCAGTATGAGGTGCAGTATCCATCGGAACAGATACTACACTTTGATCTTAGCCAAAAAGAGAGTAGCCATAATGATTCAGCGCCGAGGAGCTTGGATTGAGCTTATTTTAAAGCATTGAGTAATGCTCGTAAAATGGTGGTATACAGAGAAAAAACTTATACCATACAAAACTTACAGTCTGTAAAAGTATATTCGTATGAATCAGAACTGTACAACTTGGTTGACCGGTTTGAATCTGTTGTCTGCATTCTTGCAAGAGGAACCACGTAATGGTTGCTAACATGCCTAAGTGAAAGTGATATTATGGAATCGATTGGATTCGAACTTGGCACACCCAGGTCATCAGTCCGCGTCATTATCCACTTAACCACCGTCACCTCCCTAAGACAGGTCTACGAAAAAAATTGTATGTTTTTCCTTTCATGCTACGTTATCGCAAATGGTTAACTCTTTTTAGACTCCCTGTAGTTCTTTTCGAAACCTAATAGCCGTAGGTTAATAAATTACTGACCTGCTAAGCAAGTGCATTTCCTTCTCTTCTCGTTTTTGTTCCATTCCTTCCATTTATTTCCGTTTCTTTTCTTTCCTGCACCTTCTTTTCAATTACTAATAGAAACGTCTACAAGAAGTACGCGTGGGAGATACAAAGGACAATGGTTTACAATTACGTCCGCATAAAAAGGTCACATGACCAAATTACGATAAAAAAAGATAATCGAACGTTTATTAACCAATCGGAAAGTTTCCTGCGCGGTTGAACACAATAAGTCTGGAAGCCGACTGATTTGGATGAAAAAAAACAAACCAACCTAACGCGCTCGTTAACGAGAGAGTTCTTTTCGGTGGACATCAGAGCGTCAACGCAATGGCGAATTTTCAAACGACATACCAACTTACCTACTTCAGAATGCTGGAAAACATATAGCTGAACGTATGCACACACATGTTCAACTCACGCCCAGCAATGAACATAAAAAAGTGATAAATCATTGCAATGGGTTTTCTGTCTTATCAAATCTTTCTTGGAGTTCCTACATTAAATCCATTGCTCTTCCTGATTCTTGTAAATTCGGTTCTCTCTATCGCTCCAAACACTTTCTCACGCCTGAGGCTATTCTCTATCTCTACAAATCTAATATCAGACCCTGCATGGAGTACTGTTGTCATAGTAAGGCTGACGAATCTCTGTTCATTTTGAGGGTCCTTGATTAGGTGTAGAAACTTATCTGTAATTTGATTGGCCACACTCTTTCTTCTTTTCTGTCCTGTCGCCCTATCACAGACGTGATGCTGCTAGTCTTAGTCTTTTCTATAAATACTATTATGACATGTGTTCTTCAGAATTGTGTGATCTATTCCCTGCTTCTTTTGTTCCAGCTCGTTTGACTCATTGGTCTAGTGGTCTCCATCAATTCACTGTTTTGATACCTTATTGTAATCCAGCTTCCTATTCCAGTAGCTTCTTTCCAAGAACTGAAGGCTTGTGGAACTGTCTCCCTGCTGACTGTTTCCTCCTACCTATAGCCTTGGTCTTTTCAAGACTAAAGCCAATAGGCATATCCTGTCTTTGCGATAATCATTTTTCGTTCTTGTTAGCTCCTTACATCAAGTGGCTTCATGCCTTGTCTGGGGCAATTTCCATAAATAAATTAATACAAAAGAAATTATATACTTTAACTTCATGTTGGTTTCTTCTTTTTACACCATTTATGTTCAAAACACTTTTAGATCACTGATGAATAAATACTAATGTTGCCCGAAGAAAAACTTGTCGTTTCACTATAGAAAATGATAAGCATGACTACGAGTACAACTCTACAGGGTGAGCCCCCTTCTAAAAATTTAACACTTGAAAAATTTAATAAAGTTTGCAATCATTTCTGTCTTAACTCCAGGTATAGTCTGGATATTCTTTTGATAGATATAATCTTTAGATAACCCCGCAGATAAAAGTGAGGGGGTAACGCCCGGTGAGTGTGAAGCACATTCAGGATCACATCTCCTACTGATAAGACGATCACCAAAGTGTCTCCGCACTTATTCCAACCAGTCATTTGCCGCATCCCATTGAAAGCACAGGTCATTCCTCACAAGACCGCTTCATCTGCCTAACAACCACTAGGTAGCGATCAGTCTTGATCATGACAGACATTGAATGACGATTAAACAAAGACTGTTGAACATTTATTATTGAAACCTGGTGGATAAGTACAATGAAGCTTATTTGTATAAAATATGGCTGAAATTCAGAAAGTATCGTAAATTTTATTAACGATTTCTATGGGTGGCATTTTTTTTTAGGTACATTCAATACTTTACCTTCTACCAATGAGACGATCAACAAAGTGTCCCCACATATGATAGAACGGCGATAAAACAAAGACTGTTGGACATCAATGGTTGAAACTCGGCAGACAAGTCAGATACACACGTCAGTTTATTTGTACCAAATCTGGTTGGATTGCAGAAATTGTTTAAGAATTTTATTAACGATTGCATGGGTTGCATTGTAAGGAGGATTGGTTGACCAGCATCACGTTCTGCGATGTCTGTCAGGCGTGCCTTTTGGCAATATTCTTGGGGTAAGCATTTACTTATTCCCTTTTCTCGTTACTGATGATTCTAAGTATTTCCCTCATACTATTGAGACGCTCATTCTTTAAATTCCCCAATCTCTTCGTTAACCATGGGCCTGTTTCTTTCTTGCTGATCATCGAATCGTTGAGTCCGTTGTTCATCAGTCTCGCTGGCTGCATCAGATTTTACTGTCTTGGCATTCGAATTAAACCGACTGAATCCTCGTCTCCTTCCACATATATACAAGATGTATCAGAAGACAAGCCATAAAAGCACATCTAAGCTTACATCTAGAGAATGTTGGTTGATTGTTGTGTTTGATGGCATGTTAACTGCCCTTCGGTCATTTTATACCATATTCTCTATGACTACAAGTCTACTATCAGACCATGTATGGGAGTACTGTTGTCATATTTGGGCTGATTAATCTCTGTCCTATTTGAGGGTTTTGGATAAGATGCAGAAACGTATGTGTAATTTGACTGTATTCTTCTCTACACCCTCTCTCTCACAGATGTGATGTTGCTAGTCTCAGTCTTTTCTATAAATACTATTATGACATGTGTTCTTCGGAATTGTATGATCTATTCCCTGCTTTTTTTATCCAGCTCGTTTTACTTGTTGTCTTGAGCGATTTCCATAAAAAAATATACAGACTATTTATCGGGGTAAGAACTGGCTTGTTTCGTTTAATCCTGTTAAAACTCAGTTCGTGTCTTTCAATCGTAGGCGTTTCCGTTTTCATTCTTGATATTCTCATGAATGGTTCGGCTCTTGAGGAGAAATCGACTCTGAAATTGAGTGTGTGTTAGTATTTCCCTCCTCCCACCCACGCGGGAAGATGTGTCACGTGGTCGGAAGGTAAAGATTGAAAAGCCAGCGCCTAAGAGGAAGATAACTCTGTCCTACAAAAATGCCTGAGCAGCCCCAACAGAACTACACAGAACCATATTTCAGCCCGACAAAAAAGGGCCACATAACTCAAATGGACCAGACTATGTCGGACTGATTGTTGTAGACGTATCCACGACTTGGTATAAAAAAACACCACCACGTTTAAGGTGAGGTTTCCGGAGGGATGTGTGTTTATTGTCTATCGCATGAGGATTGCTGACAAGATCATACGAGTATTTTTTCCTTATCCGGAATGCCCCTTTTTAGGGAACTGGACTTTTATCGCTTAAAAAGCGTCCTTGTGGGGAGGCAAATAAATAGTAACAAACCACACAGGAGTATCAACGTGTTGTCAAACCTATCGTCACGCCTTTGTTTGGATGAGCCATTTTGTCACTACGTAATGTAAACAACACATTACAAACATCGACTGATTGCAATAGTGAGTTAAAATATATATGATACCAATGTCAGTATAAAAAGATGGCGGAGAGCGAATATTCGATAGTAACATATTAATATGCCAAATAGAGAGAGAGAGAAAGAGAGAGAGAGAGAGAGAGAGAGAGAGAGAGAGAGAGAGAGAGTTTTTAAGTGAGAAATTCGAAATTCACCGTGTAATTACATAAAGAGAAGTGATAGGTGAAAATAACAAATTAATGATTCTAGAGTTGGAACAGTTGTTTGATGAGCTAATTAGTAATTATCGCACGACGAATTAATGCAAATCTTGTAGGCATCTGATAAAAATAAATTAATTGATGCATTAATTTGTGCGTTAATTTGATGATATAGAACTAAGTGGTAAAATGTTACAAACTTGTTTTCAGTTGACTTTAATACATATATGTCCTCCATTCGATAATAAAGACCGATATATATATATATATATATATATATATATATATATATATATATATATATATATATATATATAGAGAGAGAGAGAGAGAGAGAGAGAGAGAGAGAGAGAGATTATAGATTTTTAAAAATTAATTAATTTATTTATAACCAATTTATTGTATACAAATTTTTGTAATTAATTTACAAGTTAATTTTTTTTTCAAAGGAAAAATGCGCTCATTTGCATATTTTTAAATAACAATAAAAACAAAACGCTCAGTAGAGCGAAAAATAGGAACGTACCGTAAAGACATCGGTCGCTATCGCCAAAAACCAAACTAAAATAATCACAAAAAATCTACGTAACAATATAGGCGATAAGAAGTCGTGAACAAATTGGCAGGTGATTATGGTCTAGTGTTTAGAACGCTGATCTACGAATATTACCATCGAAGGTTCGATCCCTGCCCGGTGATGCTTGCGGATGAGGGTTTATGTGTCTAACTTTTGTGCACGCAAAAAATTAATTTGTAAATTAATTACAAAAATCTGTATGCAATAAATTAGTTTATAAATTAATTATTTAATAAATTAAAAAAAAAATCTATGTATATAATTGATGACTTAAAAAATGAAAAATGCGTTCATTTGCATATTCTTAAATAATAAAAACAAAACGCTAAGGGGAGCGAAAAATAGGAACGCACCGTAATGACACCGGTCGCTATCGCCAAAAAGAACAACAAAAAACAATAACAAATAATCTACGTATATATATAAATATTAAATTATTTTTACCTACAGACGCCGGCGTTTTAAGCTTTTTGCTATTATCAGTGTAGGAAG
>OY744525.1:56748945-56753945 GCA_963556195.1 Sepiola atlantica
CACATTGTGCTAATGATTCATATCACCCTAAAAAGTCGTCCAAAAGCTGATGAACCGTTGCTCAAAATAACGAGATACTACGAGCAGGCTGATTTTGAGTCAATCAGAGATCACATCAGCGACGCCCCATGAAGGGAAACCTTCTCACTCTCTGCTGACCAGTCTGCAAATGAATTAACTGAATGGGTCAAAGCAAGCATTGAAGCCTATGTCCCCATGCGAAAATTCTTTAGCAAGCCTCACTCTCCCCAATGGTTCACCTCGGAATGTGCAGCTGCCATTGCTAAGAGGCAACAAGCATTCCGTAAATTCGGCCGCTATAAGTCAGCTACTAATAGACATAAATTTATAGAATCAAGAAATAATTGCAAGGCCGTGATAGGCAAAGCAAAGAGAAGGTATACTGAGTTAACAAAAAAACGCATTCAGTCACAGAAACTAGGTACTCGTGATTTCTGGAAAATCTACAATAGTGTAGTGAACAATGGTCAATCAACGATTCCCCCACTATCAAACCACAATGATGTCGTTTGCACGGCCACTTATAAGGTTGAACTACTTGCCCAGTGTTTCGCCTCTAACTCCACTTTGGACTCAGATAACCACCCCCTCCCCAAATTCCTATTGCAGACCCAAGTGACACTTGATAACCTGGTCATCACCTCATCCCAGGTCAAAACTGGCACCTGTCCTCCCCAAACTCTACAATAAATGCCTAGCTGAATCTTGCTTCCCCGATAGCTGGAAAATAGCCTCTGTGGTACCAGTCTTCAAGAATTCTGGGAATAGAACCGATCCTCAGAACTACCGCCCAATCATTCTATTGCCGACCTTTTCTAAAATCTTTGAATCCTTAATCAATCAAGCGATAGTACGGCACTTAGTTAATGCTAAACTTCTTTCTGGTCGCCAGTATGGATTTAGACAAGCACGATCTACTGCAGACATCCTAACGGTCATCTCTGAACGCATGCAATATACACTCGACAAAGCAGGTGAAGCTAGGACAGTAGCGCTTGATATATCCAAGGCCTTTGACAAGGTATGACATAAAGGGCTTCTCCATAAAACACGCTCATACGGTATTACTTGGCAATTACTTAATGTAATTAAATCCTTCCTAACCAAAAGAAAATCCAGTTTGTCCTCGATGGCCGTTCATCTAATCAACATGACATTAATGCTGGTGTAACCCAGGGATCTATCCTTGGACGTTTATTGTTCCTGATCTTCATAAACGATCTCCCTGATAACATAGAGTCTGAGATTGGTTTATTTGCTGACGACATCACGCTTTACTCTCGTCATGTTGGCAAAACAGACGCGATCATATCCGAGGCAATGGCTGAATCCGTAGAAAATGACCTCCAGGCTGTAGTGGATTGGGGTCATAAATGGTTGGTAACTTTTAATGCCGCAAAGACAAAGCTCCTTTCCTTCAATAACTACAAGAAACCTCTCCAATCACCGATTGCCATGGCAAATAACACCCTACCTGAGAGTTCAACATTCAAACTCCTCGGCCTAACCTTCACAGGTTACATGAATTGGAACACATACATTGAAGACATTGCCAAGGCCGCAGCAAAGTAGGTGGGCTCCTTCTACCGTACTAGTAAGCTCCTCACACCTGACATTATCCTGCATCTCTACAAAACCACCATCCGCCCATGCATGGAGTATTGTTGTCACATCTGGGCTGGTGCATCATCTACTAGTCCCTCCCTCCTTGACAAGGTCCAAAAAAGAGTCGCCAACCTAATAGGTCCCTCACTGTCAACCAAGCTCCAGTCCCTGTCCCATCGCCGCAATGTAGCATCCTTGTTCTTGTTTTATAAATACTTCAACGGACTATTCTCCGATGAATTGGCTACTCTGGTGCCCCTCTCGATGTAAATTCACTAGACCAACTCGACAATCAACTAAATCCCATCCATTTACTGTGGAGGTCCCCAGATGCCGGAGAGCTTTCTACTCCAATAGCTTCTTTCCTCGTGCTGCTGGTCTCTGGAACTCCCCCCCTGCCCCATGTTTCCACGACGATACTGACATGCAGAAATTTAAAACTAATGTAAACAGACATCTCGCTGCGCAGACCCCAATTTAGGTTGACCCCCAAACCTTCTCTCTTTTTTCTCAGTAGCCCCTTACGTCTACAGTGGCGGCCTGCCTTGTTTGGGGTGAACTATGTTAAAAAAAGTACATCCTGACCAAATATTTAAAATAACATAGTATTCGAAGCCCAAATAAAATTCTCTCGACACGGCTATACACTGGCTCATACAAGGAATTGTGCATTTTCTCCAAGTAATGTTTCCTCGAGTAACAGAACTTAGCTGGATACTCTACCAGACTAGATGAATTCTTGTCCTGGAATCCGGTAGGACCAATAGACCACAAGAAAGATATACTATAACATAGTTAACTAGTTAATTGGGATAGGAAAATTAATGTTCTTAACGTCTTTACTAACTCAACGTTTGACAGGTAAAAGAAGAACTTTAATGGAATATTCGAATATCTATGTATCTCATATAAATATCAAGTGTTAGCCCCAGGAAAGAGCCCCTTGATTGCTGAGAACTTCAACTGAAGTAAAATGAAGAAAAAAGAAGTTTAGTTTAAGATCTAAAATGTTACTATATTCCTAAGAGATTGCATGAAAAAATATTTGATAAAACAGGTAAAATATTACGAATCCCCAATATATAGTAAGTACAGCAGATAAGTATCAGCAGCTCAATGGTTAACACTCAATGTCAACCAGAGCTTATATATTATAATTCAGTAGAATGCAAAACTTATGACATCATTAATATTTTGTAATCACGCTCTAAAAGAATTTAAACATTCAACAAGAGAGTTTAAACCTGTTATAGGCAGCCGTCGTCAAGAGTGTTCAACTACTGAAGTAACATGCATTAAAGCTACGATGACGGCTGGGTTAATACTACTAACTACAGTTCCCAGCCTACATTAGGGGTGACAAATAATTATAAATATTTGTTTTATCTACATACGTATACGTTTTATCTTTACGGAAATCGTCAGTGTAGAGATGATTATCATACCGGTTGCAGGTTTCGAAACGCCGGAACACGAATAATGTTATAACCCAAATTGTGTGTATAAATAAAAATAATCATATATATAAAATCTCTATTTGATATTGAGCACTCTTTATAATCCCGGTTGAAATTCTTTCGATTTTTATACTGTGTAGCTCCTAGAAAAGCCCGTCTAGTAGAGCACTGTAAGTGTAGTATTAACACAGCATGACGTCGATAGCTTTAAATGCATCGTTCCTTTCATTGAAAAAGTTGAACGCTCTATGACCTCAAGCCGCCGTATAAAGTGTTAAAATTATCACCGTTAATTCGCTGTTTAAAATTGGCCGAGTGGTTAAGGCGTCGGATTTGAGTTGTAAAATATTTGCCATCCAGGGTTTCGAATCGCATGACCGGTAGTGAATAGTCATATATCTATGCTGATGAGTCCCGATTATTAAGAACGAAAAATATACGTACATAAATAATTAACAATAACAAGTATTATATATATATATATATATATATATATATATATATAGTGTTTAAGCAGCACTTTTCCTTTCAGAAACCATTGTCAAAGATAACAGAATACTTTTGTTTAATTATATCTTGTTTATTTATTTTTAAAATTTTCTAATGATCTTTTTTGTATTAATATATATATATATATATATATATATATATATATATATATATATATATATATATATATATATATATATATATATATAAGAAAATAATTTGGATCAACCCCTACAAATTATTCTAAAAATAAGTGAATAACCGCACAATGCAATCGAATAAAAACGAACTTCGATCCAGGGTTAATATTTCGTTTCTATTTATGGAAAGCCTTTCTCAGAGTACAAAATGCGAAAGGCTTTTCATCACAAAACAATGCGCAATTTACAATTCAAAAGGGGTGGAAAATTAAAAGCCTTCGCGTAAATCCAGGTGCCTTCGATTTTTATGAAATGTTAACAATAGCTATTAAACTTCTATTGATAGATATTCTCCAAATTTCAGTGTTTTTTTAGTATTTTAAAGGGTTTTTAGGGTGCATTACCCCCTATTTGATATTTCAAATATGTCAGATATTCATTGGATTTAATCTATAGTCATTAAACGCCAATTAAGCAAAATCCTTTTAATTCCAATTTATTTATAAGACCCCTTCTGCTTAAGCCTTAATCTTTAGACATATTTTAGAATTAAAATCATGTAATGGATTTTGACTTAAATATAAATAAGAACATAAGGTTTAGTAGCATTGTCTTGATTTTAATCTACGTAAGAAGACAAAACCGGTGAAAAACTGTTCTTTTTGGCAAATTCATTTTACTCGCTCAGAGACGGATATTCTAGTATTTATACAACATTTGCTACGCGTATATGTTTATATATTTGTATGTGCACGATTCACCCTGAAAATAATTAATCGATCATTACGAATTTTGGAACACGGATGCTACTAATAAAGGGGCCAAAGGTGAGCTATATTTAATTTCATTTAGTTTTAGATAAAATTGGGGAAAAGGGTGGAAGCCCTTCGTGAAAATACAGATGAATCCGATTTTTGTGAATTTGTAGTTATAGGTATTAGACATCAATTCATAAATATTCTAAAAATTGCAGTTTCTTTTGAGTATTTACAAAGATTTTTAGGGGACATAATATGGCCAGAACCTCCCATTAGGATATTTAAATTTTTTAGATTTGTATTACATTTTATCCATAGTCATTAGACACCAATTAAGCAAGATTCTCTGAGTTTCAATTTCTTCTTAAGACCCCTTAAGATTAAGCCTTAAATTTCTAAATCTTTTAAAAGCAAAATCATGTAATAGATTTTGATTAAAATGGGTATAAGTATTACAGACTGAAGGTTTATTATCATCATATCTTGATGTGCAAAACTATTCTGTTCAAGTAATTATTTTACCGGTCTCA
>OY744525.1:56758945-56816445 GCA_963556195.1 Sepiola atlantica
GAAATTTCATATAGGATACTAAGATTCCCAAGTGAGAAAAGATGCACATGAAAGAAGTTCGTAGCTTACATCGTGAAAATAACAACGAAGACGGGGATAGTAGTCCGAATAATCCAAATCTATTAATAATGGAGATTGGAAAGATAAAAGCCATTGTCTTTGAACATTGGGGAATTGGCACCAGAAAGAAACACGTGGAGGGAAGGAAGAAATAAAGTCTTAAATGAAACCCCAAGTAATCTTCCCCTGATTTAAAATACGATCTTTATTTAAATGGAATCTTCTCTTGTAGCTCACATAGGTAAGTCGTTTACTCTCTTATTTTCACCCCTTCTGATCTAAAGTCATTTGCTGTATCCTTTTCCTTATTTAGCCTATTATGGGAGGAAAAATTATATCCAATTTTCCTAAATTTTATCAAGAAAAACTTATACCAAATTCAATACATAGAGTTTTTTTCTGCTATTATCTCTATGTAAAACCAAACCAATGGAGAGTAGAAAACGCATTGTGGATGAATTTCCGGCAGCCCTGTAACCCCCGCTTCTCCTACTTTGTCCCTCAGTCCTCATTTACCATGAACGATGTTTCTCACAGAAGGGGGGGGGGGGAGAAAACGCTGTCTCATAGGTCGGTAGTTTTGCGTGAGCAGTAACTTGAGATGATTTGAGTAATTTTCTTTCTGTTTTTCTTTCTTGTTGCCATGTCACTAATAAGGGTGCTGGAGGCAAACGTTTTATTAGGGCTGACGTTATCCGCCTGATAGTCCAAGGACCGGAACCTTGGAGTAACTTCCAAGGGGGCTGTCTTATCAGCAGGTGCAAACTACCGGATCTGCTGTATTGCCATTCGATGAATTTAATCTGGATCATGCAGCAGTTTCCGGTGGGGGCTCTTTATGCCATATTAGTGGGAACTGCTACGGGGGTTCTTTCTTCAATGGTCGTCAAAGAACATCCCCCTTCTCTACCTGTACTCTCTCTCTCTGCCCTGCTCTGTACAACCCTGCTGATTTCTCCCACAAATATTTCAAACTTCAACATGACAAGTTGCAATAAACAACATAAACCTAAACCCAAAACCCCAACTTCCAACGCAGAACCTCCACTACCAGGTCTCTTTTCACAACATCAGGTGTGTACGTCCCAACCTTCCAGACGTTAAAATCCAATTACGGGAGACCAACCAACCCGACCTGTTGTTATTGTGCTAAACTGGAATTAGCCCGTCTGTTTCTGTAGATGATTTCACGATTAAAGGTTACTCAAACATGACATCCAAACCTGACCCTCAAGATCGTCATATATAGGTTCATAAAATTAGCCGTCGATGGGCAAAAGTCCGAAGCTCATGGTCAACGCTGGCGCGCGTCAAGGATCTATTATGGGCACAACCTTCTTCCTAATCGTCATCAACGATCTCTCAAACCACATTCTAAGATCATTCGTCGACATTTATGCAGACAACAGAACCAATTATCTATGGCAACACTTCGAGGAACAGCAATGACTAAGATCTTTCTGATTCTCTCTCTTCCGACCTTGAGCACATGGTGCAATGGGGTAAAAGGTGGCTGTTTACCTTTAATGCATCCAAAACTAAGCTTCTCTCTTTTCACCATCAACGCTCTGGTCTCCATTTGCCAACTATTGAAATAGATGGCGCTCGTCTTTAACAAGCCCCCTGCTTTGACAAACTTCTGGGACTGACTTTCACTCTTTACTTGAAATGAAGACTTACATCAAATCCGTTGCCAAGATCGCTAGAAAAATTGTTAGATCATTCTGTCCTGAGATGGAGTATTGTTGCCACATCTGGGGAGGTGCTGCCCAGAGCATCTTTTCCTGCCTTGACAGAGTACAAAACCGATTTCGAAATCTAGTAGGCGATGCGTTCTTCTCTTACCTACTATCTCTTTCTCACAAAAGAGACGTTGCTTTGTCGTTATTTTCATGGCAGGTGCTCGACTGAACCCACCCAATGAAATATTTACAAGAAAAACTCGTCAATAATTACCCATTGTCTCTCTCTCTCTCTCTCTGTGCCTAAAACTAAACGAAAATTTCACGATCAAACTTTATTTCCTAGAACTACTCGTCCGTGGAACTCAAGTCCAATGTAAACAAATTCTTAAGCCATCCTCGTAAATAATCAAATTCTGTCACATTTCCACCATCATTACTAATCAGCACGCTGTTGTCTCACCGTCCACTCATTAACCCTTATCCTCGAGTGGGATTTGCGCCTTCATAAGTGGTGACTCCTTAGTAAAAAAAATCTGCTTATCTGAAGCCAAAACTATACTATCACAGACTATTGCACAATTGTACTATCTTTTATCTATTAATGATTGCGATAATGACTAGATTAAGAAAATTTAAACAGACGCAGACCCCCACCCTATAATAAAGACCAATGTGTATTTATGTGTATACTACTACTACTACTACTACTACTACTACTACTACTACTACTACTACTACTACTACTACTACTACTACTACTAATAATAATAATATAGGACTAAAGAGACTTAATAATTACAGTTATGCATAAAGAATGCTTAAACAGATATGTCACAGTTTATGAATATTCGAATGTAATGCAAGTAGGATAAATAGTGGTAGTAGTTGTGACCCAACGGGTTACGGGTCTATTTATCAATACAAATTAACAATCCTCATCTAAAAAATCCGAAACATAAGCTCTTTTTTGCGTTTCGGCATTAAATAACCGCTAAATGGTTGATATGCCGTTAAAACAGCGAGAGCAAACCAAAGGTAATTTTGCGGATGGTTTAGACCGTTTCCCTCTTGCGTCACCAACGCGCGTTCAAGGCCATTGGAACGCCTGCATTTTGAAGTAATTGTTTCACACGCATCCGTGCTTTCAAAACAATCAATTGAGCTAATCAAATTTCAAATAAGCGAATTCTATATTTCCTTATTAATTCTTCGGCTAACTTGCTAAAAACTTTCTTAAAAAACAAATTTATATCATCAGGATACCATCTTCCTTTCATTTCGTTCTCTTTATTTGGTTTGGTTGTTTCATATATCTATCTTATCTAATCTGCTATTTATCTACGTCTAACTAACTAACAAACTATATATATATATATATATATATATATATATATATATATATATATGTGTGTGTGTGTGTGTATGTGTGTGTATTAAGCTCCGTAAGTCGAATACTTTGAAAGAAAATTAAATAGAGATTCAAATCTAGCCACGTGACGTGTTCTTTCTCTTTACGTAGAGTGAATACTATCTGTTTATCATTACTTGTGTTTATAAATAAAAATGCAAGACATATTTTTCTCGCATTTGAAGTGGAATGTCACGATAGCTTCGTTGTCAGAGGTTTGGGTTCGAGATATTTGAATCCGGGGTTTGAATCGTTCGACTGGAGGAACAGTTTTATCATCCCTACTGATGAGTGTTAATGGTAACACAGAACATATAGATGTCTATGGATAATAAAACATTTTTATTAAGAGAAAAATGATTCTTGGACTACTAAGTCAAATATAATTTTCGTATTGGGGTTCGAACCGTGTGACCGGCATAGATTGTATCCTCCAACACTGATGATTGCATGTGTGGCATGGAACACATGTATGTATGGGTAAATTTGAAAATATTATTTGTATATATATATATATATATATATATATATATATATATATATATATATATATATATCACTCATTATAAACTCTGACACAATTAAACAACGTAACGGTTTATACAATTTATATACTAACCGAAAAAAATTAGATCCATGGTAACTATTTTTACATCACATTCTCACAAAAACCTTGTACATAACATCGATATTAAAAAAAAAATACATTCATTTAACTTCAGAGACTTACCACGTATTTTGAATAGTAATATCTATGTTTGTTTTGAGAAGAAGAATAAAAACATTCCTTTCAAATCATAGACGCACCACGTATTTTAAAATTTTACATGTTATGTTTTTCTTCAAATTAGTCATCTTGAGAAAGTTTTTGAATAAAGTTTTTCGATGAACATATAAACAATTTTCGCTTTTCCTTTTTTGTGGTCTACATTTACTTTAATTTAGTTTTATGCAAAGGGGGTAAAAGAGAGGCGGAAACCCTTCGTTAACATTCACATACTTCCGATTTTTGTGATATTTTAACTATCATGGGAGGCGCGAGAGCGCTCTATCACTTAATAGACTTCAAGAATGGCCTATGCTGGAAATCTCATTTCTTTGATCAATCATAACTCAAAAACCAATAAACCAAATTAGTTAAAACTTTGCACAAAAATTTTATTTGATAGGTTCTATAAGTGTGTAGAATTTCAGCATCATTAGCCAAGGCAACCCAGAGATCCAGAAAGTTCAATCATGAAATCATGTTATCTGTGTGTACGTACGTACGTATCTGCCACCCTGTATCTCATCAACTATTTGATAAATTCGGCTGATTTTTGGCAGAGATAGAGGTTCTAGGGTCTAGTTGATGGTATTTTAATTTCAGTTTACCATATACCTTAGTTTTCCAGAAAATTAAAAAAAAACTTATGAGAAGGCATTGTATTGAGGCATAGTCTTTACAAAAGTAGTGACATTCGATGAAAAATGCCAGTATACTGAAATCATATGCCCTTAATAGGGTTAATATGAAAATTCATATACACTAAATGTACAAAAGCAAGGAAATTCCCAAATTTTTACACTTTTATTGTCATTATTGGTTTGGTTGATATGTAGTCACATATCAACCAAACCATTTCATTATCACATCACTACAGTATAAATCTCTATGCATGAGTGGATGAAGTGTGTGAGGTGCGCTGAAGAAAAATTCCTACCAGTAAAATACATAGCCCTGTTGTGCTCGCATACTCTTAGTGACAATAAAAGTGTAAAAATTTGGGAATTTCCTTGCTTTTGTACATTTTAACGGATAATTCAGTCTGATAGGCCAGTCTCCGAATATCTCTCCTTTTTCTTATTTGTCTGCTCTTTTCACTCTCCCTCTTTCTCGCATTCCACCTCTTTGTTTTTATACACTAATGAGTCACTTCTTATCAAGGCATTTTCCGTAATTAGTCGTTTGGTATCATTTTAATATATGTTTTGTTGTGTAACTGTTAATGATGATATTGGATTATTGACAGGACCGCAATAAGTAGACAGAACGCGAGAATGAAGAGTGGTTAATAAGGGGAGACAATCTCACTGTGTTTTAAACAAACGTTAACAAAATAGATTTAAACGAAAAAATACACAATTAGCGTTTTCGTTTCTTTATTTTCTATCTTATTTCAAAGTTATTTTAAAGTGTGTATATTTGTTTGTAACCGTTAAGAATAAACTTCGATTAATAACAGGACATAAGCAGACAACACAGGCTAACAGCAATAAAGAAGATTTATTAACTGAATAGCGGTTAATAAGGGAGACAATCTAGTTGTGTAAGTAACACGCTCTTAATGTCAGATTGTTAAGCTCTTAGGTATAAAATATAAAATGATAGCAAAGGATCAAATGGAACGATAGAATTACGAACCAAAAAGTCAGAGATCACACTTACAAACAGGTGACATCGTCAATAATCTGCAAACGACGTTTAGGCTGGTTAGGACATGCCCTAAGATTGGCGCCAGATAGATTTGCAAACTAAATGATTCAGTGGACCCCTGGTGGAAAAAGAAGAAGAGTAAGACCAAATAGGAACTGGAAGCAAACAATCGAGAGAGATTTGATCGAAACGGGAAGAAGCTGGAGGGATTCTGTGGATCTGGCTTCAGACCGAAAACGATGGTTTACTTTGAGTGCCTTATGCGTCACAGGATGCGGGAGTTCCTGAGTCTGAGTCTTAGGTAACACGTACACTACAAAAAATTAGGCATAATGACCTTGCCTTTTCGAGGGTCAGTTATCGTTAGGCTTCCAACATAAAAGTAAGGGTCCCCTGAGCAAAAGGGTTAAATACCTTTCCTTCCTGAATAGCCATTCTATTGTTGTAGTGTTTTACTGAAGTCGTGTGTTTTATAAAGACTCTATTTAACGATTGGCAATTCCTTTATAGTGAAAGCCATTTTGTACGAATTTTGATCGTATTTGTAGGAGACGTTTATTTATTCTTTAGAAAACAGAGATGTCTCTTCGTATCGTTGATGTTTATCCGCGGACACAATAACAAAAACAGATTTCTAGATTAAAAAAAAGTAAATGAACAAACAGTTTTTGTGCAAGGTAGATGTTTTCCTGTATAAAGTCTAAAAACAATTTTAATCTCTCTTGCTCACGCTTTCGCTCCTCCAATCTCTCTCGTCCCCCCTCTTTCTCTCGCACTCATTCTTTTCTCTTTCTCTATCTCTCTTTCTCTCTCTCTCTCTCTCTATATATATATATATCTCTCTCTCTATCTATCTCTCTCTCTCTCTATATATATATATACTAGCGGAACCTGTCGCCCGGCGTTGTACGAGAGAAAGTGTTACCTATTGCATGACGTCGAATAAAAAAGAAACGGCATATTGTTCTCCCCCCTCTGTAGTGTTAGCGAATGTTTTAAATTTAAAAAAAAAGAAAAAAGTGGCAGAGTAGGATGGGATTGAACGCTATAACTGCCAATCATGAAACCTCCATTCTTAAAGACTGCGCCACGGTTTCGAGTTAAAAGTACATGCGAAAATAGGCCAATTAAGCTAAGCTTGTTCATTAGCATGCGTGTTATGTGAATATTTAGCTTCTGCCGACCAAATGTAAAGTTCAACAATGACACGGTTTAGGCCATTTGTTGATGAAGTAAAGGATTTGGGCAAGTTTTCTATAATATGCGTGTTAAAGGTGTATGATTTTGAAAAAATAAATGTATCGAGGTCTACGAGTATCTTGGCGCTTATTGAATTAAATAGGAAGTCGATTTGATCAAGAAATTGTAGTCGCCATGTTAAATGATTAAATGTTGCAGGAACTGTGTTCGTTAATTTCATTCGCTTAATTCCGGAATGAATATAAATATAGAAGTCATAGGTAGAATTAGAAATAACGTAATCTGATATTCGCAGAAAAGCATCGGAGTGAACGGGAGCGGTCATTAAGTCTTTGCGTATTGCTTTATATTATGTAGTAAATTAATACCAGGCAAATAATAAATAAGAACGGACTCTTTTTTGAAAATTAAACTGTGTTTATTAGTTCCCGGTGTCGATGAGTGGGGTGACAGTACAGAATTGTTAGGGAGAAAAGTTTTTGCTACCACCTATATGGAGTTGGTTTGTCGGAGAGTTGTAGATGGTGGCCCAAATGTAATATTTAGTGTTAGCTGGAAAAACATAATAACAAATTTACTAAAACACGCTTGAGTGCATAAGTGTTATATAGTGGGGAGTTTAGTAACCTGTGATGTATGTGGTTATTTTCCTATTCTCCGAGAAGGTACAGGGGAAAAATCGTCTCTACTTTATATATAAGAAGATATATATAAATATATTTAGAAGTTTAGAAAGCCAAATAAAAAATGCGTTTATTTTAAATGTTAAATTATTATTTTAAAAAACTTGAATTTTCGACGCAAAGCGTCCTATTCATAAGTAATAGACATTAAAAAAAATTGTTTTACTTCTTACTAGTGGCATATTGGTAATTAATAATAGAAACCGTTCGATGTTGTTGGCGGTTGGAGTCCAATGTCGATATGTGAGGTTACGCGCTGGCTGCGCTTGTTGAAATATGGAAATGTAGTCCCACCCTTGAAGCATCGTTTAAATTTGAATATATTAAAAGTTTAGAAAGCCAAATAAACAATGCGTTTTTTTTTCAAAAGAAATCATTATTTAAAAAAAACTTGAACTTGAATTGGATTTCAATGTCGATATATGAGGTTACGCGTTGGTTGCACGTACGTTGGATTTGTGTTGAAAAATACTTGTAATCCAGGGTTTCGAATCGTGCGACCGGTAGTGAATAGTCATACTTCTATGCTGATGAGTCTTGATTGAAAAGAGACGAAACGTATACGTCCATAGATAAATAAACAATAACAAATATTTATATTTGAATCTCCTCGTAAAAAAGTAGAGCACTGTAAATGGTAGTACTAACACAGCGTGACGTCACTTGCTTTATATGCATCATTCCTTCCCTTACAGAAGTTGAATGCCTGTATGTCTCGCCGTTTTAAATGTGTTAAAATTATCGTTGTTTATAAGCTATTCAGAATTGGTCGATCGGTTAACGACGTTGGATTTGGGTTGAAAAATACTTGTAATCCAGGGTTTCGAATCGTGCGACCGGTAGTGAATAGTCATACTTCTATGCTGATGAGTCTTGATTGAAAAGAGACGAAACGTATACGTCCATAGATAAATAAACAATAACAAATATTTATATATATATATATATATATATATTGTGTGTATTTAGGCAGCATTTTTATCTATTTAAGTAAACATTGTTAAAAATAACAGACTTCTTCTGTTTAGTGGTCACGTGCGAGGTGCGTGTTAAAATTCAAATAGATGATTTATATAAATATACTATTTTCCCAACTGCTTTAACCTTTAAGAGAATTTCCAATTGTCTTTTTCTATGACTTCTATTCTATTAGAAATAGCTTCTTATAGGGCTTCTAATAGGGCTTCTGACTAAAGCTAAAATCTTCCACTAAAAACAGGCATTTGGAACTTTAATAGCACTTTTCACATTGTATGATTATATATGTGCATTATTCTTTAGTGAGGGGACATTTCACTTGTGTTAAAAAAAAGATAAATGTTTTTTTCTCTTCCTTGTAATGTGTTTCTACTTACATGTTATATTACATCCGTTTATTCCACTGTACATGCCCAAATATTGTTTTCTACCCGGTCTGTACCGATTTGATGTATTTATACCACTAATCCCTTATTTGTTTCTAATTTGATGTGTAATTGGTGTGATTAAACTTCAAAGCCTTGATGCTGTCTGTATGCTTCTACATTTGTGTCTATACCGTGTGCTGATGAAAAGAACTGATATTACTAAAAATAAAAAAATACATCGTCTCAGAAAAAATCCTACACATACTGTTGTTATATTGAATTTTTGGAGCGCAAATAAATGATCATGTAACAAAGTTTACATTAGATGTTTTATATATAGCACTCTCGGGGATGTTAAAAATAGACTGTCAAAAAGCTCTAATGCAAAGTTCCGAATACGTTCGTCGAACACTCTCGACTAGTCTTCTATCTGTGCCCGCTTCTAGGTACATATAGATCTTAATTTCCCTTAATGACGTGACAGTTTTCGTTGGCCGAGTGGATATGGCGACTGCTAGCAGATGCTAGACTGACTCTGTGAACCGGGTTCGCGCTTCTCGACCATCGGAAATTGTTACTTTCCTGCACTGATAGGAACAATAAGCTTCAAACGTTAGCATCTGTAGGTATTAATAATTTAATATTTATTTAAAAATATTATATATATATATATATATATATATATATATATATATATATATATATATATATATTTAATGTATCCACATAAAATTTTATGACGAGATATATATTTTTTATGTATCAATTTTCAGTATTTACTTCAACAGTGATTAATACGTAAGTAGAGCTAGGTAGTAAGTTATGAAAATATACTTATAGCAAATCAGCTAAATAGAGACTTCCGCGTTTCATCCCCGTAGCCTGACGATTTCATACGAGGATGAAACGCGGTAGCCTCTTTCTAGCTTATTTGTCATGAATATATTTTCATAGCTTACTATATATATATATATATATATATATATATAGTAAGCTATGAAAATATATTCATGACAAATAAGCTAGAAAGAGGCTACCGCGTTTCATCCTCGTCCATGATATCTGGCTTTATTGAGCTATTGGCTAAAACATTTGGTAGAGACTAGACTTTCCAGATGTTGATTCAACTCAACAAGTATTTTGGCGACAGTAGTCCAATGGCTTTTTTTTTATTACACTGCGTTTTTATGCTCGTCAGACTGTCAGATATCATCAGAATATTCACCTGCAATGAAAGATATGGAAACAATAATTATAGTCTACTCACCCAATATATATATATATATATATATATATATATATATATATATATATATATATATATATATATATATATATATATATATATATATATATTATAATATAACATGAAGTAATAAAATAAGGTGTCAATCAAATTTTATTAGAATTCAAAGTTCAAGCAAAGTATCCTTAAGTCCTTAGCTCATGAGTTTTCAAAGATAATTCTTCTCTTCAGAGGACCATTACCGCAGTTATACTACTACAGGTAATAAAATTACGCTTTGAAAATATATAAAATTATATACACAAATACATAAAAATACATAACATCAAACATATCAATCCAAAACATACTTTTTGTTGAATCCATACAGTCCATCCAGGTCATACAAGTTGAGAAGTATAATCAGGAAAGACATTACTCCAGGTTACAAACAACAGTCCATATACGTGAAATTGAATATATATATATATAATAAAATGACGTAAGAAGCCCTTTTTAACAATGCGTGAAAGAATTTATTTCTTTTTTTTCTTTTTCCAATCAATTTCGAAGTCTACAAACTTCATCTTCAGGGATGTATTTTTTTTTTTTATAAAATAAACAAACTTTTGTTTATAAGTAGCATCGAGGTGGTGTGACGCTCTCCGCCAAGATGGAAAAGGGCGGAAGTGAAAAATATTAAGAACGATTATGCCAGGGGCAAGCCGGGAGTTATAAAGATATTGTTCGTTCTTTTTTTTTTTTTTAAGCATTGAATAAAATGTAATAAAATGACGTAAGAAGCCCTTTTTAACAATGCGTGAAAGAATTTATTTCTTTTTTTTCTTTTTCCAATCAATTTCGAAGTCTACAAACTTCATCTTCAGGGATGTATTTTTTTTTTTTATAAAATAAACAAACTTTTGTTTATAAGTAGCATCGAGGTGGTGTGACGCTCTCCGCCAAGATGGAAAAGGGCGGAAGTGAAAAATATTAAGAACGATTATGCCAGGGGCAAGCCGGGAGTTATAAAGATATTGTTCGTTCTTTTTTTTTTTTTTAAGCATTGAATAAAATGTAATAAAATGACGTAAGAAGCCCTTTTTAACAATGCGTGAAAGAATTTATTTCTTTTTTTTCTTTTTCCAATCAATTTCGAAGTCTACAAACTTCATCTTCAGGGATGTATTTTTTTTTTTTTTATAAAATAAACAAACTTTTGTTTATAAGTAGCATCGAGGTGGTGTGACGCTCTCCGCCAAGATGGAAAAGGGCGGAAGTGAAAAATATTAAGAACGATTATGCCAGGGGCAAGCCGGGAGTTATAAAGATATTGTTCGTTCTTTTTTTTTTTTTTTAAGCATTGAATAAAATGTAATAAAATGACGTAAGAAGCCCTTTTTAACAATGCGTGAAAGAATTTATTTCTTTTTTTTCTTTTTCCAATCAATTTCGAAGTCTACAAACTTCATCTTCAGGGATGTATTTTTTTTTTTTTATAAAATAAACAAACTTTTGTTTATAAGTAGCATCGAGGTGGTGTGACGCTCTCCGCCAAGATGGAAAAGGGCGGAAGTGAAAAATATTAAGAACGATTATGCCAGGGGCAAGCCGGGAGTTATAAAGATATTGTTCGTTCTTTTTTTTTTTTTAAGCATTGAATAAAATGTAATAAAATGACGTAAGAAGCCCTTTTTAACAATGCGTGAAAGAATTTATTTCTTTTTTTTCTTTTTCCAATCAATTTCGAAGTCTACAAACTTCATCTTCAGGGATGTATTTTTTTTTTTTTATAAAATAAACAAACTTTTGTTTATAAGTAGCATCGAGGTGGTGTGACGCTCTCCGCCAAGATGGAAAAGGGCGGAAGTGAAAAATATTAAGAACGATTATGCCAGGGGCAAGCCGGGAGTTATAAAGATATTGTTCGTTCTTTTTTTTTTTTTTAAGCATTGAATAAAATGTAATAAAATGACGTAAGAAGCCCTTTTTAACAATGCGTGAAAGAATTTATTTCTTTTTTTTCTTTTTCCAATCAATTTCGAAGTCTACAAACTTCATCTTCAGGGATGTATTTTTTTTTTTTTATAAAATAAACAAACTTTTGTTTATAAGTAGCATCGAGGTGGTGTGACGCTCTCCGCCAAGATGGAAAAGGGCGGAAGTGAAAAATATTAAGAACGATTATGCCAGGGGCAAGCCGGGAGTTATAAAGATATTGTTCGTTCTTTTTTTTTTTTTTAAGCATTGAATAAAATGTAATAAAATGACGTAAGAAGCCCTTTTTAACAATGCGTGAAAGAATTTATTTCTTTTTTTTCTTTTTCCAATCAATTTCGAAGTCTACAAACTTCATCTTCAGGGATGTATTTTTTTTTTTTATAAAATAAACAAACTTTTGTTTATAAGTAGCATCGAGGTGGTGTGACGCTCTCCGCCAAGATGGAAAAGGGCGGAAGTGAAAAATATTAAGAACGATTATGCCAGGGGCAAGCCGGGAGTTATAAAGATATTGTTCGTTCTTTTTTTTTTTTTTAAGCATTGAATAAAATGTAATAAAATGACGTAAGAAGCCCTTTTTCCATCTTGGCGGAGAGCGTCACACCACCTCGATGCTACTTATAAACAAAAGTTTGTTTATTTTATAAAAAAAAAAAAAATACATCCCTGAAGATGAAGTTTGTAGACTTCGAAATTGATTGGAAAAAGAAAAAAAAGAAATAAATTCTTTCACGCATTGTTAAAAAGGGCTTCTTACGTCATTTTATTACATTTTATTCAATGCTTAAAAAAAAAAAAAAGAACGAACAATATCTTTATAACTCCCGGCTTGCCCCTGGCATAATCGTTCTTAATATTTTTCACTTCCGCCCTTTTCCATCTTGGCGGAGAGCGTCACACCACCTCGATGCTACTTATAAACAAAAGTTTGTTTATTTTATAAAAAAAAAAAAATACATCCCTGAAGATGAAGTTTGTAGACTTCGAAATTGATTGGAAAAAGAAAAAAAAGAAATAAATTATTTCACGCATTGTTAAAAAGGGCTTCTTACGTCATTTTATTACATTTTATTCAATGCTTAAAAAAAAAAAAAGAACGAACAATATCTTTATAACTCCCGGCTTGCCCCTGGCATAATCGTTCTTAATATTTTTCACTTCCGCCCTTTTCCATCTTGGCGGAGAGCGTCACACCACCTCGATGCTACTTATAAACAAAAGTTTGTTTATTTTATAAAAAAAAAAAAATACATCCCTGAAGATGAAGTTTGTAGACTTCGAAATTGATTGGAAAAAGAAAAAAAAGAAATAAATTCTTTCACGCATTGTTAAAAAGGGCTTCTTACGTCATTTTATTACATTTTATTCAATGCTTAAAAAAAAAAAAGAACGAACAATATCTTTATATATATATATATATATATATATATAGAAATTGGTAGTTTGCTGTAAGCATTGCTGGGAGTAATAATAAGAGTTTTTAAAAAGGTTTAAGGCAATGCGAAGATCCGGGTTGCTGGAAGCTGTGAAGAACAAAAACAGAACAAAACCGAAATAAGTCGGATATAGATCGAAAGGTTTGTTTATTTTTCTAGACAGCAAGGGTGTTAGTTTGTAATGTCCGGATTATCAAGAATCAATTTGATATTTCGAGAGATTTTTTTTTTTCTTCTTCCTCTCCTTGTCAAAAATAAATAAAAGAAAAATCCCGGGTACCGAGAAAATGCCAGGAGCGCTGGGGGGTTAAACCGGAAGTGTTCAGAGTAAAGTATTCAGAGGAAAACTCAATAGATTCTTTTTATTTATTTATTTTTTTTTTAAATATATATATATATATATATATACACGCATATATATATGTAATTGTCTGTTGTTTCTATTTATTTAATTTTTATTTTTATTAATATATTTACTATTATTGTTATTTGTTTTTTTTTTGTTGTTTTTGTTGTTTTTTTTTTTTTTTCCGTATATAAAACGTAGTTATTACTTATAGTATATATGTTTGTCAACAGGCTGATTCCGGCATTAGATTTTAAATGTGTTGTAGATAGCTAATTATTTGTTGTCGGTGCAGTATATTAAAATTTAGTTATGTCTGGTTAAGTTTAATCCTTATTTATTGGTTTTAATTTATCTCTTAAATGCCTATTGTTTTAGTTATGGAAAGTTTGCTGGTTAAGGGGAGACAAATCTCTTATTTTTGGTATTCTGTTATTCTGTTAATTGGCTTTGTATGTTGAATTTATTTAACTAAAGTAATGGTCAATTCTTAGTATAACGGATATGATTTGTGCAAATAGTGTTTATTATGGGGGGTATTATCTGGGGATGGGTTCGGGGGGGGGGTAGGTTATATGATGAAGGTAGAATTTAATTCATGTCTTTGATTCAAAAATGGGCTAAGTTTGGAAATGAGAATAGCTTCCATCAGTCTTAGGTCGCCTAGGTTCCTGGTCGAGGCTAAAATGGAAACTTTTATGTCTTGTTGTGTAGTATTGCATGAGGAAGTATGTTTGAAGAAGGAAGATATATTTGTATTCATGTGTTCTTTTATACGTTGGTGTAATTGTCTTGTAGTATATCCAATATAGGAGTGGTTACAAATAGTGCATGATATATTGTATACACAGTTAGTGCGGTGGCATAGTCCAGTGGTAGGAATGGGACAATTGGCTAGGGAGCATGGGTCTTGGGTGCGTGTAGTGCGTTTTTTGGAAAGGTGTTGGCGTAAGGTGGTGCCGGTGTGGGTGAGTTGAATGTCTAGTTTTTCTTTATGTATTGCACTGCGGATGGCATTAGTGATTCTGTCGTTAAAGAAAGGTAGTTTTAGGAAGCATGTGTTGGAGAGTGTGTTGTGTCTGCGTGATCTGGTCTTGCTGAGGTGGGTTATTGTGGAAGTGGGGTAGCCGTTGGTGATTAGGGTTTGATGGAAGTCTTTGGTGTGTTTAATTTTATTGGCAGTAGATGAGCATTTATTTTGTATGCGGGTAATTTCATTACGGGCATAGTCTAGTTTGGCTTTAAGGGGCAGGGCAGATTTAAAATGAACAAATAGGTTTTTACAGGCAGGTTTTCTGTAGAAGTTGGTCTGTATAGAACCGTCTTCTGTGATTTTGAGGTTGAAATCGAGGAGAGATAGTGAGCCGGAGTCGCTAGGGTGTTCAATAGTAAATTTTATATGGGGGTCGGTGTTGTTGAAAATGTCGAAAATGCTGATAGCTTCTTCACGAGATGAGGTGAGGACAAGAATGTCATCTATGTATCTAGTGAAGAAGATATGTGAGTGGCAGGTGTTGAGGGCTTGTTGCTCGAGTCTGTCCATGTAGGATATGGCTAAGAGGCCAGACAAGCTAGAACCCATGGGAAGACCAGTAATCTGTTTAAATATGTGGTGTTGGAAGGTAAAATATGTATTGTTAATGATAATGTCTAGGAGTTGGTGTATGTCTTCAGGTGTTAACCCGAAGAGTTCTAAGTTATCGGAGGAAGAGATGTGGTCGGAGATGAGGTCAATGGCTGGGTGTGCGGGTATTGATGTGTATAGGGAAACAACATCGAGGCTAAATGTGTATTTGTTAGAGCTTAGCTGTTGTTGTTGGAGTAGGTTTAGTCTGCTAATGACTTGGTCAGAGCTGCTGACATGTGCAGGGAAGGTAGGGAGTAGTGGTTTCAGGAGTCTAGAAAGTAGCCAGGAGATTTTATATAATGGTCCTTCGACGCTGGAGACGATGGGTCTAATTTGAGTGTGATTGCTGGTCTTACACATCAATACCCGCACACCCAGCCATTGACCTCATCTCCGACCACATCTCTTCCTCCGATAACTTAGAACTCTTCGGGTTAACACCTGAAGACATACACCAACTCCTAGACATTATCATTAACAATACATATTTTACCTTCCAACACCACATATTTAAACAGATTACTGGTCTTCCCATGGGTTCTAGCTTGTCTGGCCTCTTAGCCATATCCTACATGGACAGACTCGAGCAACAAGCCCTCAACACCTGCCACTCACATATCTTCTTCACTAGATACATAGATGACATTCTTGTCCTCACCTCATCTCGTGAAGAAGCTATCAGCATTTTCGACATTTTCAACAACACCGACCCCCATATAAAATTTACTATTGAACACCCTAGCGACTCCGGCTCACTATCTCTCCTCGATTTCAACCTCAAAATCACAGAAGACGGTTCTATACAGACCAACTTCTACAGAAAACCTGCCTGTAAAAACCTATTTGTTCATTTTAAATCTGCCCTGCCCCTTAAAGCCAAACTAGACTATGCCCGTAATGAAATTACCCGCATACAAAATAAATGCTCATCTACTGCCAATAAAATTAAACACACCAAAGACTTCCATCAAACCCTAATCACCAACGGCTACCCCACTTCCACAATAACCCACCTCAGCAAGACCAGATCACGCAGACACAACACACTCTCCAACACATGCTTCCTAAAACTACCTTTCTTTAACGACAGAATCACTAATGCCATCCGCAGTGCAATACATAAAGAAAAACTAGACATTCAACTCACCCACACCGGCACCACCTTACGCCAACACCTTTCCAAAAAACGCACTACACGCACCCAAGAACCATGCTCCCTAGCCAATTGTCCCATTCCTACCACTGGACTATGCCACCGCACTAACTGTGTATACAATATATCATGCACTATTTGTAACCACTCCTATATTGGATATACTACAAGACAATTACACCAACGTATAAAAGAACACATGAATACAAATATATCTTCCTTCTTCAAACATACTTCCTCATGCAATACTACACAACAAGACATAAAAGTTTCCATTTTAGCCTCGACCAGGAACCTAGGCGACCTAAGACTGATGGAAGCTATTCTCATTTCCAAACTTAGCCCATTTTTGAATCAAAGACATGAATTAAATTCTACCTTCATCATATAACCTACCCCCCCCCCCGACCCCATCCCCAGATAATACCCCCCCCCCATAATAAACACTATTTGCACAAATCATATCCGTTATACTAAGAATTGACCATTACTTTAGTTAAATAAATTCAACATACAAAGCCAATTAACAGAATAACAGAATACCAAAAATAAGAGATTTGTCTCCCCTTAACCAGCAAACTTTCCATAACTAAAACAATAGGCATTTAAGAGATAAATTAAAACCAATAAATAAGGATTAAACTTAACCAGACATAACTAAATTTTAATATACTGCACCGACAACAAATAATTAGCTATCTACAACACATTTAAAATCTAATGCCGGAATCAGCCTGTTGACAAACATATATACTATAAGTAATAACTACGTTTTATATACGGAAAAAAAAAACAAAAAAAAAAAAAACAACAAAAAAAAAACAAATAACAATAATAGTAAATATATTAATAAAAATAAAAATTAAATAAATAGAAACAACAGACAATTACATATATATATGGGTGTATATATATATATATATATATATATATATTTAAAAAAAATAAAAAAAAAATAAATAAAAAGAATCTATTGAGTTTTCCTCTGAATACTTTACTCTGAACACTTCCGGTTTAACCCCCCAGCGCTCCTGGCATTTTCTCGGTACCCGGGATTTTTCTTTTATTTATTTTTGACAAGGAGAGGAAGAAGAAAAAAAAAAATCTCTCGAAATATCAAATTGATTCTTGATAATCCGGACATTACAAACTAACACCCTTGCTGTCTAGAAAAATAAACAAACCTTTCGATCTATATCCGACTTATTTCGGTTTTGTTCTGTTTTTGTTCTTCACAGCTTCCAGCAACCCGGATCTTCGCATTGCCTTAAACCTTTTTAAAAACTCTTATTATATATATATATATATAACATATATATATATAACATATATATATATTACATATATATATATATGTAATATATATATATATATACATGTAATATATATGTATAATATATCTATCTATCTATCTATCTATCTATCTATCTATCTATCTATCTATATATATATATATAATATTTTCTATATCGATTTTATATCATATTCAATGTTTTGAAAGACAGACTCCCATATGTCACAGAATTTATTTTCTTATTTAGCATACACTAGTATCGGCATACACCAAGATATATGTAAATGCTCCTATGAATTAATTTCTTGGTGTGGCTATCCTCAGTGTTAATTCTATAAACACAATGAAAAATAAGGCAAATAAAGTCCATAAGTCACAGCTCTTTTTCCTCCTAATTTAACTAGTCATAACAGAAACAGATTTTGTGTTCGTTTATTTTTTGTTGTCGGCTCTGTGTTTTTTTTCTTGCTTCTGAGAACCACTTATTCTTACTTTTATTTTACATCTGGGCCCACAAATCTTTACCTCAAGTGCCCATGGAACCTTCAAAATGGCCTCGAATTCGCAAATAACTTTATAAGGTTTCTAACACGCAACTTCCAAACAACCGGATTATTGGTTTTGTTGATCTGATTTCTTCAACTCTATAGATTTTACGATTAACTTTGGATTTACTACTATTGAACCTGCTGCCATTTTTTAGAGTAACGCCTTTTACGGCGAACTTTTTTCTCATGTGCACTCTATTCATTTACTCTGCATTGAACACTCTCACCATATTTCTACATTTAATATCCTTTTCTTTAATTTTTACCATTTATTTTTTACAAACTTTGACCCTGGTAATTTTCTTACAAGATTATCTATCTGCATTCCTTTGCCGATAAGAATTCAATTCTTTGAAAATTCATGGTTTTAGGAAAAATAAATCCCTGGTTTTGAACAACTGAAGATGTAATAGATTTTGTATTTTTACAACTTTCATTCTCATCCTTAAACTTGCCTATATATATATATATATATATATATATATATATATATATATATATATATATAGAGAGAGAGAGAGAGAGAGAGAGGCAGAGAGAAATGCTCAGTAGAATGCAAAGTTAAATCAATGACAATTAATATTTTGTAATCATGCTTCTATAAATTCAACACCAACAATATTTATCCATGTGTACATATGTTTCAGAAATGTATAACCTAATCAATATTTTGTAATCATGCTCCAACGTCAATACATATAATTGTGTACATATGTTTAAGAATATTTTTTTAATAATCATATCTTCAGCACAAACTCATTCTTTATGAATTCCTTACAGACAAAACTAACACTGGAATTGTTAAATGATCACAAACACATAAAATATAAAAATTACTAACAAAATCCAGAAACTCTATATTTTGTGCCTTTTGCTTTTAATTTCTTATAGCAGGCTATAATAATTGTATTCAAATGTCAAATGTATATATATATATATATATATATATATATATATATATATTTCAAAAGGCAGTCATATTTCAAAATAGATGTATAGTAGAAGTTTATAAAAATGTTCTATCAAATATTATATTTTAATAAATGATGCTTAATTTCTTCTGAAAATATTACATATATATATATATATATATATATATATATATATATATATATATATATATATATATAAGTGTTTTAAGGTTCATATTTTTTTTAAGAAGCATCTATTGTTAAATTTAATAAGAAATAGGTAAAATAAATACCTTTTGAAGCATTAAAGATGCGATATCAATTTTTTTTTAAAACACGTGCGCATTCACGTTCTCATATTTGAAAGTGCGGAAACAACAGCTAACACCTTTGGCCCGGCTGGAACAACAAAAGCCGGTAGGAAAAAAATACAAATCCGATGACATCAGGATATATTACAAACCGATGATGCCAAGTTTTTGGCGAAATATCTGTATCACTTTAAACTAACAAAAGAAAAAAAATGCTAGTTTATAATAAAAAAAGAAAGAAAAAAAAATCTGTTTCGATTTATTGTTTTTCTTTTAAAAAAAAAAAATTGATATCGCATCTTTAATGCTTCAAAAGGTATTTGATTTACCTATTTCTTATTAAATTTAATAATAGATGCTTCTTAAAAAATATGAACCTTAAAACACTTATACAAATCACGTGCGCATTCACGTTCTCATATTTGAAAGTGGGGAAACAACAGCTAACCCGTTTGGCCCGGCTGGAACAACAAAAGCCGATAGGAAAAAAATACAAATCCGATGACATCTGGATATATTACACACTGATGATGCCAAGTTTTTGGCGAATATCTGTATCACTTTAAACTAACAAAAAAAAATGCTAGTTTATAATATAAAAAAAAGAAAGAAAACAAAATCTGTTTCGATTTATTGTTTTTCTTTTAAAAAAAAAAGTTGATATCGCATCTTTAATGCTTCAAAAGGTATTTATTTTACCTATTTCTTATTATATATATATATATATATATATATATATATATATATATATATATATATATATAATTGATCAAGTTCAAATATATCAATACAATTAACATAATACCAATATTTTCAAAAGTGCTCAATAACAAGTAGAGTATTTATAAAATTACATAAACAATAGAGTATTTGAAGAAATGTGGTAGCATCGAAACGTTGGTTGATGGTCGTAAGTCTATAATATTGTTTATGTAATTTATATATATATATATATATATATATATATATATATATATATATATATATACAAACGTAATTGTGTTTATTTTTTCATAAACTATATGCCGTTGTTGTGCAACTAGCGCCATGAAGATGTGATATGGACAAAACAGCGTCCCTCAAAACATGTGATCAATAAAGAGATTATATTACCTTTTTTACGCTACATTTATAGTGTAAAAGTAAATTGTCTTATTTAAATTATGTTTGTCTTTGTCACTTAAGTGTCTGTTTCGATTCTGAACGGGTCGAGATAATTTTTTACAATACAACCAAACAACGGACGTTGATCTTAATATTAAACGCAGCGGCTTTGTATACTTCCCCTACTTCTTCTCTTCTCTCTTTCGTCCCCGTCTGTGCCATCTCCAGCCCTAGTCTCACTATCTGTATTCTACCTACCATATTCCTCGTGTCTTACACTGTTACCTCTTTTTCATCCTCACTTCTCTCCTTAAATTACGTGAAATCGATTTTCTCTCGACGAGTGTGGGTGACCGTTTGTAAAGACTCGCTTTTTTAATGGCTTAGTTTAAATCGCAAAGAAATTTTTAAAAAAGCAAGGAAGAAAAGTACGCATTTGTGTTTATTTCCTAATACTAGAAATTATGTCGTTTCTTGATTTATTTACATAACGGACACCACGGGCGTGTATGTGTGTGAAATTGTGTGTTTTTCACGAGGTACACATTGAATTTATATTCGGTATTAATTTTTTTAAAAATGTCTTCACCCCAAACAAGCCATCTTGCCACTGAGACGTACGGGCTACCGTAATTAGGAACCATATTTATAGGGGTCACCTTCAGTGGGGAGTTGTGCAACAAGATATTTGTTCACATTATATTTACACGTAGTGAGGGAATTCCAAAAGTCACCGCTCTGAGGGAAGAAGCTATTAGAGTAGAAATTGTCAGGCATCTGGGGACCTCTACAGTGAAGGGATGGGGTTTTGCTGCTAGTCGAGTTTGTCGGGGGTATTTAGGTTAAGAGGACAGAAGGGCACTAAGTTCATCGGAGCACATTCCGTGGAAGTACTTGTAAAACAAGCACAGGGATGCAACATTGCGGCGATCTTGGTTAACTGAGCGGATTTTTTAAATTCTTATTATTTAACTTGAATATATTTATCTTAAACAATATTAATCGAATTAGTATAAATTCATGAAAACTATTAAGAAACTGTAAAATCATACAGAATTGATAAAAAGAAAACAAAAAGGTAAAAATAAAAGTATGTATTTATTTTTCTATGTAAATAAATTTCTAAGACATGTAGCGCACACAGTGAATTGCAATTTGTATGCATTTGATATAGCCCACATATAGCAAAAGATTTCCACTTTTAATTTAACTAGTAAATATATGCCCGCCCCTCGGTCGCATATTTTTTCTTGGCTACCGCATCACAGCCTTCTCTCTCGCTGTCTGCGAGAGGTTGTTCCTATTTACTTGTCTAGAATTATATAATTAAAAAAAATCTAAATACAATACATAAATAAATTGTTTTGGAATATTAAAATAATTTAAGTCTAAGTTAACTCATTTATTTTTTATTACTGCTTATGTTTGAATTCATGTTTTGAAACATGACGTAAATCATGAATCTATGACGTTACTCCAAAGCTATGACGTCACGTCAAAGCTATAATTATTTGTTTATAAGCCAATAACATTGTCGTTTCTTAGATGAGGAAAATGCTGATGGCCGCCAACATCTCATCGTTTGATTAGTAGAAGTGATTTCGAAGCGAATGTTTTAAGATCTATTTATAAGAAAGTGCAAATAACTCAGTTGGTAGAACGTGTGGCTGAATATCGCAAGGTTTTTGTTTCGATTTCCGGTCATAGTATCCGCTTTATTCGTTGGGAATTTGTTATTTACTATTGATACAATATTTTCCATTTATAAAAGTAGTTAAGATCTCTGATGTTTTGAAATTAGACAAATGTATTTATTACGTTAAAAAAATTGTGACTGACAGACAGACAGACGGACAAAACTCCCTATTCATATAAGATATAAATTAGCATGCGTTAGTGATAAAACTCGACCGGCCCATTTGGCATAATGCTTAGAGTGTTCGCTAATGGGCCAAGAGACCAGCGTTCAATCCTCAATCCATACCCAAAACTTAAAAAATGGTACTTGCAGCCCCCTTTCTAAACAGTCAGCATTATAAGGTGAAAGATCAAAATAAAAGTGGGAAAAGAGTTTCGTCCTCTTCTACACTTCGGTGTAGTAGCACATCTAAAAGAGAGATTTCAGATCGCCTTCAACTACGGTCGACCACTTTACATTATTTAGTGAAAAAAACTATTTTCGAAGCTTCAAAATCATAGAGATTTTATATAAAAAAGTACACTAAGAAAGGTTGATACTTAAAAATAAATCGTAGAAAAGTCGAGCTAAATGATATATGATGTTGCCCGAGATTGCTTTTTGCTTTCATTGTTGCTTTGCTCTTCCTCCCCCCTCTTTTTGTTCTCTTAATTAAGTTCTTGTACAAAAAATATTTACACATTAAAAATCTCTTTAGAATCACGAGTTAAAATATTATTTTCAGAATTAACAATATCTTTAAAAGTACTTCTTTACCCTCAACGAGGGCCTCGAGGTAGGTTATCTGTTCTAGTTTAGAATCATCATCATCAAGGTTATTTTTAATCATTACTAGAGAACGAACCCTTCCCTGGTTTTCGGCTACCCTATTGGTGACTGTGGTTCAGGGTTTTTTTGCCATAGTCGTCACGCTAGGCACTGCATGTTGGTGATGCTATTTGCCCATAGCTAGGTGTCAATATACAGCACCTGGTATTCCCAAATAGTCACCCATCTAGTACTGCCCAGACTCAACGTCGCTTAACTTCGGTGATCTAGCTGGAACCGGTGTGTCAACGTGATTATGGCGTATATAGATTATGACATATATAGCTTAGAATGATGGTTGTAATTTGATCAGAAATTAAATGAGGTCCAATTACTTCGAAATCACTTCTACTAATCAAACGATGAGATGTTGGCGGCCATCAGCATTTTCCTCATCTAAGAAACGACAATGTTATTGGCTTATAAACATAGATAATTAATCAAAGGAAATGCACGGCGTAAATCGGGAAGTCTCTATGACTAAATGAAATGTTGGACCGGATTTAGTATGTAATCTATGAAGTCGATTGTAATTCAAATTTTGAAGCGTAACGAACGCAAACTTAGTATTTCTGTAATTCACTGGCTAGGTAGAATTAAATATTGATCCGCCAGATGCAATGCAATTTAGTTTTGATGCCAAGAATCCGACTGATATTTCTTTATATTATATTATATTATATTATATTATATTATATTATATTCACTGTACTTACATGATATTGCCCGGGATTGATTTTTACTTCATTTTTGTTTTGGTAATTCCCCTGCCTGCTCTTTGAATCTTTTCTCTTTATTAATTTATTGTAAGAAAATATGAACACGTTAAAACTTGATCGGTCACCTTACAAAATGTTCAACTTAAAATCCCATGAATACGGAGATTAATAATAACAACTATAAATAGATACATAATAAATAATATTCAAAAACATCGATCGCGATATAATAATAATAATAATAATAATAATAATAATAATAATAATAATAATAATAATTATAATAATAATTATAATAATAATAATTAAAACCAAGAAATAATTAAAAAAAAAAAAAAAAAAATTTTTTTTTAGAAGACACCGGATAATTCCTGCGGAAATAAACCGATTAGTAGAAAATAATCAAGTTTGAGATGAGAACCGGAGAGAGAAAAAAATGCTCAGACTGGATCCCATATTCGTGCGTCAAGCCATGTGAAGATCGTAAACAGCGGTTTCGGCATGTTAAACAGGTAATATATATATATATATATATATATATATATATATATATATATATATATATATTGTTTCATTTTACTTCAGTCGAAGTTCTCAGAAATCAAGGGGCCCCTACCTGGGTATAACACTTGATATCTATATAAGATACATAGATATTCGCCTGTTCAAATAAAATACCCATTTAGCTCACAAGCGTTGAGTTAGTAAAGAAGTTAATGACATTAATTTTCCTTTCCCTAATTGACCAGTTGATTATTTTATAGTATAACTTTTTTTTGGTCTCTTGGTCTTACCAGATTATAGGACAAGAATTCATCTAGTCTGGTGGAGTCTCTAGCTATGTTCTGTTACTTGAGGTAATATCAATATGAGAAGATGCCCCATTCCTTGTATAAGCTGGTGTATACCCAAACCGAGGATATCTTATTTGGGCTTCGAATACTATGTTATTTTGAATATTTGGCCAGGGTTTACTTGTAGGGGAAAGTATCCTCATGTCAGGTTTCCCTGACAGAGAGACCGGACAATCAGGGATGGTGTCTAGTAGGTAATTCATGTGTGTGTGTTATTTAAAAAATTTGATTCATCGTCAAATGATATTTCAAATGAAGAGTTCACATATTGGTATCCAAGTTAACAGCTGTTTCCGGACAATGTTTATTTTAGCTATGAAAACCTACAAAATTATTAGCAACATCAATATGTGAACTCTTTATTTGAAATATAATTTCAAAATAATTTATATAAGAATACCCCCCCCCACACACATATATATATATATATATATATATATATGTATATATATATATATATATATATATGTATATATAGTTCTTTAACCATAAATAACAAGCTGTTATTGATTTTGCAAGGTTATGATAAATCTTTGTAGTTATATATATATATATATATATATATATATATATATATATATATATATATAATCCAGGCAAGGTAAACATACACAGGATCGTAATCCAAAGAATTTCAACCGGGTTTATAAAAAGTGCTCAATATCAAATATGATTATTCTTATTTACACAGACATGTACAAAACATGCGACACTGGCATGTCGATGTTATCGATCAACAGCTGTTATAAACTGAGATATCATCCGGCAGAGTTAAAATTCGATCTTAATCATAGATCACATTTGAAAAGAATGAAATGGAGAAAAAAAGAAAAGAAATTTAAAATTAAAATTTGGAAAGTAACGTGGTTGGGACCGTTAAGAATCAAAATCAATTTTCCTTGAATAACTAAGGTTTTAAATGATTTTAAATTAAGAGCTCTAGTCATACACTATTTAGCTACAATATATATATATATATATATATATATATATATATATATATATATATATAACATAAAATATAATAACACGAAATCACATAATTGTCGATGCAATAATTTATTTCAATCGTGCGGTTTTTTCAAGCATCACTCAGACAATTACATTTTTGAGACTCAAATATGTAATTGTCTGAGTGATGCTTGAAAAAACCGCACGATTGAAATAAATTATTGCATCGACAATTATGTGATTTCGTGTTATTATATTTTATGTTATTCTTGCTCTTTTTACTACATTGAGCTCTCATACCCAGATTTCCTCCTGGAATTATTCCATTATAACACAAATATATATATACATATATATATATATATATATATATATATATATATATATATATATATATATATATATATATATATATATATATATATATTACAGCTAACGTATTTTTAAATATAAAATTAAATAATAGTAAAACTAACTTCATAAAAAGCATCTTTTATATAAATAGCGTGAGCGTCATTTGAAGCAAAATAGGTTTTTCATCTAAAGTTAAAGATTTTTACTCAAAATTTGGCAGCACGTGAGTTGGACAACTTCAACCTGAAAAAGAATTCCTTCTGTTTGCACGAGGCCGGCTTATGGTTTGTTGATGCAAATAGCCTAATATTCGCCCCATGAAATTCGATAGGATCACGCAAAAGAAAATCAGAACAAACATAAATATTCAAATTAGACACGCATATTAGAATATTTAAAAAAGAAAACGATCTAGGTCAACCCAATCAATATTCATTTTTCAAAAAATGCAAATGAATTTAGATCGAAGAGATATCCACCAATATAAAAAGCCGATTTTACTTAAAGTATCAGAAAACAATCTATCTACACTGCGACCAGCGATAATAGCTTTCAAACAAAAATAGTTATTTCTCAATTTTCAATGACTTCAATCTCGGAATTTTTTTTCATAGGTAATCTAGCACTGTTATAAAAGTGCTGCTAAAAAATAAGCATGCATTCATACCTTGTATTTGCAAAATGAAATATTGGGTGAAATCACTGAATGGTTACCGACCAATAGTAAAAGCTTTTCAATTCAAACAACCAAATTTAACGTTTAGTAGTGAAAATAAGGAATACATAAGTGAAACAAGTCGCGCGTGCGTGCCCCCCCCCTCTGTATGTGACTCGATGTGGCGAGTGTAAAATGCATAAATTTGGGCAATTTGAGGCATTTTTGACCCCCTTTTGACCCCCTGGGGGCGCGAACCAGAATTTTTCTGAGGTCAAGGATGCTCATTTTATATCCAGAACAATTGCCTCTACATTTTGGCTAAGTTTCAGAAAAATTGAATGGATGGATCAAACATTATGGGAGAAAAGGGTCATTTTTTGCCATTTTGGGGACTTTTGACCCCCTGGGGGCGCGAACCAGATTTTTTCCAAGGTCAGCGATACTTATTTTCTATTAGGAACAATTGCCTCCACATTTTGGTCAAGTTTCAGAGAAATTGAATGGATGGATGAAAAGTTATGGGGCAAAAAATGTAATTTTCGGCCATTTCGGGGCCTTTTGACACACTGGGGGGCTAACCAGATTTTTTTTTCAAAAATCGGAGAATGTCACTTTCTAACCTGACAAAAGTTACAACTTCATGCAAAATTTCAGAGAAATTCAATGGATGGTTGCGGAGAAAAATCCGGACGGACGGACATGCCTCAAAACATAAGTCCCCTGATTTTATAAATCGGGGGACCAATAAGGAATAAATAAGTGAAATAACGATGAATGACGGTTATATTTAGCAATTATTGATAGAATTAAATATATAATAATATATAGTGTAATACATATAATGAACAAGTGCCTTATTTATGCACATAACTACTATGGACCTTTTATAACTTCAATAAGTCTTGTATTGACTGGATCAGTGAATTTCTTAATAGTGGCCGGTGATACCGCCCTTGCTGTAGGTATTAATGGTTTCTAATAAGTCCGTTTTAGACGAAAAATGACGTCCATTGGAATAAACATCTCGTTTGATGAGAGACCAAACGTTTTCTACTAGGTTTAGGACAGATAATCAACTTTGCACCTTTGATACCCAAAGATGCTAAGAATGCTTCAGTTGCATGGACAGAGTGAGAAAGGACAGAGTGAGAAAGGACAGAGTGAGAAAGGACAGAGTGAGAAAGGTCATTGTCGTGCATAAAAACACAGCGTCCTTTAGTAAAGCAAGATTTGAGTCATCTAGCTAAGGTACTAGAAATTCTCTCAAGTGATTGCAATAGGCAACAGACGTAATTTTTTACTCTTCATGATTTCTGTCATTGCGGGAGAGTTTTGCAAATTACTTCATTTCCAATAAAGGATTATTAAACGAGGTATCATAAGTGTTCCTCTTCACAAATTAAAATTAGACCTTATAGGACCAACAAGTCTACTTCCGACTATATGATGACTCCTCTACCCGTTCGTTGTCTTCTCAAACGTAATGACTCTCATCTCCGAAATAAACCCACACTTTTGCACAATTAGGTCCATCAAAGGGTTCCATGATCTCATCAGTGACGAAACACGTTACTCATACCCATCTGCATATATTTATTTGCCAATTCCAAATAATAACTAAACAAACTACAGAAAACAGAAAATAACCGGACGAAAATAACAAAGACGGTCAGTAAAAATATATCCTTTAATTTTGTGAATAATTAGATTAATAATGACAGCCGATGATGAATGATTAGAAATATAAAAAGATAGAATACGTACATGTTATTTAAAAAGAAGTAAAAAAGGACCATAATTCCATGTATATAAAAAATAAATAAAAAAACAAATATAATTGATAATAAATATTGACTGTAATTTGGGCTATAATCGCCAAGTTTTTAAAAGTTTAAAAAATTTGTTTTTGTACAATTTGCACTGAGGATAGCTACACCAAGAAAAAAATATGTGGTATTGAACTATATGAAATACTAAATATAGCATAGCTTTAGCTTTAAACTATTGCGCTGTTATAAGTACTTTGTGTTACAAAAATTAAAAAAATACACATATATATCTGCTCGGAAACTTGAGCTGCATCCAAAAAATACTGGAAAATAATAACATAAACAAATACCATAAAATGTTCCCAGGAGAGTTCATGCTGTGTCCCAAGTACTTTCAGACCCATCCGGGTTCATCTTCAGGGGAATGAGGATAATCAGGTACAGACCCCGGATGTGTCTGAAAGTACTTGGGACACAAATCAAAACTATGGCAGATTCATCGGCCAATTCCCCCTCCCCGAAACTTAGATTCTGATTCGGACTATCGAAAGGATCTACCAAAGGATATCAAGACATAAATTGTCTGCTATATTCAACAATACCTGTCTGCAAGAGAAGATGCTGCCTCGATATATATATATATATATATATATATATATATATATATATATATATATATATATATATATATATATATAGTCTCGCAAGTTTCTCAACACTTAAAACTATATACGGAAGAAAACATTTTAGTCCCAAGTCGTTCAGTAGAAAATCACTCATGTAAGTCGATTTATATTTTGTAGTTACTATATTAGTTTGCTTCCAAAAATTTACACTAGTCTTATCATTATTTAAGGGATCATCAGTTGTTTACCATGAAAAACTGTTTCGGGAATTAATATATATATATATATATATATATATATATATATATATATATATATTAGAAGAGTAACCATCCCAGGACTGGTAAAATTAATTTTCCGAACGTGATAGTTTTGCACAACTTTTATGTCCACTTACGAAGATTTAAATCAAGATATAATGATATAGCTTATCTTTTCAAGTCTTATTCCGATGATGCTAAAAATCCATTACATGATTTTAATTCTAGAAAATGTTTAAAATTTAAGGCTTAAACCCCTTAAGCCTTAAATTTTAAACATTTTCTAGAATTAAAATTCTTAAATTAATAAGAAATTGGAATTTAAGGACTCTTGTTTAATTAGTGTCTACTGAATATGGATCAACTTTAATGCAAATACTTTTTTTATATGGGCGGTTATGTCTGTATTATTTCCTCTAAAACCCTTTTAAAATACTCACAAAATACTGAAATTTTGGAAATATTTATTAATTGATGTCTAATACTTATTGTTAAAATTTCACACACACCTCCTTTGAATAAAACTAAATTAAACTAAATATAGCCAATGTTATCCACCCTGACGCCTAGCATCTATGTTGCAAAATTCATAATGATTGGTTTATTAGTTGAGGAGTTTATCCTACATAATTAAATCTATAGATATATAAATATTTAAGCAAGCATTTAACAAAATAACAGGATCCGCTGCTTAATTATACCATTTTTTTTTATTTTTCTCAATTTTTCTGATGATCTTTTTTGTGTTAAAAGTAAAACAATTAATGTATGTTCCATATGTATCAAGAACCTTTTCGATTCTTCGTCGAATCATCTTCAGGTGAAAAAGAAAATGAAAAGAAAGAATTTCAAAGATAGCAGAGAAACGCAAACGTGAAGTCAGTTCAACGCCAAAAGAACGTTTTCACACTGTTTCATGGAAGACGTTAACAATTTAAATTCTGCGATGCCAGAATTAGCGTTACAGGATAACATTGTATTACGTTAAAAAACTTAAAATGTTATTACTGGTTTCATACGTAATGTTGTTGGGTTTTAATGTAGATAGTTTCTAGTATTTTTAGTTTCGGAATGTATTTTTTAGTGTTATTAACTAAAATGTGTCTTACATCAAAGGAGGTAGTTATACTTTATTAGATGTTGGTAAATTGAGCTAGAGTTTACAAGATGCATGGTGAGGCGGTGGGAAAGGGTAGTGGTTGTAAAGCTATTAGCTTTATTATTATGGGTGTCGCAGTCTCCCAAAGGGCATTTAAACTTATAAATAACATTGGTTCTTTCTAATGTTTTTAGGGTTTGGGAGTTGTTTTTACTACAAGATTTTGGGTCTTAAATTCATTATAGTAAATAATGAGTCAATTTTAGTATTATTGTCAATTGGAGATGTGTATCTGTGTAAAATCTTTGTTATGCCTTTTCCTCTAATTTGAAGTTTGGTTGCATTTGAGTACAATAATATATGTTTATATAGTTTGAGTTGTGATGTAAGATATTATAATTATTTGTAGCGGCATTTTTTAAGTTTACGAATCATTAATTTTATATGTTCATCGACGATATAATAAGTGAATTCGTTATTAATAAGAACTTGTTTTATTTTTTATTTTAACTCAATGAATATTATTTTTGGTATGGTTTAGTAGTTTTTTTGACAATGGCTATTTTGTAGCGATGGGGGGAATCGTTCTTGAAATTTTAAAGACGAGAATTGAAGCGGATTGTTTTTTTTTTAATAATAGAAGTGTTTAAAAATGTTATTATAGGTGTCAATAAGAACATCAAAGAATGAGATTTTACTATTTACGTTTAGTTCTACGGTGAATTTAAGAACAGAGTTGTTGTTTTTTATTCTGTAGTTTGTGTATTTGTTCATTATTATCAGCTAGAATAAGAATATGTAAATTGAGAGTTTTATAATGTTATTAAATAGTGTTTTTTCTATGTTTGACACATAGAATTCGCTAAAGGTCGTCTGAGAACCGAACAATTGATACTTCGTCAATTTGAGTGTAAATGTTTCCTTTAAAGTCATAAAAAGGTACTTTAGTGGTGCATATTAATAGTAACTTTTTTAGTAATTTTTTTAATTGATTTATATATATATATATTGCCATGCTAATGAGTCATATATATATATGTATATATATATATATATATATATATATATATATATATATATATATATATAATTATTAATGAAAATATATGTATCACTATATACCATCAGTTCCTTTTACTTTGTAGTCTCCTTAGAAGATTCAGCTCAATGATTGTCAATTATTGATAACAGAACAAAATATAAGTCAGTTTATATTCTTTCTGATGATTTTGTAATGTTGCAGAGACGATATTGACATAAAAATGTTGTGTGACACAAGACAAATGAAACGGACCGTTAAAAATATATCTCACAGAAATGTTATATTTTTTGGAAATGTGAAAAAATAAAAATAATAAAATAAAATCATGGTTATTGGAATGTAATATAAACTGACATTTTCCCCTTATATAGTTTTAATGGTTGAGAAACTTTTATATATATATATATATATATATATATATATATATATATATATATATATATATATATATATATATATATATATATATATAATTAATGGAATGACATAATAAGATGAGAAATTAATCAGATTTTATTAAAGTTAAAAAACAAGGAATGATACTGCGTCTTTAACTCATGAGTTTTCAAAGAAAATCTTCTCCTCAGAGGACCTGTACCGCAATGACATTACTGTAGGTAATAAAAATGAAGCGTTGAAAATATATAAATTTTATATAAAAAATATATAAAACATCAAATATATTAGCCAAAAACACACTGTTTTGTTAAACTTATACAGTCATAAAGTTACAAGTCATAAAGTTTAAAACAATTTCAAGAAAAATGTCAGAGAAGTCGATTAAAAAACAATCCAGCCCGCCTGCATAACCTTTTCGTTTCTGGAACTACCATTCACCACCTAGATTGTTTTGAATTGGAGAGATTAGACATAGAGGATTGGAGTATAAATACATTTTTGCCATCTTGAACAAGGAAGAATTTGATACTTTTTTTTCACAGTGGTAAACAATATGAACAGACAGGTAATCTGGAAAGGATAATAGGCTCAGGTCATCCAGAATAATTAGCAAGAAGATATGACTCAAGACTGAAAATGACAGCCCCTTCTTACAGAAGACACCCTTAAAAATTTGGCCATGGCATTTAAAACCAGAGACAGTAAGTCTCTTTCCCGAAAAACGATGTGTAGAAAAACCTTTTTTATTACAAAAGAATATCATGAATAGGATGGGCTTTGTTACTTAATACAGCACTTTCTCCTCGGAATGGTTTCAGAGAATCATTTGGTCGCATGAATTGCGGTTTTCTCTTGTGAGTGATGCCTCCGAACGGTGATCTCGAAGATAAGATGAGTGGTCCAGGATTGATTGTCTTCAAACTACAGTTAAGTATGGAAATGGAGAAATTATGGTTTAAGAGTGCATTTTCATATCTTTGTATTGGAGAGTTTATTATGTGGGATATAAGCATCGATATCAAAGAATAGATCTGTATTTTAGAAAAAGGCTTCATTCTTACCGTTCAAAAGTTATTGCCTTCCTGTTCACAGGAAAAGGTCTTGTTTCAGCCCTACCTCGCACTCAAAAATATTTTTTTTAATTAGTGATTAACCCAATCAATAACTTGTAGAGCAGAGTGCAAAGAAACTTGGCTAGTAGAAAATTTGCAAGCAAAACGTGATTCGGAGAGATAGGGAGAGGTAACAGAATAGTGGGAAAATATCACTCCGTAAAAATCTCAACCATTAAAACTATATAAGGGAAAAAAACAAAAAAACATTTTAGTCCCATATCGTTCAGTAGAAAATCACTATATATCACATATATTAGTTTGCTTCCTAGAATTTACACTAGTCTTAACATTATTGAAGGGATCATCAGTTGTTTACCATGAAAAACTGTTTCGGGAATTTATATATATATATATATATATATATATATATATATATATATATATATATATATATATATATATATTAGATGAGTAACCATCCCAGGACTGGTAAGATTAATTTTCCGAACGTGATAGTTTTGCACCACTTGTATGTCCACTTACGAATATTTAAGTCAAGATATAATGATATAGCTTACCTTTTCAAGTCTTATTCCGATGATGCTCAAAATCTATTACATGATTTTGATTCTAGAAAATGTTTAAAATTTAAGGCTTAAGGAATTTCGGGAATTTAAAAACAAAACAGTATTTTATTTCATGGCTTCCCAGCAGAGTTTATCAGACCCCACTTCCCTTAAAAGACAAAAACATAAACGTTCCGTATATATATATATATATATATATATATATATATATATATATATATATATATGTGTGTGTGTGGTTAGCAAAGTATGACTTACCCTAGCCATGAATTGATTCGTAAAGAAACATAACTTGAGTGAAATGGCTAGTTATAGCAATGACCTCCCACTACTTCCTGATCTCTCTGACAGAAGAGCTCACTGCTCATTTGCATGCTCATTTGCATGAGTACAATGTCATTGGCAATAAAAGTGGAATGTTTTGAAGGAAGAGGTCACTTAGAGTTGGTGATTTGAGTTGGTGACTACGTTGGTGTGTGTGCTGGATGAAGCACTGTTCGGAAAAAGAAAAATATAACCACAAGCTATTTCGGCAAGAACTATGGCAGGAAAGAGGATCAGCAGTGAAATGCTGAAGACGTTCTCTGGAGAGGGGGATGTGGTAGCCTGGCTGAGCAAGGTAAAACTTGTCGCTTAGTTGCAGGACATCGCGGATCTGGCCAGCTTGATACCGCTGTATCTTGATGGTGATGCTCTGGCCCTATATTTGGAGATGCGGGAGGAGGATCGGTTGTCTGCAGACGCCATTGAGGAGAAGTTGAAGGAAGCCTTTACTGAAGGATCATTTGTGGCATATGGCAAACTAAGCCGTATGGTGTGGACCGGAGAGTCTGGCGATATTTTCGCCAACAACATCCGGAGCTTGGCGGGACTAGCAGGATTCAATGGAGGAGGCGTTCGACGGATCGTTAAGATGGCCTCCTAGACCATATTTCCATAGCTCTGCAGCAACTGCCTGGTGTACATACCATGGAGGTGGCGGAGTTGATTACACAGGCTAGGGTGTTGGCCAGGCAAAAAGAGCGTGAGCAGGGAAGCGTAGCTGTCACTCAACGAAGCAAACTGCAGCAGGAGATTGTGAAGGACGAAGAGCCGAGAAGGCTGTGGCAGAGACCCAGGTTCGCTGGCAGATGCTACCGATGCCAAGGGCCGCATATAGCGAGGGAGTGCAGGGAGCCGAAGCCGGAAGTCACGTGTTATCGCTGTGGGAAAATCGGTCACATCAGCAGATTCTGTCCCCAGGGAAACGGACAGGAGGAAGCCACTGCGTCGGTAGCTACCCCACTCATTCGATGGGACCAGCAGCATTACGGCAGTTGACGGCAGAGAGGTGAAGTGCAATGGCACAAGTGTCGTTCGGTTGATGGTATGTGGGATGTCACTAACAATCCAGGCGATTTTTATTAACAAAATTGTCACGGGTGTCGATGTGGTGCTAGGGATGGACGCAATTGCTCGACCAGGGGGCGTCACAGTACATAGGAACACCGTGAGATTTGGAGGACATCAAGGGGCTGCATGTGTGCGATCCGAAAAAGGTGGCAGAGGAACAGGAACGGCCGGGTCAGCCAAAAGTTGCATGATAGAGGACAAATATTTCTCTGCAAACGTTAATGGTGAGAAATGGACAGTTAAGTGGGCATGGAAGGGAGAACCATACGTTGCGAGGAGGCGTAAGAATTGAATTTGAGAAGGAGGTGGACCGTTGGATCTCAGAGGGGATTTTAAGATCATGGATGGAGAAGGTGGAAGGCGTGCTGCCGTTAATGGCGGTTGTTCAGCCCACAAAGCAAAAGGTTCGGCCAGTACTGGACTTCAGGGAGCTGAAAACGCATACGTTGCGTGTCACACGGGAGGCGATGTGATGGACGTGTGCGGGGAGACCATGCGAGAGTGGAGGCAGATGCAGAAGGCGGCGGCGATTGTGGATTTGAAATCTGCATACCTACAGATCCACATTTCGCAGGAATTCTAGAAGTACCAGCTGGTCGGATACAAAGGCCAAACATACTGCCTAACTAGGTTAAGTTTTGGCCTAAATTCTGCACCAAAGATCATGGCGGCGATCCTCAAAACGGTGCTAAGCAAGGAGGACGCAGTCAGAAGATCCACCAGTTCCTACATAGATGACATCATGGTGGATGAGACGGTGGCAACTGCGAAGGACGTAGTAGAGTACCTCAACGGCTTTGGGCTGATCGCGAAACGCCCGGAATCGTTGGAGGGGGGAGCGGCGTTAGGGCTCCAACTAAGGAAGGACCAGACATGAAGGTTAGTGTTCCGGAGGGGAAATGAAATCCCGGGGGTGTCTGAAAAACTGAGCAGGCGGGAATTCTTCTCGATATGCGGAAGACTGGTGGGTCATTACCCGATTGCAGGATGGCTGCAGACTGCATGTAGTTACATCAAAAGGCGAGCTAGTGGAGTGAAGTGGTAGAATGGAGTTGATAAAGAGACTGTGGACATTATGAGAGAGATTATTGAAGAGGTGAAGAGGGAGGATCCAGTGAGAGGTGTTTGGCACGTAACCAACAGTGCAGAAGGTGTTGTGTGGTGTGATGCAAGCAGTATAGCAGTGGGGGTCACCTTGGAGATAGGTGGTGCCACTGCAGAAGATGCTGCTTGGTTGCGGAAGAAGGACGACGTGGCTCACATAAATGTGGCGGAACTGGATGCGGTTATGAAGGGCATCAACTTAGCCTTGAAATGGGGGTACAGAATGTTGAGGTGAGGACCGACTCAGCCACTGTGTTCTCTTGGGTCCAGAGCGAAGCTACAGGAGAAAGGAGGGTGAAGACGAAAGGCGCCGCCGAGATGCTCGTGAAGCGTCGATTGATGACGTTAAGGGAGCTGATTAGGGAATTTGATCTTCAACTCAGGATCAGTATCGTTCCCTCAGCGAAGAACAGAGCAGATGTGATGACGAGGGTGAGAAAGATCTGGCTCAAGGCGCCGATTGAGTCGGCTGCTGCAATATGTGGCTTGGCTGAAGACACTCCGAAGGATTTGCATGACATGCACCATTTCAGAGTGGATAGAACCTTGTTCTTGGCCAGGAAGGTGGACCCCAGAATCACAAAGGAGGCCGTCAGGACAGTGGTTGAGAAATGCCACCGGTGTCAATCAGTCGACCCTGCGTTGAGTAAACACGAAGTTGGTGAGGTTCAGGTGGCAGAGAATTGGAGCAGGTTGGCGATAGACGTGACGCACTATCGACAGAAGCCGTACCTGTCAATGGTCGACTGTGGACCTGGAAGAATGGGCATTTGGAGGGAGATCAAGGCGGAAAACTCAGGTGAGATTGCAAAGGTCCTGGAAGAGGTGTTTTTGGAGAGGGGTCCAGTGACGGAAGTGCTAATGAACAATGGAACTGCCTTTCGCTCAGCAGCCCTGAAGAATGTGTTGGATAAGTGGGGAGTGCGGCGCTATTTCAGGGCTGCATATAGACCAGGCGGAAACGGAATTGTGGAGCGGCATAACAGGACCATCAAGGCTGTAGCTGAAAGGGGCCAAATTTCACCGCCAGAAGCTGTCTTCTGGTATAATATGGCTCCAAAGACAGGGCAAAAAGTGGAGTCAGTGCCGCAGAGGGCAGTCTTCAAGTACGAGTGGCGGCATCCCCGAACTGCGCCCGTAGCAAGCGTCTGTGCGAGTGGGAGAGGAAGTGTGGATCAAACCGTCTGACGCTCGCTGTACCACACGCTGGGGGAGGGGCATTGTGACAAGTGTCCAGTCCCCGAACAATGTATCAATCAACGGCATCCCTCGACACATCCTTGATATGCGGCCGGCAGTGGAGTCATCAGAAGAAGAAGTAAGCGACGTCGAGCCAAGTAGCGACGTTCACGAAGACGCTCCGCGGAGATCGCAGCGAGAGAGACGTCCGCCATGTTGGTCGAGCGACTACGTGATGGGCTAACTAGTGATGATCGTGTAGATCAAGGGGGCGTATGATTAGCAAAGTATGACTTACCCCAGCCAGGAATGGATTCATAAAGAAACAGAACTTGAGTGAAATGGCTAGTTATAGCAATGACCTCCCATTACTTCCTGATCTCTCTGGCAGAAGATCTCACTGCCCATTTGCATGCTCAGGGGGCGACTATGAGTTGGTGATTTGAGTTGGTGACTACGTTGGTGTGTGCGCTGGATGAAAGACTGTTCGGAGAGATATCATTTGGCAGAGCAAGACCGTGGTAACTCTATTCGGACTAAGCATTTCACTATCAAATTGATATAACAACGCCGGCCGTTTTCTGTTTGTGTGCGTGTGTTCGAGAACCAATCGATAGAATAGATCACCGAAATTTGGCTTGAAACATCTTTGGGATGCCGAGTGTGTCATAGAAGATCAAACTACTACTACTACTACTACTACTACTACTACTACTACTACTACTACTACTACTACTACTACAACGACGAATAATAATAATAATAATAATAATAATAATAATAATAATAAATAATTAAAAAAAAGTGATGGTGCTAGCCGCGGCTGATACCACACACAAAGTTGTGAAAGGTCAAGGAGGATGGAAAAGCCGAGGAGGGAGAGCACTAACCGGACCTCCACTGGAAGAGTGCGAAAAAGACTGGGACCTTGGGGAGGCTTATTGCCATCCACATTTCAGAAAACACCAATTGTCGTTGCCAGTGCGAAATTAATGGTTAGCGTCTGTTGTGATAACGCAAAGTCATTTGCAATAGTTATCAAAAGAGTTGGAGAGTGCTGGAAATCTGTGGAGACTTGTTGTCATTAAGACTCCAGGGAACACCATCTGTGATTATCAGTAAACAATGATGATGACATGCTTGAGAACTCCTAAGGAGCAATAATAATAATAATAATAATAATAATAATAATAATAATAATAATAATAATAATAATAATAATAATAATCAACTGACTAGGGGAAAGAGGGGGGACAGTATAAAACATGCACACACATACACGAATGTGGTGGCACCAGCCAGATCTCTACCTGAAGAGTGTGAAAAGTACTGGAAATATGGAGAGGCTTCTGCAATAACTCAAAATGATGTTACACAGTCATCGAAAGAGTTAAAGAGTGTTGGAAATCTGAGGAGGTTTGTTGTCATTCGGACATCAGAGAAAAATCCCTGGTAATTGTTAGTGAGAAATTACTGATAATGACTTGAGTAAAAACTCCTAGTGTGTAAAATACTACTACTACTACTACTACTACTACTACTACTACTACTACTACTACTACTACTACTACTACTAATAATAATAATAATGATAATAATAATGATAATTATATTTATAACATCAACAACAACAATAATAATGATAAAATAATTTGTATACATATCTATAAACTTCAAAACTATTGAGTAAAATTGCGTAATATTTTGTGTCCAAATCCTTTTAGTATTCCAGACGTATTAACAGCAATAATACTAATTATTATAATTATAGCATTATAATTAGTATTATTGCTGTTAATATGTCTGGAATCCTACAAGGATCCGGACACAAAATATTACGCGATTTTACGCAATAGTTTTGGAGTCTATAGATATGTATAAAAATTATTTTATCATTAATAGTGTTGTTATTGTTGTCGTCGTCGTTGTTGTTGTTGTTGTTGTTATAGATATAATTTCTATTATTATTATTATTAGTAGTAGTAGTAGTAGTAGTAAATAGTAGTAGTAGTACTAACAACCTCCGCAGGAACTAGAATAAAATCTCTTACTCAACTAATTTGTTAGTTAATGTACGAAACGCTTATAGAATTAATTATATTAAAATAGACGTTACATGTATCATAATACTATACATTTAAATACTATCTATTAAAACTAATATATATATATATATATATATATATATATATATATATATATATATATATATATATATATATATATATATACATACATACATACATACATACAATTCTAGTAATACATCTAGATAAATAGAAAGTGCGAATACCGGCGAAGCATGATTTATTTTCCCGTTATTGTCATTTTGTTTTGCGATATTGCCAATTGAACGTATTCAAATATCTTTTTACGGAAGAGCATTACCTAATTGTTCAGGAGGAAACAGTATTTCCTTTCACCAGAAGCAAGCCCTCATATAGGGGAGCGTATATATTTGTAATACATAATCACGCACAGACACGTGTTTCGCTGTCTACGGTTCATCAGCGTGGCTGGAATCGAGCGAGTTTCGAAACCGGGACCCCAGTGAATGAGGTCGGGTGCACTTACTGCTGAGCCACGAAAATTCGATAGTAGCAGACAGACACGAAAACTCGCATATAAATGTGGTCATTTTGTTGTTATTTTGTTATAATGAAAATTGAACGTATTCAAATATTTTTTTTCGGAGATAACTGTATAATTTTTAATATTTTGACTTATTGCCGAAACGTATGGATGAAACATGCGAATGTCATATTTTTTGTTTTGTACTATTTACTTTTAAGTACAACTATACGGAAAGTAAATCTACGCGGGTAGCTTGTTCTCGTTCCGTCAACCATGACCAGGTAGAAGTCTTAAGTAATTTTTTTGATATCCTTCGTTAATTGATATTCACGAAGAATATACTTCTTAAAAATGCTTGAAACTTCTACCGGATATGGCTGACGGAACGAGAACAATCCCCGTGGATTAAATAAAGTGTCCAAATAATCCAAATAATACAACTAGTATCTAATCTAATGTTCAAGTTATGTCTGCCACGTCTTGAGAAGTTGCGAGCACGTGAGTCGAACAACCCCAGCACGAACACGAATTTCTATTGTTTATAAGAGGATGTCTTAAGGTTTTCAATGCAAATTGCTTAAAACTTCCTCCCTTTAAATCCAGTTTTCATTTCGATTAGATCACGAAAAAATAATCCGAACTAAAATCGATATTCAAATTAGACACGCATATTGGAAGGTTAAAAAATGCGACCTCGGTCAAGTGAATCAATATTGATTTTCGAAAATGCAAATGAATTGAGATCGAATAGATGTTTACCAATATCAAAAGCCTGATTGACTTAAAGTATGATAGCAATTTATACGTACACACACACACACACACACACACACACACACACACACACACACATATATATATATATATATATATATATATATATATATATATATATAGAGAGAGAGAGAGAGAGAGAGAGAGTCTTGGAAGTTTCTCAACCATTAAAACTATATTTAAAAAAAAACAAAAAAAAACAAACTTAAGTCCCAAGTCGTTCAGTGGAAAATAACTCATGTAAGTAAATTTAACTTTTTCAGTTATTATATTAGTTTGCTTCTAACATTATTTAAGGGATCATCAGTTGTTTACCATGAAAAACTATTTCGGGAATTTAAAAACAAGACAGTATTTAATTTCATGGCTTCCCAGCAGAGTTGATCAGACCCCACTTCCCTTAAAAGACAAAAACATAAACGTTTTGTTCCGTATAAATGTTTTGCTAACTTATATTAGTTATTAATATATATATATATATATATATATATATATATATATATATATATCAAGAAAGAGGCGGCAAAAAAAAGAGGGTAGGAGCAAAATGACAAACTAATTAGAAAAAAGAACGAGATTAATACGGGGACGTGATTTGATTCAATATAGTTCATCCATGTGAAGACGTTTTCAAAGAGTGTTTAAGAAGAAATTGAAATTCAGGAAATCGTGGTTAATTGATGTCTAATGACTATGAATCAAATTAGATGCACATCTGATATATTTGAATATTCAAATAAGAGGTTATGCCCATATTATGTCCTTAAAAGCCCTTTATAATACTCTAAAGAAATTGAATCTTTGTCTAAAACTTATTATGAAAATTGTACAACACTCGTGAGTATTTTCACCTTCATATAAAACTAAATTTTACTAAATATAGCCTACATTACGAACCCTTACGCCTAGCAGATGCGTTCTAAAATTCTTAATCATCAGTTACTTAGTTTCCAAGTGAATCCTGTACATACACATATATAATATATACACATATTTAACTATATATCCTAATAAAATTATATATATATATATATATATATATATATATATATATATATATATATATGTGTGTGTATATATATGTGTGTATGTATGTATGTATATATATATATATATATATATATATATATATATGTATATATATATATATATGTTGTTGTTGCTGTTGCGTTCCTATAACGCCCGAGAACGTCCGAGGAGAGTCATGCAATACTCTATCTGTCCTAACATTTCTATGGGCATGATAGAACCTGGTAGTGCCCATATCCTCTTCAGGCCACATACAGCGCCTGGTGTTCCAAAATGGTCACCCATTTAGTACTGGGCAAGCTCAACGTTGCTTAACTTCGGTGATCTAACGGAATATATATATATATATATATATATATATATATATATATATATTACTATTTAATGTATCCACATAAAATTTTATAAGGGGATATAATTTTTTATGAATCAATTTTTAGTATTTACTTCAACAGTGCTCGATACGTTAATAGAGCTATGTAGTTAGTTATGAAAATATATTTATGGCAATTAAGCTTCACAGAGGCTCCCAGGTTTCATCCCCGGGGAATCTTCAGGCTAAGATGCATATTAGCGTGGATGAAACGCGGGAGCCTCTGTGTAGCTTAATTGCCATAAATATATTTTCATAACTTACTACATATATATATATATATATACTACATTATTTATGAATTATTATTATTTTTAAATTGACATGTGTTTCATGTCAAACCTATAATCATCAGTATTGGAGGAGACCATCCATGCCGGTCACACTATTGGAACCATATTCCTCGCCCAACACGCAATGTCATGGAAATGGGAGAGTAAATTAACATCTAAATTCCAAATTCAGCTGACATGTTAGCAAGAAGCATCACAGAACACAATAGAGTATTGCATTACGCTATGAATGACGGCTTTTCGTCAATCTGCTTTAAATGCTCCATCTTGCGAGAGCTTTGAACAATTATTTATAAATAAATATTATTTTTCAAATTTTATATTATAGGATGATTATTAAACAAAATGTATACACATAAAATAATTTAAAAAATGATAAAAGCAAGAAGAACAAGTAATTAGAAAACAACAAAATTTACACAGGGACATTGTGCAGACCTTTTCAAGAATGTATGCTAAAGTAACAGAGTCAATGTACATACATTAGTGTCATGGTGAGGGTGAGAAATCCAAAATGTAAGATAAATGTGTTAGAGTAGAAGAGGTTGAGCTGGTGCTGCGGAGGCAGTGTCTGTTTCTCCCCGATCTTCGTCTTTTTTTCTCCTGCTCTATCACACACACACACACACACACACACACACACACACACACACACACACACACACACACACACACACACACACACACACACACACACACACACACACACACACACACACACACACACACACACACACGCTCTCTCTCCCTCTCTCTCTCTCTCTCTCTCTTTTCTCTAAAATGTTTATTTCATGACAATAATATACATTCGTTAGAAGATGGGTTTCATGTAAAACATAAAGAGTGATTGTGACCGGCGGTATTGTGCCAGACTGGACGAGGTGCAAACATTGAGTGCAGTGGAAAAAGAAAACAACGTGAGATTGATCTCTAGACAAAGTGCGCACATGAAGTCATTGAGTGCATGAATCTAAATAGGTCCAATGTTTGCATAAGAGCGCAAGCATAGAGAAAGAAAAAGAGCAAGAAGAAGTAGCAGTGGTAGTAATAGTAATATTAGTAGATAACAATTAGGATCGATCTCTTTTTCTCCAAACACGAAACCGAACAGAGGTGTACTTCTTTCAATCTCTTTGTTCCTCCTTTTCTCCGCTACAGCCTTATCGTCTGACCCTTCTAAGATGTAAAGCCAGACTAATAGATTAATAACTAACGAACATCGAATGAGAAATGGATGGACAAAAATTATTGAAGTTGAAGGAATCAGTTGAGAGAGAGAGAGAGAGAGAGAGAGAGAGAGAGAGAGAGAGAGAGAGAGAGAGAGAAGGAGGAGTCTCTCAACATTATCGGGGATTTGGATAGTGTAAAGTTTCCAACTGGTGTTTCAAAACCTTCTGTCTACACTGGCTATGTCGAGAATTAATAATCCCTAGCTTCTCAAGAATATTGAGATCATAAGTTGACCTAACACTGTGTAAAACAGAAAACCACTGATCGTAATTATATATATATATATATATATATATATATATATATATATATATATATATATATATATATATATATATAAGAGGTTTATGTAGTTTGCTTGAAGCATTGTTTATTAGTATATAGAAATATGATACTTAGAAGGCAATACAATGCAGAGGTGTGACGGATAGACACAAGTTGGAGCAAATAAGACATATAATGGTGGAACAAATGAAATAGTTTCACCCTTAATACAATGTATACACACACACACACACACACATCCACACACACACATATATATATTTATTAATTTTTTTTCTTTCACAAACACATATATATCTGTCTATCTACACAATGTTACAATGTTATTTAATACCTGTATCAAGATGGTCTGGTGGAAATTCCGTATGATATAATATATTTTTTTTATATTTCGGGAACTCTTCACATCTTCAGAACCGTGCTCAACTCAAGTTCAAGCGTGCATATATATATATATATAAGTGTGTGTGTGTGTATGTATAGTGATCCAGGAAAGGTTTGTAACCACAGGGTAGATAAAAGAAATGCATCGTCTGTGTGTAATTTTATTAGACAACGATATGATTCCCGACTCCCACATACACCAAGTCATGGTGTCAACAGTGTTATATGTGGCCCACTTACATTTCGCAGCCCAGACGGTAGAAATCTCTTTTAACCGTGATTCGACGACGTAAGAAATTCAAATATATAAACGTCTCACATTTAGTTATGTTCAATCAAATAGAAATGTTTTGAATCTAGTCGCGTGACCCTTACGGATGGTAATTTTCGCTTTACTCTACAATATGAAGGCATAAAGAACAGATCATTTTTTTTGGTCTGACGAACTCGAGCTAATTATAACTAAAACATGTACCGAAATGTGTAGGGATGCTATGTTTGCATAAATAAAATTTTTTACCATTTATATATATATATATATATATATATATATATATATATATATAGTCTCGGAAGTTCTTTTAACCTTCAAAACTGAAAAAAAAAAAAAAAATTTGTTGAAAGATTTTAGTCTAGTAAGTCAATCAATCTACTGCAATCACTATTTTAGTTTACTTCCAAGAATATACTCTAATATAAATATATTTTTATATATGTTTTTATATATAAGGGATCGTCAGTTGGTTACCATGAAAACTGTTTCGGGATTTTAAAAACAAAACAGTATTTCTTAATCATGGCATTACAGCAGTGTTGATCAGGCACCACCTCCCTATTTAATAATTATTTTTTAATTTAAAAAGTTTACAAATATTTGATTTAGTTTTGCCTCCAGATTTGTTTTTCTAAAGTATATATATATATATATATATATATATATATATATATATATATATATATATATATATATATATATATATATATATATATATATATATATATATATTTATTTGTATATATGTACATATGTAACTACTATATATATTATATATATACATATATATAACTACTATATATATATATATATATATATATATATATGCAAACATTGTTAAAAATAACAGAATTCGTCTGTTTAATTATACATCTTTTATTTTTTCAATTTTTCTGATGGTCTTTTTTGTATTAAAATCATAAAAATTTATAAATGTTCCATAGGTTTCACAGGTTTCACGAACGTTTTCGATTCTTCGTCAAATACTCTTCAGGTGTCAAAAGCCAATGAACAAAAAAGCTGTAGAAAGAAAAGCATTTTTTAAAAGACGGCGGAGAAACGCGTATAGAATGTTTTTCGCATTGTTCCAGGAAGTCGTTGACGATTTAAATTCAGCAATGTTTTCTACTGGTTTCATATGCAATGTTATTAATTATAGGTTGTCTTGTTTTTATGTAGATAGCTTCGAGTCTTTTTAATTTTTTAAAATTGGTTCTTGAATGTATAATTTTAGTGTTATTAACTAGAATTTGTCTTAAATCAGAAGGAGGGTGCTTATGTTTTATATATGACGAGAAAAGAAGTTCTCGCCGTAAAAAGTGTTTTAACACCGAAATTCTGAGACATATATATATATATATATGTACAAAAATATTTTATTCATTGTTAAGTATATAATAAAAATTTCGTGTTTTTTTAAATTCTTCAAAAAAACCTTGAAAATGTTTCTAAAAGATGTGCTTCACTTTATATATATATATATATATATATATATATATATATATACATTATCATAAATAAATCCATATTTTTTAAAACAAATAAATAAATGTTTTTCTATATATTAATAAATATTTTTATAAATAAATAAATATTTTTATTTTTAACATACAACATGTGACAGCACGTGTGATACCCTGTCGTCATCAACCGCCAGGCTAATCAAAGGGGCAGTACACAGTTTCGACAACTAAGGCGGATCTGCCACCAGTGGCGCCACCAGCACTGGACAGAATATCGGTGTGTTTTGTCTCGCAGCAAAAGCAGAAGATGAATAGTGATAACGGAAGACGTGTTTTTAAAGCCACGTATGCTTGAAGCACCCGATAACCGAGCACGACCTGTCCACAATTTAGATACCATACATTGAGACGTCGAAACCGCACTGGTGATGTTCAACCGAACACAAAGAAATATTCGCAAGTGAATTGACTTCAGAGATACCGTAGCTCGAGATCGGCCGTCTGATTGTAATATTCTAATCACAAGCATCTTCTGAAGAAGATGAAAGAAATACATTCTTATTCAACTGCATCCATATTGTAATTGGACATTTATTAGCGTGTCTGTTGGTTACTTCCGTTGGTTACTTTGTTGGTTATATAGGCTCCGACACTACTCGACCGAATTGCACCAACTCTGACATGAAGCAGATTTTAGATGTCAGGTGTGTCATGGGAGAATGTACAGAATGTTACTAATACTACTACAGTTTCTATTACATATTATACTAAAAAACATTAAAAACTAATAGGCTTCAAAACTATTGCGCATTCTTGCACCAGATTTGACATGCTAGATGTGTCACAGAGGGTCAGAATTATGCATCTACAAATACTATCATTACTACTACTACTGCAACAACAACAACAACTACTACTACTACTACTATTACTACTACCACTACCACTAATAATAAAATAATAATACGCGAATCAAAGCAAACTAAAATCACATAATCTGCCTGCTCCCCCTCCTCCCAAAAAAACCATCAATAACAACAACAAAAACTCAGATGGCACCAGCCTCGGCTGATACCGCCAAAAATAAAAAAATATCCGTGAAGAGGATAGAAAAACTGAGGAGGGACACCACCAACCAAACCTCCAATGGAAAGGTGTGGAGTGTACGGAGATTTTAAGTTTCATAAAGCGACAACGGTTGTAGTCAGCGAGAAATTACTGGTAAATAGTTGTTGCGATAACGCAAAATGATCCGCAACAGCTATCAAAAGAGGCGGAGAGTGCTGGTAATCTGTGTGTGTGTGTGGGGGGGGGCTTGTTGTCACTCAGACTCCAGAGAACACCATTTGTTATTGTCAGTGATTGTTTAATGACTTGTGTAAAAATGCAATGGAAATATATTAAGATAACTTTGTTTGCATGTAAGACAAGGGAAAATTATTAGTAGTCGCTGATATATGAGGGTAAAAAGATTGGAACAACAGAATAACACTATGGTTGTGGTCGTTCAACGAAATATGAAGACTAAGAAAATGAATAAACAAATGAAAGATTTATGAATTAATTGTTTATTTGGTCATTGGAATGCACCTATAATATATATATATATATATATATATATATATATATATATATATATATATATATATATATATACCCTCTCCACCTTCCGGCACCTACATCGCATTGCTACAGCCTCGGATTACAAACCTGCACTTATTTATATATATATATATATATATATATATATATATATATATATATATATATATATATATATATATATATATATATAGGATCAAATATAAAACCAAAAGTAAAACTTTTAGTAGATGGAACCTATTGTGAAGAGGTTTAGCTCAATATACGAGATAGAGCAATTGTAGAGATAGAAGAAAAAAGAGTGATAAATATGCGACGATTGTCCAAATTTATTTCAAATTTCAATTGTTCAATGCAAGGTGTATTCAGTAATAAACTACTGTTTATTATTCTTTCCTTAAGCCAAGGCTTTTCAAAGATCGAAATCTCATCATCAGAGGAGAAATACAGATGGATAAGTTGGCTTTCAAAAAAACCAAAGTTCAAATATTTGAAAAATATGAAAAATATTATTAAAAAACGCCTTTACCCTCAATCCCCCTTTCACTTTAACCTCCTGCCCCTATCCAACCCTTTTTTCTTTCTTTCTCTTTCTTCCCAACCCCTGTAGCGGCTATTTTAAACAAATCCGAACCTCACGACCCCTCGCGTTTTTAACCCCCCTCCCCCTAACCCCAAATTTTAACCTTTTTTGTTTCATTTGGACTTAGACCCTCTTTGAACAAGATGTCATTTGCCTTTTTTTGGTCCAGGAAGTATTTCAATAATGGCCAGCTTTTCTCCTTTCAATTCCTTTTAAGTGCGTTTGGATTTACTTATAATTCTGAACACTTTTCTCCACACTGCTCCTACGCAAATATTTTTTTCGCGTTCTACAATTCATCGGACTTCCTTTCAACGGTAATTTACCACCCGGACAAACCGCATATCTTTTTTACGAAACTTTTCTTTTTTTCACTGCGTTTTTTAATATTTTTCATATTTTTCAAATATTTGAACTTTGGTTTTTTCGAAAGCCAACTTATCCATCTGTATTTCTCCTCTGAGGATAAGATCTCGATCTTTGAAAAGCCTTGGCTTAAGGAAAGAATAATAAACACTAGTTTATTACTGAATACACCTTGCATTGAACAATTGAAATTTGAAATAAATTTGGACAATCGTCGCATATTTATCACTCTTTTTTCTTCTACTTCTCTCCTCCTCTCTCTCTGTCTGTCTGTCTGTCTGTCTGTCTGTCTCTCTCTCTCTCTCTTTCTCTCTCTCTCTCTATATATATATATGTATATAAACGTAGAAGATGTTATAATAATAATAATAATAATAATAATAATAATAATAATAATAATAATAATAATAATGATAAAGGTCAAAGAGGATGAGAAGACCGAGGAAGGAACAGCACTGACCTCTACTGGAAGAGTGCGGAGAGTGCTGGGACGTTGGGAAGGCTTATTGCTATCCAAATCCCAGGGGAGATGGTCGTTGCCAGCGAGAAATCAATGGTAGGCGGCTGTTGCGATACCGTAAAATCATTTGCGGTGGTGATCGAAAAGAGGTGGAGAGTACTGGAAATCTAGGGATGCTTGTTGTCACTAAGACTCCAGGAAATACTACTGGTTGTTGTCGGTGAGCAATCACTGACGATGACATGTGTGATAACTTCTAGTCAGCAGAAATAACAATAAAAAGGCATCAGCCTCGACTCAGACAACACAAAATAATCGCGAAGGGTCAAGGAAGATGAAAAGATGTGAGAACTCCTAATGATTAAATCATAAATCAATAGAAAGTTTAGGTTTAAATATTTTCACAGTCTGCTAAATCCCATCAATTCACTGTAGAGGTCCCCAGATTTCGGATAGCCTTCTACTCCAATAGCTTATTTCCTCGTGCTGCCGGCCTCTAGAACTCTCTCCCTGCTCCCTGTTTCTCCGATTGTACCGACATGCAGAGGTTTAAAACTAATGTAAACAGACATCTCGCTACGCAGCTCCTAACTTAGGATGACACCCAAAACATACACCCTAATTCTCAGTAGCCCTTTACGTCTACAGTGGCGGCCTGCATTGTTTGGGGTGAAATATGTAAAAAAAAAAAGATAAGTGAGGCATCAAAATTTGTAAATTGGAAAAAAACTTTTTAAAAAATTGTTTATTATTTTATTATTTTATTATTTTATAAGTTTATAATTTTATAACGCGTTTCAAGCATCAACGCTCTCTTACGATATTCTTTCTATTTTCTAAATGTTAGTAGCCATACATTTTTCTCTCGTTGGAATTCTCTCTCTCGCTCTCTCTCTCTCTCTCTTAACATATATATATATATATATATATATATATATATATATATATATATATATATATATATATATATATATATATATATATATATATATATATATATATACACTTCGATTTCGTCACGGAAAATTAGCGAGTAAATCCCGTATCCTTTTCTTGATCCAAGAGAAGACCATTTCAAGTGATGAAGGGAAACAAGAAAAAAAAATAGCAAGTCAGTCAACCACCTCAGACGTACCCTGCTACCCGAACCGAATTCGGAAAGAAATCCTTCACTCTGTAATAAAAAGACAACGTGAGTATTTTTTTCTTTGTCATCAAGAATGATAATAATAATTTATACATGAAAAATTAAATTATTGACATAATTCTATGATTTTATATGAATAAACATCGATAAAACCGACGGGAAAAAGTTATCCGTCGTCAGTATTCGCACTAATTTTCATATTCCTATGGAAAAAAAAACGTCGAAATCGGGGAAGTTAATAATAAAGGAAAAAACGTCTCAAACTGGAATGCTTCAAACAAGGAAAGAAAAAAAATATGAATCTGTATAGAAATGAGAAAGATAAAAGAAATAAAACGTGTCATTATGGAAATAAATTAAAGGCAGGGGCTTCTGACTTATTATTTGCTTTCTCAATTCCCCTCAATAGATTCGCCCAGCAGGTTTTTACTCGCTAACGTTTGTGTGACGATATATATATATATATATATATATATATATATATATGGGAAAATGAAAAAGGAAAACGAAAAAATGGATGTTTTTTTATGTGTAAATCAACGTTTCGTCTTTATTTATAAGACTTCATCAGGATGATAATATGGAGAAAAATGTCATGCAAGTACAAATACATGTAGGGTTGTATTTGTACTTGCATGACATTTTTCTCCATATTATCATCCTGATGAAGTCTTATAAATAAAGACGAAACGTTGATGTACACATAAAAAAACATCCATTTTTTGGTTTTCCTTTTTCATTTTCCCATCACGTCGGATTACCTTCATCCTTCTCTTCCCATATATATATATATATATATATATATATATATATATATATATATATATATATATATATATATATATATAAATACATGTTTGATGAGCCGCAGTAACGGCGAAACACATGTCGGTATATAACTATTATATATATATATATATATATATATATATATATATATATATATATATATATATATGATATTTGTTATTGTTTATTATCTATGTACGTATACGTTTCGTCCTTAATAATCGGGACTCATCAGCATAGAGATATCACTATTCACTACCGGTCATGCGATCAGAAACCCCGGATTACGAGTATTTTGCAACTCATTCCGACGCTTTAACCACTCGGCCAATTTTGAATAGTGAATAAACGGTGATAATTTTAACAAGGAACGATGCATTTAAAGTTAGTGACGTCATGCTGTGTTAATACTACACTTACAGTGCTCTACTAGACGGGGTTTTCTAGGAGCTACAAACAAATAATATATATATATATATATATATATATATATATATATATATATATATATAAGACACATTGCTTTTTATTATAGAGTGGAGAATTCTAGTAATACATCTAGATAAATAGAAAGTGCGAATACCGGCGAAGCATAATTTATTTTCCCGTTATTTCTGACGAAGGGTATACACTAGTTAAATCTAAGCCATCAGCATAGTAATCGGAAGTTCTAAATATGGAAGAGAGTTCTTTTTAATAGACCGCCCTCCACTCCCCGCGCGAAATCTATCAAATAATATTTTTCCTTCTTTTCTAATAGAATGATATTTTTGGAACAAGTTGACCGGCCAACTTAAAAATAGCACTAGCGTCAAAAGTTTGAAGAATCAACTGATGCATACGATTCAAAAACACAGATAACGGTAGAAATATAATATAGTATTTGCAGTATCAATCTGATGAAACATTCAAGAGAATTGAATCCGTTTATTGATATTTGATTTGGTTTACGGCATATCAACTCCTTTCGAGTTATTAAATGACAAATCAATTCGTTCTGCTGACATTTTATACTGCGTGTTCTTAACACGTTAAAATTCATGGGACTTGCTTTGGCTAGTTTTTCATTATGAACGCCATGCATGGGTATACCAGCGTATGTAGTTACGTGTCATACCCAGGACGGCTTCTATTTAATTTATAGATGGAAACTTGACAGGTACTACAACTCTACGCACACCAAAGCTTCCAAAGTGTAAGTGAAGCCTGGTCAATACTATGTTCTTTGTGAAAAAGTCTCTCTCTCTCTCTCTCTCTTTCTCTCTCTATCTCTCTCTCTCTCTCTCTCTCTCTCTCTCTCTATATATATATATATATATATATATATATATATATATATATATATATATATATATATATATATATACATATATATATATGGGAAGAGAAGGATGAAGGTAATCCGACGTGATGGGTAAATGAAAAAGGAAAACCAAAAAATGGATGTTTTATTTTCCCATATATATATATATAAACGTGTTTTAGGTGGGTACACGCTGTATTGGAGTGGCAAGGCAAACATATGTAAGAGAGTGGCAAGGAAGAAAGCTGTTAGCGAAGTCCTTGCATACAGGTGTGAACAACTACCATGTGATTATTATTATTAAAGGTTTTCTCCGCTAGCTGCAGAAGCCGCACTAACATGGCTGAGTGTCCTCCAAGCCTTACGATCTTTTGGCCAAGGTATTCGGTTGGTTTATGTTTATGTTAGTCCATTCACAAACGTTGTCTATCCATCTATTCTTTTGTCTACTTTTCGACCGGCTGCCTTGTATAATGCCTTCAACGCATATTTTGAATAGTCCCACTCTGGGACGCTTAACGTGACCAAATAATCTCAAGACTTTACATTTGTTGACAGAGGACATTGATGGGATGCCAGTGATTTTTCGCAACTCTGCAATACTGATGTGATCAGGTAGCTTATGATCAGTAATGAAGCGCATCATGTGGCTTTGAAAGTTTCTACTTTCTGACGTAATTTTACAGTCGAGTTGACACATTCAAGTCCGTATAAGACTACAGGAAGGACTTATGCGTTATAGATTTTAGCTTTGGTTTTGTATGTTATGCACTTAGAAGTTAGGGCAGTGTTGTTTCTTGTGAAGTTCAACCTAAGTGGATTCTTTGATTTACAGCTGTTTGCCCGTCGTTAGATGAAGACAGCTTTTGTCCAAGTTAAACAAACTCTGTAACTTGTTCGATTTGTTGGCCGTTGATGTTGATGTTAAGAGATTTTTTAAAAGTGGTCATGCATTTAGCCTGGACGTGTTAATAGAAAAACAAACTTCTTTCGATTACTTCACAAAATTATCCAGATGTGATTACAGTGATCGTACACTGTGCAGCATCGTGGACCGTAGCTTATATAAAGTGTTGGCTTTCGTTTGGTCTTAAGAAAGTGCTCAGATCAACGCTGACAATTAAATTAGAAAAAAAAAATGTTTGGAAATATAAATAAAAGCAGATAAAAACATGAATGCTGAATAAAAGAGACAAAACATATTTAACTAATACAATATATATTAATTTGAAATGCTGAGATCACAGATTGTACAAAGTTCTGAGTGAGAAAAGATACGAGTGTTAGAAATTAATGTATGTATATATTTGTATACTCTCAGTATCGTGTGACGGTGTAAGAAAATTAGGCGTTGTGTGTGTCGCCTTTTGTCAGTGTGCATATGCGTATAACAGTATGTGTGAGTCACTTTGGTAGGCATTGTGTGCGTAGGCGTGTGACAGTGTGTGCGCGAGCTGAGAATTATGATTAGCTATCCCTAGCCCACAAAGGGTCGGAAAGCTGAGCGTAATATCGTTGTTAGCACTGTCCTGTTTGGGGGTTCAACTCTCTTAACTGCTGAAAATTCTGGTCCTTAAATACTTAGTCATCGGCTCGAAAAGATATAATTTATGAATGTTTCACATATATATTTATAAAAGAATATTGTAAGTATAAATAGATATATTTAGTTTCAGTATTTAATGGAGTCGGGCCTAAATGTATAATTAGAGCTCATTAGTAATATAATGGTAATGATCTACACAGACACACTTGTGTTTCATTTGCGAACAAGTAATCAAGGTAGAGGTAGCCTGATTGTTTCCATAAGGAATAAAACAAAGACTCTTCCGTGTAGCTCACTTACTATATATATATATATATATATATATATATATATATATATATATATATATATATATATATATATATATATATATATATATCATCAGAATATATATATATATATATATATATGCATATATATATGCATTCTGATGCTATATATATATATATATATATATATATGTATATATATATATATATATATATATATATATATATATATATATATATATATATATATATATATATATATATATATATATATATATATATATATATATATATATATATAGGATCAAATATAAACCAAAAGTAAACTTTTAGTAGATGGAACCTATAGTGAGAAGGTTAAACTCAATATACGAGATAGAGCAATTGTAGAGATAGCAGAAATAAGAGTGATAAACATGTAACGAATGTCCAAATTTATTTCAAATTTCGATTGTTCAATGCAAGGTGTATTCTGTAATAAACTAGTGTTTATTATTCTTTCCTTAAGCCAAGGCTTTTCAAAGATCGAGATCTTATCATCAGAGGAGAAATACAGATAGATAAGTTGGCTGTAGAAAAAGCCAAAGTTCAAATATTTGAAAAATATTATTAAAAATGTAGTGAAAGAAAAGTTCAGTAAAAAAGATATGTGGTTTGCCCATACGAAAAACATTTTTTTCGTCTTCTCCAAAATCTCCTCTTCATTGGACACCTTTTCAACAGACAATTACCACCTGGACAAACCACTACATTTTTAATAATATTTTCTCTCTCGATAGTGGTCAACGCTCGTGCAAAACTTTTCATAATCGCTAGGATGACAACTATTTTGTAATTTCAAACAGTGCTCTATTATTAAGACTATCAAATCTTAAAGGGGCATTCATTATAAATATTTTTTAAATATGAAAGTGTTTTGTACCTACAAATGACGTCGTTTTTTTACCCTTATTACTGCAGCAATGGCATTTACAGGCCGAACACAGTTCGTAGATTCAGCCTAGAATCACGAGCCTAACGTCTATGCCCACACGGTCGCGAGAAATCACCACAGACAGTAATTGAAATTAACGTACACTTATCGGAAGGGCGGGGGCAAACGTCTTGTTGTACACTTTTTTTCATTTTACTACAGTGTAAAGTCTCAGAAATCAAAAGGCTGCTTTCTGGGGCTAACGTTTTATCTCTATATGAGATACACAGATATCTGAATGTTCAACAAAAATTCTCCTTTATCCCTTAAACGTTGTGTTATTGAAACAGTGAACAACATTAATTTTCTTCTCCCCAATTGATTAGTATATATTTCTTGCTGTCTCTTGGTTTTATCGGATTTCAAGACAAGAATTCATCTAGTCTGGTGGAGTATCTAGCTAAGTGCGATTACTTGAGGTAACATAACCAGGAGAAAGTGCACCATTCCTCTATAAGGTACCTAATTTGAGCTTCGAATAATATTTTATTTTGAATTTTTGGTCAAGGTTTACTCTTTGAGTAAAGTATCCTTATGTCAGGTTGTCCTGACAAACCCTTTGTACTGAGACGCCGAAGACACCCGAGGGTGGTGTCTAGTACGTAACTCAAACTCTCTATATATGTGTGTATGTGTAGTAAAAGTATTCCGTTTCATATAAAGAAGCTTAATCACAAATGAAAGAACTAAATAGTGATAACTTTATCTTTATAAAGAACTAAATAGAGATAACTTTATCTTTATAAAGAACTAAATAGTGATAACTTTATCTTTATAAAGAACTAAATAGTGATAACTTTATCTTTATAAAGAACTAAATAGTTATAACTTTATCTTTATAAAGAACTAAATAGTTATAACTTTATCTTTATAAAGTTAGGTATGTTTATATGTTTATATGTTTTATGCACAAGATTCGTAACAAAACTAATTAATCGATCATGATGGATTTCGGAACAGAGCTACTAGGTGTAAGGAGTCTAAATGTGGGCTATATTTAGTTTTATGTAAAATTCATGGTGGAAGGAGTGTGGCAGTAATTCGTGAAAATTCAGATATCTCCGATTTTTGTGAAATTTTGACAGTAGGTTATTGCACATAAATTAATAAATATTCCTGAAAATTCAGTTTATTTGGAGTATGTTAGAAGGTTTTAAATGGACACAATCCCTCTTTCCAATTCGAATATGTCAGATTTGCATTAAATTTGATCCATAGTCATACGACACCAGTTATACAAGATTCCCTGAATTCAAATTTCATCTAAGACTACTTATATTTAATCAACATTGGCATAGAAATTCTAGACATAAGATTAGTTTCATTATACCTTTGTTTTCATCTTCGTAAGAGGACATAAAAGTGGTGCAAAACTGTCCTGTCAAGAAATTAATTTAATCCATCCTGTGCTTGGTATTCTTCTAGTGTATATATATATATATATATATATATATATATATATATATATATATATATAGTCATCCACAGACCCATTAGTATGGCTGTATTTAAATACCAACTCCGAGATTCGAAACCTAGATGTCAGATTACTATCAACCCTAACAAACTAATGTCGAATAATTTACTATATGAGCTAATGAACCAGCTACCGAGAGTAGAATAAATTATATCGTTGATATATACAACAAGAGAGAGAAAGAAAGAGAGAGAGAGAAAGAAAGAGAGAGAGAGAGAACGAGGAAGGGAGGGAGAGAGAGAGAGAGAGAGAGAGAGAGAGAGAGAGAGAGAGAGAGAAAGAGGGTGGATATCGATTTCGAAACGTTTACATCGTTTACGCCAATTCGTTGAAGGTACATATAGATATGTGTTCCGTCCGGTATAGTGAATGGCTCAATCGATCTCGGCGCATATGTGGGTGTGTTCCTTTCAAGTGTTCACAAACTGTTTAATCGAACCCTTCTTGCATTATTACTCGGCCGAGTAGTAAAAGGAAGCGTGGAACTTTATTCCAATCGTATCGACCAAGAACAAAAGAAAACAAGAATCACAAAGACATCGCTGTTAATGCTGTACATATCAATATATATGTACAGCATTAGCAGCGATTTACAAACGTAACAGTGTTATGTTTATTTCAAGATTATATATATATATATATATATATATATATATATATATATATATATATATATATATATATATATATATATTTATACTAGCAGGACCCGCGCCCCGGCGTTTCCAGGGATAGATATAAATAAAATGTAAAAAAATGTAAGTATTAGGATATTAACCCATAAAAAACAGTTGAGAACAACCTTGTAATTTAGGTGATTAAAGTAGGATTTATCGATGTTTTGAATTAAACAAAATAGATTTCTCTATGTTTTGGGTGACGGATCCTCTATCTACGATGGTAAGTAGCGCATTATTCGACCAAATAAAAACCACTGACCCCCAAGTAAATATGATTCAAGAATATGCGTGAAAGTTTCTAAGGTTAGTTGAAGATTG
>OY744525.1:56821445-56831445 GCA_963556195.1 Sepiola atlantica
GAGGAGGTCTATATGGCTGTATGCGTCCTAATCGTAACTTCATATTATTTATAAATAATTGTACTGTTTATTACGGATGCTGTATCTTTGTCTGTTTCTCTGACGTATTTATATTTAGGGGTGATGATGTGTAGTGTAATGTATTGATCGGCGCCCGCGTTAAACTCTGGTTATTAATTTACCGGGTTGGGGTGGGGTGGAGTGTATTACTTTTAATAAAGGGTTTATATGTCATATTTATAGTTGTTTTGTTTGAGGGTGTTTATGTTTTACTATACAACTGTTATTTTAATTGTAGTGTATTAGCTAAGGAAGGGGTTCCTGCCTAATGGAGGATGGGGTTATCTTTATGAATGAAAAATGCTGTCCTAAAGAGTATCAAATCAAGAGGATGGGGTGTTATAGTTTTGCTATCACCGTAATATATGGAGTAATGTCGGGTTCTTAGTACTTTAATCCTATAACTTTTGTCTAATTCCGTTTATGCGTCTATTAGAGGGGATGTGTGTATCGGTTAGGTTTAAATCTTGGTCATATATAACGTTTTGATATGTTTCAGGGCATTCGATTAATGTATTTCTAGGTATTTAACTAATGAGATGTTTGATATATTAAAAAAAACAGAATATGATGAGGTATATATTAAATTATGTTATTTGTAGAGATTTCAGTTGGTTGTGTGTTTTCGTTATGGGTTCATTTGGCAAGTAGATATTTTCTTCTATAAGACCTCAGTTTTGATGTTCATACAATTTATGGAAGTTATCAATAGCATGTAGGATTCTGAGTGTTTCAGTGGTACATAATGGGCAATGCCTTGAGGTGATGCTATAAGGGGTTTTGTTTACATCGGAATGACTCAAGTGCTTTCAAACAGAGACTCTACGCCCACAATAACCCTTTCAAATATCCGGGGAAAATGACAACACTTCTTTAGCAAACACAATATGGGAGCTCAAAAAGTGCAGTATTCCCTATGAAATGATATGGAAAGACCATCGACAAACAAAAACCTTATAGCGCTACATCATTGCGTTAGCATGAAACATCGATGTCTCTAGGTATATTTTAAATATTTAATATTTATAAAAAAAAAATATTATTGTTTATCAGCCCCCTCCCACAGAGGCTGGGCACTTTTCGTCTTTTCGTGGAGCTTTAATAACAAGTAGTACAAATAGCTATATGCAATGATCCGACTCGTAGATCACTCTTAATTACTTGGTGGATAGTAGTAATTCTACAATTTACAGTTAAAATTCCCCTTTATTTACTAATTAGTTTCCAGTGGCCTTCGGGTAAGATCTTCGACTGCGAATCAGTGGCGATTTGTGTTCGGGGTTCGCGCCCGGTGACCGGTGGGAACTAGTTCCTAGACTGAAGATTGCGTTAGCATGAAACATCGATGTCTCTAGGTATATTTTAAATATATAATATTTATTAAAAAAAAAATATTATTGTTTATCAGCCCCCTCCCACAGAGGGTGGGCACTTTTCGTGGAGCTTTAATAACAAGTAGTACAAATAGCTATATGCAATAATCCGACTCGTAGATCACTCTTAATTACTTGGTGGATAGTAGTAATTCTACAATTTACAGTTAAAATTCCCCTTTATTTACTAATTAGTTTCCAGTGGCCTTCGGGTAAGATCTTCGACTGCGAATCAGTGGCGATTTGTGTTCGGGGTTCGCGCCCGGTGACCGGTGGGAACTAGTTCCTAGACTGAAGATTGCGTTAGCATGAAACATCGATGTCTCTAGGTATATTTTAAATATTTAATATTTATAAAAAAAAAAAAAAATTATTGTATATATATATATATATATATATATATATATATATATATATACACACATATATATTGTTACACCGGCCGTTCTTACACAGGAGAAACTACACCGGTTGTCACTATAAATAGTGCGAGTCACCAGAGACACTGAAGAAAAAGCACAGTCTTGTAACTGTCTAGCCAAGAGTTAGTCACTTTCTTACTTTGTTAATACACTTGTTAAACCAACCCTCGACTTGACTTACTTTATTTATTATTTACTGTGGGACAACTTCACAACATATATATATATATATATATATATATATATATATATTTTAGGAGTATGCTATAATAAATTATATGTTCTCTTCAAACTTCGTTAAAACAGGCACCCAGGAGACGAAACATTTAAATATAACACCTGCAGTTGAAGTGAGATAGTTGCAGATGCCCAGGAAGTTATCGTTGTGTCACAGAAACGTTGGCCATTATAATACTGATGCTGTGCTGGTACTTTTTGTGTATGTGATCTGCATATAGATACAAACTATGTGTATAGCTCACTGAATAATAAACCTCTTGAAACCTACAGCGACACGTGCCAAACTTGCAATTTGATGACCGTGTCACGTGTCGGTTTGGTGAATCACCAACGAGCGCATGTGCAGCAAAATCAAAGACAAGCAAGATTTGGCTTCAATTATCGCATTCCCGCCCCCCAGATGATCACACCACAAGCCACATCTGTGATTTGGTCTGTAAAATTCTAGTAGGCCTAAAAGGTCATAATCACGCTACTAAATAAGAGGTTTTACTATATAGAGTGTATATTTCAAAAGTTAAAAAAAACATACTGTCGGTCTGATTATTGCTTTTCATAATTATATGTAAATACGCTCTATCATCGATAGTTGGAACCCTACGTTTATAAGTATGATAACTATAATGGGAAAGTAGCGAAACACTACATCGAACTTGTTTGCTTCCTAATATCAATAGTATCGATCAAGACAGATAGAAACCAATGGAGTATTACGAGTGCATGTATTGATAAATACAGGATTAAAAGCGATTTACAAACATAACACAACGTGTTCGATTCAAAGATTATATTAGGAGAAACAAAATCAGAAATATCGCTATCTCGGTCTTTGTTAAGTGGCACACCGTGCAGCTGCACAGGCCCGATGCACAGTCACGAGATTGTGCATTAAGCAAGTGCATAGTTAGAATGGTAAATACATTCAAGTCGATATTTTGTGAGATGCATTCATATGTCATTTAGTGCGAGTGTGTCCATTCCGTAAAAAATGACGTCATGTTCTTTTTTTTATCCAATTAGTCTTTCTTTCTTTTTAATCCTCATTTTTATTTGTTTGTTATCGATACATACTGTCGGATTATCATCCACTAAACACAAACGAACACACGCACACACGCACACAAGAAGCGTGCGGAGTCAAAGGTGACTCTGTGATCCGGGTTCGCGCCTTGTAACCGTCTGAAATCAGCACCCCTTTACACGGATGAGAGCTTAAGCTCAAAACAACGTCGTCTCTAGGTAAATATAATTTAATATTTGTTTATGAATATCATTATAAAAACCTCTTTAATAAAATTAAAGTTGAGCACTGTTAGGAGATATTTTTAAAAATACATTCACTTGAGCTACAAATCAAAGCTCCGATTAAAGTCGTTGAGTCCTCTAGATTGTCTTGATGTTTATAACCCGCTGTATTTAGATAAAATATTACTTAATTTCTCCGTATCAGGTGATAAATTGCCTATGGCTTAGAGGATAGAGCGGAAGCATGTGGAGCCTAAGATGACTCTGTGAACCGTCTGATGAGAGCATAAGCTCGAAACGACGTCATCTGTAGGTAAATATAATTTTATATTTATTCATGGATATTATATATATATATATATATATATATATATATATATATATATATATATATATATATATACTCCTTTTTTTGTTTTTCGCCGGTAATATTACAAAACAAGCAATCTATTTAGTTCTCGGGGCTGGGAATTAACCGCGTAAACAATAGCACCAACAGCATCAACAAAAACGCAGCATAATTAATAATATACTGTCGCAAATAAATCGTCAATATTAAAACATATATTCGATTCCCGAAGTAAAGGATGAAACACATGTGTCCGTGGATAAGCATTTAATAATATTCATCATAATATTGTTTAGCCCCTTTTAATACTCAGACGGGAGCTTTAAGAGAATTATAAAATTAGTCTGTAAAATTTTAATGCGTAATGCTAAGTTTAAGCCCACGTCTCGTTGAACATTGTTGCTAACGGCCTTCTATATGTGTCCCCTGACTTAGACATAAATAGATTTTAATGCTCTTCTTTCAAAGTCGTTTGTTTGGTTGCCGCATCGTTCTAAGCGTTCAGATTAAAGGTTAAAATGTTGACTTGGGTTTGAGGAGTTCGAATCGTGTCAACGGCAGAGCAATCACCCTTCGCACTGATGATTCACGAAAAAGGATGAAACACATGTATCTTTGGATAAGAATTTAATGATATTTACCGTAATATTGTTTATAGCGAGACGGGCGTTTTAAGAGAATTATAAAATGAGGCAGTCAAATTTAAATGCGTAATTCTAAGTTCCGGCCAATGTCTCATTGAGCACTGTTGCTGACAACCTTCTATATGTGTCCCCTTACTTAAACATAAATAGATCTTAATTCTCTTCCTGCAACGTGGTTGGTTTGGTGGCTGCATCTTTATAAGCGTTCAGACAAAAAGTTAAAATGTTAATTTGGGTCCGAGGGTTTCGAATCGTGAAAAAGAAGGATGAAACACGTGTGTGTGGTTAAGAATTTAATAATATTTATCGTAATATATCAGAACGGTATCGTCGGTTTTAAATCCAACAAAGGGGAACAGCACGTGACCACCCTTTATGGACACTCCTCAGCCTCTCCCTCGCTTTTCGTGTTTTTTTTTACTTGCCGTTCTTCTCACCTTTCTTGACCACCTTTCGTCCCGTTTTCTGTTGTAACAATGTGTTTGCTTTTTCATTGTTGATCGAGTGTCTATGAAAAGCAACCGGTAGAAAAAAATACATTTTCTTACTGGGTTGCGAAACGCGCGTAAGACAGAAAGAAAAAATATATAGACATTCGCCGAAATTAATAAATAAAAACTAACTAAATAAATGAATAAAAAATAAAAATTATGATTGTAAACTGATTTATTTTTCCTTTTGGTCATTTGAATGCAAGCAACCAATATATATATATATATATATATATATATATATATATATATATATATATATATATATATATATATATATATATATATATGTATAAGAAGGATAGAAACCAATCCATCATTACGAATGTATGTATTTATAAATACAAGATTAAATGCGATTTACAAACATAACAGAACGTGTTCGATTCAAAGATTATATTAGGAGAAAGAAAAATATGTCTTTGTTAAGTGGGTAAACACATTCAAGTGGAGATTCAGTGATACATAATCATACGTCATTTTATATATGCATCACAAATGACGTCATATCTTTGTCATCATTTCTTCCCAACTTCCCTATAACTTTTATAGATAATGTCACTAGAAAAAATAGTTGTCGTCTTGTTTAAAAACAATAATAATACTTCAAGTTAGTTGCTGCTGATTCTTAGTATGATGTCGCTTGGCGAACATATATGTATACACATAGCTACATAAACACACATACCTTGCCACTGAAAAGTACACATACATCATTATTTAAATAGAGAATTTACACTTCTTCATCCATGTATTGAGTCCTGGTGCCACATCTGGGATGGTGCACCAAACACTTGCATCTCCTTTATAGACAGGATTAAAAAAGAGTCTTTGACCTAATAGGCTCCGCACTGTCTACCAAGCTCCAACCGCTGTCCCATCACCGCAATGTTGCATTCCGGTGCTTGTTTTACAAGTATTTCCACGAAAAGTTCCCAGATGAACTTACCTCACTTGTACCCCCCCCCCTTAACATAAGTACCCTCGACAAACCCAACAAGACATGAAAATCTCACCCCTTTACTGAAGACGTCCCCAGATGCCGGAAGCACTTTTACACTAATAACTTCTTTTTTCGTACTGCTTGCCTGTAGAATTCCCTCCCTGCTCCCCGTTTCCTAAACTGTACCAACATGCAGAGATGTTAATGTAACGTGAAGAAACATCTTGTTGCACACCTCCCCACTTAGGACGCCCCCTATAAATCTGTCCCCTAATTCACCGTAGCCCATTACGTCACGGTAGTAATTAGCCTTGGTTGGGGTGAATAAAAGTTTTAAAAAAACTTTTGCACACACTGTGAAACCAAACCAAACTTCCATTTGTCTACGGACATTTTATCAACTTATCTACAAGTTTTATAATTGAATTAATCTTCCAAAGCATATAATGTTTTGCTTTTATTTTTGTTTTTGTTTTTATAGAGGTGAAGTTTCGACCCTTGAAACTGTAACCAACATATTGAAAACAACAGTGACAAAACGTTTTTTGCTGTAACGACGACATCTTCCTCTCTCTCCCCTACTTATTGTCACGTGTTATTATACGAATTATCTCCCTTGGATATATCTTTGTTTAATCAAAGACCGGTCTATTATATTATGGTAAGCACTATCTTATTCCTGTCTCTGGCACGGTGGTGGGTAATTGAAAACGGAAATATTATATAACCACCACCACCGTGCCAGAGACAGGAATGAGCTAGTGCTTATAATAATATAATGGACCTGCCTTCGATTAAACAAAGATATATCAGAGGAGATTAATTCGGATAATAACACGTAACGGGAAAATATCTTTGCTTATATTAATTAATAAAATTAATTAACCAGATTGATTATAACCTAATGCACACTCGCCCTTCCCTAATTAGTTAATATTGACCATTTTAAACAATCCACAAATTCCACCCACTTCAATAATTCCGTGATCTCATATACGTCATTTCTGTTTTTTTTTTCTTCTCCTAAAAGCCAAATAGTTGAACGCCGTGTACTTTGTTAAATAAACTAGCAATGGTTACCCGGCGTTGGCCCGCGTAATGGGCTACTAAATAGAAGTTATAAAGTGTGTGAAACATCTTTCTTGGAATACCCCTCTCTCTCTCTCGATCTCTAGATCTCTAGATCTCTCAATCGCGTCTCTCTTTCTCTCTCTCTCTCTCTCTCTCTCTATCTATCTATCTATCTATCTATCTATATTCCCTCCTCATCCCATTCCTTTCTCTTCTCTCCCTCTCGTCTCACTCCTAACCCCTTCCCCTTCCCCTTCCCATCACCGCCCTTCTCTCTTTTATTCCCTCTCTAGCCTTTACTGGCAACTGGAAAATAACCATTGACGAATTACTACATAATAACAGTAAAAAGTCGCTCTAAATGTCGACCCCAACTCTGTTATACTTCTGTTATAACAAAAGAATAGATATTAAGAAAAAATGAATAAAAATATGTGCGTATATTTTGTTCGAGCACATGCTGCAAAATAATATATCAGCTTTAAGGGTGCTTCTTGTGTAGTTTTTTACTTTTATCCGGGCAGACACAGACAGAAAACTTTAACTTACATAATAGATAAATATCACGACATTAGACCAATAATCGTGAGCTCTATTGGATTTCTAAAACGACTAAAACACTTATATATATCGTTATCCACAGACACGTGTTTCGTCGTCTATAAAACTCTTCTGTGTGGTGAGATTGGAAACCAGGACAAGTGAAGGATAAGAATACAAATTTGACAAAATACAATATCTATTAAGTCATTAGTTGTTCAAGACAAGGAGTTTTAAATAAAAGAGATTTTTATTATTCCTTCCTTAAGCCATGGCTTTTTAAAGAATAATATCTTATTGTCAGAGGAGAGCAAACATATAAGTTGGTAAGGGGAAATAACAAAAATAAAAATAATGTTAAAAATATGTAAAAAGAAAAGGTTGACAATTTATGCAAAAAAAATCACCGCTATCTATATTTTTTCTCTTCAACTCTCTCTCTTATATACATATATATATATATATATATATATATATATATATATATATATATATTAAATAAATACTATTAAATTATTTTTACCTTTCGCTTTCATCAGTGCAGAGATGATAATCTCGGACAGTCGGACGGTTCGAACCCCTGCCACAGAGTTAATCTAGTTCCATAAGCAAGCGCTGTAAACATTAGGCCACGGGACATTACCACATTGAAGAAAGGAATATAAGTTCTATTTATGCGAAGGGCGGCATATCAAGAAGGACTGACTTAGAGATTTTACGAACGTTGTCGGAATATGCCTTATAGCTACGTGTCAGTCTATTTTTAACTTCCCCAAACAGGGCTCAAATTTAAACTTATTAAAGGAGCTTATAATATTAATTTTAAACAAATAATATTAAATTATTTTTACCTATATATAGTGTGTGTGTGAGAGAGAAATTTGGTGCATTCCAATGACCGAGAAAAAATGTCAGTCTCCAATCATAATCTTTATTTATTTATTTATTTATTTCGTCGAAGTCTTATATTTTTTCCGTCTTACGAACGTTTCACAACCCGTAAACAAAAATACCGTCGTTAGGTTTCGTAGACTGCTCATCAGAGACCTTTATTTAATAATAAAAATAAGCACACTGGTTCAAAGCAAAAAGAAAGAAAGATGAAAAAAGAAGAAAGACTCACACAAAAGTAGAGGATCAGAGAAAAATACCCCCCCCCCATACATCGGACATCATTTTCTTGGTCATTGGAATGCAACCAATCAATATATATGCTCCGAAGCCGGAAACATAACTTTATTGAGCTTGTAATCTGAAACAATTTGAATGACATAATAAGGGATACATAATGTAAAAATATATATTCTTTAAGAACACCGACACGTTTTTGCCTAGCTCACTAGCCATAAGTAAATATTTGTATGTTACTACTACTAAGCTCTACTTATGTTAGGAGCCTTGTTGAAATACTGAAACTAATATATATATATATATATATATATATATATATATATATATATATATATATATATATATATATATATGCGATTTTATGAAGGCTTACCAAAGCATTCCTTTCAGGACACCAATGATTACCATTAAAGATATCAGAAACATGCATAGCGATGTGGCAAACAAAAGTCCAGAAAAGTAAACACTCTCACCGGATTCACCTCCATTGATAGATATTCAGAAATTGATACCTAAAGAAGGAAGCCATCTTGTTATCTGAAGAGGAGCTATGAAGAATACGCTCTATAAAAAAACTGTTATAAGAGCTTAACTTGGTGTAAATTTAATTACAATTTATTTAATAAAATACCTTACTCATGAACAAAACGGGTCCGTAATGTTATACCAATGGATTTTGCTTTGAAAAAATGGTTCGTAAGATGAATACAATTTTGGTATTTGGAATGTAAAAAATATTGTTTATTTATAAATGCCTGTTGTTACATGATAACAATCATTGACCTTTCGCTTTGAAGAGGTAGGTATGCATAAAGTAAAGAAATTATATGCTTAAACATATATTTTCACACACACACACACACATATATATATACATTTATATATATATATTTATTTATTTTATGGTACATAAAATTAGTACAACATCAGTACTATTGGTTTCAAGGCGTTTACTTTCCGGCTATCTTCAGCTTATGTTGTTATCTGGTAAAGAAAATGGGTAGTCGCGCATAAACTCTCGTTTGGATACGTTATTTGCTTTGAAGTGTTAAATTAGTATCGTCTGTATGTAAGTTTGTATTCGGGAAAGATATGTGAGATTAAAAAGTTTAATAAAGTCCGAAAAGGGGGGGTTAATATAACAGTTAAGATTGTATCCCTTTCTAGTTCGCTAATGTCTGTGCGTGAAAGAAGTTATACAAAAGAAGTTTATACAGCCCCTAGCGGGAATTACAGTTAAACACTATTAGCCTTGTAGTCGAGCACTCTCGGGAAAGATACCAACACCACAGAAAAAAACAAACAAAAAAAAAACGATTGAACAAGGATTTACCACCATAAACCCTGGGAAATAGAAATACACACTCTCGGATACTCAACCAGAAATATTCCAACACCCAATAACCAGACATATACCAGGATGCTCTTGACTATGATAGTGGACGCCATAGGAAGGATGAGGTTGAAGGTTTTGAACACAGAACAGAGGAA
>OY744525.1:56836445-56881445 GCA_963556195.1 Sepiola atlantica
TTATTATTAAAGGAAAATGAATACTTCTAATTAATATTTCATCAGTAGCCACAGACGATGCTCCAGTGATGGTAGGGCGCTACAGAGGTTTTCTTGCACATTTAAAAAAGGGGGTGCCGAATGTATATACATTACATTGTATCATCCATCGTCAACATCTAGTTGCCAAACATTTAAGTGCACGTCTTCATAATTCATTACAATATGTAATTAAAGCTATCGACACAACTAGGAGCAAATGACCGTTTCCTTTTTCCGAAGACGATGGACAGCATGGAAGTCTCGTTGGGAAACGTTTACCCGACGTAATTCAAGATTTCGACCACCTTGGATTCCACCTTGGATTCCTCCACAGAGGAGGGAATGCCGATTATTTCGATACATTCGCGCCTGGAGTATTGCTCTTGGTGGGCGAGACGCTTTTCAATGTCCACCATCCTGTTTTCAAACGCTTTTTGTTTCTCTAATTTTTAAAGTCGTTCTTCCAGTTCACGAAAAAGACGATCTTTTTCCTGAATTTCTTCATCCTTTTTTAGTAAGGAGCAATACCAGCTCAGATTTCGAATTGCTTTGGTAAGCCATGGCAAAATAACACAAGGTACAATTCAGGCAGCAACAAAAGCACGTCTTCACTCAACAGCAGCCATTTTCAAAAAAGAAAAAAAAATTAAAACTTGAGGAACAAATCATTGAATGACAGATCATTGAAACAGCTTTGTATTGAAAACGGTGAAGAATTTAATCGGTTACTGCTTACTTGTCAAAGAATGCCTGTTTCGATAGGTTTTATATGTTGTTTAACTCGGTGTTGGAGTTCTTGAAAGATTAAAAGATGATCTTTTACGATCCAATTTAATTCAATCCAAAAGTGACATCGCTTACGTGACCGACTTGTTTAAAAAAAATTACTGAAGGTAATCTTCAGTTTCAAGATGATGAACTGAATTAAATAAAAACAAAATCTGTTATTTCTGCATTTATGACAAAGCTTCTTTCTGTACAAACAACATTTTAGACGAGGGGAATTCATCCAGTTCCCAAATTTATCAGGAGCAGTAATAAAAATGAAGATATACTTTCTTATTATGAGCAGTTGGATGTTTTCCATTCAGATTTTAATCAACGGTTTGATGATATTTTGAAAATAAACATACCTGATTGGATTTTGGATCCTTTTCCAAGTGCAAACACAGAAGAATCTCCACAGTTACAAAAATAACTGGTGGAAGTAACTACAAATTATGAATTGAAATTTAAATTCAAAAGCGGCTACCAACAATTCTGGTTGCAAAAGGAGATCCCTACGGCTTATCCTGAAATATGGGCTGTAATTCAAAAGTGCTTAATTGCATTTCCATTATATTTAGTGGAACGTGGATTCAATGCGGTAACCAATTTATTAACAAAAAAAGGAAATCGGTTACAAATAGTCAATCGCGGTGATTTAAGATTACTACTGACGAAACTAGAGCCGAGGATTACTAAATTAGTTATTAAAATTACTAAATTAGTTATTAAAATTACTGAATTAGTTATTAAAATTACTAAATTAGTTATTAAAATTACTAAATTAGTTATTAAAATTACTGAATTAGTTATTAAAATTACTGAATTAGTTATTAAAATTACTAAATTAGTTATTAAAATTAATAAATTAGTTATTAAAATTACTAAATTAGTTATTAAAATTACTGAATTAGTTATTAAAATTAATAAATTAGTTATTAAAATTACTAAATTAGTTATTAAAATTAATAAATTAGTTATTAAAATTAATAAATTAGTAGCAGCACACCAGGCTCATCTTTATCATTAAAATGCTTTCGAATGTTTTAATTTTTTTATTACCTTTATATTCTGAGTTCAATAAATAGTTTTATAATTTCAAACTTCAATGTTTCCAATTTACAACTTTCTTTAAAATATTTTACGAAAAGGTAGAACCATTAATACATATATCTTTCTGTTTAATTGCTATCAAAATTGAAAATAATTAATTTCCAGGGGGCGCTGATTTATATTTTTTCCAGAAAAGGGGAGGCAAGCCAAATAAGTTTGGAAACGCTGGCCTAATCCGAAAAGATGCAACTGAAGAGAGTCGGATGTTACACATTATAATTGGTTATTAATAATATTTTATATATTTATTTATTATATACGCATTTAAGTCGGCGTGATGTGAAACAGTGATCGGTGTTGTTAAAAGTTTAATTCGCATGGAGAGCTTTTCTCATGGCCAAGAATTTTCTAATATCAAACATAATAATGCGAATAGTATCACTATTTCAATATCGTATAAGAGTAACCGAGATAATTCAGTATATATTCAAGCGAATGCAAACATCAGCAGTAACTGATTGAAGTATTTCTATTGTTTGAAATCTAAAAAAGACTGCACCTGTTTTTGCTAAGTTAATTTAATTATAAACGTTGTAGGTATTTAATTCTTTAACAGAGAAAGCCGTACTCTTCTAACGCGAGTGTCTGAGATCCCCTTGAACCCACACGCGGAATTGAAAACGAGATCTTACTTTGCTTTCTGGCTTGTCTTTCAAAGCGAACGTACGTGTCGTATAGAACTTGCATCTAGGTAAGGTATTCTAGTATCAGTCGCACACACTCTCAGAAACGAACAACACAAACTAAGTAACATTTACTTTCATTGCCCATGCATAGTTCTCTATCTTCGAGCCCGACAACGTGTGTTCTTTTCTCAATGTATTGGGGAACGTACTGTATTCATTCTTTAGTGCCCATGTCTGTTATTCTTTTCTTGTATGAATCGTTACATGTTTCCGTAACGTTTATCTGTGAATGAATGTATGTGTATGTAAATGAAACTGTTTATTCACTATTATCATTCTCTCTCTCTCTTTCTCTCTCTCTTTTTACCGAGTCTGCTGCAAAGAATGTCGGTTCTCTTTACCAGGTTAGAAAACGTATCAAACCTGTCAGTATATAATATCTCTACAAAGCCACCATCTGCCCATGTCTTGAGTATGGTTGTCACATCTATGCTGGTGCACCGACCACTAGGATCTTCCTCTTAGACAGGGTAAAAAAAAGCCTATAATCTAATAGGTCCTACACTATCAACCAAACCCCAGCCCCATGTTCCAACGCCACAATGTTGCACTCATCTGCTTGTTTTACAAATATTTCCATGGAATGTGCTCCAATGAACTTGCTGCATTTGTGATACCCCGAAGTTAATACCTCCGACTAACCTGACAATAAGCAAAATTTCACTTCTTTACTGTAATAGTCCCGAGATGCAGGGAAACTTTCTGAAATGATAATTTTTTTGTTGGTGTTGTGTATTTCTCATAAATAAAATATACTTTTAACTACTAGCAAAAATATGTGACCAGAGATCGCATATTTTGGCTAGTATATGACTAATCCCTCAAAACCGGAAAGGTAATCCATGGGAGGATGATATCATGACCACAGAACAGACACTACACTACCCCTCCCCCAAGCAGGAGGGAATGCCTGTGATTATTGTATAATGACGAACGAACATATAGAACACTGTCCCTAAAAGGAGGAGGTAATACTGGGAGGGTAGTATAATGAAGGACGAACAGATACTACACTACCTCAATGGAGTATGTAATTCATGTGAGGGCGTATCATGACTAACAAACATATACTACACTACCCTCTAAAGGAAGTGAAAATGCCTGTGAGAATGGGCTCATGACAAGAGAACAGGTACTACACAACCTTCTTCAAATAAAAGGAGGGGGTAATACGTGGAAGGATGGTTTCATGACAGCAAAACAGATACTACACAACCCATCCTCCTGAATCGAGCAGTGAAAGATAGTACATTAGCATGAACTAGTATAATAAACTAAATTGAGCATTAATAGATAGCACAATAGTGCAAGTAATAGAAGTTATAGTATAGTTTCGGCTTCAGACAGACATATACCAATTCTCCATTAGTAATAGATAAGAATTGAATTTACATTAAAAATACAGATTTACATAAGATTACATTAAAATAATTACTTATGGCATTGTTTCCTTACTTAGTCGTTAAATTAAACAGTATTTCTTAAATAAATAAAACAGGAAACGAGAGATATGTAATCGATGCAGATACTACGTCTGCAAATATTTTATTAGATTAAAATGTGAGTTAATCAACGTTTTCCCCCTCAGACTTTTCCCCTATAAATGTGTATCACACAATATGACTTTTAGAATATTCATTGGTTTTGGGATTGAGTTATTTGAAGAAAATAAATCCATTTTAATTGTTCTAATTGGTCGTACTTTGCAATTTGCTCACCAAGTCACCCATCTTTTACTAAGTTTCTGTCTATTACTCTCACCCTCTCTCACTCAATGAACCTACGTTCTTATTTTATACGGTGTGTATCCATTCTCGCTTCCGTCTCTCGCCATCTCTTTCTACTAATAACACTAATGATAAGACATAAGATTTGAATGGTCCATTATAAACAATACGTAATTTAGCTTGAACAGCTTCGGTAGGTGTTCGTACACGTCCTTGACAATCAGTTCTACAGTTGCTTTGTTGCTGTCGGGCTGAGTTATCGTTCTGTTCTGTCCTAGAAGGTCAAACGTCCCAGGCTTTACCTTCTCTATTTGAGAAGGGGTTAGTTTATTGCTAATCGCCCGAGACGCCCCCAGCGAGGAATGTCGACGGAGCTTCACAGACATTTTTGTAGGGAAAAGTGTGCTTGTCATAGTGTGCTGGCTTTTCAAAACCACACCTGACCTTGTGTCTAACATCCCCTGAAGAGGAGGTAAATTAAATCACCACAGTATCAACCCATAGTTAGAGAAAATAGAGAGAAAGAGGGAGATATAGGGGGCAGAAAGACTAATTTTGAATTTTGTCCTTTCATTTTACTATATGTAACTGGCTTTGCAAACTCACTTTTACACGAGTAACAATCTAACCCGAGATCAGTGGGTGATTTAACGGGTCACTTTCCTTTCAGCAAAATTTTTGAAAATTGCTAAAAAAATGTATAATTCTATGTTTCGGAATTTTTAGATGAGGATTGATAATTTGTGTCATTTGGATTATTCAGAGTACTGTTCTCATCTTCGGTGTTATTTTCACAACATTTCGATCGATGTAACCTCCGACCTTCTTCAGGCGCGTCTTGTCGAACTCGGAAATCTTTATGTTTAACTCAGTACAGAATTTCGAATGTAACCCTTTATACGGGGGGGGGGGGTACTTGTTCTCGTTCTGACAGCCATGACCGAGTAGAAGTCTTAAGTCATTCGTAATTGTATTCTTAGTATCGCCCGTAATGAGGATTGGACCTTCAACCTCCAGAGGACTATAAATCAGATTAATACTTAGCACTTTATCCGTTGCGCATAGGTCCTTGCGGAATAATATCAAAGATGATAGTCCGAATAATCAATATAATGCAAATTATCAATCGTCATCTAAAAATTCTGAAATAAGATATATATATATATATATATATATATATATATATATAAAGAGATTTATTTGATTGTTTTACAGCATATCAACCTTTTTCAATTTAATTGTTGTTTTAGTAAAAGTAATTATGCTTCAAACTACTTATATTTAAAAATATTTTATATACGAATTGTTTGTATGTTAGGTAGAAGATGGCCAAATACACTTGGTACCCTGCTGCGAGTTCGCTCTCGTTTGATGAAAAGTTAGCTACTTCTTCTTTGTTTGTGTGAATCACATGATTCTGGTGTTGCCATTAGTTTCTCCGACGTTTTTCTAGTTAGAAATATTTCTGTAAAGACATCGGGTACTTACGGGAAGGACCACGAGAAGGTTGCCAACATCCCTAAGTGAAAGTGGTACTGTGGAACCGACTGGATTCGAACTTGGAACACCCAGGTCTTCAGTCCGTGTCGATATCCACTTAACCACCGTCACCTCCCGACGGTGTGCTGATTATTATGATGATGATGATGATGATGATGGTTTAGTAGTAATGTGGGTCTTCTAGTCTGCCATCTTAGATTAGGACGTACGCGCGTGTCGATCTAGAAATAAACGCTCTGAAAGAAACAATGACACTAGTTCTTACGGTTATTAAATTTCAGAAAAGAAAAGTAGTGAACAGTTGTTTTGAATGCACTGGGGAGAGTGGGAGGCGTCTAGAAAAATCTAGATACCGGTCGTAAGAAAAGGCGTTCGTCTCCTCTGGAATTCAAGAAGAAAGAAAGAGATAGGGCAAGAAGGAAGCAGAAGTCAACTAACCACTCTTCCGGCTCTTTGGTCAACCCACCGACTAATTCAGAGGAAGCGACGACAACGCGTATCCCTTTAATTGCACTATCCAACATGTATATTAATTTATTTTGTAGACATTTATTATGTAAATACATAGTCTGTAGTAATAGTAGTAGTAGTAGTAATAATAATAATAACAATAATCATCATCATCATCATCATCATCATCATCATCATCATCATCATCATCAGCAGCAGCAGCAGCAGCAGCAGCGGCCGCAGCAGCAGCAGCAGCATCATCATCATCATCATCAATTGTGGTAATGTCATGGATCCTCTTGACGCTCTTACGGCATCTCGCTCTATCCTCCATTATTATTATACCAGATATATTTTCATAGGTACATCGTGAGTCCTCTGCCAATTGATTGACGTAGGTTATGTGCGGTCTTCCCCACTGAACTACCCCCCTCTGTTTTGGCATCCATAAACGAACATTGCTGAAGATTTCATCCTTAACCCTCCAGCAGTGATCAACAAATCTGGCGCTTCTCTCTCTCTCTTCTAAGGTGTCCGTAGAGTTGCTCTCTCGTGGGATGCTGCCTCTAGAAGATGTTAAGAACAGCCTTTATCATTTTGGTGTATACGTCGTCAATCTTCTTCTCCAATCTTTTGACCAATTATACTTAACTTATATTTAACCCAGGTAATATCGTTTCGGGTCAGAATGAATTGGAAAATCATTGCAACTCTCCAGAATTCTCAAATTAAAAATTCATCATCTAGGCGCAGTTTTGTGTTGTACCGAGAACGGTTGGTGTACAGCAAGTCTGCGGGGTCGATTTGGTTGGGAAGCAGAGTAGGCATAGAAAAGTAGAAAGGGCAGGAAGAGATGGATATCAGGCTTGTTCGTGAAATAGGCGCGAACACCTAGCAACGTATATCTGAGACAGTCTAGATTCATGCCCGAGACAAACTGTATATAACCCATAGATGTCGGACCTAGGTAAGTAAATAGTAACTTACTACGAAGCTCCATCAACTTAAAATCATACGTATGCCTATTTCTGATATTGTACCTCGGCAATAGATGAATCATACTAGTAGAATACCCGTCCTAGATATGGGTATAATCAATATATGCATAGCATTAGATTTTAATTTTAAATCAAATTTGTTTTTGGTGGGGGGACGAAAATAACCTAAATGGTAAAGTTTACAAAAAAAGGGAGACTATGCCCACGTTACTCACCGTGTTACTTAGAATACGTATCCCACAATTCATAATGATACATTAATTGATTTAGGAGTTTAACCCGCACCTGCATATTGTTGAAATTTACAAACGCGCTCACTGACCAAATTAAAATTTTATCACATAATATGATTCAAACTTTGATATAGAGCAATTCTTTTTTATATTACTTTTTGCATGTAGATTATTTTCATTTTTTGTGGGGAGGGGGGGGCGATGCGAGTTTTGGGGCAAATCGTTTAAATTGTAATGTTTACAACAAATAATGATCTTACGTAAATCACCGTGTTGCTTAGAATATATATTCCATAATTTATAAGGATCGGTTCATTAGCTTAAGAGTGAATCCGTACATAGAAATATATGAACATATACACATATCTAACTTTATATATAGAGAGAGATTATATGATAAGCTATATTGGTGGTATTCCATATCAAAAAGCGATATGTACTGATGTATCGACTCTCATGGATTTTTCGTGCCTCACGATTTCTGCTTTGATCTCCAGATATGATTCAGTGTCGATTTCTCACGGTGTTTTAAGCGCTTCTTTTTGGTTGAAATCATCTTAGAATTATTCGCAACATGTCCGTACATTGTTCTAAAGTCGAAATTAAAGAGAAACACGAAGAGCGTTTAGTTCAGAGAACGAATCAGAAAGCTATGAAAGAAGACGGATGCTATGCTACTGTTGTATGGAACAATATCAGCGATACATCCGATGCAGACAACCGGAAGTACGCTCTTCTTCAATAAAATGCGGAAATAACACTTCCGTTGAACATGGCTATATTCTATGAAGTTCGCTATAGTTATTCAAACTAACTATCAAAGATATTTCTAGTATATTAAGTTAACTAGTTTAAACATAATAGAACAGTTAAGTATACAACTTAAATTGTGTATTATTTATTTTTCATATTCTCGTCTTGTTCCTAAATCTCCGGACTTTTGGGCTATGAATCTCCAGACATTTTTCTTTGAATCTCCAAATCATTGCTTATCGAACGTTTGTACGTCTGCTTGTTGATTTTTGAATTTTTAAAAGTTAAACGTTAGCAAATGAAAACGCTTAAAATATGCGTTATAACCTATGAATATATAAAAATTCTCTGTTATTAAACGAACATGTTTATTCATTATATTAACTCCAAATATTTGTGGGCTATGCGTGTGTGATGTATCGTGTCGAATAAAATAACCGCTCAATATTCTAAAAGTTCTCTTAATTAAAAGTAAACTCCCAAAGGATAAATGCGATCTGTTTTGTCGAATTAACTTCCTTGGGTGCCGAGCGTAGTTTGCTGGAGGTTGAAGAGGTTGGATAATTATTTGCCTGTTTATTTCACATTAACGACATGTTTTCAACAGTGTATTCAGTGCCGAGTTAGCGGATGTCACGGTGGCCAGAAGCCACGTGCCTTCAGGTGTCTTGCTTTCGAAAAAAAATTTAAAAAACTTATTTAATTATATCATAGCGAATATAAGGGTGTCTGTGATGAGCAGTTTATACTAAAGGAATGTGCAATCTTAAACTTTACTTCTTCTAACTCGGCAGTTCTTAAATCCAGTGGCGGGGAGATAATCGAAGACAGTAACTGTTACACCAGCCGTTCTAACAGAAGAGAAACTACACCGGTTCTCACTATAAATAGTGCGAGTAGACAATCACCAGGGAGAAAAATGACAGTATTGTAACTGTCTAGCCGAGTGCCAGTCAGTTTCCTTACCTTTGTACCTTTTATGTTAATACACTTGTTATCTTAACCCAATCTCGTCTTGACTTCTTTTTACTGTTGGACTACTTCACAACAATAACAAACACTATTTGGATACGTGGAGAAATGTAAAATTATCCACGTTACAAATGGATGGTTACATTTAACGCTATCACGACAAAGTCTGCTGAATAGAGAGTTGGCTCTCTCTACCAGGCTAGAAAACTTCTCACACCTGCCAGTATCCTATATAAGTATAGAACCACCATTCACCTATGCATGAAGTATTGTTATTACATTTTGGCTGGTGCACCCACCACTAGCTTCTCTTTCTTGGACAGGATGCAAAAAAGGGTCTCTAGCCTAATAGCCCCGCACTGTCTACCAAAATCCAGCCCCTGAACCATCACCGCAATGTTACATTTCTGTGTTTGTTTTACAAGTATTTCCACGGAATGTGCCCCAAAGAGTCTCTAGCCTAATAGCCCCGCACTGTCTACCAAAATCCAGCCCCTGAACCATCACCGCAATGTTACATTTCTGTGTTTGTTTTACAAGTATTTCCACGGAATGTGCCCCAAAGAACTTATTGCATTTATACCCTTTCAAGGTAAATATCCCTGACCAGCAGCAAAATCTTACCCCATCAGTATAGAGGTCGTCAGATGCCGAAAAACTTAATAGCCTCTTTTCGTTCGACAGCTTTCATTTGGAATTCCCATCCCTGCCTCGTTTCCCCGACTGTGACAACACGCAGAAACACCTTGCTGCACAACTCTCCACTTAGGATACCCATTTTAAATCTGTCCCCTAATCGCAATAGCCAGTTACGTCTCAGTAGCAATGTGCCATGTTTGGAGTGAAAAAATAAATTTAAAAAAAAAATAAAAAAAAGAAAAAAGAAAGAAAGAAGAACAAGGAATGAAATTAAAAAAGGAAAGAAAAAAGAAAAAGAAAAAAGAAAAATAAAAAAGAAAAGAAAAAAGAAAGAAAGAAGAACAAGGAATGAAATTAAAAAAGGAAAGAAAAAAGAAAAAGAAAAAAGAAAAAGAAAAAAGAAAAGAAAAAAAAACGAAGAATAAAAAATAAAAGAAAAAACAAAAGAAAAAATGAAAGAAAAAATAAAATTAAAAAAATAAAAATAAAAACAGAAAAAAAATGTGAACGATGTTGCAACAAAAATGAAGAAAGAAGAAAAGTTTTTATAGCTTACAATTTATTTGCAGTAGAATGTCGATCTTCCCTTGATACACCCCTCCTTACAGATGCAATCAACTCCCTAGTCCTTAACTGGAGGGAGTAAAAGGCGGTACATCCGCTCACTTCAACTGGAAATCTATCTCTTTTTTCCGATTGTTTCTCGATCGGTGACGTAATTTTGACAATTGTTTTTAACACATTCCTCAAATCGGCATACCTCAAAATAAAAACAACAAAATGTTTATACTTTCAATATTCGTCTCAATCCTGAAATTATCAAATCAGTCACAGTCGCATTAAAAACGCGACACATAACCACCTCCCTACCTACATTACTATCTAGATTATAATTCTTAATTACTATGTTGCTTTTTTCGATCACCCCGAGGTAATCTCGTTGCAGAAAGACCGGTGTTATTTCGGAGTGTTCCTTCTCCCAGACTAGTTGTCCCACCAAGACTAAATAACCTAGTACTTTTGATATTCTAGCCCCCTCACCACCCAAACCGAATTGGTGAAGCCTCAGATTTTGTTTTTTCGTTATAAATGTCTACATTTGTTCTCATCAAATACTTCCGCTTAGGTTCGCTTTAATATATCCATACATGACAAAAATAAATCGACACCTTCCACCAAAAACAATTCATACATGTTTTAAGTCTGAAATATTCATCGCCATTTTCTTGTGTCTATCGCTCCACCATAACCGCTCAAAGGCTCGCTCGACCATTTCACAGAGGCCTCCCATACTGAATCTCATTTTTTGTGATTGTGTCACTGTCTGTGTGTATTACATGTCCATGCAAGCGCAAGCGATTTTTTTTCATTTTGTCTTAGATCGGCGTAACTTTAGACTTGATTGAGCGCGGTCAGATTGCAAGTTCAACGCAAGAACTTTTTCTCCATAATCGATAGTCTTCTTTCTGCTTCCTTCGCCAACGGCCTGCACCCGGAGCCGTACACAGCAACAGGAACAGTTTAAAACATAGCTATTTTGGGTACTTCTGCAGTTTACGGATCGTGCTGAAATAATAGTTACTATTTAGAAACCAATTCTTTACATATGAAAGAGGGGGAGGGTTGTTCACTATTCTGTACTTTCACCTAACAATTTAATAAACAAAAAATATCGTAAAAAATTAATATAACTTTAAAATTCTATCTAAAAAAATAGCACGGTCCGTAAACTGCATTTGTATTAATTAATTATGTTTTGTGGTTATATATATATATATATATATATATATATATATATATATATATATATATATATATATATATATATATATATATATATATATATATAACACGAGTTAAAGAAGCATTAGAATTGTCAGTTTTACAGAAGCCATATTACAGGTGAATCTGAAGGTGGATTTAATCAAAGTTAAATGGCCGTAACCCTCGGGATTCCACTTTCCACTGATAACCAATTGATTATTCAATTTATGAAAGAGTAAAATTAATCAATATCGTCCCCTCTAGGTCGATCAGGCACCGCTGACAGAAGTCTTTGTTATTAATGATGATTAGCGTGACCCGAGGAAATTCCACAGTCGTATCCTTCGTCTGTTGTATATTGCTGCTTTGCATTCTATGAACATCCGGTGCGAACGCAGACCCCACGATATTATTGTACCACCTTTTTTCAAACTGAAACATACTTATATACTCTAATTGATGAAGTTTCAGAATACATCTGGTTGTGGATGTCTATCTCTAAAACCCTTGTAGGAGTTTGTGATACATTTCCATTCTATAGACATCCGGAGCGAACGCGGACCCAACGATACTATCACGCTTTCTTTGGAAAGAACAGATACGGTACAGGGATAAGAAAATGTATTTTAGGTTGAGTTTTGCATTCGACATCAGACGAAATTAAAACATTTACTTTTTTGTATTGCATCTTTGGTGATATGGCGCTCCTACCTTTACACAAGAAGGTGGATGGTGATAACGTACGTATAGACATGAAAGTGTTTTAACGTATGTCTGTGTATACTGAACTATCTCAACGCAATGGATTCCGTATTTTTTTTTATATATAGACTAGTAGAATACCCCTCCCAATAAATATAGTATTAGATTTAAATGTTAATCTTTTTCTTTCTTTGGATGGGGGTGTAGTACGGTTTCGGTCGAAACCCCTTTAAATGTAGACATTTATAAAAAAAACGAATGTGCCCACGGTACTCACCCTGTGGCATCGGATACTTATCCCATAATTAATAAGGATGAATTCAATAGTTTAGCATTTAACCAAGCACATACATATGATTGACGCTCATGCGTACGCACCGCATCCTTAAAACATATTTTACTTAATATAACTTAAAATTTTATGTAGAGCAATTCTTTTCTCTATAAAATTTTTGGTATCTAACTGGGTTGCCGAGAATATATATTCCAAAAATCATAATAATCGGTTTATAAAATTTTTTCTAAAATAAAATATTGTTTATATACACCCCCTAAATATAAACATAGAAATAATGAAAATATAATGTGAAAATGTTACTCACCGTGTTTTCTACAATATATATTCTAAAATTCATAATAATTCTCTCTCTCTCTCTCTCTCTCTCTCTCTCTCTCTCTCTCTCTCTCTCTCTCTCTCTCTCTCTATATATATATATATATATATATATATATATATATATATATATATATATATATATATATATATATATATATATATATATATGGAAAAGGCGCTCCGCTGCATAATCTTAAATAATAAACAAACCGCTGAGGGTAGCGGAAAAAAAAACGCACCGATAAAAAAACACCGGTCTGTATCGCCCCCAAAAAACAAATACCAAATAATCAACGTAGCATTATAGGACGTATAAGAAGTCGAGCACAAATGTGGCAGGTAATTCTGGTCTAGTTGTAAGAACGCTAGTCTACGAATATTAACAACGAAGGTTCGATCCCTATATATATATATATATATATATATATATGAAAAATTAATAAAAAAAAAAAAATATACAGCTACATAGATAAACAACTAAATTCCGCTACACCTTTCTTCTCCTCCCAAACCACTAAAGCAAAATAATTTAATAAAAACTAGAGAAAAACAACAAGAACAACAAAAACAACACAGTGAGAAGAAAACAAACTAACTCCTGAAGACGATCGCGAACATTGTAAGTGCTTGAAATGGTTGATAAAAGAGATCTCGGATCCATACTCCACGAATTACCACCGGAGACCTGATAACTTGCTTGCCGAGTCGAGTTAGTAATTAAAAAAATTACAAAAAAAGAAAATTTCGTCGTCTTCAATGAAACTTGTATCAATATATATATATATATATATATATATATATATATACGAAAACTGTCTAAAAAGTATCCGACCATTATTTTTTTCCGTGCAAAATAGAGACGATAGGGCGGCGCCTCTATACACAGTGAAGGAAGACACCTTCATGTGCATGTGTGAATTTAATCACCGCTTTCCTGCGCGTTAGTCGCTGCCTGTTGGTCGCTAGCGAGATGCTACAAAATGTGTTTGTCGGATTACCGATTCTCAAGATGACTTAACGTGTCGAGCAAATGTACTGCATCAAAATTTGTCAAAAGCTTGGTGATTCTCAAAGCAAAACAATTCGTAAGATTCAGCAGGTGTTTGGAGAAAATGCGATAGGTGTAACACAAATTAAGGAGTGGTTGATCCGATTAAAAAATGGCTGCACAGCAGCGGAGAGTGACCAGCGTTCTGGCAGGCCCCAAACTGCTCGGAGTGCAGCTGTTGTTGAGAGGGTGTGAAATTTCGTGATGAAAGATCGTCGTTCCACTGTGCGGGAGATCGCCCAAGAGGTCGGAGTGAGTAAAGATTTCGCACATGCAATTTTGCGTGATGATTTGAACATGCACAGAGTGGCTGAGAAATTTGTGCCCAAGTTGTTGTCGCAGAAACAAAAAGACCTCCGTTTTCAAGTTGCACATGACCTTCTGGTAATCGCAAACACTGATCCCAGGGTTCTGAACACCGTGATAATTGGAGATGAGCTATGGGTGTACGGGTACGACCCAGAAACAGTCGTCGCAATGGAAGCATCTCGAGTCTCCAAGACCAAGAAAGCGCGACAGGTGCGAAGCAAAATCAAGGTGATGCTAACTGTCTTTTTTGATATCCGTGAGATTGTGCATCACGAATACGCATCGGAGGGAACAAACAGTGACACATGAGTACTATAAAAATGTTCTTCGGCGTCTCCGTGGCGCAGTTCGGCGCAAAAGACAAGACATGTTGACGGCGGAAAACTGGCAACTGCATCACGACAATATCCCCACACATTCATTCCAATTAATCCAACATTTTTTGGCTAAACATGGGATTCCAGTCGTTCGCCAACCTCCCTACTCTCCAGACATGGCTCTTTGCGACTTCTGGTTGTTTCGAAAATTGAAGACGCCACTGAAAGGTTCCCGTTTTGAAACTAAAGAAGAGATAATACGGAACGCGACGGCGGAGATGAACCCTTTTCCATCAGAAGACTTCTAGAGATGTTTCCGGCAGTGAATGTATCGGTGGGCTGAGTGTGTGCAGCACAAGGGGCCTACTTAAAGGGGGATTAGTGTCCCAACCCCGTTAGGTATTTGAAATATTTTTTCTAGCCTAAGGTCGGATACTTTTTAAACAAACCTCGTATACATATATATATATATATATATATATATATATATATATATATATATATATATATATATATATATATATATATATGTGTGTGTGTGTGTGTGTAGAAAATATTTTTCTATTACTTTGGAATACAAGTTCCATTTTTTATCATATATATATATATATATATATATATATATATATATATATATATATATATATATATATATATATATATATGTGTGTATACCTAACTTTATATAGAGAGATATTTAATGTTGGAACTAAAGCAGCATAGAGTGAGGAGAACAGACAGATTAATACCTATAAGAATATTAGAGAAAGTGACCTAACAGCTCTTTAGTGAATTTGAACACTGCTCAAGCAAACTTCGTCCATTGCTGTGTTTCAATTTAGCCAACTCTACCATGTGAGGGGGCGTGTCAATAACCCAGGAGCCTGACACGTTATTAGCAGTTTGATGTTTATCTAACATTTCCGCAGTGATATTCAGTCGAGGTGACTAATATTCACCCCGGAATTAAGTATATCGACAAGAGTAAGGAAAAGGAGATTTGCAGACTAAAATAAATATCTTTATCTGCTATATCTATACAGACATCGCAATGATGATTAATGTCCTCTCACACACACACACACACATACACACACACACACACACACACACACATATATATATATATATATATATATATATATATATATATATGTAGATATAGATATTGAATGACAAAACTATTCAACAGCCTGTGCAATCCTTCAAAATAGTTGGAATATGCTCACGCACACCCACGCCCCCCCACATATATATACATATATATATATATATATATATATATATATATATATATAATTTATGTTCCTCACTAACTCAACGTTTAAGAGGTAAAGGAGAACTTTAGTTGAACATTCGGATATCTGTATCTCATATAGAGATCGAGTGTTAGTCCCAGGAAGAGGCCCCTTAATTTCTGAGACTTTACAGTGTAGCAAAATGAAAAAAAAGTAGAATATATATATAAAAAATTATTAATACCTACAGATGTTAGCGTTTCAAGTTTATTGCTCTCATCAGTGCAGGAAATTAATATTTTCAGATGGTCGGGAGGCGCGAACCTGGTTCACAGAGTCAGCCTAGAATCGGCAAGCAGTCGCCATATCCACTCGGCCAACAGAAACTGTTACGTAATTGAGGTAAATATAGATCTATATGTACCTAGAAGCGGACACAGATAGAAGACTAGTCGAGAGTGTTCTACAAACTTATTCGGAACTTTGCATTAGAGCTTTTTGACAGTCTACTTTTAACATATATATATATATATATATATATTACTATTTCATGTATCCACATAAAATTTTATGAGGAGATATAATTTTTTATGTATCAAATTTCAGTATTTACTCCAACAGTGCTCGATACGTAAGTAGAGCTAGGTAGTAAGCTATGAAAATATATTCATGGCAATTAAGCTACACAGAGGCTACTGCGTTTCATCCCCGGGGGAATCTTCAGGCTAAAATGCATTTTAGCCTGAAGATTCCCCCCGGGAATGAAACGCGGGAGCCTCTGTGTAGCTTAATTGCCATAAATATATTTTCATAGCTTTATATATATATATATATATATATATATATATATATATATCCTGCACTGATGATTGCGTAAGCATGAAACATCGATGTCTGTAGGTAATAAATAATTAATATTTATTTATAAATAGTATTATATATCCCCCTTTACATAGGCTGGGCACTCTGAGTGAATTTAATAACACGCAGTACTACTAGCTTCATTGCGAGATCCAACACGATTTGTTGTTGTTGTTGATCACCTTTCGCCGCTTGCTGTGAATACTCGCCGATTTGGTATTTAGAAAGTTAAATCCCTCTTTAATTCCAAGCTAATTTCTGGTGGCCTACTGGTAAGTCTCTTGACTGCGAATCAGTGGCGATTTGTGATCGGAGTTTGCGCCCGTCGGGAATTAGCTTCGTGCACTGAAGATTGCGTAAGCATGAAACATCGATGTCTGTAGGTAATAAATAATTAATATTTATTTATAAAATCCCCCTTTACTAAGGCTGGGCACTCTGAGTGAATTTAATAACACGCAGTACTACTAGCTTCATTGCGAGATCCAACACGATTTGTTGTTGTTGTTGATCACCTTTCGTAGCTTGCTGTGAATACTCGCCGATTTGGTATTTAGAAAGTTAAATTCCTCCTTAATTCCAAGCTAATTTCTGGTGGCCTACTGGTAAGTCTCTTGACTGCGAATCAGTGGCGATTTGTGATCTGAGTTTGCGCCCGTCGGGAATCAGCTTCGTGCACTGAAGAGTGCGTAAGCACGAAACATCGATGTCTGTAGGTAATAAATAATTAATATATATATATATATATATATATATATATATATATATATATATATATGAAGCAAACTTGTCTTTATGTGCATATGTGCTGCATTACAGTTAAACGATTGATCTAAGGGCCAAACTAGCCACAGAGTTGGAATCAGCACATTAGAGTCGATCTCCTTATCGATGTAAGAAGTTCTTGAACCTTTTTGTTCAAACGCATTATCCACCATTAAATGTACTTAAAAAATTACATCATCAACAAATGATCCGACATTTTAGCGTTCCCTTTTAGCTGATCGAACAACTACGTTGACTTTAAAGAGAAAATATTTGTTCTTTTTTTTAATTAAAAATCGATAAAACATATTAGATAAATGTTTACTAATAATATTACCAACAATATGTATTTTATTTTAAATTTATATTTATTTATGTATCTGTATGTTTGTTCGGTGGTTGAGTGATTACAGTGTTCGCCTTCAATTCCTACAGTTTATACCATCATTCAGGGTTCGAATTTCACACTAGATAACTGTTTGTTTATTTTTGCTAATAACGTTCCAGTTATTTCCTATTCGATATCGATCATCTTCATTGAGTCACACCAGATACGTTGTCATGCTAAACTCAGCCATTTTAACTGCTATTATAATTGGGGTGCTGAAAATGCATTTGGTCCACTCTGTATTTTAGACTTTAATGTTTTTTTAGTGTTTTTCTATGCCCTCTACTACTTGACTCTTTTTGTAGAAAGGGCTCGCAAATCATAACAGGGCAACCTCCAAATAGCCCCTAAGAGAATATATGTCCTTCTTTATGTAAATACTACCAGTAATTGTATATTCCATCCGGACCATCTAAATTTATTATTTAAACTGACTTTCTCTTTCACACATTTAGTGGTTCACGTTTTTATGAGGTTGTCACAGAGATGGCGTTTTCCTTCTTTTGACGATAAACTAAATTGTTTCATTTCTTGAATGCTTATCTCACAACGACGAGTTAAATCTGTCTGCGGTTGTTTTAGAACGTCTTTGGAACATGATTACTCTTTATCAGCTGCTCGAAGCAAGCCACTTCGTGCTATATATATATATATATATATATATATATATATATATATATATATATATATATATATATATATATATATATGTATATTTATATATATGTATATATATGTATATATATGTATATATGTGTATATATGTATATATATATGTATATATATATGTATATATATGTATATATATATGTATATACGTATATATATGTATATATATATGTATATATGTATATATATGTATATATATGTACATATACACACACACACACACACACACACATATATATATATATATATATATATATATATATATATATATATATATATATATATATATATAGCGGTCCTAAACAATACTTCCACAACTGATGAAGAAATACTTTCATCTATCACTGAACGACCTGAGATTCCTGCACTCTCCTTCCTTCCAGCAATACATGAAGTTTTCGTTGCTATTAGGCAAATGTCGTCAGGCAAAAGGTAAGGGAAAGACACCTTACCTCCTGAGGTGTTAAAGTACGGTGGCCAGACACTAGTGAAAGAGCTGCACAGTCTCTTTGTGAAGATCTGGCAAGGTGGAAATGTCCCTCAGGATTTCAAAGATGCATTAATTCAACACTTGTATAAGAATAAAGGCAATAGAAACATCTGTGACAACCATCGAGGCATCTCACTTTTGTCAATTGCAGGGAAGGTCTTGGCAAGGCTTATTCTCAACAGAATAATTAAACACCTTGTTGATGATATCTATCCCGAATCTCAGTGCGGTTTCCGTGCTGGTCGGGGTACTGCCGATATGATCTTTTCCCTCCGCCAGGTTGCCGAGAAAGTTCGGGAAAAGAACGACGAGTTGTATATGGTTTTCATTGACCTTACAAAGGCCTTTGACACAGTAAACCGTGAAGCCCTCTGGAAAGTGTTGGACAAGCTGGGAATACCTGACAGCATGCTGAATGTAATTATTTCTTTCCATGATGGAATGAAGGCATCGGTTGTTTCAAATGGAGAGTCTTCAGAACCTTTCAATGTGACAAATGGTACCAAACAGGGTTGCGTAATGGCACCTGTGCTATTTGCTTTGTTTTCTTCAGTTATGCTGAGATATGCTTTCGCTGATATAGATACTGGGGTGAAGTTTAAATTTAGAACAAGTGGTGGTCTCTTCAACCAGCAACGTTTCAAAGCTAAGACCCTTCTTCGACAAACTGTCATCAGAGATCTTTTGTTTGCAGATGACGCTGCACTTTGTGCAACATCTCGGGAGGAAGCGCAACTGCTTGTGGACAGGTTTTCGACTGCTTGCAAGGCTTTTGGTCTGACAATCAGCATCAAGAAAACAGAAGTGATTCACCAACCTCGCCTCATGCCTAAACAAGTTCAGGGTGTGAAGCAACGGCCACCAGTAAAGCAACGACCACCAGTACACTGTTTTCCAGATATTCCAATCCAAGTGGACGGTAAAGATCTGAAATATGTGAAAAACTTCACTTATCTTGGGAGTAAGATAAATTGGAGTGCCTCCCTTGATGACGAAATCTTTAACCGAATTGCGAAAGCAACCACTGCCTTTGGAAAACTGCGTCATCGGTTATGGAAGGACAGGGGGATAAGTTTGAGAACAAAAGTACTTGTGTATAGAGCAGTTGTGCTAACATCACTGCTTTATGGATCGGAATCATGGACAGTCTATCGCAGCCACATTCAGAAGCTTGATGTCTTTCACAAAAATTGCCTTAGAACGATTTGTGGTGTCACCCTAAGAAATCGGATGTCTAATGCGGACCTATTTACATGCTGCGGTATTGGCGGAATTGAAAGCTTTTTGATGCAATCACAACTGCGTTGGGCAGGACATGTCTTACGTATGGAAGATGATAGAATACCAAAGCAACTGATGTACGGCGAGCTCAACAGTGGAAGGCGAAATGTGTGTCGACCGCTGCTTCGCTTTAGGGAAAAGTTGAAGATGAATTTGATATCTATCAATATTGCTTATCGTGATTTTGAACAGCTTGCTTCTCGACGGAAGGAATGGCGATCTGACTGCCAGAGGGGCATCAGGCGGTTCTCTGTAACTGCCATTGATCAACAGCGCGAAAGACGCGAAAGACGCGAAAGAACAAAAACATCTACAAGTATCCCAGCCGATTTTTCTCAAGATCTTTCTTCTTGCATCCATTGTGGCCTGGTTTGTAAATCTCTCGCAGGACTCAAATGCCATTTACGATTGAGTAAATGTAAGCATGCTACATCCATCGTAGACTAAACAAATTTTGAGTTGTCAAGACCTCATACGTCGAAATCGACGGGAGAGTCCATGATATATATATATATATATATATATATATATATATATATATATATATATATATATATATATATATATAGTATTGTATACCAAGCCACAATATTTGCCAAGGAAAGACCGAATAACAAGAAGTACTACGTGGGTATGACCTTCCTAGATTTTAAAACCAGATATTATGACCACAAAATCACATATAAAAACAGTAAACGTCGATTTAAAGCAGCACTAGCAAACCACTATTGGGAGCTCAAAGAAAATGGACGCTCACCAATAATTGAATGGAAAATAATACGACAGGCCAGTACATGTAGAAATTTTGAGGACCCGTGTAGATTATGTCTGAATGAAAAATTTGAAATTCTAAACTTTTAAGACCCAAAAATCTATTAAACTTAGAAGTAAGGTAGCAAACAGCTGCCTGCACAGAAATAAATTTACCTTAGGATAACAATACATAAATAAATAAATAAATAAACAAATAAGTAAAAAAACTAAATTAAAAAAAACCTTACAATTTAAAAATCAAAACTTAAAATAGAAATAAAATGAACCATGTTTTAAAATAAGTTCACCTATTATATTGACACAACAATAAAAAAAGGATATAGGCCAATCTATAGAAAACAGAACAATAGAACAGGATATAGGAAGTAACACTAACCGGACAGATGCTCGCGTTTCAAGCTTATTGCTCTCATCAATGCAGGAAAATAACAATTTCAGGGTCATCCTCCATTCTATAATACATATCATAGTGTATTTATTCATATATTTTTATATGAATAAATATAATATATCCCTTCCATCACACAGAGGTTAGCGAATGAAAAAGTGACTTTTTCCAGCCTCCTGACGAAACTATTTCAAGCGGTGAAGGGAAGTGCCAAAGCAAATAACCAGTCAGACAAACACCGAAGTGTGAAATAAATTCGGAAATAAATAATTCACTCTAAATAAAAAGTGAACGGTAGGTGTTTTTGTCTTTAAATAATCACAAATTATAATAATAATAATAATAATAATAATAATGTATATATGCAAAAATTAAATTACTAACGTAGTTCTATGATTTTATATGAGCTTTAGTGTGAACACTGGAGAATCATAATTTTATTTTCGTCATGTTTTACGCAAGGTGATATCTATCTATCTATCTATCTATCTATCTATCTATCTATCTATCTATCTATCTATCTATCTATCTCTCTCTCTCTCTCTCTCTATATATATATATATATATATATATATCATAAGGAGAGGTAGTTTGCTTGAAGCATTGTGTGTAATACGTATATAGTGTAGTATTAGAAGGCTATCACAATGCAAGAAATGGAAATATGTCGGCGTTGAGAAGTAAGACAAAAATAAGTGATTTTAATTTATATATTTTTTCAAAACATTTTTTTAATAATAATTTTTTCCTATATAGCAAATCTTACTTGATTAGGCAAGACTTCAACACCGTGATGTAATGTGTGTGACCGTGTTACATGATATATTTCGAGGAATACCTCTTCGTCAAATAGTAGGTGTTTCAAATCTCAGAAAACGTGCGGATGGCAATATTGCTTATATATATATATATATATATATATATATATATATATATATATATATATATATATATAAAGGTATAAAACTAAAAGTAGAATGTATACTTTTAAAATCTGAATGTTTACTGAAGTGTTTACAGCTCAATATACGGGATAGAGCAATTAAGTAGATAAATGAAAGAATAGTAACAAAAAATGTGAGAATGACAAATTAATTACGTATTCAGTTATTCAAAACCAGGTATATTGAATTAAGTTGATTTTCACTATGTTTATAACATTATATTACTTTCTTTGTTTTTATTAATCTCATCCATCCGTTTCGCCCCCTCCTAATATAGTCGGAAGAACAACTGAAATGTTAGAAATCCATCTGAATTGGTGTCCTATACATATGGTTAAATTTCATTAAAATCGGATATACGTATTGGAAGTTCTAAGGGGGTTCTGCCCCCATGGGTCACTGAGAGGTGGATGCATGTAGATATTTGTCATACAGAGCACCCTTTTCGTAGAAATAATGGATAATATATGCAAGGTGGATACTCCTGTATCTTATTATAATGGATACTCCCTGAAATGATTTCCGTATGATGGGGAGGCATATTAAAACCATACTTGTAAAATCTCCGGTCGCACTTCTGATTTAGCATAGGTTAAACTCCAGCGGCGCGAAGAAACCCAAGACGTCTGAAAGTCTATGGCAGAGACAAAAAAAACACAAAAAAAACAAACAAACAAAAAAAAAACGCGAATATACAAGGGTAAATATTGATGCAATCAATTTAAGTGGACGAGTGTTTTGCCGTGGACATTAAAAAAACATGTTCAAAATAAAAAAAATAAAAAACTAAGAACGGGTATTTATTTTTAAATTTTTAAATTAGGAAAGAATCTAAGTGCTTTTATTTATTCAGCATCCACAGTAAAATGTGACTCGAAAATGGAACAAATGTGAAGGGAAATTATTAGTGATTTGTATGGAGAATATTTATATTTCAAATGGATTTTGTCTGTCGACCATTAAGAATAACCATCTTCCGCAAATCTGTGAATAACTCATATTAGAGATATCTGAAAACATATAACATGTATATGAACACACCCACGTAGTATATATATATATATATATATATATATATATATATATATATATATATATATATATATATATATATAACAGCCATACCTGGCATTGATTGTGACAACTAATAACGTACACTGATAAACACACACACACACACACACACACACACACACACACACACACACACACACGCATATATATATATATATATATATATATATATATATATATATATATATATATATATGAGAAAGGAATGGTGAAAGTAATCCAACGTAATGGGAAATGAAAAAGGAAAGACCAAAAAGTTTTTTTTTTTATGTATTCATCAACGTTTCGTCTTTATTTGTAAGCCTTCCTCAGGATGATAATTTAAAGAAAAATGTCATAAAGTACATGAAAATATTGGCTTGACATGATGAGTTAATGGGAAGAAGTAGTAGCCACTACTAGGAGAACAGGACCGAGGTCCGGGTTGAAGGAAGTCGGTGGATTGGAATGAAAGTAATGTGGATGGTTGTGAGTGAAAAAGTGGAGGGGTGGTGGTGAATGAAATTAATGTGGATTGATGTGAGTGAAAAAGTTGAGGGGTGGGGAAAAAGGAGTGGAGGGTCTCTGTGTTTTTGGTGCGTAGGTTTTTAGAAAGGATTTGAGAAAATGAAGGTTATTGGAAGTGGGAGGATAAGAGTGTGGAAGCAGTAGTCGAAAGGGTGAAATGGGTGAGGGGGAGAGGGGAGATTTTGTAGTGGTTAGGTGTAAAATTTGGAGAGTAGGGTTGTTTGACCAGCTGGCTATTTCAGGAATGTGTGGATATAAGTAGGTTATAGGAAAATGTTGAAATGTGCTGAGAATGTGACAGTGACAGGAGGAAAGAAAAAGAAAAAGAAACAGAAGGAGAGAAGTGATATTAGTTTAGGTGATTTTGGTCATTTTATGCATGGGGTGATGATGGTTTGAAATTAAATTAGGGGGCAAAAAAGGGGTTTGAATATCTAAATATTTGTGAGGGTATCTGGATTTTGTTCACATGCGGGGATATGTGTGTAAGTACAATAAAGAGCGAAGTCTAGGTTCAGTTTTTGTTCGGTCAGGATAATTTTGCTTGCTGGGGAGAGATTGATAAATACATAAAAAACAGCTTTTTGGTTTTTTCTTTTTTCATTTCCAATCTCTCTCTCTCTCTCTCTCTCTCTCTCTCTCTATATATATATATATATATATATATATATATATATATATATATATAAACGTAGAAGATGTTATAATAATAATAATAATAATAATAATAATAATAATAATAATAATAATAATAATAATAATAATAATAATAATAATGATAAAGGTCAAAGATATGTATATATATATATATATATATATATATATATATATATAGATATATATCTTACATGTGACCACTAAGCACTATAAGGAGATGCAATGAGGGACATTTTAAGATTATAGCTTGAACTCATAATCTGTTTCCCACTTATTGTTTCGGATTGTTTGAAATACTTATGTGCCCCCGGACAGTTATTGTGTTGCATTACTCGTTCTTTCGGGGTACCCGGTAAAATCCAACAAGTATGACAAACAACAGAACGTATATGGAAAAACTTTGGTTTTCTTTATTTCCCATCACCGGATGGTTTACGCCGGCTACGCACACACATATAGAAAAAAATCTTTTGATATACTTTTGTCTCATGAAAGTCTTTTTCTTACTGAAGTCACAGACTTGGTTTTCGCTAGAAACTCGTTCATATATACATCCGATTGGAAAACAATTTGCTCTGCATTGTCTATCCGAGCGTGAACTGAAGCAATTGTTCCACAAGCACTTCCAATTGTCTGTTTGAGGAAATACAAGTCAAGGGATTTCTTCAAGGTAACAACTTGCTTATCAGTCGCATTTTTAGTCAGCGGACACAAAAGCCTGACAGCAAGACGGGCTTGTGTATCATAGTCAATAAAGCTTCATTGGTGTCATAAACATCGGTAAACTCCCATTCTTCCGGTACTGTGATACTCCGATCACCAAGCGCTCCGGCTCTTCGCATTTCTGAAACCGCCGCCTTTCAAGTCTCCTTTGCACTGCGGAACCTTCTCCTTTTTAACAGTTATCAAGTCGATTTCTTTCTTTCTCGATGTCCCACCCATAATGAACTCGTCCACGATTCATTTTCGCCACTCTTCATTATCTTACAATTGCACACGCTTGGTCCTGTTGAGAAGACTACTACTACTACTACTTATAATAATAATAATAATAATAATAATAATAATAATAATAATAATAATAATAATAATAATAATAATAATAAACTATATAGTTATTAAAGGTTAAAATTAATTTTTGTAAACTGCTTTAAATTAATGTATAGTTTAAATTTGAAAACTACTAGCAGAAAACCCGACGTCGCTCGGGCTTAAATAAGGATCACTTTTTTACTATGCCCATAACAATATATTACTTACTTTGTTCTTACTGCCAAATCGCCCCCTAATATCGTCGGGAGAAGCTGACACATTTGCAAAATTTCTGAATTAGTGTCCTATACACATGGTTTAAATTTTATTAAAATCGGATATACGTATCTGACGTTTTAAAAAGGTTTTTCCCTCCCATGGGTCATTTAGATGTGGAAGCACGTAGATATTCGCTACATAGAGTGTAATATAGAGATTCGGGACCACTTTTCTTTTGTCTTACCCGGATAATTTTATACACATACAGATTTCATGAAAATAGGATATATTTAACGTATTAACCGGGTTATGCACTCATAGCACGTAGAGATTCGGAAACACTTCATTGTCTTCCACGGTAAACTTTACATATAAATACACGTTTAGATATTATGTAGATTCTCTAACCTTTCTTTCTATAGGGAACACACAAACATCACACAAAAACATGTTTTATATATGTAGAAGATTATCTGCAAATGAATAGTTTGAAATAATTATAAGCTTGAGACAGCTGCTTTATAACTGTGGCCCTGTTATTAGAATACACATACAAAACCCGGAATATAATGAAACTTGTAAAGGAAGAGAATGGTTACAAACTTCGAACAATATGCAATGTCCCACCGCGGAATTTAACATTATTTTATCATATATTATAATAGCAGATTCTCTGATAAATGATCTCAAATTTAAACAAAATGTGTAAAAATTTAAAACTTTTCTCATCCCGTTCAACATTTCTATTTGCAGAACTTCAGTCTTGTAAATATTTTTTTATATAAATTTTCATAATGGCTTTATTTTTTGGACATATTGTTATTAGAAGGCAACATTATAACTGGAAAGGCGCTGTTCCTTAATATGATGTTGTCATTGGGAATGCACGCGTCACTTCCGGTAAATGCGGTTTCCGGTTGTTTTTATCAGGTTGAGGAATTATATTTACTGGAGATTAAAAAAAAAACGTATTTCTTGCGTTTGAATTCGCACAAACAGATTGAAACAAGCGTGAGCAGCTTTGTGAAATCCATTATAAACTGTACATCCTCTGAATACCTTGTCCAAATTTTAACGAATAAATCGTTTATAATAGTTCAGAATTTTTTTAGATGAAGGTTTCATAATTTGCAGGTTTGTATTATTCGGACTACTATTCTCATCTTGATTGTTATTTCTACAACTTTTCGGCCGATACAACTCCGATCTTCCTATTTTCGAGATTGAGGATCTTTATATCGAACTTGAGAATACAATTTATTTAATTCAAAGGCGTAGATTGTTCTCGTTCCGTCAGTGTTGATTAATTATTATGTTATTCTCACATGTAGTAATGATTAACCCTTCAGCACCTAAGAGATTGTCACTTAGTACTGGTTATTAATCAACGCCATTATCCGTTGCGCCATGGGTACGACATAAATATCCTCATGTTTGAAAAGTGCACCCGAAGAAGGTCGGGGGTTACATCGGTTGAAAACAGTGGCGTGCAGGGAGGGTGGATAGGTCGACGGAATTTCAGCTTCTTCCAACTATATTAGGAGACGAAACGGCCCGAGGCCGTAAAAATGTTATATGGTGTTATGAGCATAGTGACAAATTGGCAAAGTAGTATTCCTCATTCAATCCCGAGAAACGTCGGGTCTTCCTGCTAGTATATATATATATATATATATATATATATATATATATATATATATATATATATATATATATAAATGTAGATGTGGGAAAATATATGTTTTGCATATACTTTCTATTCTTTATATAAACCACCCTTTCCAAGTAAAAGCTCGATGATTGTTAACATATAACAACAGAGCACATGCAAATAAACATTATTATGCTACATACTAAGATTTTATTCATCGAAGTTTTTTGTTTAAGAAAAACGAGCAGTAAGGTGAATCGGGGTCATTGGAATGTAGCATCATATTGTTTATATATATATATATATATATATATATATATATATATATATATATATATATATATATTTCTCACTCTTTTGTTTCATTTTACTTCAGTCGAAGTTCTCAGAAATCAAGGTGCCCTTTCCTGGGGCTAACACTTGATCTCTATATGAGATACGTAGATATTCGAGTATTCCAATAATCTTATCTTTTACCTGTCAAATGTTGAGTTAGTAAAGAAGTTAAGAATATTAATTTTCCTCTCCAATTGACCCGTGAACAATGTTATAGTATATCTTGCTTGTGGTTTCTTGGTCTTATCGGATTCCATGACAATAATTAATCTAGTCTGGTGGAGTATCCAGCTAAGTGATGTTACTTGAGGTAACATTACTTGGAAAATGTAGACCATTCATCGTATGAGCCAGTGTATAGCCTGTTGATGGGATCTTACTTGGGCTCCGAATCCTAAGTTATTTTGAATATTTGGTCAGGGTTTACTTGTTTGGTGAAGTATCCTCATGTCAGGTTTTCCTGACAAATCATTGTACAGAGAGATCGAAGACACTCGAGGATGGTGTAAAGTCGGTAATTCAGACCCTTATATATATATATATATATATATATATATATATATATATATATATATATATATATATATATATATATATATTCATTCTTATATTTATTTTTCTTATCTTTCCGTTTTTGCTGGAGATGGGACATCCTACCGGATTCCAGACATTCACCGGCTATTTCAGAAACTCCAGCCTAGAGATCCTTTTAAGATTCTAACCATCCCTTTAAGTGCAATTGTTTGTATTTCTCTTGCACTCGGTTCACCGGGTATACTTGCCAGATAGCTTTTAAAATGTATTTTCATTAGTCCTGTTGCTCCTATAATTACTGGTATGATGGAGATTTTCCTAAGATTCCAGGTTTTTTTTCATATCGTACATAAGACCTTGGTATTTCGTAATCTTTTCCCTTTCAGCTCTGTTTAATCCTGCATCATTAGGGACACTGACTTCAACTCAAATGGCCTAATTCAATTGTACATAAATATAAATTGTGAATCAATTCAAATCTGTAAGATACTAGTGAATATTGCATGTGTAAGATCAGCTCAATGGATATGGCTTTAAGCCACACAGAGCTCATATATTATATTACATAATCAATATAATATTATTCAACGATATTATCTCCCTTTCCCATCATATTTCTTACTACCAGAACATATAGGCGAGTCTCTAGGGCACACAATCCAGAAGTTTGCCAGGGCATCACACGCCACTAGTCAGAACGTTATGAAAATAACGAACATAGTGAGAACAGTGTAGATAATACGAATTTTGTATTGTCTAACACGCAGCCGAGTTAATTTCGTTTGCATAGGACATGTAGTTACTCAGACTCACACCTTAACTCATGTAAATTCTTTTGCGGACACCATTGAACATGATTGAAAATGTGTTGGCGAAACACCGATTTATATGGATGATGCAAAGAGCAGTTCATCGGCCTTTGTCTGAGATTGACTCTTGTAAAACAATAAAACAAGATAATGGAGGAATCTACGGCTAAATAACAGCGCGTTAGGCGCAGATTTGCGCTTCGCAAGCAGTTTATTAAATGACCATCCATTTGCAGGGCGAACATTATTTTCGCCCGAGACAATCTAAAATCAATTTTCGGTACACACACACACACACACACACACACACACACACACACACACACACACACACACACACAGACAGACACACACAGACACACACACACACACATATATATATATATATATAATATTAAAAATGATTTAAATCATCAAAATCCATACATAAGCACACACACACACATATATGTGTGCGCTCGTGCCTATGTATGTATTTTTACGATTTACATCATTTTTGTTGTTTCATTTTACTTCAGTCAAAGTTCTCAAAAATCAATCCTGGGGCTAACACTTGATCTCTATACGAGATACATAGATATTCGAGTGTTCTATTAAAGTTCTTCTTTACCGTTCAAGCGTTGATTTTGTAAAGAAGTTAAGAACATTAGTTTTCCTCTAGCCAAATTGACTATGTTATAGCATATATTTCTGTTTGTCCCTTGGTCTTATCGGATTCCAGGACAAGAATCCATCTGGTCTGGTGGAGTATCCAGATAAGTGCTGTTTCTTGAGGTAACATGAATAGGAGAAGGTGCACAATTCCTCGTATGGACGTGTAGTCAAACTGAGGAGATCTTATTTGGGCTTCGAATACTATGTTATTTTGAATATTTGGTCAGGGTTTACTTGTAGGCTGAAGTATCCTCATGTCAGGTTTTCCTAACAAAAACTTTTAACAGAGACTGAAGACATTTAAAGATGATGTCTAGTAGGTAATTCAAACTCTCCATGCGAGTGTGTGTTTGTCTATATAATTATTTGTATTGAAAATTTGGTGGCCGTAGAGAAAGATGCCGGGATGCAAAGTCTGTAGTGATTCTGTGATCGGGATCGAATCCTTCTACACTGATGACTGCGGAAGTAGGAAACACTCGTAAAAATCTACGTAAAAAATGTTTATTCATTAAAATATCATTATAAACCCCCTTCAATAAAAATAGTATTTGGGCCCCCCGAATAGAATTAAATTAAGCCGTTTACTTTAGCGTAATTCAATGTTCCTTCCTCGTGAGGTGAACATTATATGACGTGCTTTCTATGTCCGTCCGTTGCCTTGAAAATATAGATCCTAATTCTCTTTCATTTTTGTGGTGATTGTTTGTGGCAGTGGAGAAAGATGCCAAACTGCAGAGTCAATGGTGACTTTGTGACCGCGACCGAATCCACCGACCAGCAGTAATTATCATCTACACTGATGATTGCAAAAGCAAAAACACTTATGTCTGTAGGTAAAAAATAATTAATCTTTAGTCATTAAGATATATATATATATATATATATATATATATATATATATATATATATATATATATATATATATATATATATTCGGATGTTCCAAATAGATTTAGGCAAAGATGCAATTTATGTCTAGAGGAAAAAATAAGAATCCTGAAGTACGATCACAATAATCTCTTAAATAAACGAGATGAGCTTATGGCCCTGGCAGGCATAAATGTAAATTTAAAATAACCGTAACCCTAACCCGATGGACCTCTAGATTTGTAATGGTGAAAATACCAAGTTGAATACCATTATTTACAATCAATATTCATAAGAATATCTGTTATAGACACAGAATTACCGACTTGGTGATATATAGTATTTGTGTGTATGCGTATATAATAGTATTTTGAAATATTTATTTATTCAGATTATTTATTAAAATAAGATAGCTTTAAGAAAATTTTTCTGCAGGTAATACACTATTTATTGAATTAACATAAGTAAAAATATCAAATATTACAACTAGACATTATTAGACTTGAATTAGGTTATAACTATATATTATAAAATTAACCTAAGATATAAATAATGTAAGACTAATTTTTAGAACTCATATTGTATCAGTAAGAATATGTATCATATTGTAAGACTAATTTTTAGAACTCATATTGTATCAGTAAGAATATAGAGTGTTATGTAATATTGTGTGTAGGTGTGTGAATATGTGTATATATATGTATATATGTATATATATATATATATATATATATATATACATATGTATATATATAGATATATGTGTTTACATGTTTGAGTATATATGACTACATGCGTATAAATTTGGTTAATATTTCAAATAGATTCAAGTATGTATATATATATATGTATATATATATATATGTGTGTGTGTGTGTGTGTGTGTGTATGTATGTGTATATGTGTATATGCGTATAATCTTAGATAAATTTTATTTGAATTTTATTTCAATTAGATTCTCTTTCTTGGAATCCAGACAGACTGAAAATCTATGACACGCAATTTGTCTCTTTCTTCTCCTTCTCTATGTCTGGCTACTTGTTTCTTTCTTTCTTTTCTTTTCTCCTATCGAGTTTGAGAACACGAGTTTCGCCAGACAGATTTTGTCTGGGCTAAAAATATATGACTAAAAGTTATGTATGTGAATATGCTTAGTTATGGTAGTGTGTTAGTGGGGTTACGTGTGTGCGTGCTCATAGGATGTGTACATATTTAGGTTTGCCTCTGTATGCGTGTGAGTAAAGTTGTCTATATGTATGATATCGCCAAGTCGTAAGTTTCACAATTTTGACACAGCCGTTATTATTTGATTAACTTAAAGATCCCTCCCCTTCGATCGCCATAGTTAAATATAAGTTTTAAATTCCCCCTCTCTCTAAAAAGATGTATCAAATTGGTTGCTACAACCACTCTCTCTGGTTGTGTTTGAATTGTCGTAATTCAATTTTCTTTCAGTCTCAAAAATGTAATTGTCTGAGTTATGCTTGAAAAAACCGCAAGGTTGAAATAAATTATTGCATCAACGATTATGTAATTTCGTGTTATTATATTTTAATGTTATTCTTGCTCTGTTTACAACATTGAGCTCTCATACCCGGATTTCCTCCTGGAATTACTCCATTATAACATAAATATATATATATATATATATATATATATATATATATATATATATATATATATATATATATATATATATATATATATATATAAATATTTGTTATTGTTTATTATCTATGTACGTATACGTTTCGTCCCTTTTCAATCGAGATTCATCAGCATAGAGATATGACTATTCACTATATATATATATATATATATATATATATATATATATATATATATATATATATATATATATATATATATATATAGTCATCCAGGTAAAGTAGACATCTACAGGATAAAATTGCACAGGACTTCAACCGGGATTATAATAAGTGCTCAATAGTAAATAGAGCTACTTATATAATTATTTTTATTCATACAGGCATGTACACAAATCCGCTACATTGACATGTTAATATTGGCATCAATAGTTATAAGAAACTAAAAGAAACTATTGATCGATGAGATTGATATGCCAGTGTAGCGGCGTTTTGTACATATATGTATAAAAAATAATTATATATATATATATATATATATATATATATGTGTGTGTGTGTGTGTTTGTGTGTGGGAATGGTTAGATCCTTAACTAATAAACCGATCATATAGAATTTTGTGGGTAAATGTTAATATTTAGCGGGTACATATATGTAAAGCATACTCTTTAAATTATTTTTTTCCATTAATTTACCATTACGAAGTTTCGAATATATAGTCTCGGTAACCCAGTTAGTAACATGGGCACATTATTTGTTTGTTTTTTGTGAACTTTGCCATTCTCCTTACAACTTTAACCCTTGCCCGCCACCAATATTTTTTTAAAATCTCCTTAACTAATGAGCGGATTATTATAAATTTTAGAATATATATTCTAGAAAATACGGTAAGTAACATGGACATTTTTTTTACATTTAGTGGCTGCATATAGAAATATTTTTAAATATTTAAGTTGTTTATGATTCGATCATTATGAATTTTGGAATATATATTCCAGAAAATACAGTGAGTCACATGGACAATTTTTTACATTTAGGAAAACTCCGAAATAGCATTTCTTTTCCTGAATTTTCTTTGTCACTGGACTCGACGAATTTCGGTTCAGAGAAGATGCAGGTTGGCATTGCGCAATCCTTGCTTTATTATGCAGGCATTCTTACAGTGGGTATCCATTTTCTTTCGAGACTAAAATAAAGCCTTTAAAAAATATTCATAATAATAGTGACGGAGCCACTGTGCGGTGACCTAAATTGAAAGTTGTCCTTGTTTTTATATTCGAAGAAAAACACAAAAATCAAAGTACAGAAATGCGTCATATATATATATATATATATATATATATATATATATATATATATATATATATTACTCTATTAGACAAAATGAGGTAGATTATGTGGGAGATTTCGATTTTGAAATCTTTATTGCCAATAAATTTCCAATGCGCGATATTACAAACATGAGTTCCATATTTAGATATTCCATTCGTTTTTTTTAAATATCTACATTAAGTCACTTCTATTTTCCTCTCGACATGGCAGCCAAATTACCAGTTCTATGATTCAAGCTAAAATCTCAATGATTCAACAATATACACTAATCACTGTAAACATCAGATTTTAAAACGGCTGAGAATTTCGGATTTACACTTTTATATATTTTTCGATTCTTTCTCAGACAAAATGTTATAATCTTTTCTCTCTATAAAAAATGTCTATGTGTTTGTCTATGTGTGTCATGTTTGTGTGTTCCCAATAAAAAGAAAGGTTAGAGAATCTACGTAAAATCTAGAAGTGTATTCTTATGTAAAATCTACAGGGGAAGACAGTGGAAGTATTCTTAAATCTTTAAGTGCACCACAAAAGGGGGCTATGACGGCATAATCCCCGTTAAAACTTCACATATATTCTATTTTTATAGAAATTTAAATCATATGTATAACATATTCTGGGGAAGACAATGGAAGTGGTCCCGAATCTCTAAGAACCCCTTTAACCCAAAAAAGCTACGCTACTCTCTATGTGGGGAATATCTACGTGCACCCACCTCTAAGTGATGCATAGGGTGAGAACCCCCTTAAAACCTAAAATAAGTATGTCCGATTTTAACGAAATTTTAACCATATGTATAAATTCAGAGAGTTTTCAAATATTTCAGCTTCTTTCGACTATATTAGGGAGCGAAACGGGAAGATACATGCAGTAAACACAGATACGTTAATATGTTATGATGAGCATAGCAAAAAAGTACATGGCAGTGATCCTCATTCAATCCCGAGCAACGTCGAGTCTGCCTGCTAGTAATTGAATAAAGTAGTCGTTTTTAAACAGTGTCATGATCAGTAGTTTCACACCTTGACCGATCGTCAAACGACCCTTACACGTTCCTGTGGATGCTTTATTTCACTATAAGGTTCACGCCTTGGGCGATCCTCAGATAACCTCAAACGTGTTTCCTTAGATGCTTTGTTGATTTCCAGGTTTAAAATTGTCAATAAATAAAAAAAAATCAATAAGAACGTGTTTAGATTGTCTGATGATCGCTGAGAACGTGATACCATGAAACCAAAAAATAAATAGTCTCATGAAAACATAAAAGCATGTAAATTGTATGCGTTAATATATATTTTTATATTTCGGACTATCCTCTGACTTTTATTAAACTATTTTTCTTGATAAAAACAAATAGACAAATTTATAAACGGCTGAACATCAGATACCTTCACGAGTCTTTTCAATCACGCCTTTTTCTTTATGTTTCGTTCGTTTTTCTCGAACTTTAATCAACATTAATACATTAGCGATTTTTTGATGATGTTCTTTTGCTTTCGCGTGTTCAGAGGTATTACGTAAAACGCGTAGATTGAGAAAAATAATCATTATTGTTTACCTGTTTGATTCCTAAAACAGTTAATGACTTTTTTGTATGTGTTTTTTATTCAAAATTTTATTATGAACTTAAGAAACGTTACTAAATAAAAGACAGTGCGAAAAAGTAAGTTAGAAAAGATTCCGAGAAAGGTTGTGCGTCGTTGCGCTTGATTGATATTGCTTTGATTTTATGGCCACCAATGCCATTAAAAATACTAAATTCACCCAAACATTAAAATAAATAGAAATACCAATGAAAATTTTCATTAAAAATGCTACTCAACGAAAAAGGGAGATAATTCATTTTTTATGATGGTCCGTTCAAAATCAGGTAAACCGGTAAAAAAATAAAAGAATAATTAAAAAATTCTTTACAAAATTACTTTTCTCTATTATTTTTTCATTGAAATTTACGTTTTAAGATTCTTCAAATACCTCCTTAATGATAAAAAAGCTTTGATGTAGAACGGCTATTAAAAAAGGAGAAGAGAGCTAATTAAAAGTAGATTAATTTTTCGAAAAAAATCAATCGTCTTTAAAAGTTTTAGTTTTCTTGAATTTTCTTTTAGAAAAATTGGACATTTTTTGACGCAAGTGTTTTATTTAATATCTGAAACGACTTGTGAAAATAATTGTGCCTCATCAAAGTTCGTAAGTTTTGACTATTTTAAATAAAAGACGGCATAATAAACACAAATGTTTTCATAAAGTTAAAAAAACGGTTAGAATTTTTGAGACAAACCGTGTTTTGCCGTTCCTTGTTGATTGCCTATATAAAGTGTTTTTCTTGTGTGTCGCTTGCATTGATGAGTATCACTAAATATATATATATATATATATATATATATATATATATATATATATATATATATATATATATATATATATTAGTAAGTTTTTGAAAGGCTGTGGGCAATGCAAGTTCCGGGTAAGTTCGATAGATCAAGAATATTTAAAATGAGAGATTAATTACTTTACTTTATGCTAAAATTCTTAAAATACGAAAGAAAGATAAAAAAATAAAAATATGAAGATAAAACACACTGAAATAAAAGTAAATAATCAAATATAAACTTAATAAAAAAAAATTATATAAAAAAAAAAATATATATATATATTATTAAAACTAACAGTGTATCGAGCACCATACACTTAACCAATATTACCCAAATATTTTTTAACACCAAATCATATATGTAACATAACCTTAAAATAAAATTTAATTTACATTTCCTTCGAGACGTTTTTCGTTTTCGCTGCGGTCTACATCCGGCAGCCATTTTGTTTTGTAGTATTCTCTACACAGTCGGAGAGAAAAAAAATTTTCTTCTGGTTTAATTATTTTTGACAAAAAAAAGTCTTTTCCCGAAATATCAAATAGTGATTTTTAATCACCCGGACATCACACGAACAGCTAAAAACACTCTTGCTGCTATGTAAGATTTTAGAAAAAATAGGAAAAATAAATAGTAAGTCATATTTCGTATTCGATTTATTGTTATTGTTTTTGTTCCTTACGACTTGCATCTTACCCGGAACTTGCATTGCCCACAGCCTTTCAAAAACTTACTACTACTATACCCAGCGATGCTTCAAGCAAACTACCATTCTCTACTAATATATATATATATATATATATATATATATATATATATATATATATATATATACATGTAATTTTCGTTTATAAATAACTGCTAAACGATCGCTTTGTAAGGTCGTCGCGTCGGCTAGTCTGTCTTAATGTTTACGCTGTAATGGCAAAGGTGGATCTGTGAACAAGGTTCGCGCCTCACGACAGTCTGATATTATCACTTTCCTGCACAGAAGAGAGCAATTTGCTCGAAGCGACGTCGTTTGTAGGTAAATATAATGGAATATATATATATATATATATATATATATATATATATCGTTTTTTTGTTTCTTCTTAATTCTATAATACACTTGAAAAAACGTTTTCTTAAGTTATATTCAAATCAGCTCCATCCACGCTTGCAAGCACATATTATTTCACTTTTTTCGAAGACGATAACAACAGCAGACAGTGTAATATTCTTTCAACACAACGGGGAGAGTTCTTTGCGATTTTAAAATTAGCGAGATAAAAAAGAAGAAAAAGAAACATGAATTACTCTTTGAAAATGCTGTTTAAAAGCGAAAGTCTCAGACATATATTTCTGAAAATAAAATTATTTTATTCATTTAATATATATATATATATAAATATATATATATATATATGTATAAATAACGTTTCTTGTTTTTTCTAAATTCTATAATACACTTAAAAACGTTTTCTGAAAGATGTGTGACCGATCTTATCTATCTATCTAGCTAGCTATATATATATATATATATATATATATATATATATATATATATATATATATATATATAATCCATTATATATCTTCACAATTATTATTTTTTTAAAATCTTTACTTCATATTAATCTAATATTTTATTAATTTAACATGAGTATTATTTTATTGAAAATTATATATTATTATTATTATTATTATTATTATTATTATTATTATTATTATTATTATTATTAATATTATTAATATTATTATTATTATTTATGTTAGAAATAGGATTATATAAAATTATATGCATAGGGGTTTGTACCATATAATAATTTGATATATATTTCTTTAAAAATAGTAAAATTTGAAGTTTATTTTGCTTGATTTCTATTCGTGATGAAGAAGTGACTTTTTAGAATCCTAAAAAGAATAAAGTAAAAATATTCCAAATCGTTTTAGAAACGAACGTATGTCAAATATTTGTTAAGTTTGAATTCTTGGAACTGATATAAGTAATGTGCTGATTATATATATATATATATAGATTTATATATATATATATATATATATATATATATATATATGTATATATATATATATATATATATATATATATATATATATGTATAAATTACATTTATTCTCACAAGGACGGTTTGTCAAGGACAAATGTGAAAAGGATATACGAAACATGATACATAAATAGGTGAGAATCACAAACATAGTTATTAGCAGAAAAAGCTTTGTTAATTGTCCAAATACAATCGATAAAGTGCATGTATTGTAAGGGTAAACAAATAGAGAGAGATATGCGAGGAAAAATATATAAGTAAACATTACTTACTTTGTTATTAATGTTTTATTAGCCTGATCCTTTGAACAGAAAGGGAGTTGGTAGGAACAGCGCCAGAGTTTTGGAGACCATGTAAAGATGGCCGGTCACTCAGAGCATATCCGAGAGCTAGAAAGATAGAGAATATCCGGTTCTGAATTCGCACGTGTTGCTGGGTATTTAGATGTATTTATGGTTTCCGAAAATAGAATATTTAATTCTCTCGTTGGTTAGTATAATTCAGGCGATGTAACTTGGATATGGGTCAAATGAGAGAACTACTGAATGGTCTGAGCTAAAACTAACACGCGCTAAACAAATACAACAACTTCCGTTAAAAACGTACTGCTCGAGCCAAGACAATATAGTTTTATACAAATATGGAGATATCAAAGAAAATACAGACGTTCTTCGAGTGCAGGACTGACAGGAATACCCGGCGTTGCCCGGGGTGATTCATAAGAAAATAGAAGAGTTAAACAAGTGTGTGTAACATGTTCCTTTTAAAACTTTGTTAGACACGTTACTTTTTGAACACATCTCGGTACTTGTAATGAATAGGCATCTCGATAATTGCGGTCGTACCGTAGAAAATAACGAGTATGTACTGAGAATCTCGAATCAGTTTAAACTATTCTCAAGTTTTAAGGCAAACGATACGAATAAACACACTTACTCTCTAGCCACGCATTTACCCACACGTTCGAGCACGGCTAAAAACGATGCCCAATGCAACCCTGAACGCACTAGTTTACCCATGAAACATACATTTCTATAAAAAGAATGACAGAAAGGCATAGCCCGTAGAGGCTATACAAGAAGGTAAGGGAGTGAACAAGCATAGCTCGTTCACCAGTTTTTTTTGCATAGGCAAATTAGTGTGCCCAGGGTTGCATTGGGCATCGTTTCTGGTGAGTGTTTTTAACACATACACACAGAGATACTTTTACTTTCGTTGATTTTAAATAATTAAAAATACCTTCTTCTGTGTAAACAAGAAAATAATAGAATAAAACTTTGCATTAAATAAATTATAAAAAAGCAAAAAAATAAAACGTATTTTAATGAAAAGACACCCAGAGAATTTCAATACTTACGTAAACTTTTCAAATTTTAAACGGAGAATTGCGAAGCAGTCACGAGTGTTGACGAAAAAGTTAAAACAATTCTCTGGATGCCTTTTCATTACAAGTACTCACATTTCTCCCTCCAATTACCTCTTTCACTCACTTTAATCCATGACAACTGCTTAAATAAATAGAAAGATAAATAAAAAGATAGAAAAAAGAGAAAATAGCATTAGCTGACTGTGTTATCAAGATTCAGTGTTGCGTTTCGAACAGTACAAATGAAAGCAAGTATTATTCTCAGCACGATGCACTAATTTGGTCCCTGTGACTGGACGCGAACGAATATCTGAGTATAACCAGTTCGGGGTCATACTAAATCAGCAGGTGTAAGGTTTGTAAATGTATCTTTGGTAGTTTTCGACTTTTAGCCGGTCACACAGACAGACAAACAAAAATAGACTATAATTTATATAATAGACTAGCAAGGGTACATGGCGTTGTACAGTAGCATGAATAGCAAAATATAAGAGTTAAAAAAACGTGTGCCACATTTTTAAAAAAAACTTCTCCGAGTACCCTTATCTCTTACTTTATACTTCTCCCCTCGATTGCACCCCCCTCTCTCTCTCTCTCTCAATCTCTCTCTCTCTCTCTCTCAATCTCTCAATCTCTCTCAATCTCTCTATTTCTAGCAACTGGGTTAATATAAGAAAGAAAAGAAAAAATAAATCAAGGAAAAAAAGGAAAGCTAACTGACTGGCTGCTTGACCTAAAAAAAGTACATCTGAATGATTCAGCATAGTATGAGCTTTTGACCGGTTCGATCATATTGTTGTTGTTATTGGTATTCCCATTTTTTTCTAGAATCGGGCATTTACATGGAAAATGCTAACATCAATAGTGAAAGTATAATCGATAAGGTTCGAACTTAGCACTCCAGATCGTCAGTCCACGTCGTTAACCATTTCACCATCTCTACCTGTTTGAGCTGAAATAAAAACGAAGCGGCATTCACTCTAGGCAGGTTGAACCAGCTTCCTCTGAACAGGGTAGTTTCATGGGAGTATCAAATTTACAAGCGGTCCTCGGTCGACTGTACACCCTGGTCAGAGGAGATGACGACGTTAGGTTTTTGCAATTCTTGCAGAGAGGTGTTGACGTTATCCTGCACACGGCGCTTGGTATTCTCAATCTGGTACTGGCCAGACTCAGCGTTGCTTAACTTCGGTGGTCTGACGAGAACCAATGTGTCAACGTGATTATGCCTGTTTGACTTACTTCTAGTGTTGTTTTCAAAACAATGACTAGTAAGAATGAAAAATAAATGTAATATTTGTTTGACTCCGCATGCACTAATTTGGTCCTTGGTAAGCCAAAGAGAATGGATATTACATTTTTGGCGAACCTTTACTTTAGGGTTAAAAACTCATAGCACTTTCAAAATTTAATATTTTTAAGAAATATTTTCAGCCGAGGACTCTTGGAATCATAGTGATCCATATTCCATAAAAAAATGAAACATTATTTTTATTAAGTTAAATTTAAGAGGGGGGATCAGTTTCCTGTATAAATCAATCGCAAATTGACCACCTACTTATTGGCCAAGTTCAGGGTAAAAAAGCTCATAGCACTGTCTAAAATTTATATTTTTGGAATATTTTTTAAGGAGAGGACTTTTCGAACCATAGTGAATCATATTACATTTTTTTTCTAATTTTCGGAAATTTTCGGAATTTTCGGATTTTTTTTTTTTTTTTCAGAAATGTCACATTTGTTCCTAAATTCATTTTTTCGACATGAATAAACATTTTGGACAAAAACTGTATAATTTTAATCACGTAATTTAAATTTTATAATTGTTTTAAGCACGTAAATTTTGTTTTAATCACGTTAAATTAATAATTTAACACGTGATTGTTCGATTCGAATTGCTGAAATTTCAATTTCAAAATTGTTTAAACACGTGTTTCATTTCTAAATTAGCAATGCCAGGAGGAAGACGTAGCACAGCCAGGCGTTTAATTGTTCGTGTTGGTGAACTCATGGATGAGAGCACAGTTAAGGGGAGACATGGTGTCTTTGGAGCCTATGAGATCATCTGAATAACAAAATGTCAACTATTGAATTGCTGGCAAGGAGACGTCTGATTCGCAACTCAAGCATTTGTGAAGAATGCCCAGATGAATCCTTTTGTTTGTACAGAAGGCAATGTGCAGACGGTATTCGGTGGACTTGTCCAGGCTGCAAAGCAATAAAGTCTGTCCGTGATGGATCTTTCTTTAGTGGTAGTTATCTGACCATAATCCAGGTCGTACGCATCCTTTATGCATGGGCATGTGATTTGCCGCAAACAAATATTCAACGCGAAGCACAGTTAGGTTCCAATAGAACAGTTAGCGATTGGTGCAACTTTTGTCGCGATGTTTGTGAGGCATACCTCATTCGGAACGCTTTACAAGTCGATGGTATTATAGAAAATTAGGAGCCATTAGTTGTTGAGATCGATGAAACAAAGTTTTTTCATCGGAAATATCACTGAGATCAGTGGCTTCCGGGTCATTGAATATTCGGGGAGTAGAGCGAGAATCGGGAAAATGCTTTTTTCTTGAGGTGCCGGACAGAAGGGCTCCAACATTGGAGACGGCAATATTGTAATACATTCTTCCCGGTACACACATCGTTTCGGATGCTAACTTGGCGAACATTGGTGGCGGAAGATACACACATTATGTAGTGAACCACTCAAGGAATTGTGTGGACCCAAACAATGCCGACTCTCACACTCAGACCGTGGAAGGATTTTGTAGTCACTGTAAACGAAAGTTGAGACGACAGTGCGGAACGAGTGAAGCCTTGCTTCAAACATATTTATACGAGCACGCCTGACGTGGTACGGCCACATTTGCGGCATTCATAGTAACTATCTGGGGAGCAGTAGAAGAACTGTAATAAAAATATAAACAACATTTTTTCAAAAATTTTGTTTTTATGTAATATGAAAAGTTCTCTCCTGCTCATCTTGGTTGTAAGTTATATTCACAACGCTTCGGCAGATATAACCCCCGACCTTCTTCAAGAACTTAGGAACCTTCTAGTCGATCTTGGTAACACAAACAGAATTTCAAACTGTACCCGTTATTCAATCCATAGAGGTAGATTGTTCTCATTCCGCCAGCCATGATCGGGTAGAAGTGCTAGTGCTAATTTATGTTATGATTAGTAATAATCACCTGTAGTAAGGATTGAACCCTAAATCCCCATCAAAAGACGGTTACTTAGACCTACTGATTAACCGACGCTATTAATCGTTATGCCATGGGGGCATGCTGACGGAATGAGAACAATCCACTCCCGTTGATTAAATAAAGGGTTCACTGTTCGGTTAGAGATTCCATACAGGTCCCCAAATTATAAAAGCTGTACATGAAGGAGGTTACATATGTCGAAACGTTGTGAATATAACAATCAAGATGAGAATAGTAGTCCGAATAAAAACAAATGTAACATTTTTGAAAAAATAAAAATAAATTTCGATAATTTCTGAAAATTCCGAAAATTTTCGAAAATTCTGAAAAAAAAAAAGTATGTAATATAATTCATTATGGTTTCAAGTCCTTTCCTGAAAATTTTTTTCCAAAAATATAAATTGTAGACAGTGCTATGAGCTTTTGTACCCTGAATTTGCGTTAAATTTATATAGGAAAGTGATCTTCCCTCTAAAATTCAAACAAAAGCATTTTAAATTTTTTTATGGAATATGATTCACTATGGTTCTAAAAGTCCTCGTCTGAAAATTTTTCCCCCAAATATTAAAATTTGAAAGTGCTATGAGTTTATAACCCTAAAGTAAAGGTTTGCCATATGTTTAATACGATAACCAGGTCGGGTCACATTGAATCAAATGATGTAAGGTTTTCAAATGTATCTTGTGTAGAATCTGACTTTTAGCTCGACACACACATACAAAATAATGAGTTTCCTTTATAATATAGATGAGCGTAATAATCTTGACACCATATACCGAAACAAGAAAGCCAAGAATTATGTTGTAGGCAGCTTAATGTTAACCAAATTAACAAATATACAATGGCTGTTTCTGAAAATAATGGCTTTCTTTCAACATTCTGAAGATTATAGTTTTACGCTTTAGGCCAACGTAATTTCTCATAACAGAACAAAATAAACAAAATTAATAAGAAATAAACATAGTCTGAGATTTATAGCAACTCTTTCTTGCCAACAGCAGCACATTTATCATTTCTCCAATAATTTCATTTTGTCGTTTACATTTCTCGACTTTGTAGAATCAATATATATATATATATATATATATATATATATATATATATATATATATATATATATATATATATATATATATAATGTATATATATATATATATAATGTATATATATATATGTATATATACAGGGTGGGCAAAAATAAGTGTCCTATTTTTAAAAATTCATAACTTTTTTATTTATTGATTTTTTTTTTTTTTTTTTAGAATAAGTAAAGGACCCCTTCCGAAGCAAGCATGAGCCGTATTAGCCCTAAGGAACGTACCCTCATTTAGAAAACATTATTTTTGCTTAAAAAACTCAAAACAGTGTAAAAAACAATACTTTAGTTTTTGTAAGTTTTAAGAAGTGTTTTTCAGCTAAAATTTGTTTTGTTTATTTCAAAAAATCTCGGAAGGGTCAGTCTACACACACATAAAGTTTGGTGAGTTTAACTTTTATTTTGTGGAAGTTATCTAAATTCAAGTTATTCAAATTTAAAGATAGGACCCTTATTTTGGCCCACCCTGTATATATATATAATGTATATATATATGTATATATATATATATCAGTTTTAAAAAAATTATATATATATATATATATATATATATATATATATATATATATATATATATATATATATATATATATATAATAAGGTGTCCCAAAATAATGTATACACCCTTTGAATCGTTATAAGTCGTTGAATTTACTGAGTTTCACTTGCAAAAAAGATTACTGGAAGAGTAGAATAGTACGAATACACATTTAAAGATACAAACAGTAAAATTGATAAAAACAAAGAAAATGAACTTTTAATAAAGGTAAAGGCTACGACCTTTAAAATAAGAAACGTGGAACATTTGCAAAAAAAGAATTTAGAGTAGCGATTGATGCTAAATATGCGCAAGTACCGGAGCAAATGTTGCAGGACGTTTGTAGCTTCATTTATTAACGATATGATAAGTTTATTGGGGTTCATTTTATGAACATTCTGAAATTGTCTCAAGTAGCCTTAAGGGAAGTGGGGTCTGATCAACTCTGCTGGGAAGCCATGAAATTAAATACTGTCTTGTTTTTAAATTCCCGAAACAGTTTTTCATGGTAAACAACTGATGATCCCTTAAATAATGTTAGAAGCTAACTAATATAATAATTGTAAATCTAAATTGACTTACATGAGTGATTTTCCACTGAACGACTTGGGACTTAAGGGTTTAAAATTTTTTTTTTTTAGTTTTAATGGTTGAGAAACGTCCGAGACTATATAT